>CM074582.1:35899214-36514214 GCA_037305975.1 Chrysolophus pictus | reverse complement strand
CAGGAGCACAGCATTTCCCAGCCAGAGCTGCTCTGACAGCTTTCTCCGTTGTTGGTCGTCTCCGGATAGCTAAAACAAAACAGCAGCCTGTATCAAAGCAAAAAAGCAGAATTCTGATGGAACTGGTGGATCAGGACTCCTGGTGGGGATGGTCCAGGCAGAGGACGTCACCCATGGGTTCACATGGGGTTGAGTGTGGATCCAGAACAGCCTCGGTCTGCAGGAACCACTGGTCCCTGGGCAAAGCATCCATCCTTGAGGACAGCACCTTAATGACCACAGCTCTGGCATCTGCACAGACACAGAGGCTCCATCTGACCCCGTTAGCTGTGCCCAAAGCACCCGCGTCCTCCTGCCCAGGAGCATCTGCCATGCTGCTGCCTGTGCCCCCGCCCTGCCCAGGGGAGGCTCTGCAGGATGGGGAGAGGGACAAGGCATCCAGCCCCGGGGCTTGTCAGGAGAAGCAATATATTTCCCATGTGTCACAGTGCAGAAATGTATTGCAGTGGTTGCAATATGGGGAAAATGGGTGACACACGTTTTGCACAGGAGGAGATTGACTGATGGAAAATATATTTGTTTCCACTTTTGAGTGGCAATAGAGAGATGTAAAGCCTGGAAGCAGAAGGCAGGGGAAGGGCTTGGGGCACAGACATAGAGGATCTGTCCAGACAAGAGGGTGGTGAGATATTTCTTTTCCTACCATTACCATAACCATAATCATAATCATAACCGTGAGCATAACCATATGGATAAGCATAATTTGGTTTGGAAAACCAAACACTGTGCAAGCCAAGTACCCTCAATGGTGAAAAAGAAAGCCTAGGATCACTCAGGAAGTGCATCAACCACTGGGACTTTTCATAAACAAAATAACCATAACGGAAAGGTTTTGTACACACCCCCCACCTTCCCTCTGAGCTGCTGGATGGAGAAGGATGCAGAGGGAAGGATGGCACTGGGAACGGTGGGGTGGCCCAGGAGAAGAACAGTCAAAGCCCGTTGGTAGCAGAGCTGCACAGACATTTATTGAACACAAACACTGACAAACACAGCTGGCTCACAGATCTTCCTGAGCTATTGTCCAAAGGTTGCTTGTGGGGATTGTCAAAGAGTGCTTTCATTTGCCCCTGGGGGTGTGAATCCTGTACAGCTGAATTCTTCCTGCATCCAGTTGCTCGTTATAAAAAGGGAATTTTGTGTATGTGTGTTTGTGTGTGCGAGAGAGTGAGATTCCCTTCCTCGAGTATTAAAAATGGCTTGTCTGGACCCTGCCATGTTGCAAAGAGAGACATCTGTGCGTGAACCCATGCATGCACGTAGGCTTGGCTCCCACACATTCTGCTTCCAAAACAACACAGGGGTGAAAAACTACACCTTATCCTTGGGGTAGGGGCATGAGGCGGCAAGGGGAGGCCAGGGGGTGAAGCAAACGCAGGGGGAGCACTGGGGAGACCACGGGGAGGGCAGCGAGCACAGCTCTGGGTGGTGTCATGGGGCCATAGGCTACAGCAAGAACAGCCAGCGTCAACGCAAACGTTTAAGTAGCTACACTAGACTGACACTGGAGACCCGGCGTCTTCTTGAGTCACACCAGTGAAACCCCCTCTCCCTGACCCCCCTGGAAAGAAGATGAAGTAATTACACCATACGCTGAAAACAAGGACCATAACCAAAGAGTTCAGGAGCGATCTCAGGAGCACAGTAAGGAGGTCATAAAGAAACGTTCCAGTGGGTGCATATGCATGTGTATTTATATATATATATATATCTGTTAGTAAAGAAAAGAGTATCTGTGGAGGTAAGGGGAAGACGGTAAATGTATAGGTTGTACAGGCTGGGTGGAGTGCCCTTGGCTGGAGAGGGTCGGGTGGTGCGGAGTGGAGGATGGTGGGTGGAAATTAGAGTGCGCCCATTCCGGTGACCTCAGACGTCAGCCTAGAATAGACAGGGGCAGAGAGAGGGGCGGGGGAGACAAAAACAAGCGCTTAATCAACGGAGTAGAAAAGAAAACACAGATCCTCTGGGGCAGCACTGTCTCTCCTGCTTACGGCCCATGGGATGCCTGGTGAGGCGCCCGCGGGCTCAGCGTTGTGCAGACAAGTCCACTCTCTCCAATCACCCTTTCCCTATCCTGAACTAGGGGGTAAGGGATAATTCTTTCCCACTGCTTGGTGCCTCGGTGGGTTTCTTAGGTGGTGCTCAGAGGTTCACAGATTGTGGAGATGTCACAGCTTATGGCAGGTCACCAGTCCGACGTCTGGTGGCCAGAGCACGTGGAGCACCATGGACAGTTCAGGATGCTCAAGCACAGATGCTGAAGACCCTCGCTGAATGCCCCTTAGCAGAGGTGCCGTGCACAAAAGGTGCTGGCAGGAGATGTCCCCGCACATGGCTTCTACCAAAATCCTTCCTACCATGTGCAAGCATCAGTCCCAGCGTCCTTGTCTCATTGGCCTGTCACCTACAACTCCCTCGGTTCCTTCATTTGCTCTGCCTTTATAAACTGAGGGAGAGGCCAAGCTGCGTCCCATCCTTCCCCTCAACCAGGTCACCCTCCATCTCTGCTTTTGCCATGGCATGAGCCGTGGCTTGGACAGCCCTTTCCAATGACAGAGCCGCTCTGTTTTCTTTTCTCTCCTTCTTCAGGAGGTGGTGGGGAGGTGCCGTGGGGCTGGGCAGCGGGGAGGAGGGGGTGACGGAGCCTGCTGCAGGTCAGGGCAGAGGTGGGGTGGGTGCAAGGAGGGGTACAGCCTGCGCACACCTTGCCAGCACTCCCCTGCCCTCACCCCTTCTTCTTGCCAGCAACAGCGTGGACAGATGGACAGACGGATGGATGGCCTTGAGAGACAGCACGAAGCCAGCCAGATGCCCCCCTGCTCATGGGCCACCTGCCCAGCTGGCCCACCCAGCTGCCCCGATGGCTCCATGGCCGGCAGCCCCGCGCGCAGCCCAACTTGCAGCATCCCCGGCCCTGCTGTGCTGCACTGCTGGGAGATGGAAAGGAAGCGATCAGGCCATTCCCATGTCTGCTGTTTATTCGACTGCTTGGTTGACTTCATTCGATGGAGGAAAGCATTGGTGGAGGCCTGGAAGCGCGTGAGAGAGGCTCCGAGGAGGTAGCGAGAGCGGGCTGGTTTCACAGCAAGGTCCCAAATTACGCCTTCCCTCCACCAGACCAGATCCATCTCCGTGCCCTGCCCCAGCGCTACCTCCTCGGCGGGGGAAGACGGCGATTTTGCCCTGCTACAAGCAAAACCCTCCTGGAGTGAGGGTGGCAGCCGTCCCGCCACCGGGTCTCACCTGGCGTTGATGAGGTACTGAGCGAGGCTGATGTTGGCGGGGGTTCCTGTGATGGTGATTTGGCGCTCCGATGACCCTTCCGTAGCGTTGGCGATTTTGATCTGTGCTCCAGACATCTGCCGAATTTCATTGATTTTGGTCCCTTGGCGTCCGATTATGCAGCCTATTAGCTAGAAAGAAAGCGCGGGGGGATGGCGTGAAGCAGTGCAGCTTGAGGACGCGAGCACGACCGCGCGGCCGGAGCCTTCCTTGCCCTGCCTGGAGACACCGTGACCTCAGTGCTCACGAAACGAGGAGACCCAACCTGAACATGGGCACAGGGCTCTTGGGATCAGACCGGCCCCAGGCGTCCCCCAGCCACTCGCTGCTAGCATCGCTCACTCATCCTGACCTCTGCACTCTTGGCATCCCCCTCACTGCCCTACAAGGATGCTGCAGGACAGAAGAATTCTACTGGAAAATGTCTTCCACGCTCTTTCAAAAATAATTAGTTTTCCTTAGAGCCATAAAGAAGCGTGAATTTTCTCAGAGGTCCTGAGGGTGTCTTCATCCTTGCTCTCAAGTATTTGTGCACCAAACCACAGGTCCCTCAGGCACCACCATAGCTGGGTAAGGCACAATGAAGGTGTGCAGCTTTTCCAACACAGGCACGAGGTGTCGCTGAGTGTCACAGAATCACAGAACTTCCTGAGTTGGAAGGGACTTATAAGGATCATTGAATCCAACTCCTGGCTCCGTACAGCACCACTCAAAAATCAGACCATACGTCTGAGAACATTCTCCAGATGCTTCTTGAAGTCCCGCAAGTTCAGCATCATGACCACTTCTATGGGGAGATGTGCCTGATCACCCTCTGGTGAAGAACCTTTTCCTGATATCCAGCCCATCCCGTCTGGCCATCAGCATTTGAATGCCCTTCCACGGTTATACCCAGGAGATCTGTGGGATGTTCTCATCAGCTGCTGGACTTTTGTCACTGGCTGTACAAAGGGAGACAATCACTGCTCCAAATGCTTGCTGGTCCTGCTGTCAGATGGCTTGTTCTGGGTGAATGCCTTCATTGCAGCTCTCTCAGCAAGGACACCAGAGCTCCCAGCAAAGAAGAGGGTTAGGAAGAGCAGAGAAATGACCTGCAGTTTTCCTGAGTAATGATGCTGTTGTGCACCATGCTGTTCCAAAAGATTTCCTTCTGTAAGTCCTAAAGAAAGCTTCATTGTCAGCCAATGGTGACGGGTTCTTAGCTCCCCAAAGCAAGAGCTATCTCCAGCCGTGTCCATCTCATCACTGCCTGGAGCGAAGGCTAAGGGATCTGAACATACACCCATCACAGAACTGAAAAGATCTGCTGTCTCCAGGGCTGCTGTGTGATATTCAGCCCAACAGCCACCCATCCAGGTCTTCAGAAATAGCTCAGAGAGCCTTGAGGTGCTTCAGCAAACAGACACGTGCAGCTGTGAACCTGCTGGGGGACCATGAAGAGGCAGACCTGTTCAGAGAGACTTCCAGCAGAATCTAAGCTTCTCTTGCACAGTGTTCAAGCTTCTGACAGTCATGGGAGTGACAAGCTGGATTTCATCCCAAGATTCCCTTTCAACTGTGGTCTGCTCTGCACTGCCCAAACCTGCCAGTGGGTACTTCACTCTGAGACAGCCAGTTCCAGGGAAGGTAACAGCAGGAATTTCAGAGCCATCAAAGCAACAGGAGGCACTTCCAGCAGATGGGAAGGAGATACAGGTGGTAACAGCCAACACCACACAGCCCTGATGTTAGCCAGGCTTTTAGCAAGTGCTCCCAGTGGTCCTGTGTCCCGTGGCATGTTGCTCCACATGCTAAAAGGAAGGAAAGGCCCCTTTTCAGGGGTCACCCAATACTACCAATACTGCCAGCGCTGGGCTCCCCCAGGCTTCCTCACTAGGATGACAAAAGCCTGTTAAATAGGAAGAAGAAAAGCAAACAGCCTCCAGACCCCATCCAGAAACCTCTGAAAATGATGGGCTGGTAGGTGATGGTGGTGGGGACCAAGTCACGACATCATTTCTCCACTTTCCACTGAGCACAAGCTGGTTTTCATCCCATGGCAACTAGTCCAGAAGCAAGCGAGAACACAGGTCCAGGTGCTGCCCGCCTGGGCTCTCCATCTCACCTCCTCCCATCTGAGCATCCCAAGCAGCCTCTTTGCATCTCTCTGGGACCACCGCAACTCCAACCTCCTTCTGACCAACATCTGAGTACAATATCCACTTCACCACAGTGCCTCCACCTGTAAGACCCAAACGCTGACTGCTGCCAGTACCCGAACACAATGCACTGTCTTTCAGAAGGACAGGTCTGAAACTTCTCAGATCTGCCAGCGGTATATTAAGAATTACACTGGGGCTTGAGAGCTCCCTGCCCTTCCCTATGCTGTCAGCTGGGCCTTTTTCGTGAGCACTAAGTTCACTTGGGAAGGCAAAACGGAGCATGGAGGAGGATTCTCCCTAGGAAAGCTACCAACAGAGGAGAGCCCAGGAGGTGCTCCATGACCCCAGACAACCAGACTGCGGAGCTGTGCACAAGGTATGAGTGAAGACAGTGAAGGGGCATCTCTAAACGCATGTAACAAGGCTGTACATCTGCAATTTACATATATATGTATATATATACATATATATATATATGTGGACATACACACACACGCACAGGTGGAGGAAGCGCCACGGTACTTACATCATTGGGAATGGTGAGTTCATGAGTACTGGCCGGGGGACTGGCATCCAGACCTGGGCATATGCAAGGGAAAATGGTTACAGCTCGCAGCAGCAGTGCAGCAGGTCGCCAGTACTTCCCCGCAGCAGTCGACATTGCAAAGGCTGCGTCCTGCTCAGGGGCTGGGAGAGGAAGGGGATCACACACTCCGGTACAAGGAGGAGGAAGACGGTTCTACCTGCCTCATCTGAGCGGGGTGCCACCTTTTCCTGTGCCACTTGCTTGACCCTCTGTCCCCCAATAGGGCTGGCTCCAAGAAGGTGTGCATAGCACAGGGCTGCGGTATCACTGCAGAGGAGCCCTCATAGGTGGGATAAGCCCCTTCCCATGCAATGCTTCTCTGCACAGCAACAGAAAAACCCAGCCCTGGAGGAGGGCTGTCCATACGCCCTCCAGCCCTCCCCGAGCACAGCTCGCTTAGGAAAGCAGCTCAGCAGACAAAGTGCTGAATTGAAGATGTACACGCTGCCTGGAGTCAAGGCCAATGGACCCTATTAGGGTAAGGCAAACAGCACATAAACGGAGAGCCTGCTTCCCTGCAAAACTACATGGAAATGTGCTGCCTGCAGCAAGGAGTGAGCACAGCACAGTGCTCCCTCCCAGCTTCTCTTGAGACAGGACAGATGCTCACCTTTGCAGTGGCAAAGGGAGCCAGGATAGCAACCTGTGTGTACAGCTGCATGGGTGCTTGCAACCAGGTGGGAGCCTGCATTTCTCACAGGTCAATCACCTCATAGCTGGTGTAGGGACATATTAATCCATGGGACAGAAGCTGGCTGGTAGGTAATAGGGAGTTACAGTAATCTATACAACATATAAACAACCAGGGAAGGCTTTTAACACAGTGCACAAGAGTCCAAAAGGCTGCAGGGCCTGCATCACAGCAAAGAGCAGAATTAAGGGGGTTGGAGAAAAAGAGCAGCAGAAGACTGGCACTGCCACACTGCTGTGACACGATGCAGCAACAGCACTGAAGCCCTGGTCACGAAAACCAGAGGGGCATCTGCATGGCAATGCGCCATTGCCTCGAGAGCATTGAGCACCTACTGCCAGCCATGACTGCGTTTTGCTGGTCTGCACTTCCCTCTGTGCCACAGAAGAAGGGCTCCCATCTGTCTGCCTGGCAGCAGTAGCCTCAGTATTGAACCCACACCTGTCTGGGCATGGCACCGTCACAGCAAGGTGTCCATGAAGAGCCACGGCCACGTCCCTTGGACCACTGAGAGCAGGAGCAGGGCGGACGGGTCCACAGATGCTAAATGCCCTTCATGCATGTGCTTCTCCTCCCACGTGTCATCCCAGCCCTCCACATTCTCTCCCAGATGGGCTTTGGGGCATTGCATCACTCTCTGCGTCATGATGGCTGTTGTTACAGCCTGGAGATTACTTATTTTGGCACACAAGCTCCTTCCCCTCTGATACACACATGCAGTCGCCATGGATGCAACACAAGGAGACACAGAATCAGAGAATCGTAGGCTGGGTTGGAAGGGACCTTAAAGCCCACCCAGCTCCAAACCCTTGCCATGGTCAGGGACATCTTGTCTCATAGAATCACAAAACCACAGAATATCACGAGTTGGAAGGGACCCATAAGGATAATTGAGCCCAACTCCTGTCTCCTGGTTGAGGATTCCAACATCCTCCCATAGAGCAGGCTGCCAAAAGGCCCATCCAGCCTGGTCTTGAGCATCTCCAGGAATGGGCCACTCCTATCCTTGGCTAGGGCAGGATCAGTGCCACAGGCAACGGCAAAGGGCAAAGAAGGGTGTGTGGAGGACAAGGATTCGTGGAGCAATATTACGACATTTATTTTTGCTACCACCTGGTTGGGTCTCTTTCCATGGTCTGTGATTGAGTGATGTTCCCAGATGCTTTCAAGGCAGGCAGGAAGCGCGCCCCAGCATGTCCGGGAGGTCTTGGGGTGATTTCCCTGAGCAACAGCAGGGTATGAAAGCACATTCAGCACATGGCCTTGCAACTGCCAGGGACATCTGAAATGGAAATTTCTCCAAGATGGCTGTGATTTGGCTCTTCAGGGTCCGTTAAAAACGCAGCTATCCCTGAGTGACTTGAGAGACAGCTAAAATTTCATGTTATTGCTATTCCCACAGGTATTTTTCTATGCTTTCTGGATGAAGTTTGTGCAAGATTAAACAGAAGAATAACGGTGGTGACGCTAGCGTCTTTCCATTAGATAGGTGGCCATTACACACAAACATCAAAAACAGGTAACAAACTGCAGGTACTTCCCTTTGGACATGCTGCACAGAGGGGATGGGGGGCACGATACTGCCCACCAGGAAACATGCTCTCTTCTCCACAAACAAGACAATTTATCCAGGAGCACAACAGTGGCACAGTCCTACTTCAGAAATATATTTCAGCAGCCGCCTACTGATTTCCCTGTAGCTTTGTGTTTTACCTGATGATTGGCCCATCAGATTTTGAGCTTCTTCGGAGGAATGTAAGGGCAGCTTTTCTCCTGAAGAGCAAAGAAGAAACAGATTTAATGCTTTTGCCTTCGAGGAGATAAGCAATGTCACTTCATCTAGGAAGCTCAAAATATGATGAACATACGGTCAGAAAAGGCATTTCCATCCAGCACCTCGACCACTGAGCTTTCAGCATTGCCATCCCCTGCGCTCTCTATATCTGCTTCCTAGCTCTCTGTGAAGCCTTTAGCAGCGTTTTTGCAGCCCAGGCTGGTGAGCCACACCAGCACCCGGCACCGCAGTGCCTTCCCATTGCTCTCCCCACTGCTGTCCCAGCCGCATCCCGCAGGGCAGCATCTCTCGCTGGTGCTGCGGGATGCAGGGACATCCTGCCCGCTGCAATGGGTGCATGGCAGGGGATGCTGGCTGGGAAGGGTGGTGCTGAGCTCATCCTTCTGCTCAGAAAGCCAGCAAGGCTGGGAGCAGAGCGGGCATGCATGGTTATCCGCTGCCACATCCCCCAGGCTTCTACCTGACCTCCCTGCTAGCCTCTCCCCGTGAGTGCTGCGACCTCAGCTTCACTTCTCCTATTTGTTTCTGTTAGATACAGTGATTTTTGAAAGAGAGAGAAACTCTACAGGTAAGAAGAGAAGGATATCTAGAAAGGGCGTGTGGGTACGTACCAGGGAAAGCGGGGGTGGTCTGTCCAAGGGGAGTAAAGGGGGTTTGCTGCATAGCCAACTGGTGGAGCTTGGTCAACTGCTGAGGGGTAGGAGGGACATTAGAGCTAAGAAGGTTATTGTCATAGAGTACAACAAGTCACACCAAAAAGCAAGAACGAAATTATAATGGAGAAAGAAAACAAACCAAAAGAAACCTAAACCAAAAAAAAGAAAAAACAACCAAAAAAAAACTAACAAAAAATTGGAAGCCATGTTGAGACATGGCGAAACCAGCATTAACAGAAGGACTTGGCCTGGGTAAGATGCAATAAAGCCCAAATCTTTTGCAGAACTGCTTGGCCAGGGTCTGAAGTACAATACTAGCTAGAAGCCCGTTCTCAGCCCATCAGATGTCCTGGCTTTTTGTCACGAGCACGCAGCCACTGTGTGTGATGAGCTGCGAAGGCAGCAGCATGGCCTTGTGCAAAGCACCTCCAGCCCCTGCCAGGTCTGCAGCATGCTGCTTGCTGCTGGCTGCCAGCAGAAGGGCACCTGCCCATGTGTGGCCCCTCTGGTTGTGACCACCTCCCCAGCACCGGGTGGTGCTGCCTTCAGGTAAGAAATGTCTCCGTGAGATGGACAGCCTGTGTGGCTCCTAATGCCACCTGGAACATGGGCACTGTGAGCACGACCCCATGGCAGCACAGGGAAAGATGGGCTTCAGCCATGGCCAGCAGTAGTTCAGATCCTCGCATCCCTTGTTGTGATGGGGACCTTTTGGAGCCCCGTCAAGAAGCGAGAATTTTGTTGGGAATACATTTTGTGCTCTGTGTCACCGTTCCAAATTAAAACCAAACAAAATGAGGGGGGATGGAGGTGGGCAGATCGGCTTTAGTGGGGAGCAGGAGGGGATCTCCATCACTATCCACACTCCATCACACTCACTGCTGCTTAACTGAGGAACGATGGTGCTCTCCAAACAATCAGAAATAGTTCTGATGCTGGTTCTTAGCAGCCCCAGGCAATGCTGAAGCCCTCCAGGAGACAAAGCTCCCATGGATCTGTGTAGGTTTTGCCAGAGGGAGAAAAACCGGGGCAGGAGCTTGCATTTCAGCTTTGGTGTTTGAAACGCTGTCACGGGTCTGCAGGAGGGGTCTGCTAAACACAGCGACCTGCAAGAACAAGGGCAATGCCCCCAAACTATCTTCAGCATGGGTTTCTTTATGGAACAGTATTTAAAATGACAGATCCTCACAAGAGGGCTGCGGGAGGGAGGGGTGGCAAGCACAGCTCTCGCACGCACGGCTTTTTTTCCAGGTCTCAGCAAATCTGCATTTGCACAAATCTGCATGGAGCTGGGCAGAGCGCAGCAGCAAGGATCAGACGCTGCTTTGCCAGTGCTGATGAAAGCTTAAATCCTTCCAAAGCATCGCGTGTGCTATGCTGCATTTTATTCCTGTCAAACAGAGGGGAATAGTAACAAGGAAAACATGACTCGCTTCCACGGTTTGCAAAGGAAAACTGGGACAAGAACATGGTGATCTACCCACTGCAACACGCAGCCGTGTTTCTCTTCTGCTTTGGGAGCTGAAGTGAAAGGCACACAATTCAGAATATTTCTGATCAGATTACAGCGAGCTCTTCAAAGTACACACATTCTGGCACCACGTAGACAGCCAAACCATCAAAACTGAGTGATATCTGTGCTCCTCTGCTACAAGCAGGGGAAGTCACTGCTCCTACAGACACAGCCCAGCCTGCAGAACAAGCACAGAACCAGGCTGTCCCCAGTGGGGCCGTGGGCAGCGTGCACTCACAGTGCCTGCTGGCCTGGAGAAGAAGTATGGCAATGACTCAACATCCAACTTGCCCAATGGGCAGGAGAAGCCCCGAGCCACATCAAACCAACAGAGCTGCGCCACAAGAGCAGCGTCTTATAAAAGCATCCCTTCCCTATGTGTCCCCCAGCATATGCACTGCAGGTCCCACACCCATCCTGGGTTGTGTATCAGAATAAGCCATGAGCAGGGGGGATTTCAGCACGAGCAAAACACATTCCCATCCCTCATCACCTGGATGAGGATCCCACAGAAGAGACACGACCCTGCTTCAAACAGGAAACCACGCACTGACAAAGCTCTTGCTTCTCCCATCCCACCCAGACATCTTGGCAAGCCATCGGATGACCGATGCACTAGGATAAGGGGGAAATAGAAGATAAGTTCCTTTTTTTCCCCTCCCTTTGCTCATTTTGATCATTTTGAGGCACAAAATGCGTGATCTGGTTGGTCTCATCATGAAGAGATAGCACAATTTAGCATCAGGCCAAGTCCTCAGAATTAATAAAGTGTGTGTTCATAGGTTAAAAGGCTACTCAAGGTATTACAGAGACTACACGTGGCCAGTTACTTTGAGAATATGCTATTAATATTATTGTCTAATATTAATATTCCGTTATCTAACAGTAGCATGCAGGTGACATAACAGGGTATAAGAAAAACAAGAGTAAAACTCACATCCGGGTGTGGAATGGCGTATTGTCCCTGAATTGTGTAGGCCTGCAAAGGAAAAACAGAGGCTGTTAGAGGAGGCAGGAGGTAGCGAAGCCCTGCCAGCCCTGGGCTTTGCTGGGTTTGGGGCTGCAGAGAGCCCTTCCCAGCCTAGAGAGATTGTTTTGGCTTTTCCCAAAGAAGAACACAGCTCTTCAAACGTCCCAGGGCTGTATGAAGGGGGAGGCAAGGCTGCAATGGGCTTCACTGTGCAAAGGTGCTCAGCAGCCAGAGCTCTGTGCAAGGGGTGCACGACGGCATCGCCACCACCCTCTGTGCCTAAACGTGCATCCTAATGCAGGCAAGGCCGTGCCATCCTTTAGGGTGCACAGCTCCCAGCCCGCTCCAAACCTCCCATCCATCCCAGCGCTCTGCTGCAGCCACGCAGCGAGGCTGCTGCCACACGTCCCGGGGCTTACAACAGGCAAACCCATGCAGATGTTGGCTAGACAGTTTGCTGTTATTACCATCGCTTGTAGTAATCCCTCCTCTTTTGTAAATAACCCGAAGATAAGCACCGCTGTGGGCTGAGAGCCACCAGAGTGCCCAACGTTTTGGATTTCAACCAGCTAGCAAGATGTATCTCGCTAGTGGCCACATTATTCAGATGATTCTGAAAGAAACGCTCTAAGAGATGGATAGCACTTGATAAAGGGAGAGTAAAGATGGCCAGGAAAAAAGGAAAAAAAAAAAGGAACACTTCCTGAACATGTGCTGCATCCTCCACAAATAATGAGGCCTTTAATGCCAGGGAGAACCTGGCATTTCCTGCCAGCTTGATTCGGCTTTTGGCTTTTGATTTGAGACGCTAATTGGAAGCAGCAAAATGAAGGGCAGGGAGGTGAACTGGGAGGATGCATTCTGAGCCTCTCACTCCAGCCTGGCCCACGAGGAGCTGCCAGGGCTGAGATGCTCACTGGGGCAAGTGGAGATGAGCTCTGCTGCCCACTGCATCCTGCAGCATCCCTGCAGCAGGAGCGTGCTGCCCCTTACTCTCCCTTTTGAGAAGTACTGCTCGCCAGGCAGCTGGACCCAAAGCTCCTTTCCAGGATGGTTGCTCAGGCTGCACAAAACCCTTGCCCTGATGCTGGCAGTGACCACGAGATGCTAAGTCAGCACGCTGCCTGACAGCCTGTGTTTTAGGCTTCTGTTCTGCTATTTTGTTATGGAGTGGGAGAGCATGAGGTGCAGGAGGAAGCACCAGGTGATTCACGTCAGGTTGTGGGTCAACCTAATGGTGCTCTCCAGGCTTCATGCTCATTCCTGCCATGCTTTATGGAAATCAACTGCTCATTAGTTTAACTGAGAGGCACAACTGTGAACACATTCATCACGCAGACTTAAGGCATGTGTTGCATACGTGGCTATTCTGCACTCAGAAGTCTGCTGTCACCTCTAAGAGCTGCCAGAAGTCACTGCAAGGCTTGATTTAGCCTTGCATTACCACGGCATGACATGACATAGGCTGTCTCATGGATACAGGTGAGGCTTATTCCTGCAGCAGGAGTTCCCTCCTGGCGGCAGGGATTGACCCTCCCATGGAGCAGAGGAACAGCCCAGTCCTGATCAGCCTAGAAGGAGCCTGGCCCACCAATTTGCAACGTGCAACGTTCCTTTTAATTAGATTGGTAATGCCAGAAAATAGGAAATATTCACACGTGCATGGCCCCTTGCGCAGCTATCAGCAAAAACTGATAAAAAATCAAGCTGATTTTTGAGCCAGGACTCCTAGAGGTGTGACTATGAGCAAAATCAGCATTTTAAGTGGATAGATAGACTCATCCAATACAGAACAGCCTCTGTGCTGTCCCCAGCTCCATCCTAAGGGCACTGCTAGGCACCACGCTCTCTGTTGGCCCATCCCTGCCCCTGTCCCCAGCAGTTCTGCAAGGAGCTTTTGGTCTGGCTGCTGCGGCACGACACGGATGGGATGACACCATGCAAGTCAGAAGGCAAGAAACCTGAGTGCACTAACGGGCAGCGGCTGGTGCTGCAGTAAAAGGCTGAGGTTGGCAGTGGAGGCTGCAAGCGGGTCGGCTCTTACCTGACCACCTGCAAAAATGACAGGGGTGGAGGCGGGCTTTGGGCGGTAGGGAATGGTGGCACCTTTTGGTGGGGACTAGGAAAAGGGACAAGGAAAGGGAGAGAGAACATTAGAACAGCTTTCCTGAAACAGCAGCAAAAAGAGCATTAGAAAGCACCCGACGGAGCATGGGCTTCCAACCCGTGCTGTGCTGCGGGGTGAGCGCAGCCTCCGGGGCCACGGCCAGCAGCACCCGCACCGGGCAGACAGCATCTCTGGACAGGAAGACATTGGGAAAATGGGCATTTAGTGGACAAGGAGGACACCCTCAGGAGTTCCCCTGCCAATGCACAGCACCTTGGAACACCTGTCAAGCTTCCCCACCTTGGCTCCGCTCTATACGCATTCTGTCCCCTAGACCAGGCTGATGCTGGGCTGCAAGATCCTTCTCAGGGCACTCCATAGAGGCCTTCAAGGTGCAGGGAGGTGGGGAGGAACGATGCCAAGCCCATGTGAGCATCCTCACACAGCAGCTCTCCTTGCATCATATCTTCACCATGGGCACAGTGGCACCTCTGAGGCTTGGCTTGGTTTCTCGGCACCCAGGCAAAGCGCTGTCGCTGTCACTGAGGCCTTCCATGCCTCATCCACTGCTTTGGCCATGGCAGCTCCATTTGCACAAGGCTTGGCAAGCCCTCTCAGACAATAAGGTGAGCATTTCTGCAGATCTCACCCCCAAGCTGCACAGTGGAAGCTGCCAGGCAGGTGCCAGCAGCAGAGGAGCTGAGATTTGGGAGATTCCTTTGGATCATGAGAGATTTCAGATGAAAGCCTTCTGAGTCTGCCAGAGGTGAAATGGTTCAGTTGCTGCTAATATGTAAGGATAGCCAACATAAATTACATTATCTTGTAGAAAATTCCACCATTTTCCTCTACATTCTTCTGCACGTCTGTCTGTAGCCACGTGGCATATTCAAATCTCCTTGCTTAGTACAAGTCTCTAGGAAAGCCGTGTGATCAAAGCACTGCATGCATAACCACAAACCTGCTTTTTCTTTCATCACATTACAGATCTTGGAGGGGATGAATGAGAATTTCTGTGGCAAGATAACCGAAGACATAAAAGCTACAAGGAGCAGCTCTGTAAACTGTTAAAGCTGGGGGACTTTCCAGATCTATGACTGCAAGAAAATTAATGTGTTTGTTGTTGTTTTTCTTTTTTTCTCTTTCCCACTGCTGAGCAATACAGAGGAATATCAACTCTGTGTTTTGGTCAGTGAGAACAGCGAGATTTATAACACACAGTGAACATCACCTTGAACCCACCTCTGCCACAGTACAGAGCACGACCTGGAGCCACTGCGTGGCTAAATCCATGCTCCTTTAACAGCACAGCGTGTCCAAGTGAGCACCAGCAGTGGTTGGCATCAAGGTTCACGGCCTTTCCTCTCTAGCCATTCTGCTGGCAAATTGAAGTTGCTTATGGCTGGTGTTGCTTCATCTCAACCACATCTTGGTGTCCTCTTCTGGAGCTCTTGCAGCAGCAAACATCCCAGTGCCAAAACAAGAGGCACTGGACACAAACTGGAGCACAGGAAGCTCCTTCTGACTATCAAGCAGCACTTCTGTGCTATGCAGGTGACACTGAGCCCTGGCACAAGTATTTAGATGTTGTGGGGTCTCTTCCTTGGTGACCTCCAGAAGCCTCTTGGACATGGTGCTGGGCACCCTGCTCTGGGTGTCCCTGCTGGAGCAGGGGGTGGGCCAGATGGACCCAGAGATCCTGTCAACCTCAGCTATTATGCAATTCTGAAACATTTCTCCCTGCTGTAAAGAAACACTGGCATTAAGGCCACCCAGCAGAGCAGTGTGTCTGTGCCTTTGGCTCTGAGAGGCACCAGGAGTGGGGATGTCACTGTGTTGTGACAGCAATGGGTTCCTTCTTGAGCTTCTCCAAGGTAGTAAGCGTAGAGGTGGGGCATGTAGTTGCAGCAATGAGCTGTTGGCATGGCAGCATTGCTCCAAAGCAGAGGACTTTGTGAATAATTTCTCCCAGAAAACTGTACCCTTGCCACACATTCATGCATGCCATGGCTCCTGCTCTGCACCCGCCTTCCTCACCACCTCTCCTCCTCCACCTCACTGGAGTTTGGGCTTGGGTTCATGCCCACCACTCCCTTCCTTTGGCACCCTCTCAGCTGTCCCAGCACAGCAGATGCACTGGCTGCCTCCTCCCAGCACCCCTCTCCTGAAACCTCCAGGTGTTGTGACACAAACCTTCTCCTTTCAGGCACCCAAGCGGTTTCCAGTTTGGCAAACTAGAAATAACACAAACACAGTGGGGGGAAAACACACTTGGGTGGGTTTCACACGAAGGTACCAGGAAATGAGAGTGGTCCACTAACGCGTGGTGAACAGTGACAAGGACATGATCCACAGCTCTCAGTGCTGTTGTGATGCCGGGCAGGTTTTGTCCTATATACTTTACCCCCTTTGTTACAGACTGTACCTCCAGCATCACCACACAGATCTGTTTGACACACTGGATAATTGCGTCGGGTGTCCCCGAGATTGTCACCGCCCGCTCCGTGGAGTTGGGCAGCATGTCCCCTG
The DNA here is from genome assembly GCA_037305975.1 of Chrysolophus pictus. Taxonomy (NCBI): domain Eukaryota; kingdom Metazoa; phylum Chordata; class Aves; order Galliformes; family Phasianidae; genus Chrysolophus; species Chrysolophus pictus. The sequence goes on along the minus strand of CM074582.1, from coordinate 36,497,884 downwards.
CCACTTGAACCTGAGCACCTGTGGACTGGAGACAGAAAGAGAGAGAAGGAGGAATCTCAATGCAGAAGCCCTCTTCCCTTCACCCAGCTTCAGCTCCAGTGCCACGTGCCCTCAGAGAGCTGCAGCCCCATCCTAGCGAGGACATGGCAAGTCCCATGGGACAAAACCCGTGACACCACTCCTGCATCAGCAGAGACCGTCCTGGGAATTGCCTTGACGCACAATGCCAGCTCACGAGCATCCCCCTTTCCAAGGATGCAGATCAGCTCTGAGGAGCTGCAGTTACCCGCAGTAACTATGTGTGATTTACCTCCCTGATTTCCTTGATCTTGGAGCCTCCCTTGCCAATCAGCGAGCCACACTGGCTAGCTGGTACGACCAGTCGCAGCGTCACTGGAGGTTTACTGGTGGCAGTGCTGTTGCTCATTGAGTTGGTTATGTCCTGCGGAAGGAAGAGGACAATGCATCAGCCCTTGTTCCCCAACCCAGACGTCTGCCACACAACCCCAACCCAAATGCCCAGAGCCAGCAAGGAGGAATTGCATCTTCCAGACCCAGGCTAGGCTCAGTTCTTGCCCGTAGAGAGATGTCTGGAGCAACTGGGAAGGCTTTGTGCTGAGGTTGTGTACCAGGTGAGCGAGTCCAACCATGCATGCATGGGTTGAAGACATTCAGATGTATTGCTGGACCCAACAGTGGGCTACGAGGGTTACATGCAAACCCTCGCACACCACCCTCTCAGGGGAAAGGGGTCACATTTCTCACCTCCTCAAATTTGTAGGCGATCATGGCAAAAGCCTTGAAGATGGCATCGGTGGGGCCAGTGATGGTCACAATCCGCTCAGGGCAGTTTCCCTCCGAGATGTTGATTCTCGCCCCGCTCTGCAAAGAGAAAGGCATTCCTGGGGCAGCCACAGCCAGGCAAGCAACCGGATGCAGCACAACCCTTTTCCTGAGCTGGATCCTCAGCACCCAAGAGCAGAAACTCAGAGTGCGCCGGGAGCACATTGCAAATTGTTCCCTGGTCAGCACGTGAAGACATCCCATCTAATCATAAAAACTCCCACCCTTGCCCCACGGTACTTCCAATCCTGACTCGCCCTGAGCCCCCAAAAAGGATTTCCAAGGGCCTGACTTGGATATTTTACTGCAATGTGAGCCTGTGCTTTCAGGGCAAGAGTGCCTGTGGCATCACTGCGTGTGAAGAGCTCTGCTTAGTGATCTGGTAGCTCTTTGGCAGCTAAACGTACAAAGACCGTGGGCAAACTCTCTCATCTCGTGAGCAATCTTATTTCACTGTTTCAGAAGTAGGAAGCTCTTGTCTCTGGAAAATTCCCAGTAAACACAATATCTCACAGAGCAGTGAGCCATTGGGACAGCTCTGGTCATGCTCTGTGTGTTGTTGGGAGGAGAGATGCCAGCCCTTCCCACTCCTCATTCCCCCTCTTCCAAATCACTTCATGGACCAGAGTTGCTCACCTCCTCACGCATCTTCTTCACAGTCTCTCCTTTCTGAAATAAGAAGCAGAAACGCGGGCCATTGTAAAAACTCAAGACAAAACAACCTTTCCAAACATGCATCTCTCTAACACACTGCAGCACATGGCCAAAACTTTGGGGAGCTCTGTGACACCTGGCCCTGACACCTACACGATGGGTGAGTTGAAGAGCTGATGATCCAAACTCACCCCTGGTCCCACGTCTGTAAGGACTGATACACACCAAATAGCATAACTGTAACTTACACCTCCCTTTCTAGATTTCCTGTTCGGAGGAAAACCTCATGGAAAAGCTCATGAACAGTCTAGATGATCAAAAAAGATGGCCCTTTGGAGTGGTTGTGAAGGATGGTTTCTGCTCTAGTATCTGTGGAGAACTCTAATATCATGAGATACAAAACTGTGACTCCTTCCAGGCCTGAAAAGTTGATGGATAAATAAGTTGCGAGCATTTATTTAAAGAATAAGGTGTTAATGCTGCAAATCTTCACCACCACAAATAGCCAGGACTTAATCATGGAGCAGATGCACCTCGTGAAGCTTTCTGCGTGAGCTAAATGGTGCCCTGTGGCCTACGGGGCAAGAATTTAAGCTAGTTTGCATCACATTCCTTAACCTTATTTAGTGAATCTAAAATACGTGCTTACCTTTCCGATGATGCTTCCAACTTCCTACCAAAAAAAAAAAAAAGAAAACGCCACAGAATAAATGATGTTGCAAGACATGAATATAACCCAAGCAGGAAAGGGAGAAGGGTGTAGCCCTGCCAGGAGCCTTTACCTTGCCGTGCATCAGCAGCCGGATGGTGAGGGTGACGTTCAGGCCGCCTTCGGAGACCTTTGACTCCATTTCCTACCAGGGATGGGAGACCAGTGCGAGGAGCCCTGGCACAAGAGGAGGCAGCGGCACAGCCGTATCACCTGGGGACAGAGGGGCAAGGATGGGCATCCCTGGGGTGAGTTTGCATTCCTCATCCCTCCTCATGGATTCACCACCCCTACCTCTGCCACCCCACCGTCAGCACATCTATCTGTTCCCGTTAATTGCAGGGGAGCTGGACTAGATGACCTTCAAAGGTCCCTTCCAATTCAAGTGATGCTATGATGCTACGATTCTGTGACAAGGAGCAGGGAGTTGGTGGAACCCTCTGGTCATAGACTGATTGCAGAGCTTGGACTTCAAAATACCCAGGGCACGCATCTGGCAAACCAAAATTCACCATTCTGAGCATGAATGAACACTCAGAAAATCTGGAGCTGTGGGTTTTGGAAAAGCCAGCTCTTCTGTAAGTGGAAATATCCATCAGACTCCAAGAGCGAGGAGCAGGAAGGGCTGAGCTGGTGTACTGATCACTGCACTTCTGGATTTTAATCTGTAAGCCAGGTGCCGTGTCTGATGAACGCACGTCATTCCCAGCTGTACATATCTCATGAAACCTCTGCCCATCTTCCAGACGCTGACACGGACCCTTCCATTCCCTCTCTCTTTCCTCCTCTGCCCTCTAGAGGTAAAAATGCTACCAGTATTTTCGAGGCAGGGGAAGACAAATCGCAGTAGGTAGGGAAACAAATCTCTGTTTTTTTTCCCAGTGTCTCCTTAATAGCATCTCTGTGCAAGGAGGGGGCACACCGAATGTCTCTGCAGCCTACTGCATTGGGAGACCAGTCCTGTCTCAGGGACAGTGCCAGCATCCTGCTGTGCTCAATGCCAGGAGATCTGCAGCAATTCTCCTCCATGTTATTTAATCCCTCGGTACACATCAGATGGGAGATTTTTCTGTCACAAGCATCTGCTGTTTTTCTGTGCTCACACAGTGGTGTCTGTGACCAAAAAATGGGAGGTAAACCTAGAGCTCAGTTATTACTTTGAAGCAAAAAAAGCAGCTGGGATGTATAAATGTGTTGCAGTGCACAAATGGCCGCGAGATGGGCTTGAGTGAAAGCATCCTCTTCCAGTAGGCTCCCACAGAGCTCAAAATGGACAAAAGCCATGCGGTGAGCAGGGAGATGATGCTTTCCCACAGGAGAACAGCTGAAAGGAGATGGGGCTGTCACAAACCAAGCAGCTCTGGGAGAGCTGACACGTTGGCTGTGCTGCTCCAAGCAGGGGCTGGCAGCCCCAGGGAGGTGGGCCATGGCTTTCCCACCAAGGACGCATCAAATCCACCACTGTGCTCTCACCAAATGCCCTGTATTGCAGCCACCTACCACCTCCCTGTGCTCCCTATCCCTCACATGGGAGACCCTGAAGCTGGCCGTTATGTAAATGTTTCCAATTGATTGAAAAAGTGGGTCATGTGTTAGCCAAATGCTCCTGGCTTTAAGATCTATCAGCATTATTAAATTAAACACGCTTCATGCTCCAGCAAGCAGGAAAGCTACATTGGCCTTTTCTTAATCATACTAGTGAAAGGTAAGTCTTTTATATGGGAGTTCATAAATGCGGTGGAAACTACGAGAACAATGGATCAGAGGCATTTACTCTGTCTGTGTACCCCCCCCCAACATTGTTCATTCTTCACAGACAAAGTGTTGAGAAAAAATCTCACTCCAAACACCATTTTGAGCATTTCAGAGTGTCCTCAGCCCAAAGAGAGACCCCATGCTCTAGGACCCATCTCCTCACAGGCAAGCGAGCTCTGCCTAGCTCACAGCATCTTCAGAATTGCTTCTTTGTCCTTCCCTTCAGAAGCCCCGAGGACACCATTACGTCCAGCCTGACGGATAAAGCAAAGTGCCCAGCTCCAATCCAGCACGGAGCTGGTGCAGCCCTGCAGAAGTCAAAGATGCAGCACCACGAGATGGAAGAGCCGAGTTTGGACCCAAAATGGAAGGTACACTGCAAACCGAGTGAGAACTGTGATGCCTGGGATACTGCATGCAAAGGAGCAGAGCAGCACTCCAACCTGCAGGGTTGGAAACACGGCACCCAACGCTGATCTGTCCCAAAATGTTTTTCTAAAGGATGACCTGACTGCAGAGAAAACATAGAGCTTTTGAATCCACCTGCCTTTTGGAAGAGTGCTTGCAGAAGGCATCACTGATACATAGAACAACCCAGCTCTTCACCTCTCCTTTGTTTTTGAAAACAAATCTAGTAAATTCCAGGAAATGTTCTTAATCCATCAGAAATACCCACTGACTGCAAAGCAGCTCGTGCACCAGTGACCAAGTGGAGAAAAGAAAGGAAAATGGAAACCCAGAACAGTGGGAGGACTCCTGCCCCTCCCCAGACGTTCTCTGATTTTTTTCCCCACACCAGTTTGTTGGTGGTTGGACAGATTGCCTAAGTTGGTGCTCTCGCCTTTGTGCCAGCCAATTCACACCGCAAACATCGAGATGCACTGAAGATTGAATGAAATCTGATTATTAAGAGAATCCTGAACACCGTGTATTAATTTAATATAATTTAGTCCATTTAAGACTGTGACCATTTTCACGTCCTGGCCCCCTCACAGGAGATGGAATATAAGCATGGGGAGGGAGGCTGAGCGCTGAGCTGGCCTTCATTCTCTAACCTGGTTTCCAAACCTCCATTTTAGCAGTGGGTTCCACCGAGCTGATGTCCCCATGGGGGAGCATGGCTGGCTCCTGCCACCACAGCCACCCAGCTCATGGTATGTTTGCCCTGAAGTGTCTTCCTGAAGGGCACCCAAATGCCACCACAGCCAGGCAGTGGCTCAGAGCACTTTGCTTTTCACCAAAATGCCATTTCACACACCAAGATAAAAAAATAAAATAAAATAAAATAAAATAAAATAAAATAAAATTAAATTAAATTAAATTAAATTAAATTAAATTAAAAAAAAGCTCCAAATGGCTCCATTTTCCCTCAAAACACTTTGTTTCTTTGTCTCAGCTGCTTCCCAGCAGAAACATCCTCACCTCCTGCTCGTGCTGTACCAGCCCTCCTCTTCTTTCTCCTATGCATCTGCTGGCACTTACTGGGCATGGCTCCAGCCAGAGCTGCCTGCAGCCCCTCTGCAAGCAAGAACCAGGGCATCTGCTACCAGAGAGATCCATCGCTAGCATCACTGCTGCCTGCAGACCTGACATCCCACCCTTTGAGGCTGAGGGGTCCCTGCTCCCGTTAGGGCACACAGTCCCAAGCACTCCTCTCCTTCTCATCTCTGGGGTTTTTTGGGTGTTTTCCTCCCCGTGCTCCTTCTTTGCAGCGGTACTCTGGTTCTCAGTTATTTCCCAGACATCTGTGGAAGTCGCAGTTGAGCAAGAGCACTCTTGCCCTCAGCAGACAACATTTTTCAAGCCTATTCTCAAACCTGCCTTCCAAGCCAGACAAGAAAGCTAGAGCAGGCAGAAAATATGCTTAGGTTATCTGAACTGAAGTCACCCTGGTGCCTCTGGGACCATGCACTGCCAGAAGTCAGATGCATAAGGTAGAGTTTCTTCTCCAGATTCCGTCATGGAATATTGTCCTCGGTGTTACAGAGATCAAGTTTCATGGCACTGACTAGGTATTTATTTTGGGGGACAGCAATGTTTTCTTCAAGCTGTCCGAAAACAATCAGAGAAAACAACTTGATGCAAAAACATCCCAGAGGCACAACCCTCCCCCTCCAAGAAGGGCTTGGATGGAAAGTTCACGGGCACTGCCAAGTAAAACTCAAAGAAAGTCTCCGTCGGCCTCGTCACCCATTGCGTGGCCTTCAGAAAACCACTCCTTCTTGGTAGGTTTGTTCAATCCAAAGCCTTGGAGCCCTTAAGGGAAGAGCTCTTGCAGGTCCATGTAGGCAAAGCACTGGGACCAGTCAAGGCTCTGGACGAGGAGCAACCCACCCAGGCACCACCCAAAGATCCTGTTCTGGAGCACCTCGGTGGTTGCTAAAAGGCAGTGCTGATCTGAAAAGCGTTCAACACAAATCACAGGCTCTTTGGAGCTTCAGGAGTCCCACCAGCAGGGTTCCAACCTCAAAGCTCCAGCATCCTTCAGCACACCGCAATATGCCACAGCAAAGGCCATATTTCTAATGCATTGGCTGAGTTTCACGTTTGAGACTAACAGCTTGGCCAAAAAGTCCATAACTCTAAGAGTACATTTTTAAGCAATGAGGGAGGAAATATTTAAGCACCTCTGACCTCTCGATACCCACTTCCAAAATCCTGGGCCAGTTTTTTCTGAACCTCGGAGACTGAAAGCCATGTCCTTAATGAAGAGGGCAGAAGGCAGCCTAGGAAAGAAGCCATTTTTCTGACGTTATACACTTTCCCAAGATCTGCCTGCCCACTTGCTTAAGCTTTCTCCCCACTCATCTCCTTGTGGTTTGATCCTGCCATTAAGACCTAATCCAGTGATTTTCAGCATCACATTTTAGTGGCTGGGGGCAGCGTGCCGCAGTGAGCTCAGGATTATGACGACAATGCAGTCTGGCCAGATCAGGCTGCGGATGGAAGGAGAAAGGATAAAAATTGCTGTGGCAGAAAACCAAAGTTTGGTACACACTAAAAGCCAGGGTCCAAAAGGAAATGCATCAACTACCGGTCAGAAGATGAAGCCATGAGAGGACAGTAGCACGGAAGTCCAAACGCGTGATGCCTAACACTGTTTTGCAATAAAGCTGCATTTGCAGCTGCTGCTGGCTTCCACAAACAGAAGAGTCATTTTGATTAATGTCTCCTCCACTCGCTCTCCAGCTCCACTGAAAACATGTTAGAAAACTAATAGAAAAAAAGAGATACCTCCACTCTAGCTTGGTACATCAGCCAGGGTATGCCCACTTCTCACCAGCCCTTGGTCTTTCCAAGCATCACTGCAGATGTAACAGCAGTACATCTCCCTGCTCTTGCCTTCCAGATGTTTCATTCTTGGTCACCTGCTCCCATTCCCCTGTTCTCCTCCAGGTGATGTCTCTGCTCATGGCCCATGGTGTCACCCACTGGCTGCTGAAGAGCAATTGTAACCTGCCTTTCCATCTGCTCTTGTGCACCATGGGATTCTTCCAGCCTCCCTCACTTTTATGCCAGCTACCCCAACTACTATTGCAGAGATGCAATTGTTCCTGCTTTGGACCCCCTGCTCTGCCCCTTCTTCCAGTTCCCACGACCACAAATTCAGAGCCAGGGCCATCATCACAATCAGCCTCTGCTGCATCCTCAGCAGCTCTGATTGTCTTTTACCACCTGGTCCTGCCCCCAGTGTCTCTGCTAGATGGAATTCTTGAAAGCTTTTCTCCATTTCCTAAACAATTGCTTCCTATCCCCTTCAAGCCAGCATGGATTGCTCCCCAGGTCCTTTGCCCTCCAGAGAGCAAGGCTGCTTGTTCACACTTTGGTGGCCTTCCATACAGAACACTGGCTCTAGGTATTGGTATCGGCCAACATCTCCGTCCTCAGACCAGCCCAAAGCTGTGCTAAAACTGCTCTCCCCCTCAGGAAATTCCCCACTGCTTTCCTGGGATTCTTATTTACACAGCACATCAACCAACCACCACACAGATTTGTTTAAGGTTAGTATCAGGCTGTGCATCCTGCTTTTGGGTTCCCTTCTGTTGAACACACCTTAAATTCTGGTGTTTTCAGTGCTACTGCTGAGCAAAGCTTGGCTCTTAAACACCTCTCTCTTCCAGCTTCTGAGAAGAAAACAGAAGAGGAGCTCTTCACAACGTGGAAAACTCCCCTAGCCATTTTCACCTCACTTTTGTAGTCCTTACTTTAAATTTCAGGCATTTCAGTGGGATTTCTGACCTGACTGGCAAACCAAGAAATGCAGCATCACAGCGGAAGCCTGTCCCAGATGGAGAAAGCTGGTGAGACCCTATCACAAAAAAGCACAAACCTCCAATTCCATCTTTCACAAGGTCAAAAAACCCTGCTTGGTATAGCAATAGGTCTGCACTGAATTTGTTTTGTATTGAATGAAGGCTGCTTCTGGAAGGCTGGGGGTGGAGACAACACACTTGAATTTAGTCACTTCCAATTCACCCTGTCAGCTACTTTTGGAACAACTTGCCAATAAAAAAGTCCTTTCAGTGAAGGTTAAACTGTTTAGGTACATGGGAGATTTCAGCTCATTTCCTATGAGCGCTGATGCTCTTTGCACTACTCTGTTGGGCTTACTGCTGCTCAGTCACCAAGAGCAACTGCACATCTGCAGATGTCTGTAAGCCTTCAACAAGTGCTGGGTGGGCTTAAGACACCTTGTGCTGAGAAAATACCATCTCCTTGGGTAAGGAAGGTAGCTGTCTCCTCAGCCACAGATTTTACTCTGCCAGAAAATTAAAATAATTAAAGCAACATTGAAGATTTTTTCTGAAATACCGGCTGTCCCTCCATGCTCAAGCCAGCTCTTTGGAGATTCTGGGAAGCAGGAAGAGGTGCTGATGAGGAGCTGGGTTGGGCCAACCATTTGCTATTCTCCATTCAGCACAGATGCCCAATTAACACGTTGCACCATTGGCTTTAATTAATTAGCTGAAACGGTGCTGCTTTGCACTGCTAAGATTTAGAAGCCAAGAGCTTCAGTGTTTTGCTCCATATCTGCATCTTGGATGTGTCATGAGACCCAGCACTGCAGAGGATGGCTGGACCAAGCTGCTGGAAAACAGAGAACCTCACATGGCACAAGGGGAGCCAAGCATTTCTGCAGGCATCTGCAGCCCCAAGGTGAGCTTGTGCAGAGAGGGGAAAGCCCTAACAGGTGGTACAGCGGTGGTAGGAACATGGTTGCTAATATCTTCCTATGTGACATTTTTCTGAAAGAGCCAGGAAAGCCTGGAGTAAAGGAAACTGTTTGGAGATGGGTGGGAAACACTCTCAGTGCTCAAAGAGCAGGTTTTAGAGGCTCTCCTGTTAAAGTGCCAAGTGAAAAGGCAGCTTAGGGGAGCCAGTTTAGCTGAGAGCACGGCAAGAACCCAAAGAGAGCTTGGCAATGGTGAGGAAAAAAAGATATGACTCAGGAAGGGAAAGTACTGAATGTTGTTCTGTGTGGTTAAGGCATGAAAGAAGGGCTCCTCATCCACCCAAAAAGGGCTGGGAGAAATAACTCAATGTACAAGCTCAGGATCTGCAAAAGAAAGCCAAGAATAATGAGATGGGTCTTCATGGGAGATCCAGCCAGCAGAGAGCAACCGTGGATCCACAGAGACAGAAGGAAGGGCCAGAGGAACCAAGGTCTGCAGGAATGAGGAGGCTGGAGGAGACGGGGCATTACGCAGGGTCTTAATTGCAGCAAGGGAGATCTGGGCTGGGTGCTGGAGCACAGCTTCCTCACAGCAGGACAACCATGTGCTGTGCCTAGGGTCAGTCATGCTGCAGGGATGCATCCAATTTAGCCTTGCTTCTCCCTGGCTAAAGAAACTGAGTGAGAAGATGTTGAGACTAGGCTGCCTGGTGGTCCACCCATCCCAGAGGGTCCCACACACATCTCACAGGGACCTTGTACTACCTTGGGCCTGACATCAGATGCTCTGTAGATGATATAAAGGACATTCATCACCAACACTAAGCATACATGCCCTGCAATGCTATTGGGACACATCTCTTACATGCCGTTTTTCAGGGGAAGGCCAAAGGACACTCAAAAGAGGACATTCATGGCCGGAGGTCCATGAAGAGTGCTCACCAAGGAGGAGAGGCCACGTGGGGCTCTGCAGCCCTCGGAGGACACACAGCTTGTCCTCCTGCAGCCAGGAAACCAGAGGGCACAGCTCTGTAAAGAGCTCCAAGCACGCTCCCGGCAACCTTCTGCCTGCGGGGACGGCTGAGAGGAGAGCACCTCTGGGGTTCCCAGCAGAACACAAGGGGCACTTTCGTCCTGCTGGACAAGGAGTCACCAAGGAGGTGGCCTCCCATTCCTGTCCCCTTCTCCCCACCTCAGTCCACCACACTGCACACAATTCCAGGCATCCCGGAGTCCTGAGGATGGACTTCCACCGCTTCCACTGTGTCTTCTGCAGCAGATGAAAATGCTTGCAGAGCAGCAGGCGTCCTGCAGCCCATCCACCACCCCCCTCTGAAGGAGACCGCCTCTGGCCAGACTGGCTTTAATCCCAGGCAGCATCATCTCAATAATTTCCCTCCATTTTCAATCTCCTGATCTGGGGGCAGCCAACAAATCCCTTCATCCTGCGAGCGCAGCAATCTCCTGCCTCATCTCATCCCAGCCCCATTTCTCTCCTTAATCCCTGGAAATAGGGATGAGGCTTGCCACACGACGGCTGCCCTGGAGGGGTCTGTCCAGGCACTGGTGGACAGACAGACTGACCTGGAGCACGCAAGGGCAGACAGGACACGGAAGGTCGAGACAGGCAAGGCGTGTGTTATTTTGACCGTGGGGCCGGACCTAGAGCTCCTCCATGGCACTGGCTCTCAGCAAACCCAAACCCACGTCAATCACCTTGGCCAGAGATACCCTGGCCTCTGGGAACGCAGGCAGGGGTGGCACGTGACAACATCAGTGGCTGTGCCACCAACCCCAGGCATGAGATGTGCCATGGATGGAGGCAGGCAGCGTGACCCTGTCCCATGCTCACCGGTGAGGAGGAGGAGGAGGAAGAAGAGGAGGAGGGTGGCCCTGGGCGGCTGGGGGTGGATCGCCGCCACGCCATGCTCAGACCCTGACAGCAGGCTCCAAAACTGTCACTCCTGATCTGTTTTCACTTCAGCTAAACCTCAGCCTCGATTACGATCAAGGAGAGCCGTGCTTTCCTCTCTCCTTCTCCCTGTGGTAGGTCCTCTATAACCTCGGGTCCAAACACTCAGCCAAGCACACCGAGAAGGAAACCTGTACGTGTGCTGAGCACGGGACCAGGGCTGTGGGGAGGGTGCCGTGACCACCCTATCCCCAGATCTGGCCCCAGAGGAGCAGGTCTGGTGCCCCGACACCATTTACTCACATAGCAAAGCCTGAATAAAATAAAAGAAGACAGATGTGTGTGCGTGCACAGCCTCAGCACCAGAATGGGTGCAACGAGCAAGAAGCATTAGAGCGTGTTGCAGGGATGGGCAGTGCTCCCCACAGGGCTGGTGTTGGGCTGGGGCTCATTCTCGTGCACTGGGAGACCTGCAGACATGGTACCTAATCCCCTTCCTTGCAGCAAAACCCACTCCCCAAAACTACTTTTCTTTTTTTCCCTCTTTCATCCTGGTCAGTATTCCCCCTCCCTCCCCCAAACAGTGTGCTTTCTTCAGAAGGAAATGTCCTTAAATTCAACCAGATTAAAAGAACATCTCCGATGTTTATTACCCTAGAGGAAAGACGTCAAAATGTGCCTTTATATCTGGAAATACTAAGAATGTTTGCACAAATTAATCCTTAAGAGAGAGGGAAAGAAGTGAGATTAAGAGTTTCAAAAATACGACTGAATTATTTTGGAATTGAAGATGAAAGCCTGAATATGATGCAAAACCACAACTTTCCAGGGGTTGGATTCTGTATCAAAATGCAAGCTACGGCATCTGCCTTTGCATCTGCCAAAACAAAGGTCAATCATTTTATGGAAACCTAAACACATTGCCCTTCATCCATTTGGTTTATTTTGAGCCAGACGTGACTCCCCAGTAATAAGATGGATTTCTCTAATATGATTCGCATTAAAATGACATTATCCCAGAAAACTCAAATTACAAGACAAACATATCTGAAAATATTTTCCCTTTATAATAAGGATGTGATATTTCGGGATTGATTTCAACAGCATTTCAGCCTTCCCTAACCTCTGAAACTAATAACTCACTTTTATACTCACGAAGAAATGTTTCAACCAAATAAAATGCCACCAGAAAAAAAAATAAAGCAACGGCATCAGAAAATGTAGCGACCATGGGGAAATCGGTTGTCCAGAGAATAGAAGGGAGCCATTATAAAAGGCATTCCTCTCCTCAAATCAAATTTCTGCCCATTTCCTCAGCGCGAGAGCAAAAATTAATGGAAATGTAACCAAAATGCAGAAATCAAATCAAATAGGCTCGGGGCTTCTGTTGCACGGACAGACCCAGGTGTGATGAGCATCGATGTTATTCTAGCCCCCGTTTCTTTGGGTTGCTGAGATTCTGGCTGTCCCCACACATTCACCAGCAGCACTGCCCGCAGCTCGCACCGTACCTCACACAAATCCATAGCAGATGGATATCCCAGCTAATGCGGAGATGGGCGCTTCCCGACCCGCTGGTTGCTAGCATTAGCTACAACGTGCAGCTAAAGTTCCTCTTTATTTTCATAAAATCCACACTACAGCAAAGAGTGGCAATTCTGCAAGACCAGATAGTTGGAGGAGCAGCCGTTCACTGGAGCTGACTACCTATTGCTCCCACAATCCCACCTCCATCCAACACAGACTTCTATTTTCTCTACTCAACACAAGCACTTGGGAAGGCTCTTAAATGCTCAGAGCTCTTTTAGCCCCCACTGGAGCCCCGTATTCGACTCGCTTCCCAATTCTTCACTAAACATAGAATCACAAGGTTGGAAAGGACCTACAAAATCATCTAGTCCAACCATCCTCCTATCACCACCACTACCACTAAGCTACTAAAGCATATCTCGTAGCACCTCATCAATCTTCATCTGTAGGAGAAGTTGCACGCGGCAGGTGGTCTTCCACCAACACAATCTTTTAAATCTCCTTACCTTCCCCAACGAGCCGCTTTCGTGCCGATTTCGCGTGACGGGGTCTGTGCAGATGGCCACTCTTTTCACGTTTGGAAAGGATGAAAAATGCTATGGGGAAAAAAATCCCAGTGATCTTTTGCTGTACAGCGCGGAGGGCTCCAAACCTCATTGGCCCTGGGATGGCAACCACGTGGCATGGGACAGAGAGCACGTGACCTATTTTCTCCCAAATCCCTTGGTTTGCTGTAAAGGGGGATGCACCCACCACTGATGTTTTTGTCATTTCAGTGGGCTCTGATTTTTTTTTTCTTTTCCCATCATTTTTTTTAAAGGCCACTGAGCAAATCGGGTTGCCTCGAGGCGATGAGAACAAACCAGCCAATGCTATCAACACGAAGGGGAAAGAGCTCTGCTACGAAATGAGTGCTGGGGCTCTGTACATGGGGAAATTTAGAGCCATTTGGCCAGGGTATCAGCCAGGGATGGAGCCTGCGGGAGGGAGGAGCGTGTTCAGCAGCACACATCTAGCTGCTGGCGCCGGCTGAGTTTGAACAGTCAGCTTGCAGCAAGCAGCAGTGATGGAGGGACCCGGCTGGAACACTGACTGTGAACCCCAGATCTCAACTGGTATACCCTATGAACCTTCAAGGAAGGGAATGCATTGTAAGCACTGCATGGACAAACAAAGAGCATCTCACGTCCCCACACAGCTTTGGACCCCTCTGCGGCCATTCACATCCTCCAGTGCCCTCCTATCAACCAGCCATTCCAAGAGCCAACAGATCTCCTGCCTTGGAGGCAGAGGGGCAGCTGAAACAGCTGTTTTGGAAGAAGGACCAAGATGTCTGGTGTCTTTAGAATGGAGTGCAGCATGCTCCAAATTGGGCACCATATGTTCCCAAAACTGCGTGACTAAGCCAGGCTCAAAGAACATGTCAAAGTCACCTCCATAAACACCCGCTCAACCCAAAGAAACATCCCAACCACATCCAAGCCAGCTGTGGTCCTTGGGGTAAGCATCTCCTGGCTTTCTCCCCTCAACTGCCAGTCCTGGTGGCCTTGCTTGTCCAGACTCCAAAGGGAACATGAGCTCTGAAGTTGCTGACAGAACTTGCTCCTTAATTCTGGGTGACTGGAAAAAAGTTCACTTTACTTCTAGGTTTTGGATTCCTTGTGTTTAAGGTAAATAGAGCTCTTCTGTACCAGCCCAATGGAGTCAAAACGCTCCTTCTGAGGAGTAGAAAAGCAATTCCTGGAGACATCCTGTTGTGCTTCCTATGGGCCCATAGTATAAACCAGTCAGCAGCTGCATTTGCTGGCAACACCAGCCCCTTCTGGCAAACCCCTCAGCTATGCCATCCTATGCTGATGATACACCTTTTCATCATCCCTGCAAATGGAAATCCTTGGGCAAATCCTCCTCTGGCATCAGTTTTAGCGATGTTGCTTCTGCAAGGCAGCTGTCCCAAACCACTCCATTACCCAAGGGCTCCAGACTTCATTAGCTAAGGTTAACATCTAAGGCTCCTTGAAAGCTGGCTGAGATCAGGGCTTTGGAGATGAAGCCATGTCATCTCAGTGTCACGACGATATTCCCCCCACCTGCTGGTCCTTCACCCAGGCTGTCCCCCACCCAATCTCTACAGATGGATGTCAGGCAGTTCTGCACAGGCAGCACCATCCATATGTCTCATTCCTTCCCAAGACGTGGATAACACTGCAGTGAGATCAGAGACAGAAATACAGCCATAAAATGCACTTCTGTGGTGTGGAGATCCTCCCCAAGTTGGAAGCCACACATCTCCAACTGGACTCTGGGGCATTTTCTTTCAACAAACGTGAGCTGAGGGATAACCTTTCTTGTCGTTGCATGCTGGAATGCAAAGGACTCAGCACAGTGCAGCCAGCTCAACACTTTCCCTCCCTCCCAGTCCTGCAGTGCTCCTCTGCAGCCCCTCAACCCTTCACAGCAGTGCCCAGCCACATCTGGCCCCTGAGTAATCTGCCGAATAATTATATAATAGGGGGCAGGCAGAGAAATGATTTTAGGCTTCTCCGCTGATAGAAAGCAAGCTGGATTAAAAGATCAGAACAAGCAATACGTAGATTAAAATGGTTTGTTGTTTTCAGCTGCAGGAAATCCATGGCTAAAGCAAGGAAGACAAAAAGCAAGGGAAGACAAAAAAAAAGAAAAAAAAGAGGTTTCTATGTACCAGCAACAGCAAGTTCAAGGTTTCCAAGCCATGCTCAGGTTTTATTTTATTCCTCAATGGAGCAAGACGTGGGCATTGCCCCTCTTAGCATCAGGCAACCCATAGCCTTGTGCCCAGCGACGTGGGCAGAGCAGGCTCCTGCATGCTGTCCCCCTGTCCCCCAGCAAGGTCAGCTGCACGGTGCCACGCCAGCCTGCTCTGACGGATGGCTTTTGAAAGGCGTGAAGGGGAGGCAGGGAAAAAGCAGCAGGAGAGGGGCACGGCGCTGATCAGCCGCAGCCCGGATCGATGCCGTTAGCTCCTCCTGTTCACCTTCAAGTTCAGATTAAGCAGAAGGGTCAAACTGGGAAATCGTTAGCTGTTGGTCAGCCTTGTGCCAGCACAGACATGCAACGCAAGCACCTTACCTGCCCTGGAGCTAAAACTGCCTGGGTGCGAGATGGAACAGCAGCCATTTCCCAGGGCTAACTGATCCCCCCAGAAGTCCTTTTTCAGGTTCCCCCTGTACACACTGCTTTGCTACAGCACAGGCATCCACAGGATCACCTCTGAATGTAAAGGATGGAGGAAGGACGTTGGCAGGCATGCTCAAGGTTACACGGACAAACATCCCCCAGCTCCAACCTGGTGTTCCAATGGGTGCCATGGGGCAATATGTCCAGGATGCAGCCATGAAGAAGGGTCAGTGTTTAAAAGCAAGCATGCCTTGCCTTTGGGGCCAGGAGCTGTAAATGCACAGAGCTGGGCACCGAGCTCCTGTCCTGCCTGGGGACACAGCAGAAGGCAGGGATACAGCCCTGAGAGACGGGATGGCACTTCTGTCAGGGAGCGTGGGAAGGCAGAGGAAGCAAGCTGGAGACCTGCCCGGAGGAGGTGGGAGCTGCGAGATGTCACAATGTTCATCCATTGGTGCTTTAATAACTGCCTATTGCAGAAAAATGTCTTCGCTTAAGCCAGGGGATAAAACACGCATGCCAGACAGAGCGGGGTCACGAGAGCTTGTGAGGGGACAGTCTGGGGTTGTGGTCCTGGGTCAGATACACACAGTCCTCCAGCAAGGACATGCCCTGGTTTTCCTCAGAGATGGCCGTGGGGAGCCCTTCCCTGAGACCCACTGGTCTGCCAGCAGAGCCTTCCTCCCCAAAGCGCATCCTTCCCTGAGCATATGGCCTGCGAGCTCTGACGCCTCCCCTCCCCAATCCCACTACAGATGGATGTGCTCGCAAGAGGCTGCGTGCAGCACACACAGCTGCAGCCCACGACAGCAGACACCCCAGGAGATGTGTACCAACTGCGGCACCGTGACCTTGGTCCAGCCCCATAGAACCATCGAATTGTTTGAGCAGGAAGGGAGATGGGTCTGCCAGTCACTCTAACATTCCTTCTTCTCATCAAGAGTTGCACATCCTCCTCCTCGCTAATGGAAAATGTTGCCCTGCCTTCCATTATGCGATAGTCAATGCCTGGGACAGCACGACAGCCTCAGGCCATAGCAGATCTATTTTAGTAACAAAAGCAGAGAGGCTGATGAACACGACCCCATCTCTGCTCTTTCCAGCTTCGCTCTTTTGCTGGTTTTACAGGACTCCTGTGACCAGCACAGCAGAAGGTGAGTGACCAAGTGTGACAGAGGCAGAGGCGGTGGGAGCTGGAGAGGGACCAAGCTTGCCTTACCTCTCCCTGTAGGCTGGCCTCGAGCTCCAGAGCGATTCCTCAGAGGGCCGGGGTCCACCAGAGAGGGGCATGCTGAGTGCAGAGCAGGAGCCTGCAGAGCTGGGTACAGGGCTGAAGGTTGATTCCCGGTCTTTCCCAACGTCCCTCAGCCCCAGTTCCCTTGCTGGAGGTGGAAGACTCCCTCTAAGCCCCACGTTCCCTTTCATATTGGGGGTCCCTGCTGGCAGAGCTGAGCCTTTGATGGAGAAATGGTCTGTTGTGGTTGCTTTGAAACACTGGGGAAACCAACTTCATTGAGAAATAGAGTACGCTTTGGGTCATTTCCCCCTCCTCTTTCTTCACAGGGCTCAGCTAAGGGTTACACCACGATGACACCTGGGAGCATTGCTATCAAGTTGTTTATAGGCACACTTTCCTCCAGACTCAGATTTGGGGAGGTTCTGCCCCAGCGGCCACCAACAGAGCCATCAGGAGGGTGGGACAGAGGGGCAGGGCTGTGATCTGCCTGATGGGGGTCATGGCCCTGCTTCAGCAACGGCAGCATTCCTACACATTTTGGTGACATGGGCACAGGGTTATTTTTATTGCTTTATTTTTGTTGCTGCTCCCAGTAAGTTAACTGGGGCATGCATTACCCGTCAATACAATCAATCAAGCAGCCGGAGCAGTTAATAAGCTGAGTGCCAGAGGGCAGGAAAACCTCCCCATTGCCCAAAATACTCTTCAAGCAGCGGGATGGGTGAGCTGTGGTTCCTGCTGATTGCAGCTCCAAGCACACTGGGGCAGCTCCTGCTTGTACGTAGAGACTGCACCCGTGCCAGATCATTCCCACAATGAATGTTGGTTTTTCACCCCAATATCCAGATCGGTCCCTGGACAGCACCCCCATCCTCCAAGGCCAACTGGAAGTACAATCATTTTTAAATCCCACTGTCAAAAGATGGTAGCATCCTTTTCCTATGGGCTTCCAGAAGATGGGGGAAAAAAGGATCTAAATAAATCACCAAAACAAAGGAAAGGATGGAAAACACAAGCAAAGCCCTGCAAGCAGCATTAGTGGGGTGAGACTCACCTTTGGGGGCCAGGGGCAGAGGGCTGGGGTCAGCAGCACAGGCAGCAGGGGGAGACCTGGAAGAGAGCGTGACACCCGGGCACTCTGGGCACCCACTGAAGCATCCTCCTGGCACCAGGAATAAAACAGCCTTGAGCAGGGGGTCCTTGGCAGGTGTTTGTTTTGCTGGTCACCACTGAGAAGAAAAAAGAACACCAAAAAAAAAATCCCAATGATGCTCAGATGCTGCTGCATGTCAAACTCCGATGTAGGTCAAATCCCCAGTTCCCAGGCATTCACTCTTGGTTACAAGTCCATACCCTTTTACAAACCCCAAACCACAGCTGTTTTTCTGCAAGATGTCAGCTCCCGACCAGCTGACGTTTTGGTGCAGAAAGGTGAAGTTCTGGACAGAGCCAGCAGGGCCTGGCTGTGAGCAGCATGCTGATGGGTTTCCCCACTGCCCAACACCATCCCCAAGCACAGCTCCAGTTCACCAAAACACACGTGAGCTGAAGGACTCAGACTCTGGAAGGAAAAAGGGCTGCAAGGAACACTTTGCAATGCAGATGCGTGGAGAGGAGCCTGCTTCTGAGAATATTGCTACTTAGGTCTTGCATGTGTCCCCAGTAAGCATTTATGGCACATGTTGGAAGGCTCTTTTAAGCATTTTGGGGAGAAAATCTGCTGAGAATTCACAAAAAAGGAAAGCTTTATTTATCCTTCAGATCCCAGTTTTGAGCTTATCCCAAGCCCGAGCATCCAGGAAATGCATCACTAATGACTTTGTCAGCAGATTTCTAAATCAAATATTAGCCCATCTTCCAGAAGCTCTGCTTCTTGTTACATGCATCACAGCCTTCTGCCCATACACTAACAGGCTGCCAAGCACAACAAGCCGCCAGCCACAGCAGGATCTGGCTCATCTGTGAACAGTGCAAGTCAGCGGTCGTATTAAAAGGCTGCTTACAGACAAGTGATTTTTTGTCTGCTTGTAGATCTTCACCATCACCTCCCAGATCCTCTCTCCAGGTTGGCTGAAGCCTCTGCACCTTGTGCCTGCTCCAGCAATACAAACAAATTAATCATTTTTCCCTTTCCTGGTTGATTCTCTCCAGTGAAAAACTCAATGGTGCAATGAGAAAGACATCACGAAATTTGTGATGTTTTCTTGCCAGATCCCAGCAAAGCACACCTATTGCTCCCACATGAAAGCATCTAGAGGATGCAATCAACACCAGCTTGGCAGCACCGTTTCCTTGCTCAATGCCACTTATGTGCTGAAGACCTTGGCCGTTGCTATGTGCCACCACCCCCCACCAGCCTCATGGCATACAGAACACACTAGCTCACACACTGCCCTGCCACTCTGCTCAGCCATGGGTGGTCTACTTCTGGCTCACCCATCAGCACACATAGGGAACCTTTTACATAAAAAGAAGCTTGCTCAGACAAAAAGAGATTTTCAGGGATCTAGCCTAGAGCCTCCCTATTTCTCACCTAATCATGGCTGGAAATGCAGAAGCAGCTCCTCTGCATATTGTCCTAAGGCATAGCCCCAAATACCACCAGGTATGACCATGACCATGACCATGACCATGACCATGACCATGACCATGACCATGACCATGACCATGACCATGACCATGACCATGACCATGACCATGACCATGACCCCAGCACCCAGCCTGTCTCTTCTGCCAACTGCAAGCTCGCAAAAGCAAGTACCACTATTTAAAGACTAACACAAGCTGCCTGCACAGGTACCCTGAGCAAAATCAGCCAATTAAGCTGCTTGATGTTAGCTTCTCCTCACCTGTGAGCACTTTGCACTTTTCCTGCTGCTTGTTTGGTTTGTGTTTTGTGTGTGAGGTCTAAGGGAGGCTCATGCTTTGCTGCAGATCCCAGGGAAACTGAAGACCTTGAAAAAAAGGCAGTGTGTAGCTGGCAGGGAGTGCTCTAACGGGGTTGCAGTGCTCTCTCTAACAACTGAGCTGTAATGCATTCCCACAGAGGGCTGGTCCTACTGTGTGTCTGTGAGGAGCTGCATCGGATGGGACACAGCAGCACTGGGGGGATCCACTGGGTTCTGCTGCTTGGCTTCCCAGTGGCACCGCTGATTGCAAAAGGGAGAGAACGATCCTCCCCTGACCTGTGTTCCCATCATCTGACTCTCTGTGTGTTTTACACAGACAGAGGCAATGATTTTAATGTCCCAGTGAACAAGCTGTCGGGACGCATTAGCCTCAGCTGGCAGGCTGCAGAGATGGCTTCTCCTCCCAGGCGCTGCCTAGCGAGGAACTAAGACGTGAGCGCATGCGTGCCAATGGTGCCCATTATTATCCAGCCCTTAATGAAGCCTCCTTGGGAGCCCTGCTCCTTGTGAAGGGAGGTGGGGGTGCGGGAGGAAGGTGAGTATCTTGGCTGCGGGGCAGGCAGGGCGGGCAGGGAGGCAGCCGCCGCCTGATGTGATGGGAACTGAGCGCTCCGGAGCCGTCAGAGCCGCGGCAGCGATGAGCTGAGAAAAGCCATGAGCTACGTGAGCTGAGCTGACATCTGCCCCCTGGGCAGGTGCCTAATGAGCAGAGACATTGTCCATTTGGGAAGATGAGGGGAAGGTAGAAAGCTTCCTAGCTGACACCTAGCAGCCTCCATCTGTGCTCCAGGTGGAAGGGTGGGGGACAGGGGAAAAAGGGGGGGGACAGCACCTGGGAAATGGGTGGGGTGGCACATCTCATCACCTGGAGCTCCCTTCTTTGAAATGTTCTGCTTCACTACCGAGTGGGAAGTGAAACCTCTGCTTCCCAAGCACGGCCCCGCTGGGTGCATCCTCACAACCCAGTACAGCCCTGCACCTGCTGAAATGCACTGGCATGGGGAGAGGTGCCAGGAGCAGCGGTGTGCTGGCCTGCTCTGCGCTCCCATGTCCTGCATCCCCCCGCAGCGCATCAGTGCTGCAGCACGTGGGAGTGGGATGGTACAGCCCCGGCAGCACCCGTCACCCCCCCCGACACTTCCACAAACCCAGTTCAGTCAGTCTCTATAAATCCAGCGAGCCCACTTGTCACAAGCTCTTCTCCAGTTTACCTCCAGCCTCTGTGCTTATCCACCACCTTCACCAGTGCCTGGTGATGAGATGGGAGTGATGGAGCGGGAGAGGGGAGAGCCTTCACCTCCAGAAACAAGAGCTCTAAAAGCACTTATGAGCCAGACAACTCTCGATTTACCCCCAGAGCCCTGCCAGGCGCTGTGGGTCCGCCTACCAAGCCTGTTTCTTGCCCTCATGCAGAGGATGCTTTCCTCCCCACCGCCCATTAGTTCCTCCAAAGCTGAGGGGGTTTTATCTGGCAGCTACTCCCTGAGACCCCCCAGCAGCCACGTGCATCCTCAGGGCTAACAAAAATGTAAAATGCAGAGCTCTACTGGAAATCTTGGGGGAGAAAAAATAAAATATAAAAGCCACAAGGTGCAAAAAATCACACAAGGCCGCACACGAGGTCAGGCTGGGAGCAGTGTCCCTGGAGCCACACTGTGACAGAATCGCAGTCATAGGGGCTGGAAGAGACCTCTGGAGATCCCCCAGTCCAAAGACCTGCTAAAGCAACTTCTCTAAGGCAGGTCACACAGGAAGCATCCGTGTTTTAGATATCTCTGGAGAAGACAACTCCACAGCCTCTTTGGGCAGCCTTCTCCAGGCTGGACACCCCCAGCTCCCACAGCCTGTCCTCACCCAGGAGCTGCTCCAGGCCCCCACCATCTTTGTGGCCCACCGCTGGACTCTCTCCAGCTGTTCCCTGTCTGCCTTGAACTGGGGAGCCCAGAACTGGACACAGTATTCTAAATGTAGCCTCACCAGGGCAGAGCAGAAGAGGAGGATCACCTCTCTCGACCTGCTGGCCATGCTCTTTGTAAAGCACCCCATGACACCATTGTGCTCCCACTGTTGGGGTTGCAGCAGCAAAGTGCCTGCTTGCAGCCAGTGGGTGCTGCACAGCCGTGGGGCAAACCCTGGTGTGGGGACAGCCACCAGGCCTCTCCCCAGCACCGACAGCCCCACTGGGCTGGAGCAGATGGAGCAGCCACAAATCCCTATAAGCCAGGGAGGGGAACTAATCTCTTAGAGGACAAAGCAGTTGGCAAGGGGGGTGCTTGATGTTTCACTTCCTCCTCCCTCCTCAGACCAGCAGTGTTTTTCAGAGAAATGTGAACCGAAAGCAAATTCAGATCCCTCTTGGTGCTTCTGCCTTCCATCCTTTCTGCTGCTGCTGCTGCTTGTCTGGGAGCCAGACTTCTAGTGCTGAGCCCACACGTAGTGAAATACCATGGGAGAGGGATGGGGCTGGAGATGAGCTATGGGTCACCCCGTGAGGACCACTGCCACCAAATCTGTGCTTCATATCCCTCACTAACCTGATTTGCTCTGGCTCAGGGGAGAGGAATGATCCCAGCATCGAGTATGGGAGAAGAAACCACCTCCATCATAGCTTGGCTGGGACATTTGACACACTGCTCCTCCCACCCTGCCTCAGAGGTGCAGCCTGCCCCCAGTGCCACAAAGCATCCAAAACACCCGCATCTTCTCCAGAGCTAACAGATGTCAGAAATGTCAGCGGTGTGCCTGCTTGGTGTTGGCACTGTGGCTTCCCAAGCTGTCTGCCTGGCTCAAGGTGTGCTGCGTGCAGCAGTCACCAAACACTGTGGTCCCATGGAATAGCACCTTCTCAGGGAATGCCTTTGTTCCAGTCATGTTCTGGGCTCTCCTCCCTACCGCTCCCCAGAATGTTGCCTTCATGCCTTGAAGCAGTGAATTGTTCCTGTGTTTGGACAAAGGACAGGGTCATGGGGTGATTTGGGCTGTTAGCACCTCTGGATGTCTCTGAGCCCTGCTCTGAGCAGGGTGACGCCAGACTTGGTCCAGTTGGAATCATTTCACACTGAAAACTCAAAGCTTTGTGGCAATTCATGGAATCATAGAATGGCCTGGGATGAAAAGGACCACAATGCTCACCTAGTTTCAATTCCCCTGCTATGTGCAGGGTAACAACACCAGACCAGGCTGCCCAGAGCCACATCCAGCCTGGCCTTGAATGCCTCCAGGGATGGACATCCACATGGATTCATGGAAACGCAGAATCATTTAGGTTGGAAAAGACCTCTAAGACCATCGAGTCCAACCAAATCCTGAGCACAGGGATGCTGGCTCGAAGCTGAATAAGAGCAATTGTCCCAGAAACACATAAAAAAAAGAGGCAAATTTCGGTTTAGAACACATCTCCTCCAGACTGCAGAGATGCAGGTAACGTGGGCAGCTCCCATGTTATCTCAGCCCATCACCCAGCCAGATGTCAGCCCTGCTGCAGCCAGCGGCAGCACTAGGTGGCAACCCCGCACTGCCGAGCAGCCTCGCTGCGCCTGAGCCGAAGCTTATCTGTCCCTTTCCGGTAATTAGGGACAGAGTAGCGCTTCGGTCCTTCCCCCCTTTCTGAAATCTCAGTCTGTTTTCTTCTCCAGCAGAGCCAGCCCTTTGTGCTCCGTGCCACCACGGGTATTCTTCAAATCCTTCTGCAAATCCTTCCAGAAACTTTTCACATTCATTCTTCATCCAATTAATTCTTCTGCCACTTCTCAAATTTCTCACCTTGGCCATTTGGAGAGCACAACGGGCTGGGTTGACTCTGCAACACTTCAAAGCCGTCCGGGCTCAAGCCCAGCAGTGCAGCGACGGGGACTTTGCCATCAATCAATCCGCTTCCCATTAAGACATCACCAGTGTCACCGGGACAGGCACGGAGCAGCTCCCATCGGCCTCCCCTGTGCTCCCTGCTTCCCCCCAGTGACGGGCCCCGACACGGCACGGTGCGGTGGCACATCTGGTGGCACGGGGAGGTCTGCGGCACAGCTGGGAGCAGCTGGTGCCCTGCGGACAGATGGGTGGAGAGTCAGAGCTTCGCCTCCAGATCCCCGCGTGGATCCCCCGCCGTCATTCCCGAGGGATGAATCCCTCCCATCTGCAGGAGGGATGGGCGCTGCACCCCGAAATGCAGCAGGCGTGTATGTTTTCAGGAAGCCACCACCTTGCACTGGTGGAAGTCAGCACCACAGGTTTGCTCCTTGGCGGCTGGGGAGTGTGAGTCATCCTCCAGCCTCTGCCTTTGAAACCCAGCCAAGGCATAAAAGCTTTTACCGCATCCAGACGCAAAACAGCCATCAGCAAGACACCAGAACCCGGCTCGAGGCTTAACCTCTTCCAGGGAGGTGACAACTCCGGGATGCTGTCACCGCCAGCTTGACTGGCCACCGGGGCTACCCATATACTGACCATGTGGCCATGGTGTGGTGGGGACCGGGGTAAGGACACTGCCACCCTGGGGAGGTGACACACACACCTGGCTACTTAAAGGAGCAGTTTTCCATGATAAAAGAGGGATGAGAGCATCCATTTGTGGCCATATAGATGGCCGTGGGAATCTCTGTGAGGGGATGGAAGGGAGGAGAAAGCTCCACCGTTCCTCACCCGTAGCTCCCTGCAGGACACAGTGGTGCTGCAGCACTGAGGGCACAGCTACTGTGCTGGTGGGAGCACATTTCAGCTCCAAAATGTGCCCGTGCTCTCCCACATCCTTTGCGCAGCCCAGAGACACAACCTGGAATCCCTATGCACAGCCACCAGACAGATCTAGGCTGGAGGCCCCTGACACAGCCCTGAAAGCCGAGCATCTTCCAACCCACTCCAGTGGCATAGGCACCTGTTTTGGCACCTGCTAGGGACTGCTCTGCATCATGCAGCAAAGCTGCACCTTCACAATCTAAAAACAGGTTGGAAATGGGTTTTCCCATAGCATCCACCCAAAGGCTGCAATGGAAACAATCCCAGAAAGTGTGGATGAGATTCTGGGAGCGTTCCTCACCTCCCATCCCTAGGGCTACAGCCAGGCACAGCTCTGCATGGGGTGCTGCTGCCCATACCCTAGGGGACCCTGCCCAACCCAGGGCCAGAGGGGATGCACCGCAACGCAGCGCTCTGCGCCATTCCCGGGGGGCCATGCAGCATCCGTGCTAGGGTGGGGATGCTCCGCAGTGCTGCAGCCATGGGAGGAAGCAGGATGCCCGAATGTTTAGAGACACGGGCTCCAAAGTACCAGGGCCTCCCTCGCCTGCGGTCACTGAGGATGGGGGGACATTCACCTGGCTGTGGGTGCAGCCATGAGTTTGCTTGCTGGGTGCTAGGAGGGCCAGAGATAAAGGGCTCAGACACCACCAGTGACCTGGAACACGGCACATGCAGGACCTCACAAGGGCTCGCACACCAAAGGCAGTGCCCAAGGCTCACCCATCCATGCCACATCCCTGCCATCGCTCAACTCAGGGCCTGAGCTGCTCCCACTCGTGCAGCTTGGGGATGGGGACACAGGGGCAGAGCTTTGGGTCTCGCTGTCACCATCCAAGCAGGGATGGGATCCCATCCCGGGATGGGAACAGGGACACCAAATTCCTAGCAGTGCAGAAGGTGGCACAGCCCCGGAAGAGGCACAGCAGGGCTGGAGCAGCTCTGGGGGCTGCCTCTCCCTCCCGCCCTGCCTCGCCGGGGGGAACGCGCTCGGACCCTCCCAAAGAGAACGAAGTCCCGGGAAAGAAAAATCCTACCTGCCTCTGATGGACGGACGGACGGACGGGCTCTGGAGAGGAGCGGAAGGACGGGGAAGGGGCAGGGGGTCGGGGAGGGAGGAGAGGGGCAGAGCGGGGAGGGGAGGCCGGGGGCGGAGGGGGAGGCGGCAGGGCGCGGCGGGGCTGGCTCCGAGGCGGCGGCAGCCGGAGCTGTGCGTCCTGCCCGGCCCCGCAGGCCCTGCCCACCCCGCCGAGCTGAGCCCACCCCATCCTCATCCTCACCCTCATCCTCCCGCTGCCGCCCGCAGCACCTGGGGACCGCCACCGGCGGCACCACGGAGTGACAGCCCTTGGGTTTTGGGGAGGGGCTGACCCCGGCGGTGCGATTTGGGGTGCGCCGTCCCAAGCGGGAAAGACCTTTGGGGCGGGCGGTGGCAGCGCGGTGGCACCGAGACGCAGCTGCTGGGGTGTGGGGCCGGGAGGTGCTTCTGGGGGTCCCAGCGGGTGCAAGCAGCACCCGGCATCGCCCCGAGTGCGCACCGAGATGCTGCAGGACGTAAGGGAGGGTCCTGACCCCTATAAATAAGCAACGACCCCGCCGGGCCTCTCATCTTTGAATGGAATGGGGACAAAACGAGCATTCCCCCGGCGAAGCCTGTGCGCACCCAGGCTGCATCCACCCGCTGTGTCCCGCACCCGAACAACACCTTCAGGCTCCGATTGTTTGTCTGAGATAAGGAGGAAAAATACAGAAACAAAATAAATGCAGGCTTGTGGTGATTGATGGGACGCCGCTACAGCAGGGGAAACAGAGTTCTGCCCGCCGGGGCTGCGCGCTGTGAGGCGTTGGGGAGCAGAAAGCCCCGGGTTGGGGCCTCCGCCAGGCGGGCGCGGGGCTATGAATATTTCATTGGAGCAGCCGACGGCTGTCGGGTCGCATTGCTTCTGGCACAGTGACTGCTGGGGGCGGAGGTGGACGCGCGCAGCCCGGCCCACGCTGCGGGCAGGGGGATGGGGCGGAGCATTCAGGATTAATGCCCGTTTGTGGCTTTCTGCGTTATTTATAACGTTATGGATAACCCCGCCGGGACGTCGGAATGTGCCCTCGTCGCCCCTGGAGTACACCGGGGGGGGGCCGGGACAGCAGCGGGGACAGCAGCGGGGACACAACTCTACGCGGCGGGACTCTGCGCTGCTGCGGTTCGGTGGCACAGAGCGAGGAACCACCGGCACCTGCGGACGGGCCCCTGGGAGCCCGGAGAGGTGCGCAGCTCAGAAGGCTCGGCGTGGACGCCGGGAGGATCCGCAGGCAGAGCTCTAAGGGGCTGCACGCCGACGAAAGGACGCGGCTGGGGCTGGCCCTACCGAGCAGCGCGTCCTTCCTCCTCCTCCTCCTCTTGCTCTGTCTCCTCCTCTTCCTTCCTCCCGCAGCACTGTGGGGGCTGTAGTCTTCTTGCCCCCGCGCACATGGGATGAGACTACATTTCCCGGGTCTCCCCGCCTCTTCCCTCTCTCTCACCCCCACCCCCCCACTTTCGTTCTCCTCCTCTTCGTCTTCATCCTGCTTCGGCGGCAGCGGGGCCGCCCGGGTCCCTATGCCCGCCCCAGCGCAGGTACGGCCGGGCACCAGGGGGGGCACTGGGATGCAGGGAGCCGCGGTGCCGAGGATGCGAGGGACGCGGCGTGCGGGGATCCGGGCACCCCGCGCTTCACTCCTCTCCCACGTGCATCCCAGACCTGGCGCTGGAGGCGCGCGTTCCTCGGCTCCGGAGATGGGAGGCTGAGAGATGCCCCTCAGGCGGTGTATTTTTGGGGGTAGTTTGTGGGGGGGTTATTCCAGTCGGTCGTGCATCCCCCCCTCCCTGCCGGCTGGGCCGCTTCCCACCGCAGCCTCCGAAGCTCTTGTCCCCGCCGTGGGACGGGCATCCCCGCAGGCGGGCCGGGCTCTACGGGTTGCTGTGCCGCCTCTTGGCCGCCCGCGGCCCTTTCTCAAGGTCACAACCGCCGTGCTGCCCTCCTGACGCGTGCCTGCGTCTCAGGAGAGCCTTGCACGAAAGCCCTTTGCATCCCATAAGGCTTTCCATAGGGCGGCCGTTTGACAACCCGATGGCAGGACCCCTCCGTGGGGACGAGTCCGCGCGGGCCGGCGCTGGCCGTGAACTTGCGGTTATTTGGGGACAGGGCTTAGGAACAGCGCCGAGGAGCCGTGCGCTGAGCGGGTCACGGGATTTGTAGACCTTGGTCCCGGTGGCACGGATTCCTGCGCAAACGTGGAGCTTGGCGAGCACTGCCGGGTAGGAAGGAGTGCTGGGAGGACAGTGGGGCATGGGGCGTTCACTGCGAGAGTGAGGAAGGGAGGGAGCTTCATTCCTCCGGAGAGCTCCAGACCCGTTTTCTTTCTCTGCTTTGCACGTGCTCTCCCTCGTATGGCTTTGAAATGCCAACTGGAAGGGGAGAACGGTATCCAAGAGCCTGATGTCTGGGAAGATAGATGCAGGCAGGGATAGGGAACTTCGGGAACGTGGACATTGGCGGCTGTGGGGTTGCATGAAATGGAGCAAAGGGAATTCTGCATGGGGGATGTAGTCATACAATCATAGAATCATTACAGCTGGAGACCACTAAGATCATCTAGTCCAACCACCAACCCATTCCACCATGTTCCTTGGTGCCACATCTCTGTGTTTCTTGAATGCATCCGGAGATCATGACTCCCTGGACAGCCTGTTCCAATGCCTCACCACACCTTCTAAAAAGAAATGTTTCTTACTGTCCAGCCTGAATCTTTCCTGGCCCAGCTTAAGACCATTCCCTCTTGCTCTATCGCTGTTACCTGTGAGAAGAGGCCAGCCCCCTCCTCACCACAGCCTCCTTTCAGGCAGTTATAGAGAATGATGAGTTCTCCCCTAAGCCTCCTCTTCTCCACACTGAACAATCCCAGTTCCCTCAGCTGCTCCCCATAAGACTTGTGCTCCAGGGTGATGCTCCTGTAGCGATGCATGGGATTGCTGTGACCACAATGCAGGACCTGACACTCGGTCTTGTAGCAGCTCATTCCATTGGCCCGGTGATCCAGCCTGTCCAGATCCCTCTGTAGGGCCTTCCTACCCTCACGCAGATTGACACTTCCCAAAAATTTGATGTCATGTACAAATTTACTGACGGTGCGCTCAATCTCCTTGTCCAGACCACCAATAAAGATAGTAAACAGGACGAGCCCTAATACATGACAGTATAGGCAGAAAAGCAGCTCCTGGAAGTGCTTTCTGAAAGCCTGAGCACTCATCAGGGGTCTCTGCCTTCCCCATCCCATCCCATGACTGCTAATCAGGCCTCCCGGTGCCAAGTTCAGGGATTTGGACATTAATCCTCCAGCAGACCGTGAACCTCGTGACAGTTCAGGGTGCTTCTCTCCTCTCCCTGGCTGCTGCTGCTTGAGCGTAACACTTCAGCACAGCTTTGGGTGATTATCTTTGGGTCCTCTAAAATCCCCATGGCTGAGCCCCTGTGAAAATGCACCCACAGGGCAACATTGCTTTGGGGAGGGGTCAAAATTCCCCTGCCTTTTAAACAGGTGGCAGTGCGGTGGGTTGGGGGATGGACAGCCCCACTGCAGTGCATCCATAGGATCTTGAGGCATGCTTTGAAAACACCGCCCAAAACTGAGGGCCCCCTTCGGCAAAATAAAGCTCTTTTTGATCTTCGTGGGCTCACATTGTTGCAAGAACATCTCCTGGGGAGAGAAGTTAGTGGTTTATTTGTGTTGCTGTTACGGAGGAGTTTGATGCCGTGCCAAACGCTGCTCTCTCCCCCAGAAGCTGCAGCAGCGATGCACTGGGGAACAGCGGCAGCCAAAGCACAGCAGCCCGGCACAGCGGCACCCGCGTAGATGACGGTGCCCAGGCGTGAGCCCCTGTCCCAGCGCAGCACTGCCGCCATGCCCCAACAGGACGAGGGCAAGAAGCCGCCCGCGGAGACGGCGCCGGAGCAGCGCTGGAAGCTGCAAGTCTTCTACCTGTGCTTCTATGGCTTCATGACACAGATCCGGCCTGGGGAGAGCTTCATCACACCCTACTTGCTGGGACCTGACAAGAACTTCACGAGGGTGGAGGTGAGATGTGTGTATCCCCGCCTCGGCGCATTCCTTTCGGCCACTGGCACCAGGGCTTGAGCTGTGCGCCTCCCAGCATGGGTGCCAGCACCAGGGAGCATAGGTTGGGTAGCTGCTATCCCCCATATTCCTGGAAGCCGCTGTCGGGGTGCAGGGGGTTCTTGGTGGGATGGAAGGATTAGCTTGCTTTGTGCTACTGGGGACGGGGGTGGGGGTGCATGGCTGGGGCTGCCGGCAGTGAGAGGGTTAGGCAGGATCCCCCCTGCTAAGCACTGCTGACCCCGCTCCCAGCCTCCATGGGAACGCCGCGTTCCCAGCACAGGAGGGGGTCAGGGCTCAGCTGGGCTGAGCATGCAGGGCCAAATTCCTCCCCGGGCCGGTCATGCAGCACTCAACCTTCCCCCACACATGGTAGGTGACTAACGAGATCACACCGGTGCTGACGTACTCCTACTTGGCGGTGCTGGTGCCCATCTTCCTGCTGACGGACTACCTGCGCTACAAACCGGTGCTGGTGCTGCAGAGCCTGAGCCACATCTCCATCTGGCTTCTGCTGGTGCTGGGCACCTCCGTTTTGGCCATGCAGCTGATGGAGTTTTTCTACGGTGTCACCATGGCCGCACGCATCGCCTACTCCTCCTACATCTTCTCCCTCGTCGCCCCGTCCCGCTACCAACGCATGGCCAGCTACTCCCGCTCCTCCGTCCTCCTGGGCGTCTTCACCAGCTCAGTGTTGGGGCAGCTCTGCATCACGCTCAGCAGCGTCTCCTTCCTCACCCTCAACTACGTCTCGTTGGGCTTCGTCACCTTCGGCCTGCTCCTCACCCTCTTCCTGGAGCGGCCCAAGCGCAGCCTCTTCTTCAACAGGGCCGAGGCGGCCTTCAATGGTGCTGCACCCGCTGAGCTGGATAAGATGGCCGGTGGGGACAAGACAGACGGTGGGGACAAGACAGACAGTGGGGACAAGACAGACGGTGGGAAGGTGACGGGGGGCTGGCGCCAAGCCGTGCTGTGCCGCATGCTGCGGGAGGTGTGCGCGTTGGCCAAGCAGTCCCGGCTCCAGCTCTGGTCCTTCTGGTGGATCTTCAACTCAGCCGGCTACTACCTGGTGCTGTACTACGTGCAGATCCTTTGGGATGACATCTACCCGGCCAGGGACAACCGGCGGGTGTACAACGGTGGGGTGGACGCCGCCTCCACGCTGCTGGGTACGTGAGTGGGACATCCTCATCCTGTTGCCATGCTCTGGGGACGGGGTCTTCAAGATGTTTTATGCGGGGTGTCAATAGGCTTTGAGCACATGGTGGAGCAGCATGCTGTGATGGTGAAGTGTTGATGGTGTTCCCTGTGTCCCCCTGCACAGGAGCCATCGCCTCCTTCGCAGCCGGCTACTTGAAGATCCGCTGGGCACTGTGGTCGGCGCTGGTGATTGGGGTGGTGACAGCCATACAGGCGGGGCTGCTGCTACTCATGAACACCACTGCGAACATCTGGCTCTGCTACACAGCCTATGTCCTCTTCCGTGGCTCCTACCAGTTTCTGGTTCCCATCGCCATGTGCGTGGTACTCCGACCCCTCATTGGGAAGGTGTTTGTGTGGGGTGCTGGTGGGGCTGGTGCTCACCCCCTTTCTCATCTCTCAGTTTCCAGATAGCTACCTCCTTATCCAAAGAGCTCTGCGCCCTCGTCTTCGGGGTCAACACATTCTTCGGCACCGTGCTGAAGACCATCATCACCATCATTGTGGCTGACAAGAGGGGCTTGGGTCTCTCTGTGCACCCCCAGGTAGGACGGGGCTGGGAAGCACCAAGGAGGGCGGGTTCCCATAGTGGCACAGGGCTGGCTGCAGAACTACTCTCTTGCAGTTCTACGTCTACTTTGGCTACTTTTCACTGCTGGCACTGGTCTACCTGCTGATGGCCGTGGTGGTGGTCATCCGGCACAACCGCCGTGCGCAGCCACCAGAGCTGATCCCCATTGAGGGGCAAGTGCAGGAGAAGAACCCTGAGGCAGCTACCGTGCAAGCCTGAGTGCCAGCACCCAGTGAGACAGGATGGCAGGATGGACAAGCTCCTTTGGCATGGCTCAGTCAACCTCGGTCATGGCTCAACCAACGAGTGTCACCGCCAGCTTCCACCTTCCATCTTTCTGACAGTGCTGAGCTTTCTGCCCCAGCCGCCCTGTGACCAGCAAGATGCTGGCAGTACACAGCTAGCACCCAGCCCCGAAGGTCATCTTCCACCCCCTACTTGGGGCTCAAACATTCCCCAGCAGAGGCAGGATGCCCGTCGCAGCACCAAAGGGTACCACACAAGGGGTAGCCCCGTTGTCCTGCAGAGCTGTGCGGAGCCAGGCTACAAGAGAATAACGTTTTTTTATTCAGTGCCTTTAGAAAATGGTTTATGGGACACAAATGACAAAAAATATAAAGATCCACAGGCTTTAAATTGCATTAATTACACAAAATACAGTAGACTGTAAGAAATAGAGGCCGTGTGACTCGCACAGCTTTTATGGTAATAATTTCCATAAAATAATAAAAAGCTAGTTACAGATTTATCTTTTTTTTTTCCTTTTCTTCTTTTTTTTTTTTTTTTTTTTTTTAGCACCTTGGATATGCCCACACCAATGCAAATGTCTTTGCTCCGCCGTGGCCCCCGGGGCACAATAGCAGTGGCCCAGCAGGTGCTGGCGGTGTCTGGCCTAGGTACCACATGTGGTCAACATGCACACACACGCAAACGCACGTAAACACATGCCAAGGGTATGCCGGGCCACCCCACTCCTGCCCCAGCTGTGGGGCTGCCCCACTGCCCTGTGCACCCCCTCAGTCCCCACTGAGCTGCACTGAAAGCACCTGGGGCAGGGAGCACACAGAGGGCTGGAAGCCTGACCCTATACAGGGGTAGGCAGAAATGGAGCGAGGCTTTGGGGCAGATATGGGGACCAGACCCCCGGGCTCACCTTGTGCCCAGTGAGGGATGGGTGATGGAGAGGAGGTGCAGGGCTGGGTGGGATGGGTCTTACCTGGGGAGGACGGAGACTGCAGAGGAGCAGGGCACTGGGGAACCCCATCACCACCACACGGGACGGTCCCTCACCTGGGAGGGGACAGCTGGGGTCCTCTTTGGGTGGGCTGGAGATGCCGCAGCCCTTGCAATGTGGATTTGGGGCTGGCCTTGAGCTCCTGGCCAGGACAGAGCAGGGCTTTCCAGCAGGTGACTCTGCACAGCATCTCCAAAACCTCTCTGCGGAGCATCCTTCCCCACCCAACCTCCCTGGTGAGTATTTGAGCAGGGAGGAGGAGCGGGTGGCTGACACAAGGGTATGGCTGAAGTGGTTAAACACAAGGGGTTAGAAAAGAAGTGGAACCAGAGGTACAGGAGGAAGAAGGCAGCCAGCCCACAGCTGCCCCGATCCTCAGGGATAGGGGTGAGCCCCCTCCAGGCCAGAGCAGTGGCAATGGCGATACTCTTTGGCTTTAGGTCTGGGGGAGAAGAAACCCAGTGGGGTGAAGGCAGGAGCGTGGTGGGGAGCAGAACCTCCCCAAGGAGGTGTGCAGTGCTCAGAGAGCAGGGTCATTTTTTGGCGGCAGTCATGAAGCTGTTCTCAATGCAGAGGACGACAAAGGCATGCTGACAGCTGCTGGCTGACTGCTCCAGGAGCTTGCCTGAGCTCAGCGAGGAAGCCTGCCCGCTGGTACCACGCTCGTCCGTCCGCCACGCCTCACAGTAGCTCTCGGGCAGGCGACGGCCCTTGGCATCCGAACCGTGCCAGATGCTCTTCTGTGGCCTGAAAGACAGAGGGATGTGAGGCCGTGGTGATGGGATCCAGTCCCCAGCCACCCTCCCTGCAGGGATGGCCGGGGCAGGATGCAGCATGCCATACCCAATGCTCAGGGATGGTCAGCACAGGATGCAGTGCGAGGTACCCAGTGTGCCCACTCCAACCCTGTCCCCTCTCTGCCTGCAACAGCCACATCCTGCAGCCTGGCAGGCACAGCAGCCCTGCACTCACCATGCCGAGTCCTGGAGGACATCCCGGCCATCAAAGGAGAGGATGCGGGCTCCAGCCCGCAGCGGTGCCTCGCTGCCAGTGAAGAGGGCCTCCCAATTACTGAAAAGCACCTCGTCCTGGGGGCAGAAATGGGGGTCAGCCCATCCCAAGAGTTTGCAGCTCCAGAACTCTCTGACTTGTGGCTCCCAGCAGCCCCAAGCAGGGGATGCTCTGCAGTCACCAATCCTGCCAAGCAGTCTGGGTGCCACATGGAGGGACACGCCACAGTGAAGGAAGGGGCTGGGGCCATACCCGGAGGTTGACGATGGGCACAGAGGTGCGGTCGGCCCTGCGCACGATGCTGTACAGGTCCTGCAGGCGGGAGGAGAGGAAGGCACGGAAGGTGCCGGCCAGCCCGACCTGCCGGGCTTGCTGGAAGCACTGGAAGTCAGCGCCACGGATGCCACGCATGCCACCACTCAGTGGGGTGTTCAGGGCCACCAGGTGCAGCTGCAAAGGCGATGAGCAATGTTTGGGACACGTCATACCCCACATCATCTCCCTACCCAGGGCAGGGACCAGCAGTACTCACAGCAGGCTGGAAGTCCTGATGCACATGGGCAGCCACGGGGGCTGGATCCGGCCAGCGGTGGATGTAATAGCTGTTGAGGAGCTCGTGCTGCTGCAGCAGAGGCGGCTGGGGCAGGCGGTGCTGGTTGGCCACCACCTCATCCCCACGCCAGGGCCGGGCAGTGGGCGGGGGGTTGTGGTTGCGCAGGGGGTGCACGGGTTGCTGGGCTCCTCCATAGTGAATACTGGGCAGCTTGTCGTATACCTCATTATCCTGAGGCAAAAGGGAGAGAGCTCTCAGGGCTGCCCAAATCTGCGCGGAGGTCATGGAGGGGACAGGGATGGGACTCACCAGCGCCGAGCTGGGGACCAGGGTGTGCTCCTCCAGCTGCAAGGACACGGTGTGTGAGAGCAGAGCTGCTCTTCCCTCCCCAAGAGCATCTCCAGAAGGATGGTGCCAAACCCCAACTGGAGCAGCCTAGTGCCACCTGTCCCCACTCACCAGAACTCTGCGGAAGCCCCCACGCAGGCGGACATAGAGCTCCTGCCGGTCGGTCAGGAAGATGAGTCCTCCCTCAGGCAGCTCGTGTGCAGCACTCAGCATCGCCTGGTACGTGGGCATGGCATGCAGCTGCAGGCACACAGAGACAGGGCTTAGCCTCGGTGTGGGGACATGGTGACACCTTCAACCCATTCCTGCCCCAACTCACCCCCAGAGATGTCCCGCTGGTGCCTGGTGGCCCAGGGGGGCCTGGTGGTCCAGGGGGGCCGGGGATGCTGATCGCTGGGTGGAAGGAGAGTGAGATGGTGAGTGATGTCCTATGTCGGAGAGCAGGCAGAGACACAGGGCTGGAACTCACCTTGTCTGTGGGGACCTGGGAAAGAGGGTGGCCCAGGGGGGCCGGGAGGGCCTGGGGGGCCTTGCCGCCCTTCGTAGCCAATGCCAGGGGGTCCCTGTGGTCCAGGAGGCCCCGGTGGCCCAACAATGCTGTCCCCTTTGGGACCCTGGATAGTGTGAAAGAGCATCCCTGAAACAAAGGCACAGCCCCAGCACCCAGAGCCTTGCTGCACCCTGTATGATGGGGAACCCACCATCAGGGGGTGGGGTACTCACAGCAGGGTGTGCAGTACTCACCGGTGGACCTGGGTAGCCCTGGGGCCCTGGTGGCCCAGTGACACTGGGGCCATAGAGTGTGGAACCACCTGGCTCGCCCTTCTCTCCTTTGGGACCCGCCTCTCCCTTGTCACCCTGTGGGACAGTGTGACCTTAGGACAAGCAGTTGGGTGCACCCACAGCCCCAGATGGCACCAGGCAAGGTACTGAGGACATCCTTACGAGGCAAAGCTTACCCGTAGGCTGGCACTAAACCGGCTCAAGTCATAGGGGAACTGGCCTGGGGAGAGAAGAGAGAGAGAGTATGAACACCCACCACTTGTCACTCGTCTCTCTGTCCATAGGGATGTGCCACTCACCTGGGGGCCCCGGGGCACCCACGTCTCCTTTCTCTCCCTTCTGACCTGGAAACTGGTGGAAACCTGTGGGGAGCACATGGGTGATACCATCTCAGAGGTGCAGCCCCACAGCCACCACTCCAACAAAGGCACCCTTGGTTGAGGTCCCCAGGCTGCCAGGAGGTGCCAGGGTGCAAAACTCCCCTTACCTGGGAAGGCGGGACGGCTGGCATCGCTGAAGCCCTGCAGGGACACACAGAGAGCAGCTGCTGGTGCCAGCCCACGTGCCAGCTCTGGCAGATAGTACTGGGGTGCCCTCTCCAACCCCACCAAGCACCGAGAGGACTGCAGCACTACTCACATTGTTACTGTCATAGACCACACTGCCAGGTGGCCCGGGAGGGCCGGGGGGACCTGGGGGGCCAGGAGGACCCTGGAGGAGGAGAGAAGATGCATCAGGGTCCTGGACAGTGCGATAGGTTCCCATAGAGGACTGGGCCCTGTGCCAAAGGGATGCAGGACCCTTTGGTCCCCTGTCTTCCTTTCCATGCAGCTGCACTCACCCGCAAGCTCATCATACCACTGATGTCCACTGGGTCGCCCTTCTCGCCCTTCAGCCCATTCATGCCAGGACGTCCCTAAAGAGGAGCAGCACAACATCAGCCTCACTCTGTCTCCATGTCATGGTACAAAGGACAGAGCTGGTGTTCCTGCCCTTGCGTTCCCTCCCCAGGGGAGGATTCCCCCATTTCCACCATCCCGTATGGACACAATGGTTTGGGGTCAGGTGGGCATGCTGGGGGAGCACCAAGGAGGAGGCAGTGGCCCAGAGACAGAGGAAGGGATGAAAACAAACCAAGAATGGGTCTTACAGGCCTGCCTGGAAAGCCAATTTCTCCCTTCATCCCTGCTCGTCCATGGGGGCCCTGGAGGGAGAAGAGAGAGGACAGAACGTTCAGTGATGGAGAAGCCCCATCCCTCCACGGGCACAAGGAGAGTAGCGATGCTGACTTACAGATGGACCCATTGGTCCTGGCAGCCCAGGCTCCCCCTGTGGAAATGTCAGACAGGGAAACGTCATCAGCATCAGGACGGCAGCACCACCAGCAGCACCGTGCTCCAGCACGGTACACTCACCTTCTGTCCTTTCATGTTGGCAGCAACAATGGTCCCATCCGGGCTGATGATGACGCCGGGCTCTCCCTTCTCTCCCTGCAAGAGGCGTACAAGTGGAGCACACACCCACTGTCGTAGGGCTGGCACCAGCCAGAAGAACGAGGGACCAGAAGCTGTTACCTTCATCCCTGGTGCACCTTGGATGCCTGGTGATCCTGGATCCCCCTTCGGTCCCACTGGGCCCTATGCAGAGGAGCAGAGCCCACATCAGCTACCCAGCTGGTACCCAGGGGCTGCCCCACTGCTCCCCACTGCTGGCACCCCGACACTCACCGGGAAACCAGCATGTCCTGGTCTGCCCTGCAGGAGGAGCACACAGTGAGCAAAGAGGTGGCTGTTCACGAGCACTGCCGAGGTATGGATGGGGGAGGTATGGGCCGTGGGGAGGTACCTACCTCTGGGCCCGGCAGAGCTGACAAAGGCCTCTGGAAGAACAGTCAAAACATTTTTTTTTAATGGAATCTTTGCTCTGGAGGCCAGCCTGCAGCACAGACAGAGCTACCACAGAGGTCCCCTGTTTTTTCCACGTAACAGGAGCAGGACAGGCCCTTTTCCCTCCAGCTTCATCTCCCCCCAGCATGGGAATAGCACAGTACTTGGGCACCAACCCGAAAAAGCCAGAAGCCATTACTTACATCCTCACTTGAGATGTAGATGACCTGTCCGGGGGGACCCGGTGGGCCAGGGGGGCCTGGCAGCCCCACGCCGTCTTGGCCTCGCTCACCCTGCAGGACACAAGTTGTCAGACCCAGCTGCCACCAAGGAGCCCCACTCACATCCCAGCACTGCGTAGCCCACACCCACCTTCTCACCAGGGCTGCCACGGTTGCCTTTCGGACCCTGCGAGGGAATGGAAGCATGGGTGAGCATAAGGAAGGCCCTGGTCCTATAAGGTGGGAAGCATGGAGGTGCCCACGAACTGATGGGGACACAGCATCCGTGTCTGGAGGAAGGAGCAGGGTTTGGGGCAGGGATGGGGCTGTGGCTCCTACCTGCGGTCCAGGGAAGCCCTCCAAGCCAGGGCGGCCATCCACGCCAGGCACACCAGCATCTCCCTGTAAGAGCATCAGGACGGTGTGAGGCACAGACACAGCACTGGTGTGAGACACGTCTCACCCACCCCATCCCTCCCAGCATCCCACTCCTACCTTTGGGCCTGGAGGGCCAGGCTGCCCGAGGCTGCCCACCTCACCCTTGATCCCTGGTAGTCCTGGCACACCCTGTGGAAGCCAGGAAGGGACATGAGCACACAGGGGCCACAGGGTACACACCAGATGAGGGCAGGAGGGAGGGATGGAGTGCAACAGAAGCTACCTGTGGTCCACTGGGGCCACGTGGTCCAGGGGAGCCGGTGGCGAATGGCAGTCCAGAACCCTCCATGTCACCCTGCGACAGGAGAAGGGGCTGAGCTGTGCCTGTCCCCCTCACCCTGCAAGCACTGCCACCATCCCCATGAAAGCTCCCAGCACTTACAAATCCAGCCTCGTACCCCGGCCCTGGTGGACCTGGGGGCCCTGGGGGCCCTGGCTGCCCTCGGGGTCCAACTGGCCCGGGGAGGCCAGCCAAGCCAGTCTCTCCTGGGGGACCTGCTGGTCCTGCTTCTCCCTTGTTGCCCTGCAAAGGGAAAAGAACAAAGGAGCGGATGGGATGTGCAGAGCCATCCCTACATAGCACAGTGCCCCAGGTCACCATGCAATGTGCATAGTGGCCACCAGAGGCTCTTCTACAATCATAAATTTTTCTTTTTTTTTCTTTTTCATGCTGCCCTGACATGGGAGTGAACTTTGCACCAAAGGGGGACACTCGCATGCATCCCACATTTTGTTATGGGTGTCTAAGTGGTGCAGCCTCCATCTCCCACCCCACCTATGCCCTCTGTGCTCATAACACCTGGGAATATCAATTCACAAAGCTCTGGCCCCAGCTCGAAGCTCCTGCCCCCAGCTCAGCTCTGGGGCTGTGGTGGGCAAGGGCAGCCTCACCCCATAGGAAGGGAAAGGACAAGCATGCGGTTCCAGACATGCCACCTGCATGCTGTTACCTCTTGCCTCTCCCAGAGGCAGGGAAAGAAAGAAGCCGGAGCAGGCAGGAGGGGAGAGGAGGTGGTTTGCTCTGGTTAGAGGAGGAGTGGAGACAGAGAGAAGAAAGATGTGCAAGAAGACAGTGTGTTTCCAAGCAGGTACATGTGCCCACTGGCTCCTTTAAAGGGTATTCTCATGTTTAAAGGCAGAAAAACATTTCCCTTGTGGGTAGTACACCCCTTCCTTTGTGCTCCAGGCTTGGGGACATCTTACTGACCCACAACACTGCGTGGTAGCAGCCCCATGCACCCCTGAACCAGGGAACCAAGAGTTCCAGCAGTCCCCTCTCCATGTGGCACAAGATTTACCTCCAGTGCAGCACCCCAAAGAACCTTACCTTGGGTCCTGGCGCTCCGGGGAGACCGAGGTCGCCCACATCACCCTGGAGAGGAGGAGGAGGAAGAAGTTGTTAAGAGGAGTGAGCTGGGGGCCAATGGAGCTGAGGCCTCCAGCGATGCTCCAGGGGATCAAGCAGCAGCTGCCTCAGGAGAGAGCAGAGACATTCTGGGTGCATGGAACAAGGGATGCTCACCCGCTCTCCTTTGGGCCCTGGAGGTCCAGGCATCCCGTCTTTTCCAGGAGGACCTAGAGGACCCTGCAAGATGCCCAGGAGACACCTTCAGTGCACGTGGCTTCAGTGGGTACAGAGCTGCCACCACCATGGGACAGCCCTGGGATGGTCCTCTTGGTCACTCAGCACCTACCTCTGGACCCGGAGGCCCAGGGGTTCCATCTCTGCCTGGCAGCCCTGGTGGTCCTGGCAGGTCTGTGCTGTTCATCCCAAACCTTCCTGGCTCCCCTGGCAAGCCAGGCACGCCTGGGGGACCTGGGGGACCAGGTGGCCCTCGTGGTCCCTACAAAAGAAGGGGACAATGGCCCAGTGCATCCCTCACTCCTTGCAGAGAAGGGGTCTTGCACTCACCCGCAGGGTCTCCAGGTCACCACCGAACCCGGAGCCCTCCATGTCGATGAATGTCTAGGGAAGAAGCACAAATGAAATATCAGGGTTGAGGTGCCTGATGGCACAAGGATGCTGTCCCACGGTGTCTCCATGCAATGTTCTACAGCCTCCCAGGTTCCAGGGGTACCTACCAGCCCGTCCTGCTTGGAGGAGGGTCCTGGAGGTCCGGGGGGACCTGGTGGCCCCGGGGGGCCCCTTGACCCCACACCGGGGTCACCCTGTGGGATGGAGAGGAGATGATGGTTCACAAGCACAGGCTAGTTGACTGCTCCACTGTGGCCACAGTCATTGATATGGCCACCAGCACGGCCACCAACATGCTTACTCACCTTCTCTCCCTTCTGCCCAGACTCTCCTGGTGTCCCTGGGAACCCTTGGGGCCCCATCTCACCCTGTAAAGGGGAGCAGGGGAATAGGCATCAGTAGGTGGTGGGGCACAGAGCAGCTGACCTGTGCAGTATCCCGCAACCCTTCCCACTTACAGGTTTGCCGTCCTCGCCGGGATCACCCTAGGGATGGCAAAGGAGAGAGATGAGTGGAGCACAGGGGAGAAATGTGGAGCACAAGAGGGGGGCTTGACTCACAGGTTCGCCATCCCTGCCAGGGGCCCCATCCTTCCCTGGGGGGCCAGTGGGGCCGGGGGGGCCAGTGACTTGCTCCAGCGACATGCCATCAGTATGCCGAGAGAGAGGGCCAGGGGGGCCAGGCTCTCCAGGCTCACCTTTCTGGCCCTTGGAGCCAGGGTAGCCAAATCCAGCGCTGCCCTGGGGAGGAGACAGAAAAGCATCTGACCGTGCCCAGTGGCGTGACTTCTTTGCACCCCAGGGTTTGTGGCCAACATGGACACAGCTTGGCCCTACAGCCCTGCCCAGCTCTCCAGCAGTGCTCACCTTGATGCCCAATTCACCTTTCTCCCCCTGTGGAACAGAAATGGAGACAGACGAGCGTCAAACGTGGACACACTGCTGCAGACTGGTGGGAGAGGCAGCCCTGAAAGCACCTTGCTTACCTTCTCGCCCTTGGCAGTGCCTGGGCCCAAGATGCCACTGGTCCCCGAGTCCCCCTTCAGGCCACGTTCACCTTTCTCCCCTTTTTCACCTTTGGGGCCTGTGCCTGCAGGTATGGCAGATGGACTCAGTTGTGCCAGGGACCAGCACCACTAGTGTGGTGGCACTATGGGAAGGGAACAGCTGCCGTTACCTCCTGTGGAGACCTGCAGCCTCTCCTCCACTCTGGTCCTTTCTGCCTGCTGGGGGGATCCCACACTGCTCCTTGTCTCACTGCCCTCCACCACAGGCGGGGAGGTGACAGGGACAGCATCCAGCAGCCCTGGGATGCCCTGTGCCAGTGACAAGGGGACACTGACTTTGAGTTCCCCCAGTCTGTGTATTACCACCGAGCGCAATGCCAACTCACCTTATCCTTCCCTGAGGGACGGTGCCTGTCCTCTGCCCCGCTGCCGAAATCTCCAGATGCCTGCACACAGCCAGGGAGAGACAGAGTGGGTCAGCCCAGGAGCTGAGGAGGAGCCCCCCCAGGCTGCATCTGCTCTGTGCTCACCTCGGTGTCATCCTCCTCCTCACAATGGTACTCAGCCGCCCGCGGATCCCCTCGCAGCCTCAGGTCGGCAATCACACCCTGCAAGACATCATGGCACTGGGGATGGATGCACATCGGGTCCTTCCTGCCCTGCCACCACATCCCCATAACGGAGGTGGATCACACCAGCCCTGCGCTGATGCTGAGCCATAGCAAAAAAGCCATCTGCCTGCTCTGTCACCAAGAGGCTGCAGAAGGGCTTTGGGCAGCCAGACAGCAAGGCTTTTACTGCAAGTCTTCAGGATGTCTCTTCACTTCCCCCTTGCCAGAGCATTCCCCATCCCAACTGGCCTCTCTTCTTCACCACTTCCCAGCAAGGGACACCTGCCAGCTCCAGCCTGCTGCTGGAAAGCTCCGATTTTGTATTTCTTAGCCTAATCCCCACTTCCTTACCATTTATTTGGGTTTTGCAAGCGCTGTGCGCATTCAGAATGCTTATTTATACAACAAACCTCCACAAATTCTTTCCTAAGTAGGCCACCTCAGGAAGAGCCTCACAGCAGAGCTACCTGCTAGGAGGGCACTGCACCACCCGGCAAAGCCCAGCTCCTCGCTGCCAGGACAGGACATGGCCATGCTCTGATCCCAGCAGGGAGGAGGGCTGGAAGAGGAAAGATGCCTTGTCGTTGGGCAGGACACCTAAAACAACATTTCAGCTTGCTTGAAAGCACAGCACGCTCAGGAAACACGAGGGGTTTGAGAAAACAAGAATCAGAGGCAGCTGCAGTGCAGCCAGGTTGGCTGTTAGCTGTCTATCTGTACATAAAAATATATAGAACTACAACCACCCCCCCAAGGAAATGCCACCCACATGGGCTCTGAGCTTCTCCAGCCCATCTCCTGGGGGATGCTCAGCTCTGTACCACCAATATCCAGCACACCCTAGGAGCTGATCCTTATGGGTCCCTTCCAATGCAGGATATTCTATGGTAAATGCTGCCTGCCAATGGCTGGCTCTGCTGCTTGTCTGGGGGCCAGGATTTAATCAGCCTTGTCGACTGCAAATAGCATGGGCTGGGTCATGAGGCAGTCAGATGCCGGGCAGATGCTGAGCTTGCTGGGCAGAACCTGGGGAGCTGCAAGGACTCAGCCTCCCCTTCCTTGATGCCTGCTTATTCCCTGCAGGAGAACTGGGGGCAGACAACAGGAGGGCCATCCTGCAAGAGCTTGCTCACAGCCTTCTCCCCAAGGCACAAACATTATCTGCTAGAATGGCAAAAGCGTCTATGCTCTGCTCCAGGCTTTTTTTTCCTGCATCTGCCAGCCAAATCTCCACCAAACCTCCTGGGGAGGATTTCCTCCATGGCTGTGGCTTGCCACCCCAGCAAGATCAAACAAAGAGGTTGCCCTTGAGACCTTTTGGAGCCTCCTCAACCACTGGTCCACAGTGCATCAATCATTAACACTTTCCTGGGAGCTTTTTGCAGCCTCCTGCTCTACATGGTTTAACAGCTCTGCTCACGTGCCAAGGCAATGTTTAATTCACAAAGGCACTCTAAAAAACTCCTTGGTAGAAGCACTGTCCCACTGTTGGGCAGAGCACACAACCCAAATGAAACTTCACAGAGCAGTGAAACCTCACAGTGGGGGATTTCCATGTCAGCTGCATTTTCCCCACACTTTCAGTAAATCTTATCTCACACATGAACCATTCTCAAGCCATGGACTGAGCTATCACCTTCCCTCCCAGCTCTCATCCGTCTTCCTGCAGATAAGGCCCAAGAAAGATATGTTCCAGCCTGGACATTTTTTCCAGCTAAGAGAGACAGTTCACCAGCCCAGTTAGCAGGCACCAAAGGAGAAGGGTATTTTTAGTAAGAGGAGGCTCAAAAAGAGCATTTGCTGAAATGGGGGCCATGGTGGATGCTACAGCGCTACCACATCACCCCCTTTGCTTTGGGGATGCCCAAGGACATAACATGATGGCACCTTAAGCCATCCTCTTGCCTAGGTGTTGCATACAGAGAATGTCCTCTGGTTTGTCTTGTCAAAGAGGTCAGTTCAATCTCTTTGAACCAACGGGCTGGTGACACATCTCTACAGCCTCTCTCCTCCTCAGATGCTGCTGGTTGGGATGACCAAGGCATTACCTGGTATTTATCTGGGTCAGCCCCTCCAGCCTGACCAACAAAGAGCCCGGCACCTTCTTCCAGTTCCATCTCATCTGGAGAGCGCTCAAAGCGGACCCGCTCACGCTCCTCGCAGTCCAGGTAGAGGACGACTTCGTCCTCCTCCACGCTGATAGCAAAGTTTGTCCATTGGTTGAGCAAGGTGGGCACGGTGAAGGTGGCAGCCGCATAGGAGCTCTGTGAGCCCGGCTCAGTGTAGTAGAAGATGATCTGCTGCTTGCCCATCTGCAGGTCTGAGAGCTTAACACCCACGTAGATGATGCTCTGCGTGGAGTCTGTGATGGCAAAGAGCACGCCGGCCCGCGGGGTGGTGGGCTGGATGTGAAAGAGGAGAGAAAAGTCTCGGTAGAAGGGGCTGGGCAGGTGGTACCGGGCCACCTGGCCTGTGTTGGCATTGGGTCCAAAGACATAGCCAGGTCTGTTCTCATGGCCGTAGATTTTGACGATCCCCTCTGGCGGCGGGTCTCCAATCAGCTCCAGGAGGCTGACCTCACTGCTCAGGTTCTCTGCAAAGAGGAGGGAGAGGGGATGGTGACAAACAGCACAGCAAGGACATGCAACTTCAGCAGGTCCCTCTGCTCCAGTGCCTTTGGGGACACTGCCCAGGGCCACCCACCGCTCCCCAGTGACGCTGCTCCACAGTCTGGGGACATTAGGTAGCTGGGGACTCTGCTTCACATCGCAGCTGCTGAACCTAAAAGACCCATCCAGCCACGAGGGAAGCAAGCAGTGAGCTTTCAGGCTATTTTGAGCCTGCGCCAATTAATAGCTACTTCATTTTCTCATCTTGTGGATGTGACCCCAACACTCACCGTCCCAAGAGGAACATTTCAATGCTTTTCCCTGCAGCTAACCCTGCTCCCAACCCCACTGCTGGACAGATGCAGCTTCCCAGAGGGAAGGAGGGCCCTTCTCCAGAAAACAAGAGGAATTTTTATACACGGCAAGAGAGGTCTCAAGTCTCCAGTGGGCTGCTGCTCTGCTGGATCTGGATGGACAACCTTTCTCCTGGTCAAAAGGCGCTAGGGTACAGGTAAGCACATCCACATAATGGAATGGTACCATACTCAAGGGCACTGGAACAGAGCAGTGGGTGCTGTGGAGCAGGGCCGCAAGCCAGATGAGGCAGCAGTGTTCCTCAAGCTGCAGAACGAGGATGCAGCTCCCCAAACGCATCCCAATCCCTGCTGCTGGCTCTCCAGTTAGAGTGGTGTGGCATCCCAGAGCTCCAATAAAATATCTCACAGGTGCAGCTGTGTGTTGTGCCCTCGCTGCACACTCATGCCTGCTCCAAAGTTGTGACCAGCCTT
The DNA here is from genome assembly GCA_037305975.1 of Chrysolophus pictus. Taxonomy (NCBI): domain Eukaryota; kingdom Metazoa; phylum Chordata; class Aves; order Galliformes; family Phasianidae; genus Chrysolophus; species Chrysolophus pictus. The sequence goes on along the minus strand of CM074582.1, from coordinate 36,452,893 downwards.
GCATCACCCTGTCCCCATAGGGTCACCAAGGCTGGGAACCATCCCAGCCCTTTTCTTGCACCGCCTGGGAAAGCGGCTGGGACTGACATGCACCCTGCCGGCTTCCCAGATGATCTCAATTTCGAGCTCCTCTCCTGCCCCAGCTCATTTTCTCAAGGCACTTCAGGGAGTTCTGGTCAGGACAGTCTCTCCTACCAGGCACAGCTGAACATCTGGCCGTGTGAGCCAGCCCTCTGGATGCAAACTCCTGTTGTTTTGGCAGCACGCACATCCTCATCGCCCACACAATGGGCGCTGGATTCCTCCTCTCCTATGTCAACCATTCGGGCCGGTGCCAACTTGATGCGAGCGAGTAAGCAAGCGTGCTGTGCGTCGGTGATTTTTAACTCCAGATCTCCCAGGAGCAAGAAGATATCCAACAGCCGCTCCCAGCTGCATGTTCCCATTCTGGGGTCCCCAAAACAGCCAAGCACTGCAGCATGGGATTGGGCTCCTTGCTGCCAGTCAGGAGGGCACAAAGGGCCTCGATGAGGAGCTGAAACAATCCAGTGCCCCCCTCCCTGCTGCCGAACACAAGCCAGGTATATTGGGGTGTATTGGGGTGCGCAGGAGCCTGGGAACCCCCACCCTGCTCTGAAGCAAGGCATTTTCCTCCAGAGTATTTTAAAAAAGAAAACCAAATATATGTATTTAAAAAAAAAAAATCAGCCCAGCCCAGCCCAGCCCAGCCTGGGAGGGAAATATGTCCTTTAGAATAGTAGGAAGAGACAAATACCTGGGTTTCTATTCCAAAGCAGGGGGGCATCTGAGCACACAGAGCATCCCAAGCTCCTGTGGCTGCCAGGCCTGGATGCCAGGGCTGGTCCTGCCAGAGGGACATCAGAAATGCCTCATTCTAGAGGCAGGGGGATACTTCTCTCTGCCAACCTCAGTTCTGTGGATGGCAGCCAACCACGAGTTGCCCCACACATGACGGCACATGCAGGCACAAGGCAAAGCAGCTCCCACTGCACCGAGCCGTGCCATGCAGTGCTGCGCCAGCTGCCCCTCTGTGCAGCAGCCCTGACCTCAAGAGACACCACTGGGAAGCATGGATAGTGCTTATCTTGGCTTGGAGGAAATCAAATTCAGAAAAGCTTTATGCTAAGAGGAAATTAGAGCTTCCTCCCAGGGGTCCATGCAGGCAGGGGTCCATGCAGGCAGGGGTGTAGGAGCCATCTCTGCAATTCTTCATGCAGATAGCCCGTCCTCTGCCTTGAGGCTTGAGGAGGGGAGGGGGAGAAAGGCTGAAAGAGGCTTTTGTTAGCAATGCAATTCACAGTCCTGCTTCCCTTGGTATTTCAACCATCTCTGGGTTCCCCCTTCCTCTCCAAACACACCACTTGTGCCCTGGCTCAGAGCAGGAGTTGGGTGACGATACAAGGAAGCTTCCCAAAGAAAACAGGCTCGCACCTTGCAACACGCGAGCAAGCCCACGATGGCCACAGACACATCCAGATCCCATCTGCAGGGTGGGGATGGTCAATCTGCCAGCAGCACGGCACTCACATCCCAGTGCCGTCAACTACAATGCGACATTGTGCGCTCACCCCCGCAGCGGGACTCCCGCCTCGCCGATATTCCTGATCATGCGCAGCGGGCAGCAGGGGAATCCCCCAGCCATGGCTTCATCCCAACCCTAAGCTGTCCCAAAGAGATTCCAGGGCAGCCCATGGATTTCAGTGGAGGACTGCCAGAACCCCCAGAGCTGGCCACGCAGTTCTCCCATGGACACCATCGCAGTTCCAGGTGGCGCTGGCACGGAATCACACAGGGATGCCTGGGGCCACGGTGACTGAGCTTTGGCTCCCGCTGCCCTTGGAAGGGCTCCAGAGATGCTCAAGGCTGCTCTGCATCCCCGCCTCTCCCCCTTCCCGTCGCATCCCACAGAGAGCTGCTTTGACAGACCAGGGGGCCAACAAGGCCATTTGCGCCTTCCTTGTCCCCCAGACTCGTCTGCTCCACGTCACCTGAGGGCACAGGGTCCAGCATGAGAACACAGCCCCATTCAGTGAAGCTGCAAGAGGCAGCAGTAGGAGTTCCCATTCAGGCTTTCATCCCCTGTTCCCGGGGGTGTTTCTGTCCCCAAGCTGCTACCCTTGGCTCCTCACCCCATCAAGGAGGCCTTAGCTGCTGCCTAAGTCACACAGGGCTCAAAAGCACTTCATGGCAATAGTCGAGTACCAAGCACCTCTCCTGCTTTCTGAGTAGGGGGATCAAACATTAGCTGTGGGTAAATCATTAACCCCAAGGCAGGGCAGCAGACATGTGGGTGTGCGTATGTGAGGTCACAGCCCTGGCCCCAAGCTGGGGAGCGATGCCCTGTGGCTCCTTCCAACTGCAGCCTGGGGTCACCTTGAAGCCCCCATGGTGAGCTCCACATCCCGCACCAGTGGGGACAACCTGAGGATGGGACAAGGACGCTCCTCTTTGCAGAAGGAGCCAAAAACTGAGGCAGGGCAGAGAGGTTTTTGGCCAGGGGTCTCCCACAGAGACGAGGCAGTAGCATCCCTTGGAGCACTGGAAGGCTTTGGCTGGTGAGACATGCAGAAGGAAGACATGAACAAGGGTCACCAGCCACATTACCTGCGGACACATTAACAAAGACACAAGAATAGCCTCCGTCCTCCTTGGGGAGAGAGTCACAGGGCAGAGGCAGGCGCCCACCAGCCGAATGCATCCAGCACAGGTCTCTGACGGCCTCACAGAAGCCCTGGCACGGCGGGGGGGTTACGGGGACTGAGGCACTACACCCAGGGACCAGGAGCAAGCAGAGGAACCACTCCAAGAAGCGGTGGCACCGAGACTCAAGCAGCCCCTCCCACTCATGCAAAGCAGCCCGAATTTCCACCTCGCTGCCGTGGCTGAGATAATTCGGCAATCTGACATGGTTGGTGCCCAGAACGGAGCAGAAGGGCAGGTGGGCCGGGAGGGGCAGGCAGCGCCCGCCTGCTGGCAGCAGTCTGGGGAAGGAGGGAGCAAGCCCCGCGCCAACGACTCGCAGGGTGGAGGTTAGTAAATCGAACTCGGGAGGACCAGCAGGAGGAGAATCCGCACCGCTCACTGCCCTCAGTTTGGGCGCAGAAGGGCTCTGGTTCCCACTGACACCAAGCAGTGCCAGCCCCTCGCCGTCGGTGCTGCGCTTCGGGTCCCCATCACCCGGTGTTGCAGCACTGGGAATGGCGGGGGACGGCCGGGGGACGGCCCAGGGTCCCCAGCCCCGTGTCCCAGCATGGTCTGCAGCACGTGGCGTGGGCGATGCTCCGTGTCGCTGCGCCGTGGGGCGGTGGGCACTGTCACCTGATGGGAAAGGGAAAGGAGCTCTACCTGGACGGGCGGCTGCTGGCCTCTGCGGGGAACCCCCTGTCCTCTCCTGCTGCCGGGGCAGCTCCGTCGTATTGGGGTTCCCCGTTCCCAGGGGCAGCGGAGTCTCGGTGGGGCTGCGGGTGGGTGGTGAACTGCGAGGGGGAGCGGCAGTCCATGCGGTGCTGGTCCGCACCGTGATCCCCGCGGTGCTCCCGTCCCCCTGCTCGGTGCCATCCGTGCTCTCAGTGATCTCCTGTCCCGTAGGTGCTGCCGTGCTGTGCTCCCAGTGCCGCTGTGTGGTGGCCACATCCCCTGCTGCTGCTGAGCTCAGAGGTGTGCTCAGGGTGGGTGAAATCTCTGCAGTGCTGGGCGCCGCGGGGGTCCCCGTGGGTTTCGGGCTGCCCCAAATCCAGTCAAGGAGCTGCGCGTCAGTGGAGGAGAAGCAGCAGGAAGCCAGCAGCAGCCAAAGCCCCAGGTGGAGCAGAGCCATGGGGAGGGGAAAGCGAGCCCCCCGGCTTCGCAAACGGAGGGGCTCAGGGGCAGAGGCAGGAGCTTGGCCCCGGCGAGGCGCCTGCAGCGCTCGCATCGCTCTCTCCTCCCCAGCGCCCAGCCTTCAAACCGGAGCGCTGGGAGGAGTGGCCCCGCCGCCGGCCGCCAGCCCTCCTCTCCCAGCCTCCTCGCAGCAGGCACGGCCCCCGAGGGGCACACAGCCGGGCCACGACCCGCTCGAGCCCCTCAGTGCCCAGGACCAGAGCCAGCGGTGCAAGCTCCCTCCTGGGCTCCTGGCCCACACTAGCCAGCTGCTGCTGCTCCTGCCTTAACTCCTTCTGCCCCAAAGGAAGGAAAGGGAAAGTGACCCAGAAAACACTTCCAAGATTTCTGCTGGCCGAGAAAGCAACCAGTTCCCAGAGCAACAAGTGCTTTCAAGACCCTTTCCTTGCTCGGTTTCACGGCCAGAACCCCCAGGTGCTGCAGTAGGATGGTGAGCGAGTGGGGCCAGCAGACAGTGAGCCGGAGGAGCACAGACGGGGCCCCAGCACCACGCGCCAGCATGCCTCCAAGCCAGGGCGTGTGAGTAACAGCAGCCCGGAGCTGCAGTTCTGCTGGAGCTGGTTGCGAAAGCCTGCAGCAAGCAGCACAGCGCTGGAGCCACACAGGGACAGCCCACGTCCTCAATGTCACGATGTCCCCTCACGCTGACCAGGAGAACCATAGAACATCCCAAGTTGGAAGGGACCCACCAGGGTCACCCAGTCTGACCCCCACCCCACGCAGCACCTCCCAAACCCAACCCCTATGGCTGAGGTTGGCGTCCCAACGCTCCCTGAGCTCTGGGAGCCCTGGGAGCTGCTCCGTGCCCTCTGGGGCACAGCCTTCTCCTCACCCCACCTCACACAGCTCCGTGCCGTTCCCTCAGGCCCTGTCATTGTCACTGGAGAGCAGAGCTCAGCATTGCCCTTCCACTCCCTGTGAGGAGCTGCAGGCCACCACCTCAGCCTCCTCTTGTCCAGGCTAAACAAACAAACCAAGGGATGTCAGCCTCTCCTCACACGTCTCACCCTCAGACCCTTCACCATGTCCACAGCCCACAGAGTCCTCCTGGTTCTCCTGCTGTTCCAATTTGTAAAGAAATTAAACAGGAACAAAACAGGGTCAATGAGGCTTGCGATCGTTTTAAAACAGCCTTTTGGCAAGGCTCTAGTAGCCGGGAAAACTGTGAAACTAATGCTCAGATGTCTATTAGCTCCATGCACTGCTTCCCACGCTGCTTTTTGGTGCGATTTGTGCAAATTTTCCCACTAAAATGGTGGCTGGCACAGGAATAATGCCACGCTAATATGCCTGCCCAAAGCTGATGTTGTTTCACGAGTGCTTTGTGGAACAGCTTTCCCCTGACACAGCACAGCCTACACCCAATGTCATGCATTTTTTGCCTTTATGGTCGGGTTTCCACGCGCACCCCCCGCTCAGCAGCTCCTCGCAGCTACTGTCAGCCTGCCCCATCATGTCCCAGCAGGGCTCCGTGCTGCTTCTCAAGGCCGCTCCACCCCACGTGAGCGCTCGGAGGACACGTCTTGGGTGATCACAGAACCATAGAATCACAGCATGGCTTAGGCTGGAAGGGATCACAAAGCCCATCCATTTCCAACCCTCGTTCCACGGACTGGCTGCCCCACGAGCTCAGGCTGCCCATGGCCCCATCCAGCATGGCCTTGAGCACCTCCAGAGATGGGGCACCCACAGCTCTGGGCAGCAGTGCCATCATCTCACCGCCCTCTGAGTGAAGAATTTCTTCTTTCTGACATCTAAACCTCCCCTATTTTAGTTGAAAGCCATTTCCCTTGTCCTACCGCTAATTACACACTCAGCAAATGCATCACTTCAGAAATGATACAAAGGGGACTTGTTTTTTGCACCAAACTCAGGTCATAGGGAAGCTCTGACCACAGGCCCTGGACACAAAGCCCCTACAGGTCCAAAAGCAGGGGACAATCATGACAGCCTCATTCCTGGCTGTCCAGATGGACGGACGGACAGCAAAGCTGTTCCTGGACAGAGCCCAAATCCCTTTCTCACGCTGGTGAGTCAGGGCTGGGGGCTGCCAGTCATGCTGCCCATGGGAAGGATGGGTGGAAACCCAGGCTCAGCAGTCCTCGCAGGGGCCCAGGGAAGTGGGGGGGAGGGGGAAGGAAAAGCCCCAGTATCCACGCTGAGCAATGCAGAGAAATGGCCCTTTTAGGCACCCTGACAATGGAGAGATTCATTTTTGCCACAAAGGGGCTGTTGATGGGGTGCAGGCAGGGCAGAGGAATGTACCCTGGACAGGGGGACGCAGGCGCCATTTCCCACGGCTTCTCCCCCAAAGAGATGCAGAACGCTGGGTGGGAGCACCACAAGCCCCAGCAAGCTGCCTTGCCTCCATCAGGAGCATTCCAAGGAGCAGGGCAGGCTGAACGCGCAAACGCAGTGCAAGCAGAGATCACGAGTGCACCATGCATGGGGTGTAAGGAAAAGAAAACCTAGAGAGCCCTGGTTTGAGACCTATATTCCACACTCGTGGTTAACAAATAACCACATTTGAGCAGGGCGCCGAGCCAAAGGGTTTCCAGCAAGCTGGCTGCTTGCTCCCCAGAGCAGTGGGAAGAGCATGGTGTTGTGACAGGGGACCTGGCCAGGGAAATATTTGCTTGTGCTGTGCCAGCACTGCACACGTGGGGCTGGCTCATAGTGCCTCCCAGTGTGGTGCTTTGAGCTCTCAGCAGGGAGAGTTTGGGGGATGGATGGTGGGACCAAGGGGACAAGCTTCGCTCAGGAAGGCCCATCCCACGGACCTAGCTGGCTGCTGGGGACTACTAGCTAGTCCCCGTGGGGTCACACTGCTCATTCTTGAGGGTTCCCCACCCAGAGCTCGGTGAGCAGCATGAACAGATGGATGGACAGACAGACAGCAGAGGGAGCTCCAGGCCCGAGCACTGCACAGAGTAGAGGTCACAGAGGGGCCCTGAGGGATGCTAATATGCCCATGGGCACTGCACTGGGACATAGCACCCAGCACAGCTCCAACTGCAGGACCTGAGTGCTCAGCTGGGGCAGGGCAAGACCCCAACGACCCTACCCCTTCCCTCTAGGTGTCACTGGCCCACCAAGGACCTCTTCTTTCCAGGCCAGGAACCCTTGAACATACTTAGCTGAGCAAGCCCAGACAGGGTGAGCAACCTGATTCCTCCATCACCTGCAGTTCCCTGCCTCCTCTCTTGCTTTTGGCTCTTGCTCAAGATACCCCCAGCCCCTTCAGCACAGCTGATTCCACCCTCTGCCCCCAACCCCGCACAGGAAGCCCCGCAGATTGTCCCATAGCAGCACAACCCATTGGACTACCAGAAGGACATTTCAGATGGAGAGGATGAGCAGTCACCTTCCTCCCTGCTGCACACACCAAATTTGTGTTAGGAATGCCTCAGTGGAGGTGCTCAGGCAACAACCCCCCAGGCCTCTTTTCTCAATGGCAAAAGGATTTGGTGTACTAAGGGAGTGTGTTCTGCTGCCAGGGCATCCCTGCACTTCCACCATCCCCTACGTGGCTCAGCCCAGGGATGCAAAAGACATCCCATGAGAACACACCACGGCCCACAGTCTTTCCAAAGCACAGCTCCATCATTTGCTAGCAGAAAGCAAAGCCCTGTAACATCAGAAGGCTCCTACTGCAATGCATGAGAAAGCACCCAGCTCCAAAAGGCACAAAATGCAGCGGAGCAAACATTTGAAAGCATTGCTGCCCACCAGCAGCCCAAGCTCCCTGACACATCCCTGGAAGTAAGACTCTCATCCCATGCCCACAGCCCAGCAAGCTCCCAGCAGCATGGGAATCAGGACCTCAGGGCCTCCCAGACGTGGAGCAAAGAGAGACTGCAGTGAGCTGTGGGAGTTTTCTGTTGCTAAAAATCATTGCTGCCAAACAGTAGGGCCAGCTGCCCACTGATAAAGCACCGCACACAGCAGGTCTGGATATGCAGCTCCTTGGTGTGAAATAGAGGCACATAGAGGTGCTGCCCTGTCTGTGCGTGTTGTCCTGCATGAGAGCTGCTGGGGAAGTGACAAAACCTCAGCACTAGGCCAGCAGAGAGGCTGCAGGCGGAGCATTCAAGCACTGAGCAGAAAAAGATCCAGCAACTGTCAGAGGCAGATGGTATCTTTAAAACCTATCGATGTTTGGGATTTTAATCTCTTCCTATCCGAAAGCACAAACAACAGTTAAAAGGCACTCATCAGGACGCACGCGTAAGAGGCCTAAGGATATTGCTACATCCCGCTGACCTCCCATGCAGCCAGCGGGACAGACAGCGGGACAGACAGCGGGACAGGCGCCTGGCTGAGCAGCTGCACCCAGGACAGGGACACAGATATCCCAGCGCTGCACACCGTCCCTATTCCAGGGACCCTGCACCATCTTTGGAACAACACCAAACACAAATTCAGTCCATAAATGCAACGTACGTGAGCCCAGCCTTCCAAATCCTCACAAAGGGCAGTGCTTTATGCAGGGGAAAGGGACGCTGCATGGTTGCAGGGTATCGTGTGTGCCAGCAGCTACTGAGGCTGGTGATGCAGGTGGTGGCTCAGGGAGGATGCAACCCACAGCCACACAGCACCGCCGAGACCCCGGGACCGCGGCAGCGTTCCTAAACATTTACTCATGGAGAGACAGAAACTTCCTCCCAGCGAATTCCTCGATAAGATAAACCATTAAAATGTCACGACTGCCTGGGGGAGCGATCAAATCATCCAGGGGATAACAAACTGCACCACTGCAATGGGATACACCCAACCCAGGGCTCCCACACACCTTCAGTGAGCATTGGAACCAAAGTGCCCTAAGCCTGGCCCACATGTCCCCATTGCAAGCCTGGCCACGGGGTCATTGATGCCCACCAGGGCATTGGGGGTACTCACTGAGGAAGTGTCTTTGTCAGTCCTCATGGGAAATATGCAGACTATGGCAGCAGGCACAGCAGAGCTGACACCAAGCAAACAATCTCCTCTCCATCCTCCCTGGCGAGACTAAAAATACCACCGAGCTGCTTCCTCCGGGAGCAGCACAGGACGGGTCAGGTCCCAGCAAAGGCACCATGCGTTGACCTCGTAACTCATTACCCAGCCCAATGGGAGGGCAGCAAGATGCTGGCAGCTCCCTTTTTCTCAGCACATCCCGCACAGCTGGCTTTGTCCGCAGGCGGGGGGCAGGCCGGGGGGCACCAGCTCTGCTTCCCATCACTGTGGGGCCGCCCGACAGCCAGGAGATAAGGCAGCGGGAGGCAAGGGAAGGAATGTGCCCCGTTCCTGCCCCCATGGCAATGCATCACCCTGCAGACTAAGCTCTCCCTGGAGGGGGGAAAGGTGCATAGCCCACTCTAGGCCACCTCCGTCCTGGTACTGGTGTGCCACACTTTACCACCACTGGCACACTTCCTCCTCTGAGTGGGAGCACACAGCATTGGGCGCTCCTCTGCCCTATCCCCCAGGAATTTCCAAATCACAGTTGCATTCCTGGAATTCCTGCAGCCCCCAGGGAGGTGCCGGGAGCATGGGGGTGATGGGAGGGTGTTGGTTCCCAGCTCTGCTGTGGACAGGGCAGCCAGGTGCTGTTTCCAGACATCTCTTTACCTGCAAATACAGGGCACAGGAGCTCTGCAGAAAGCAGGGGCTTGGGAGCCAACTTGATGCTGTTCATGCAAAGAGCAATGCTAAGCTGCCGAGAAAAATCTGCCTGGGTAGGGGCTGGCCAGGGCTCAGACAAAGCCTTCCAGCATTATGAGGAGAAGGAAACACAGTCTGAGTCTCCTGCAAGTGCACCTCCAGCACACAGCACCTGAAGGGCACTCAAAGGGCACCGTGCACACCCTGCCTGGGATATCTGCACCCAGATCTCACCCTGCAGCAAAGAACCCTAGGCATCCCCTTGCAGCCAGGTGGTGGGGAACACTGCTCTGCCAGGCAACTGGAGGAAAAAGAAGGCATGGGGAGGGTTTTTCCTAACTCCAGAGACCACCTTTCAATTGCCCTTGGCTTCCACACTGACACCCTGACACTCAGGGCTTTGTGTGCCTTGAGCCTCAGGGCACTCCTAACAAGGCTCTATGCCCTTCCACGCTCCTTCCACCTCTCTGCACTCCTTGTACAACACCCCATCTGTGCTGTTGGCTTTGGCATCTTTTTCCCAATCTTTCACAAGTTCCCACCAAGCTGTGACATCCTGCCTCAGCAGCACATCCCTGTCCCATCCAGGCTGCCAGCCCAGTGCAGGGTCACCACACTCCACACCATGCCCTGGCACAGCTCCTGTACTGCAGCGAGATGCTGGGAGCAGCCTTCAGCAGCATCACCCTGCCCTTGAACCTGCCCTGCCACATGCACCGCGGGGCTCAGTGCCTTGAAATCTGTCTGTCTCGTGGCAATGTGATGCCAGTCAAGGTTGGTGCCTTACAAGAGGGTCTTAATTGAAATTGCTGAGGATGTCGACCAACATTTACAGACATAAGGATGAATGGCGTCCAAGGGGTCTAATTTGCTGGTGGCTGCTCCAGCCTGGCACTCCTGCAAATACATCACTACAAGTCTTTATGCATGGAAAGGGTTAAAAACACAAAAAAGCCCCGCGCCACAAACCAGCAGGCATGCCTGGAGTGGGGGATTAGAGAGAATAGGGCCATTTCTCAGCACTGACTATGGCAACGTAAATAGAAAAGTAACATTACACTGGAGCCGGGGCCCTTTTGCCCCGCTCTGTCCCTACAATGCCACCATTGTCCAGCTGACAACTGGCAATTTTTCCTGTGTGGGGCTGACATCCTGCAGGCTGGGCATGGCGCTGGGGGACCGCCTTCCCCTCATCCCAAAACATGTCCCAGCACAGCCAGGGGTATCCACAGCACCATCACCACTGCACCCCAGCGTAGGACAGATGCCCCTTTGCATCCCTTGCCACGCTGCTTTAAAAGTCTGTTGGCAGGGCTTGACTTTGCAGGGAGCAAGGAGGGGAGAGCAGCAATAAGGCAAGCAGAGGGATGTGGCATTTTCCCATTGTGAACTCCAGCACGGAGCAAGCAGAGGGCAAATGCGGGAGGCGGCTGCGCGCCCCAAGCACCACAAACAGCTGCTCCGGGATTCTTTCTTCTGCATTTTAATTATACAACCACTCAAGTTTCTTCCTAATGGGAATGCTGAAAACCAGTTTTTCCTGCAGCAAGGCCAACTCCACAAATGCTAGCAGTGACCTGTGAAAAAAGCCCCATAAATCAGCACGGCAACGTTTCCCCCCCCCTCCCCCCCCCCCATCCCTTGCAGCATCACCACTGCATTTCACTGGGTTTTTTCCACTGTTTTAGCTTTTTTTGTTTTATTTTCTGAGTTTATGGCTTTTTTTTTTTCCCCAAGGAAAACATCTGTAAGTAAATAAACCACTCTGAAGACTCCACAAAGCCACCTTCAGCACCACAGCATCCCTCATGCCCACAGCCACGTGGCTGCTCCTAGCAGGGCAGGATGAGGTACTCCACGTGGAGCAAGCAAATCCCAAACTTCTAAGCAAATCCCAAACCCACCCCCCTCAGCAAATCCCAAATTTCCCCTCCTGGCTGCTGCTGGGCAGCAGACAAAGGGCACTGAATTAGCAATTCCCCAGTGAGAGCTTGGTGCTGCTAGAGCTGAAAAGAGAAAGAGGAGGGAAAAAAAAAAAAAAAAAGGAGGAAGGAAAAAAAACAAAACACCAGCAGAAAAATTGACGTATGCAGGAACTGGCTGCGGGACTCCATGCAAGATGCAGCGTGCCCACTAAGCATCCAGCCCAGCAGTGGGAGCACCCAGTGCTGCCGGCACAGAGCCAAACACACCGTAGTGGTGGTGCTGGGATGTGGTGCAAGCAATGGGAACAGGCAGCAGGACAAAGGCCGGGGGAACACAGGGCAGGAGAAAGCCCGGAAGGGGGCCACGGGGAAGGAAAGGGAGCACAGAGCAGATTGCAAGGGGACATTGTTATTGGTCGATAATCAGTGTGGCAGAGGGTCCACAGCACAAAGCTTCATCTCATTCTGTTTAGCTGCCCGGAGATGGGAATTCCCCAAAATGCATGGCCAGCCTTGAGGCTCAGGTGTCAGTCTGTCCCCAGCTGTAGGGTACTTGGACAGACCCTGCTGGCTGCCCCACCGTGCAGCAAACATCCTCTGTCCGCTGCTTCCAAGCCCTGTTGCTAGGACACTCGAGGCAGCAGAAATACAGCGCGGGGCGGATTAGTGTCTAGACTGACTGACCTCTCCCTCTGGGTAGCACCAGGGCAAGAATTGGGCCCCTGGCACTTTCCTTGGAGGAAAGGAAAAAGGGGGCTTTGTGCAGCCCCCAGAAATGGGAGTAGGGCAGAGGGATGCTGCTGTGCCAAGCGAGCTACCTGAAGCCCACTGCTAGGTGTGGGCCTGCCCAGCAACCGGTGACAAAAGGGCCTTTCATGGAAGGGACATGTCAGCGCCGCAATTAGCAGGGGAAAGGGAAAAAAAAAAAAAAGCTGAAAGAAGATTATTACCTCCAGCGCTGCCTCTGGGGGCTGGAGGCTGCAGGGCCCCTTGCAAACACGTATGTTAACTCTTTAGGTTGAGCCCAGGCAGCGAATAGGGGATGGAGCTCTACTTCCCATGGCCGGCTGCCATAGGATCTGGTGGCCACTGAGTCCTGCGGAGCGGTCACCACGTGTGGCAGGGTGGCCAGAAGGTCCCCAGGAGGATGGCTCTGGTCCCAGTGCAGAGGGAAATAAGGCTCCCTGCTGCCAGCCAGCTGCTGCAGGTGCAGAGCATAGAGTCATAGACTCATAAAATGATTCATGTTAAAAGACCTCTAAGATCACCTACTCCAAGCATCCCCACTAAGCCCACTCGCAGCACGGCCTTCCTGCCAGCACAGCTACGTTCTTGCCCAAGAATGAGAGAACCACCTTCACTTCTGCACAGAAACCAGCTCAGAAATATCCCTCCTCCAACCCACAAAAGTGCATTTTGGGGATATGTTTCCATTCTGAAATAGAATCATAGAAACATAAAGGTTGGAAAAGACCACTGTGGGATCATCGACTCCGACCCAGCATGCTGTCTGACCGCATCCCTCAGTGCCACATCTCCACAGTTCTTGGACACCTCCAGGGACCAGGACTCAACCACCTTCCTGCGCAGCTGTGCCAATGCATTAACACTCCTTCTGAGATGAAATTCTTCCTAATATCCAATCTGAACCTCCCCAATGCAACTTGAGGCCACTACCTCATGTCCTTTGGCTCCAGCAAAGGGTCAGAACCATGGAGCTGTGGTGAGCCAGCAGGGAATAGAGCCATTCTCCTCCTGGTGATGCCAGGTGCTGGACAGGCATCTGAGAGGGAAACAACCCACTCTCTCCGAGAAGGCAGAGAGCTGCAGAGAACAGTCCCATGGCTCCTTTCTGTCATCTCCATAACCAGAGATGCAGGAATTCGCTACACAGCACCATCTTATCGCATGATGCCCTGCTTGGAAACCTCCTCCAGGAGTCTGTGCAGATCCCATCCTCCTCCTGCAGCCTCTGGTTACATTGTCACACCAGGCTGACAATGGCACTTTGAGCTTATCTCGTGGGGGTGGCAATGCTGTAGCCCACGGCTGATACCCCTCCGTGGGCTTGAGATGGCGCACAGAGGGGCTTTTCTCCTCCAAATGCCCAGGGTGAAATCCAAAGCCAGCAGTGCATTTTCCCTTCTGCTGCTGTGCCCAAGGATGGAGCAGTGGATGGTCCCCCTGGTGAGACCTGGGCTCCCCCAGAGCACCATCCCTCCCTGCTGCCTCCCAATAGGTCTCCAGAGCCACTGCGCCCTGTGCCAGGGATGCCTGTCAGCTCCTTATCTGGGGTTATCAGAAAGGTGCCCCTTATCCAAAAGTCAACAATCCCCGACTCAATTAAGTTACAGCCTAATGAGGGAGGTGGAAAAAAAAAATAATCTGTTTAACTGCGGTGTTTACTGGAGGGGAGGCAGGTGGCTCGCTTATGGATTGTAAAACTGGAGACGGCTTCAAGGTCATCTGGGCTGGCAGACAGAATGATGATGGGAGATTGCTGTGGCTGCCCTCAGGTGCTCTGCTGCTTCCTCCCCTCCCACAGCCTAGCGACAGGGCCAGGGGAGCAGCCCCATCTTCCAGTCCCAGGCTCTGGGAGGAAGAAACCAGCGGATTGAGCTTGGGAATATAACAAAAATACAATAAAAGTCACCAGTGACAAATTTCCATCTAAAAGGGGCCGGGATGCGATGCCAAAAAAAGCAATAAAAATTCCACCAGAGCAACCTTTTTAAGTGCAAACGGGATGTCACAGAGCAGATGTTGCTCACTGAGAGCCCCACTGCTGCCCTCAGTCCTCTCCCAGACTCCCCTGCTCTGACATTTCCCCCCGTGCTCCCAGCCCACGCGGACGCAGCTCTGAAAGCTCCCAATAACCGCGTAAATGTCCAAACCAGTTCCTAATCCCACTTAGCTCCCTGATTCAATTACATTCTGGCAAGAAACACTGTGGGTCAATCAAGTCCTATGCTGAGAGCCAAAAAAATGCAATGCTACTACACACCTTCCTACATCCGCACAGCCAGCACCCCACAGACCAAAGGGGTGCAGGGCAGAGCTGGGCTTGCCCCCCGCTGCCCGAGGGCTGCCTGCAGCCAAGGGATGCTCTTGAAAGGGCATCTTCCTCACATGCCACCAGATACTTTGGAAGATCATTAAAATGCTTTATTAATCCCATACCTCTGGGCTGCTGATTCGTATCCGATGCTTAATCCTAGATGTCTCCTGCAGTACTTTGAACTCAGTGGCTTATGCCAGAACTCATTCTGTACTGGGGAAGCTCTCGGCTTTTGGACAAGATGCGACGTGCTTGGTCAGGCCGCCTATCAGGGGCTCAGAGCATCATCCCGAGCATACCACAGAAGAGGACTGTTTCCAGCACTAGGTGCCTACTTTTGGTTTTTGTTTGTTGCTTTAGTGCCTGGCAATAGCCCTTTTCCCCCGAGTGCCTGTCCTCTCCAAGTGTCCAGGCTCACTATTCCAGCAGCGCCTACATCGTAACGAAATAAACAGTGTAAGGAGAAGTTCTTGCTTGCAGCTGCGGACCAAAATAAATAACAAGAGTTGCCAAAGAGGGACTGCTTTCCAGGGCACAAACAGCACTGCCCCGGGGCTTGGCAGTGCTCATGCCAGCAGTCACTGTGCCAAGGGCGTGTGCCATGGCCCCATGCATCCAAGAGGGCTCAGCTCCCGTTCCCCTGCAGATATCTGAGATCCAGCAGGGCTGCAGGATGCTGCAGATGGATTGAGTCCAGCCCAGAGCCGCAAGACCACGGAGAAAGTCAAGATCAGGTCACTTGCTGAAAGGGAAGGGAAGACAAGCGCAGCCTGGGAGTGCAGCACTACTCATCTCTTTTTACACTGACTTCCCAGCCCCAAAGCAGAAGGCACTGCGGGGTCATGAAGGCTGGCAGCCACTCTGCAGAGCTCTGACAGCAGCCTGAGCAGGGGCTGGGTGGTGACATGAGGGACACATGGTCCTTGTCCCTGGCCAGCCGGCAGCTGGGCAACGCCGAGGCACTTCTGCTCACGGGCAGCACTTGGGATGCTCAACGTGGAGCTCTTCCTAACCTAAAGCAGCACCTGCTGGTGCCACCTGCGGCACACTCCTCACCCAGCCCTTCTCCTTGTCAGGAGAAATTCCTAAAATAATGTTTGCAAAAGCGCAGATCCACCTGTCAGAAATCCCCACAAGCCTGTGCCAAAGCAGTTATGTCACAGGCCATAAATCTCTTCGCACGGCACCTGCTTCATCTCTGAGGGCTCGTGCTCACAAGGCACCCGAGCCATGGAGGCCAACGAGCCAGCGAGGACAGAAATATACAGAGCATGAGCTGCCAGCAGCATGTCATTCTGGCACCTGCTGCATTCAGCAGCACAAGAGACATCACGGCTGTCCAGGTGTTGTCTGCTTCCTACCACCACCAGCTTGACCTCAGTGTTCTGGCCCAGCAAAGAATCACAGAATGGTTACGTTGGAACAGACCTAAAGCCCACCCAGTTCCAATCCCATGCTGAGGGCTGGTTGTCCTCCACCAGATCAGGCTGCTGAAGGCACCTTCAGGGATAGGAGCTTCAAAAATGGGATGGAAGCTCTTCCATCACAGCTCCAACAATAATGAAGAGAAACCCAACATACTGCAGCCTGCAGCACTGCCCCAATTTCTCTGCATTCTCAGGATGGGACACGTAGTGGCATCCCAGCAGCATCCCTGCCCCGACCCCCTGCTCCATGCCACTCTGAGGGATCTCCAGGGGAAAAAAAAAGCCCAGCTCCAGGCAGCTCAGCCCCCAAATTTGCAAGAAATGCAGATAAACAGAAAGGTTATCTCCTTGCCAGGACGGCCTTCAGAGCAAACATTCCCGAGGAGCCCATCACAAAGAAGGGCTGGCAGAACAGGCCCTGCAGTCCTTGGACATTGAACCAAGGGGAACAAAAAAGGAGAAAAAAAAAAAAAAAAGCCACACTGAGACATGTTCAAATTCTTTAAAACCCGATTTGCAGCCTGCACTGGGAGCTGGCCAAGTCAGTGGGACGAGACGGGCACTTCCCTGCCAGCCCTGCTGCTGTGCCTACTGAGTCTGGACAAAGTGGGGGGACCCTGAGGGCAGTGGGGACACAGCCCTGGGTCAAGTACAGCTCCGTCACCTGGAGCCAGAGTGGGAAGGACACGAGGAGCCATTTCTGCTCCAAATAACCACTCTTAGAGCAGTGCCCAGCCCTGCAGCTTGGCTGTGCTGGACACTCTCCAGGGACTTAAAATAGTCGATTTGGGATTTTGCATGGGAATAATTTTCTCCCTCTGGAGACATCTTTGTTGCTGAGGTCCCTGGGGACCCATGGCCCAGACAGCAGTGTCACGAGCCCAGTCTGGGGCGCCTGGAAAAACCTCTCCATGCTCCCGGATGGGCTCCAGCAGTGCCAGGCATCCCTCCTGCTGGCTGCACACAGTGCCTGCAGCGCAGCCTGAGCCGAAAGCTGTACCTAGATGGCATAAAGCCTCGCTCCAGAGATCCACAGATTTCACAGCCCAGCACCTGTTGACTCCCGTACCCGAGCAGCCTCCCACAAACACCCAAGCTGGCGGCGGGATGAAGGAGGGGCAGCAGCCGAACCTCCCGACCTGCGGAGAGGTGGGAGCGCTCCGTGTGGGACACAAAAAGCCGACCTTACCCGTCGTGGGTCAGCGCTCGCAGCGCTCGGGCGCTCCGCAAACAGCCTGCGGGCAAGCCAAGCCTCCCCGAGCGTATTGTACCGGCTCGTGCCTCGTGGGGAGGCAAGGCTTGGAAAACCGAGCCTCATTCTGCGTCTCCGAGGGCGTGCGCAGCCCGCGGGGCAGAGCAGCCGTTCCCCCATAGGGCAGAGGGATCCCTCACGGCACGTTGGGGCACCGCGCGTCTCCCAGAGCTGCCACAGCGAGGAGCCGCGGATTGGGCACCCCCGGCACACGGCTGCTCTGGGGCACGGAACCACAGAATCACAGGACTTCCCGAGACGGAAAGGGCCCATCAGAATCACTGAATCCTACTCCTGGGCAACGCCGGCCCGCCTGCCCCACGGCCACGCGTCGCTCCCTCCGGCCGCTCGCCCATCAGACGGAGCAGCGGATGGGGCGCACGGGGACGCAGCTCCATCTACCCTTCCCTCCACCCAACCGTTTCACACGGGCGGCCGCGCTCGCAGAGCACCCCACGGGCACGGTCCCGGACCCCCATCCCTCCCCTCTCGCCCCGCGCACGTTACCGGGCTCCTGGGAGGAGGCGGTGCGCAGCAGCAGCACAAAGAGCCCGAGCAGCAGCAGCAGCCTCCGCGGGGCACACCTGCGGGAGGAGAAAGAAGCACAGAGCACGCTGTCAGCCTCGACCCCGTCGCCGGCCCCGGCCCCGCTCCCCCGGCCCCGCCGCTCACCCCGGGCGCATGGTGCCCGCCGCTGCCGGCTATGCGCGGCTCCGCGCGGCACTTCGCGGCTCGGCTCGGCTCGGCCCGGCCCGGGGGGAGGCGGAGCGGGGCGGGGCGGAGCCGTGGAAGGCTCAGCCCGCCTCCAGCCCCCGGTACCGGGCTGCGAGGGCCGCGCTGAGGGGAGGGGGTGCGGCTCGGCTGTCCCCGAGCATCCTCGACGTGTTTCGGTGCCCCTGTTTCTTCTCTCTGCAGCCCCGCACAAAAAAAGAAAAAAAAAAAAAGTGCCACACCTCGCCTTGTCCTGTGCGGCATTTTGGTGCCCTGCGGCAGCGTGCTTCGGGAACGCTAGCCTGGAAATTTCCAGGGGATCCACGACTGATTCACTGATGGCAAAGGCGGTGTCTGCGCTAGGTGGAATAACACACAAGGCACAAACCCACAACGGAGGCGAGGGTCTCAGCTGCCTTTTGTTTGGATGATCCCGCGTGGCCAGGGCTCTTACCTTTCCCCTTTCCAGCCTGGATGCCTTTCTGCCAGGTGGAGGCTGCACTGCGCTGCACCTGAGCTGTGCAAAAGCAACACGTGGCAGTCCTGAGTTCAACCCCCAGGCTGCCATTGTGCATGGGGCTTTTGGTCTTTTGCGGAGGCATTGGGCGTGGATGGTGCTTGGAAAACCTTGAGAACAGCAACTGATTTGAGCGACTGGGATAGGCTGAAGCCCACCATCACCCTTTGGCTGCCTTCCTCCCTCCCCATGCTGCCAGTAGGTCACCGTCCCCCCCGCACAGCCCTCCTCGCACCATCCTGGCTGCCATCAGGGAAGTTTCCCACCATAAAACGTCCTCCTGCTGCGCTTTCAAGTTGGAGAGCCGCAGAGGACAGATAATGAGGCTCATCTTTTCCCAAGCAAACAAGCGCTGCCCACCAGGGGGGAAGCTGCCAGGGAGGCAGCTCTTTCAAAAGCCGACCAAATGGAAACCAGCAGCACTCCCATGGCGGTGGTGCCCCAGCCCAAAGGCCCTCCTGCCCCGCAGGCTTCAGTCTCCAGCCAAGTTTTGGCATTTCTTTTCTCCACACGGCTCCTCCAGGGCCCCGCTATCCCCTCGCACCCCGTGCCTCTGGGTGGCCTTCGCATGGGCACCCCAGTGCCATCGTCTGGAAAGAGGGGCTGTGCTGGATCCCGGCGCACCGCCCTCAGCAGCTCTGCGGCTGGGATAGCACAGCAGCCAACAAGTGTCACCCTGGCAACCCTGCGGGATGACGAGGCTGTTTCCCCCTCCTTTCAGTGGAGAAGGGGGGTTTGGAAATGCCGATGTCTCCAGCAGTGCTCCGACACGCTTGGCCTGCCTCCGCCTCCCCCTCCTGCGCAGCGGCAGCGTGTCCCAGGCTGCCAGTGTCCCCAGCAGCCATGGCCCGTGTGCTGGCGCCTGCAGACCCCGTGAACCGTGGCTGCCAGCACTGCTGAGAGCCGGCTGCTTGAGCAGTGCTGCTGTGCAACGCAGCCTGTGTGGTGGAAGCAGGCGGGTGTCCTGGTCCTGGTGCCGCCAGGCTCCTCCTGGGGGGCTGTGTTTGGAGGCTGGGGAGCAGCAGGGGCTGTCGGGCAATGAGGAGCAAGGAGGCAAAGCGCAAAATTTGGCAAGCAGCCGTGCAAGAAAACAAAGGCTGAAGCAATGCAAAAAGAGCAGAACACCACGAGTGGCAGGATGTCCTGCCTGCGCCCACCTGCAGCCTTTTCCTGTGCTGTTTGTTGGGGTTCAATCCCCGGTGCTGGGTTGCAGCCTGAGGATGAGGCAGCTCAGGAACATCCACCACGGTGAACCCTGCTGGAGGCTTTGCATTCTTCCCATGGGAAGAAGCAGGGGTCATAAACTCCTCCATAGGCACCCTGGGGCCTGTACCTGTGTGGGTTTCCTGGGTTGTTCTCCATGGGGCGGTCTGAGCGGCGAGCATCCAGTAACAGACAAGGTATCAGCATCTCACCCCTGTTGCAAAAGGCATCCCAACTTCCAGAGCTGAAACATGCGGAGCCATGAAGGTGGGCGTTTGGGTAGGACCCAAGGAGCTGAGACAGGGAGTGGGGATAATTGGAAACCCAGATATTCCATCAGAGAAAATCTGGCAAACGCGAGAGCTTGGCCGAGCAGGGAGCATGTTACCCTTCCATGTGCGTGGGGGTGAGCTGATCCTGGGGAGAGGGAGCATCAGGAGCCTTCCCACACCCTTCCTGTTGAGAGGCAGGATAGTGCTGATGGCTGTGGCTCAGCAGAGCTGTGAACCAAAGCCATGCGATCAGCATGGCTCACATTGAGCAGGGCTCATGCTAGATGGAAGGAGGTGGGGGACAGGGCAAGGAATCCCAGGGGAGAAGATCCCCATGCAGTGTCAGAAGGGCCCAGCCATGCATCCCCCCTGCGCCCTGCTGTGGGGCATTGCCCGCTGCACCCCATGTGGCTGCCTCCAGGCATGGGCACCCAGTGCGTGTCCCACTGCCTCACCCCTTCCTTCCAGCTCCTCCGTGAGTCATCCACTCAACGGGGAAACCAATACTTGTGCACACATCAGCTGAAGCACACAGAAAAGTATTTCATGGGAACTGGGCCGAGGCAGATGCTTCTTGCATGCCTCATCCATGTGGCTCGCCCTTAGGTCTCTCCGCCTCTCAGCTGGGTGTGGGAAATGGCACTTGTCTGCCTTCCTGCCGTGCCTGTGTGATGCCAGAGGGAGCTGGGGAGGGCAGAGTTTCACGGCTGTGTGAAGCCTTGGTGCAAGCACATCCTAGTACAACATGTGGGTCTGGCCCCCAGTCTTAGAGAGGTGCCTTGCAGCTGGGGGCAGCCACAGAGGAGCCCCTACGAGGATTTGGGACATGGAGCTGTTGGATGGGAAAGAGCATACTGGAAGGGGTTCAGGTGAGGGGCAGGAAGTAGAAAACTGGAGGGCCACATGCCCCTAGAGTTGGTGGGATGCAGAGATGTCAGCACCACGTCCCGTGACACCATCGTCAGATGAAGGCTGGGAGCAGACCCAAGCAGGTATTTCTGTCCCTGTGGTGCATGCCTGGAGCTTGCTGCTGGGACGGGATGTGGAGGTGGATAGGACCTGCAGGCCTGGCAAGAGAGAAGGGAAATGCATAGCCAGCCAGCCAGTGAACAGGTCTCTTCTACCTCAGAAACCACAACCCAGCCTCAGACCTGCTACCCTTTCCCAGCCCTTCCAGAGACCTATTTAAAAGCAGTTTATTTTTAACACAAGAGCATGTTCCTCTCACTTCCTGCATTGACAGACAGGTGCTTGATTGAGCAGGGGGAGAGCCTTGAACGTGGGGCCATGCAAGATGAGATTGGCAGGAGGGAGCAGGCTCTGGCACGGCGACAGCACTGAGCCCGTGCTGCAGTTTGGGAGATGCCCATGGGCAGCACTGTTGGCTTGCTGAACTTGATGCTAACAAGCTGCTGTTAGCACAGTGGCATGCGGTGGGAGGACATATGGGTCACAGTACACAGCAGTGCCTGGCAGAGCAGCCAGCAGAGAGCTGGAGACAGCGCATGGTGTGTGCAGCCCCTTTGCTGGGAGCAGAGCCGCAGCTACGTTTTCCTTCTGTGCAGGTAACAGCAAGAGCAGACAGCCCCACAACCCAGGTCCTGGCAGTGCTGCTGTCTTCGTGCCTTCCAGAATATATGTGGCATCTCCCCTGAAATGATCAACTCAGCCTCAGAAGTTAAAAAAAAAAGAAAAAAGAAATTGAAATCTTTGCTCCAGCAAGACTCAAAATAGGAGTCGTTTTCTCCCTGGGAAGAGGAAATGCCTCACTCCCCATGGAGCATCTCGTGACGGCTGCTGCTGTGGGACCACCCTGGCCACACTCCTACTGACCATCAGCATTTCCTATCCCTTTCTGGCCCAGTGGGTGCTGCTGGTGGTGCTCCTCCAGCCTGCCCATAACCTTGCTCTCCCTCTTGTATGTGACTGGCTTTGTTTTTCCCAGTTTGCTTTCCCTTTGATGAACCTTCTGCTCTCCAGTACCAACCCTGGCTCTGTGCTCCCTGTTCTTTCCCAGCTGCTGCGTGAGGTCTTCATGGCCCTATTTGCTCTTTGGTACATATTGCACTGTGGCTTTCAATATAGCATTTTCCTTCAGCCCCTTGGCAGCGTGGAAGCCTCTGGCTTTCTGGACCACACTGTTGGGAAATCTGGGATGGGCCTCTTTCTTTTTCTTTTTTTGACACATATTCTTACATGTCTCTCGCCTTGATATTGAATAGCCGCATGATGGATTTCTTCTGCCTGCTCTTCCTTACCACAAAATTAAAACCAAGTGGTTTCCCAGCTGTCCCAGAGCTATGTCCCATGTGCTGTGTGGGAGTTGGTTTGGGAGGGCATCTTCCCCTGGCCGTTCCCAGACCACTTCTGGAGGAATGACGCCGTTTATTGCCTTAAAAGGTTTTATCCTTACCTTCTTTGTCCCGTGCATCCCAAAAGATGCCAAGCAGCCAGGACACAGTGACCCACAGGTCACACTTCCTCACTCACTACACCATGGAGTGGTACCACTAACTTGTTTGCTGGGGTCTGAGCATCTCCCAGGCAGCAGGCAATGGCAGTGAGCATCCTACTGCAGTTGCTGATGGCATGCAAACAACTGCCACTGGGCACCGCTTCCCCAAAGGGCCTGAACTGCTGCCCACCCCCAGAGAAGAACGAGCTGCATCTGGCTCGTCTTCACTTGCTCAGCAAACACCCCTGAACAGGTCAGCACTTTCTTTACAACAAAACTATGTCAGGAATTTCTCCTGAGGCAGCCGGACCCTTTCCAAAGAGAGTAAGCTGCCAAATTCTGCTTCCCCCACAAGCCCCCAACCCCCCACAACCCTCCTTTCCTTAGCAGAGAAACAAGGTGCAGGCTTGGCCTCTGAAGGCTCGCTGTGCCCTTGTGGCCAGTGGGGGCAGGAAAGAAGGGGCTCCCCTGCCCTCTCTCAAGCCATGTCTGCCACTGCTGGCTGGTGGGCTGTGGGTCTCTCCAATTTGCAGACTAAATGGGGCTGGGGGATTCCTGGTCCTGTAATTGGTTTTCTCTTGAGCTGCTTGAGTTTGAAGAGGCTTCTCAAAACTCCATCTCCTGGCTTCTCGTGCTCAGGCAAGATGTTACGCTTTCCAAGAAAAGCCCATTCCTAGCCTTTGCTGCATGGAGAGGCAGCTGCACAGGTGTCCTCACGGGCACACATTTCAGCCTGGGTTCTCAAGAGCTTTTAGAACCTTGTCATAGACCCCTCTGAAGTGTGGTAAGCACCAAACGGTGGCCATGCTCTGCGGGATACCTCCCTCCACCTGCTGACAGCCATCCACCCTGGCTCCACCCTGTGGAGAACATCCAAGTCTGGCAAGCTGCAGGCGTGTGCCCTCCAGGCACAGATAACAAACCATCCCCTGCATGGCAAAACCAGCTGTAGCTGAAACTGCTTTGCTCAGTACCTGCAACTCCCCCCCCTGTAGGAGCATGCTGCTGGCTGCAGGAATGAGGCTGCTTATCCACATTGTGTTCTGGGTTCATGACTTCCCTGCCCAAACACTTCGTCCCTGGTGAAAGCACAGCCAGCCCTGCCTGGCTGCTAACCCCTGGCACAATCACCCCAGCAAGAGCTGAACAGCTGGCAATCATCTGCATCATTCCTCTGATGATTCATCGTAGGAAAGTTGGATTTCTTCTCCTGCCCATCTGCTGTGAAAGCAAAAGAGCATCTTAATGGGATGTGGCCCTTTGAAAGGGGCTCTTGAAATCCCGGCATCCTTGGCCACCCAAGGCTTGGTGACTCAAATGCACTCGGGATTTCACTGAAGCCAAGACAGCAAGTGTTGGAGCTGCTCAGGGCTCTGATGGAGTGAGTGTCTCTGCAGACATGGTACCAGGTCCTTCCTGAGCCTGGAGATTGACCACATCAAACAGCCACAAACTCATGGGGGAAGTTCTTTACTATAAGAGTGGTGAGGTGCTGGAACAGCTGCCCAGAGAGGCTGTGGATGCCCCATCCCTGGAGGTGTTTCAGGGCCAGGTTGGATGGGGCCCTGGGCAGCCTGATTTGGTATTGAATGTGGAGATTGTTGGCCCTGCATGTGGCAGGGGGGTTGGAGATTCATCATCCTTGAGGTCCCTTCCAACCCTGGCCATTCGGTGATTCTGTGATTCATGGGATGGCTGTGGGTCATCAGCCATTATCACAAGTGGGAATGGGCACCATCACCATGCAGCTCCCTCAAGCCCATCCTGATGAGTAGCTCCATCCAAAGCTGATTCCTTCTGGCACAGAGGGTGGCCCGAGCCCCCTGCTCTAACTTTGGGCTGTTTGAACTGTTGGACTCCTGAGGACACTAATGGGTCTCGATGGCCATGCACAGCCTTACTGGGGACCATGGGCAATGTGCTCCTCCAGCTCAGCCCGGGCCACATGCTGTGGCCTGATCTCTGATGATGCTTACGGATGTGACCCTGGATGGTGGCCAGCTGGCCACACATTTATTGGGCAGGAGGTGTGACGGACACTGTGGCCTCCTCCCAGTGGGGACAGTGCCACCCCAGGGAGCTGGAGTGGCCTAGGTGACCCTTCAGTGGCATTACTCCTGCAGCTGGGAGCTGGAGAAGGGGCCAGGAACCAGGATACATTCTGCAATGAGATGTGCGTGAAAGCAGCTGACAGCCAGTCAGCCCTTCTCCAATGAGGGCTCATCTGTATTACAGGCACCCACTGGCATTCTGTGTCTGCCGTGTCTCTGCCAGGTTCCTCAGCTGCATCTTTCTCAGGAACTTGGCAGCTTAACTATGAGGATATTATGGGAGATGGTGTCAAAAGGCTTGCTGAAGTCAAGGTATACAACATCCATTCCTCATACACTTAGCCAGTCATGACATGGTAGATGGTGACCAGATAGGTCAAGCATGATTTCCCCTTGGTGAATTCATGTTGACTACTCCTGGTAATCTTCTTTTCTCCTACTCCTTTACCTCCAGGCTCTAGGATTCCTGAGGACCAAATAAAATAAAGAAGGCATTCAGTAATTAAGCATTCTCAGTGTCCTACTTACCAGAGCACCCAACCCATTCAGCAGCTTAACATCCTTTCTATGTTGTTTAGCCCAGAACTGCACATAATATTCAAAGCAAGACTAAATACAGTGGGAGAATCCCCTCTTTTGACCATCTAGCTGTGCTGATGCAGATGCACCCCAAGATACAGTTCATCTTCGTGCTTACCAAGGCACGCTGCTCTGAGCTGCTGTCACCAGCATCCCCAGGTTCCTCCTGCACAGCTGCTCCCCAGCCACTCATCTCCCAGCTGTGCCTGTGTCCAGCATCGCCTTTCCCTCCCCGCCCTGCTGCTCCAGCCCTGCTTCTGGTGCTGTTGTACAGTCTTGGCTTGCCATCGTGTGGCAGAGGCACACACTGGCTCCTGGCAGGGGAAAGCAGCCCTGCGAGGAGCGTGTCAGCCAAGGACAGGCAAAACTGTGATAGCACACGAGGAAGGAAGCGTGGTAGGTGTTCCTGCAATGGGGTACAGAGCTGCTCCCAGCTGGCAAGGTGGGCACAGAGCTGCATCGAGTTTGCTCAGAGGGGAATGGGGCTGACCTGAGGCTGCGTGTGAAGGAGCAGGGCTGGTGTGGGTCTGCTCTGTGTCTATTGGGACAGTGATGGAGCAGACCTGAGGACACTCAGAGTGACTTTGGGATGGAGACACTGGAGGGGGCAACTGGGCTCGAGGCTGTCTTACAGACACCCACTGGCATTGTGTGTCTGCCATATCTCTGCCAGGTTCCTCAGCTGCATCTTTCTCAGGGACTTGGCAGCTACTATGGATGTTACTAGAGTGGCCTGCAGAGCAGCAGATATTGCAGGTGGCATCCACTGCACAGAGACAAGGCGTGTGTCCATCATACCTTGGCAAGACTCAGGTCCTTTGCCTGCACATGGTTGGAAGCAGCTGGAAAATGCACTGCCAGTGGTTTCAGTACATGGGGCAGAGCTGTGGGTCAAGGACCAACTCACATAGCTGGTGCTGCAGGGGCAGCAAGACAGGGGGTCCCCAGAGCTGGACCCAGGGCTGAGAGGCAGCTGAAAGCTCTGCAGCCCTTGAGAGCCAGTGCTCGAGGCAGCCAGGGCATCTGCCAAGGAGACCCCAACAGGATGCTTGGCTCCCTATCCTGCACAGTGGCTGCTACTCCCAGGGGACCAGGCTCCAGAACCCATCAGCTTGCATGCAGGGTCAGCCCAGTGCCCTGGCCACAGCCTCAGGTCTGTCCCTGTGACTTTACTCCATCCAGGCTGACAGCACCAGGGGATGCACTGCCTCCTGCAGCCCCTGCAGGGCGAGCACAGGAGAGGCATATTTCCCATATGAGGCCTTTCACTGATAGCTCCCATGCCTCATGAAACACCATGTTTTATTCACAGATCTGTCAAAACACTCATGACTCTTCCAGAGAAACAGCAGGAAGGATGTGGCTACTTTCTAACAGATGGCTAGATAGGGCTCACACCTTTGGTGAGATTTTAAGACCTAGCCAAGTGTCTGGCATCTAGCTCTGGAGGTTTGACTACAACCCATGGAAGATGGCTGTTTTGTGACCTGGAAGAGCCCAGAGGCAAAGCATTTCATTCAGCTCACAGGGAAAAGAATGGATCTAGAAGACATCGAGAGAAAAGTGTTATAAATAAGAATGCTCCTTATTAAACAAGTAAGGAAAAGAGACCGCGAGTGTCCATTTGGCTCTGCTCGGGATGCATTTATCTTCTTATTCACAGAATCACAGAATGGATGAGGTTGGAAGGACCAGGGGCTGCTGGTCTAACCCTCTGCTCGAGCAGGTCCACCCAAAGCAGGGTGCCCAGGACTATGTTCCAGATACACCTTTTGCAATGCAATAAATGTGTTTCGTTAGGACAAATATTTGCCGTGTTCGTTTCACTGGTGGGCTGCAGCTCTTTTACAGCTTCATCTCTCTTTTCCAAGCTGTGTGGCTTTCTCTCCCTTCCCACTCAACTCTGCAAAGTTGGGCTCTACCATCAGCAGGCAGAGGTTGAATCTCATGCTCATCTTGCATCATTTTGACCCACTTCATTATCTCTCAGACTGCAGAGGAGCTGATAATGAGGAAGCTCATTGCTGTTGGCCAGCATGTCCTCATGGTTGTGGTTCTTGGGCAGAAATGAGCCAGAGGCATTGCACAGAGAGGTGTGTAATATGGGTACAAAGAGGAGACTCCTCACAGCATCCCCACGTCCCTGGCCAGACCAGGAACTTGATAGCTGGAGCATCCTGCACTGGATGATTGCACTCTGGGATGAGCTGCAGCCTCTCTGGAGCTGTTAGCTGTGTGGTCTCCAGTATAGCAACATCCCCTTTTCTAAACCTCCTGGCCAGCCTCTGTGTCCTCACCAGGGCAGATGAGAGGGTGAGAATAATTTCCTTTGACCTGCTGGCCAAGCTCTTTTTAATGTGTCCCAGGCTACCAGTGGCCTTCTCATGGGATTGTATGATCCCCAGCAGGTTGTGTTTCTTTACTCCCTCACCACCACCATCGTTTTTGTTTCACCACTATTGAATTGGTCTAGCATTATGTGGGAAGGTTGGTGGCCCTGCATGTGGCAGGGGGGTTGGAGATTCATGATCCTTGAGGTCCCTTCCAACTCTGGCCATTCTGTGATTGTGTGAATGCCCAGCAGCAATCAGTGCCTTCTCTATGCTTGCTCTTGCAATTAGTGCTAGATTCATCTATTGATTTTAAACTGTCCTGACCAAACGCTACCAGTAATGGCAGCAGAGCCATTATTCCACATTACTGGAGGTTCCACCTTCTGGCAGGCCCGTGTATCCCATTAAATTCCAAAATCTGGGCTTTTGACACTCAGGTGGAGCGGGCTATGAGGTCCAGTTGGACTTCTGACCTAGATTTCCAGTTCTCAGACCATGCTGTGGAAAATTCTAAGCACAGATGTAAAAGTGAGATTAAATAAATAAGAATTCCATTGATAGTTCTAACAGGTATGCCACCAAGAAAAGGTCTCTGTCAAGGGAAGAACAACTTCTTTTGCTGGTATTCACGTCCAAAGAATTCATAAAGCTGTATTTGAACGGGAAAATCTCAGCTGTTGCATATTTCTGGGTAGGTACAGGCAAAGATAATAAATACATATATTTACACACAGACACTACAGGATGAACTACTGCATGCTAAAACCATATGGTCCTCTCTCCTTAGAATAGCATAAATGTATATCTTTATTCATAAATACGTAAATGCATTTCCAATGCATTTGGTCAGCTTAAGCTGCCCCTGGCTGAGCAGCAGCATTCCTGTCACCCATACCTACACAGCTCCTGGGCTCTGCAGCCCAGAGAACCAGGATCCCCAAGAGGAAGAGCAGAGCCAAGGGGATGCCCCAATGCCCACATCTCCGTGTGCATGTCAGGATGCCCCAAACCACAGCATCCTGGTATTCTGCAGCCTCATTCCTCCACTCCATCTGCCGGAGAGGAGAAGGATGGCCTGGGAGCCAGGCAGGATGCAGCCACCTCCTCTGTGTTTTGCCCTTTTGCAAATTGAGCTGCTCTATGGCCTCTGCTCTGCTTAATTGATCCAATGTCCATCTCCAGCAGAAATAAAATAAAATGAAATTGTTCTCCTGTCTCCTTCCTAATTTGCTTCAAATAAAATGTGCTTCTGCCTGAGTGAACGCCCTTCAGGGATACTTTAAATTGTCACAATGCATAAGGCTTTCCCTGAAATCTGCATTTTTACAGTGCTGAGTCTCCACAGTAGCCCCTGGAGCCACGCTTAATGTATTTCAAGGGATGTAAAGACTTGCCTAAGCAACTTGGCTAGAAAAGCTAAGATTGCTTTGATCTAATTTCTTCCCATCTTTTCTCTCAGAAAAAAAAAAACAAAACCAAAACAACAACATAACAGCCGAGTGTTGGGTTTTTTTCATTCTGGAAACAAAGAAGAAAGCCAAATACCAGCAAGAATTCCTGACCCAGCTCTGAGAACCCACTAAATCAAAGCATGATCCAACTGCAACAGGACAAGAGGTGTAAAGATCCAAGTCCCTGCGGGATCAGAGCCACTGCAGCTGATTCAAGCTGGTCTTGTTGCTTATGGAACACAGTGAGAAAACAGCAAGGTTGATCCCACCATCAAACCATGCTTCAAGAAAGTAGCTAGGTAGCTCAGTAGGTACAATCTGCAAACATGAAGCCCCACTAGAGGTTTGTAATTAACTCCAGACCTAATGACAGAACAGAGATACCATCAAAGGAGCGACCATCACTGCTGATGCATGCAGAAGATCTCAGATCTGAGCACCTTTCCTGTGGATTTCTAGGACATGAGCCAAAAGCAAGTAGAAAGCCACCAAATGCCCTTCACCTGCATTGCTTTAGTGATGCTAGATTACCTCCACAGGTGCACAGCCAGCACACACAATGACTGCCCCTTTCTTTTCCCAGCTGGCCTTGCTTGGCTTCCTTTCCCCCTTTCTTCCAAGCCACTTTCACTGCAAAATTCTCCAGGGAAAGAGTGCTGAGCTCAGCCTGCTGCCCTCTTCCTCCTCTCTGTGGGTGCTGCTGGAGAGCCACAGAGGCTGCCCGGTCCCATCACACCAGGCTCCCTTTTCTGTCAGCACTGGGAAGAACAGCATTCAGTTCTACTGCTGGTGAGCATACAGACTTGTTGGGAGAACAAGTCCCAAATTAACTGGAAGTAAATACCTGCAGGACAGCATCTAATCTATGAGTCCCAGGGTCAGATTGATAAACCCTCTCCTGCCACTGGAAAGGAGGAAAAGCCTCTTTTTGCAGAGGTTCCTATTCATGTTCCTAAAACGTTTCAGTGAGGGGTAAACACAGTGTGGTGTTTTGTCTGTAGCTTGATTTCTAAAACCCATCAAGAAAATTCAAGTACATCTCAGTCTGAAATAATTAACTGGGGGATCTGAAAACATTTCCTATAGAGATGTTCTCTCATTCTAACGTTTCTCATTAGCTGGCAGATTATTTTGGTGGCATGCACAATTATCATAAAGAGCATGAAAGCTTTCAGCCCATCCAAATTGAACTTTCCTATATCCAGAAATAATAAAATAAGTAATAAAAATAATAAGGCAGCAGGGAGGACACGGGCCAGGCGTGATGAATGGTGCATTCCCACGCCAGTCTTCATCTCTATTTAATGTGCAAACCGTAAGAAAGCTTTCTGCTCTACTGCCCGCACCCCCATGTATAATGGATGTGCACGTAGATGTGTGGGCAAACACCAAGCTCACTTTTATAGAAATGTTTACCTTATTGCCCAATGCTCTGGGGCCCTGGGAGACACCTGCTCCCAGCATCCATGATGCCACCATGGGATATGGGAATATCACCACGGGACCAGGGGCTGCATGTGGCAGTGGGCTCCTCTTGCTGCATTTGCTGTGGCATGAGGAGAAAGGAGAAAGAGGCAGAGGGAAAATCTCCTTTGTTTTCCTCCTCTCCTGCCTGTGCAAAGTTAGAAATGTTAAACTGGACTTTCAGCAGGACCTTCAGACCCATGGTACCGATGGAGCAGGGCCAGCTGAACACTTGAGGAGATCTGGAGCCATGAGTCACTACGGCTCATCTTCCCCTTCTCCAGACAGATCCAAGCCCACAGGCATCCTCATCAGCTTTTCAGGGTGAAAGCACCCCACCAAGAAAAGCTCATCCACCTGCTCAGGGCAGGCTGTGGATGCTCAGATACCAGACAGCATCTTCTCCTTTGGCACAGCTCCAGCTGGGCTCCCAGGGCTGGCCCGGTGCATTGCAGATAGGTGTTATAAGGCCAAGGAGACAAGCAGCAGCTGGCGTGAGACTGGGAATGAATTATGGATGTGCCAGCCTCCCTGGAGAGCTTGTGGTGGGGAGCAGAGGGGCTGCAGGGCACCTCCTGCTGCAGAGATGATGGCTTTTGCTTAGCAGACCTTGCAGAAACACCTCGTGGGACAACATCCAGCACTGCACAACTTGATGGCATGGCCAAGTCACAGGCCCTGGTCCCACACACTGCAAGTCCAAAACCACGTGCTCACCCTTCTCCATTGAGTTTTGAAGTCCACTTCAAAATTGTTTCTGACTTTAATACAAAAGCAATCGTGCTTCTTGAGACAGACACACAACCAGCAGGAGAGATGCCAAAGGCTGAGGTCCAAAACCATTTATTGAAAAAAAAAGTATTGAAAATTAACACAAAACCAAAGCTGGACGTGTAAGAGGAGGGATGATGCTTTGTCAGGTTTCTTAAAGGGTCGTCATATTTCTGATCTTACAAATGTTTGTCCCGTTCCACAGATGCTACTTCAGTGCTTTGGGAAACAAAGAGATTTTTTTTCTCTCCCCTGGAGTGGCATAAAAATATACCTGTCAACTCATGCTCTATACATACGTATAGGCTGCATTTCTACTCAGTGGGAAAATATCACCATACCATACATAAAATTAAGATTCATTACACTATTTTATTTATCTTACTGAAAACTTTTTTTTTTTTTTTTTTTTTTTGTACACTAAATCTGAAGCCTCCTTAGATTAGACAGCTCCACTATTTACCTGTGATCTTTTTAGGCACAGATACAAGTTATGGCTTATCTGCCATCCTGCTCCCAATACTTGAGAAAGAGCAGGCAGAGAAGGTCAGACCCAGCCAGCCTGATGCTGTCAGGGAGAACTGAACCATGGTGGCCAAGCGAGAGCCACAGAAGCAGCCTGGATTTCCAGAAGCCCAGCAATCTGCTCCAGAAATGCACTTGGTTCATGGCTGAACTGCAAAGGCTGGTGTAAAGGAGAGCACACTCCCTGAGGATTTGTCACATGAACACCACATCTTCCAACGCAGCCACCTGGTCGCTGTTGGAGAGCAAATTTTTCTCTTTCTAGAGCAACAGCTAGTCTCTGAATGCCACTTAAAGCCAGAACATTTCAAATTTGACTCTCATTAAGGTACACAGACAACACGGGCAGAGTTCCCAGTGGGGAAATAGGAGCAAGGAAGCTCGGATGAGAAACAGCAAGGGAGCAAGGTGCTCCAAAATTGGAAGTGCTCCAAATGACCAAAATGACACAGCTCGCAGATGATGCAAAATAAGGACAATGCTACAGCTTCCTCACCATGCCCTGGAGAAAACTGCCATGCCATGGCTGTCACTTCCCTGCCCAAACCAGGGACACCTCCAGGGGACCAGCATGTGCAGCCTCTGCAAAGGCAGGATGGTGTACAGTTGATAAAACACAAAAACCAGCCAAGCCAAATCACCAAAAGCGAAGACAGGACACACGTGGCAGGGGGAAGGTCTGTTGTCTGCAGCTGGAGGGCAGCTCCTTCCCCAGTGAATAATCCCACTTTGCCCAGTCTGATCTTGTTCTCCTAGAGATAGAAGTCACCACTGAAAGCGTGGGGGTGATCCGGCAGCACTTCTGCATGGGGATGCAGCTTGAAGGGGGGAGCAGGGCTGCCCTTTGGCACATCTGTAGGGAGTCCCGTGTGAGAGCCAGGCAAAACACAGCTGCTGTCAGGCTAGGAGAAGAGAGAGGAAAGAAAGTGGTGAGGTATTTTGTAGGGTTTTAATGACACTGATGGGCTGGGTGCCCAGGGGAAGCTGCTGGGAGGGGAAGTTCCTGCATTGCTTCCCCTGGAGGTGCAGGGGCTCAGCAGCAATCCCAGTACATGTTGCACACCTTTCCCCAGCTCACCTCTCACTGGCCCTCCAATTCATTGACAGGAGGTTGAAAGCAGTGCAAGTACATCCACACTCCCCAATAAACACCAATTTTCACCCATTGACTTCATAATCAGCCTTTGCAGAGTTGACCATGTATTGCAGCCCTACTCATTAACCATATCTGTAAATTACAGGCTCCTGCTCTGCATTTGAAACAGGGCATGGTCATGGCAGCAAAACTGATAGAGTTTGAGAAGCATTTAGACAACACTCTCTGTACTTGTAAAACAGGACAGCAGATCTTCATCTCATATGGACCACTCATCAAAGCTTAACATCGCATGGCTGGAATATGCCTATAGAAAGGACAACTAAACAAAGCATATGGAAACCATACCCACAGACAGCCGAGGTCTAAAGGGAAAAATCCACATTCTGACCTTCCATTCTGCAATGCTTGGTGCAAAGAAAAGCCCCTGAAGTCCTTCTTTCTGACCACACACTGGCAGAGCAAGGTGATTCCTGCCTACTGAACAGGCAGTGCATGCCTTCCCTGTGCTAAGGCCCCCCCAGGAAATCCCAGCACGGAAAATACTGAGCTCAAGAGCAAGGAGAAACCTTCACCTTGTGGCTGCTCTCCTGGCTCAGTATGGAGGTGTACAATCCATAGGAGTTTGCTGGAGCCTCCAGCACGCTGCCAGTGCTTCCAAAGTGCCCTGCAGATGAGCTCAGGAAAGGGTACATGCAGGGAACAGAGCTTGGATGCGTCTCAGGAATGAGCTGGTATGAGGAAGATGGGAAAAGCCCAGAGCATGGAATCATCTCCTCCTGGGACCTCTCACTGTCTACAGTGTCCGTGCTGCACAATCCATTCAGATTAGAGCCTGGTGCTGGCATGGCAGGCCCAGGCACTGCACCCAAGTAGTCCTGATGCTGGGAGATCAAGTCTTGGCTGATGCCATAGAAATCGGGCTGAGCTGAGGACGTCAGGAGAGGGGAGACGTAGTCCTGCCAGGGGCTGCTGCTGCTGGTGGGGAGGAAGCGTGGAGCGGAGGGATGATGGTGGGCACACAGCCTGTTCATCAGCAAGCGCCGGCCAGCTTTGTGTTTCGGCTGGCTTGGTGCTGCCCCACGCCCTCGGCCCGGGCTGGGCAGGGAAAAGGTCTGGAGAACGTCCTCTTGGGTGGGATGCACAGCTGGGAAGTCACTCTCCAGCTGCTGAGCCTCCAGCGGGGCTCCCAGGTGTGAGCTGGGAGCTACGGTCCACGGAGTGACCTGAGAGAGCTGGAGGAAGCGGAGCAGGCCCTCCTCCCCAGCTGCTCTACTCTGCAGGCCTGCAGGCAGCTCGGCCTCCGTCGGCTTCGATGGCAGTGGGGGCTGCTGTGCCAGCGCATCATAGAGAGGGTGCTCCCACAGCAGAGCAGCAGCTTGGCCTGGGACAATGCCAGGCTGCTGTGTTTGCTGGCATGGGTACTGCAAGTCCTTGTCCTCTGCGTGGGCCTGGTATGCAGCAGAGCATCCCACTGCGCTCGAGGTCGTGCCTGGCAGGGGACAAGCCTGCAGGTCTTCCCTGTACTTGTTCCCCAGCGTGGTGTGGATGTAGGAGAGGATCTCAGTGTTGGTGAGGAAGTCGCTCAGGGACAGAGTGTGATCAGGGTCTGTGTTGACCATCACCATTTTCTCATCCAGAAGCAGGAGCTCCAGGTCTTCAGCGTTCAGCCCCAGGCTCTCCAGTGCACTGAAGAGCTCGTTGTTGGAGCAGCTCTCGTCACTGTTAATTGTTAGTGAGTTCAAGGTGGCCAAGAGAGGGTCCTCCTGCTGCAAATCCACCCTCTCCTCTTTGAGGCTGTCCTTCCTTGAGGAAACTGGAGCAGTGCTTGTGCTCCAGGCCTGTCCTGCACCCAGTGACGATGTGTCCTCAAGGTGGGCCAAGAAACTGCTGCTGAAGGTGTGGTTAGGTGAAGGAGCTGGCTGGGGGGCATATGCTGCCTTGTCCTGCTGCAGTACAGCACTCAGCAGAGAGCCAGGGGCAATGCTGTCCTTCTGGGAGCATCCTCCATTGCTGTGTGAGGTCTTCTTGGACTTGCTGATTTTCCCTTTGCTCTGGAAAGCATCACAGAAGCCTGGGAGAGGGAAAGCACTTTGGTATAAGAGTGCTTCTCCTGTAGCAAAGGTGAAGGGAAGATGCATGGATCGTTTCCGAAGGTGCTCTCCTCCTTCTTCATCTCTGCAGGGGAGGAAGAGGAGACTGCTGTTTGTATGTGTGCAAGCACCTGCTGTAAACTGCTTCTGCAATGCAGAATTGCAATTTGTGTCATCCCAGGCCCCCTTGCTACAACCAGCCCACGTGCACCGATTCGTGCATACACAGGTGTGCTTATGTACAAACAAATGCACTCACACAAGGGGTCTCTGCGTGACGATGATGTACTCAGGCTTGCTGTTCTTGTAGACGAGCCGTGCATTGGCCTGCACCCACTTCCAGTGCTTGTCCTTTGTCAGCAGGCGGAAGACCGTCAGGCCGCTCTCCCCTGTCTTCATCACTGCCGGGAGGAAGCACAGATGCTGGTGCCCATCAGCACATCACCTGGGGCAGGGCTGCCTCAAGCAATGCTGCTGTTGCCAGCAGGGATAAGCAGGTAGAGTCACAGCAGAAGGATGCCCTGGCTGGCTCCATGTGCAGGGAACACACCTCCCTGGCTAGATGCACCTCCCTACTCACTACAGAGAGCATCGCAGCAAGGCATAAAGCAAAGCGTCTTATGGACAAAGAGCTGCCCGGCTCAACACAGCTACCAAGGGAGCTTTGGCCTCAGATGTGAGCATAAAGGGAACAGGGAAAAGGACTCTTACTTCTGATGTGGTTCTCGGCACAGTAGAGCATGTCAGCAGCGTGGATGAACTGGTAGCCGGTGCCACACATCCGCAGCTCTGCCTCGGTGTAGCCCAAAACAATCTTCCCCCTACAGGAGAATGCACCCGGCTCAGTGGCAGGTCCAGGTGGGACATCACCCAGGCTCAGCACAAACCAGCACAGTGGAGGCATACAGCATCACCCCATAGATCAGCTCTGCTACCTACTTGGCATCACATGCCAAAGGAGTGAAGTCCAGCTTGTGCTTTGTCCTGAAGATCATGTTCTTGGTTCTGATCTCCAGGATGGATGGGGGCTGCAGGGGGGTGGAGATAGCAAAAAGAGCAAGCTGCGGGGGCAGCGCAGACCCATCTTCAGACCTTTTGTTCTGCCCATGAAGGAATCTCAGCCTGCCTTGAAGGTTTAAAGCCTAGAAAGAGAAGATAAAGCCAGTGTCACACATTGCTGAGTGGAGGGGAAAGAGAGGGAGGAGAGCTGCATGGGAATCAAGGCATCTTGCTGCAGAGTTGATGCAAAGAACCAAGCCCCAGGGGAAAGAGGCTACCCAGCAGGAGCAGTGAACCTTCATACAAAGGAGGTACACGTATCCTGTGTGGGTCTGACACAGCCCAGGCCAGGGTAAAACCACAGGTCCAGGATCATTGCTCCTTGTGGCCTCTTTGTTCCCTGGTGGGTGCAGAGGGAAGCTTAAAAGAATGCTATGCTGGTCTCCCCACAGCAGCTGCAAGACCAAGCATGTGCTGCAGTTGCATCAGCGCATCACATCATGCATAGGCTCTTTGTTCTACGTGAGCTACACCTCATCCCCACCGAGAATCATTGCTTATTAGAGATGGACAACCAGAACATCTGTTCAAGGTTCAGTGCCACTGAGGGGACAGGAATAAAATCCACAGGAAGAGGTGCAGACCAAACACAAACACAAAAAAAACCCACAGAAAAATCCACTTCTTGAGGCAGGCAGAAAAGAGTTTCAACCCTTTCAATGTCAACTTTCACTCTCCATCAGCAGCATGGGCCCCTTAGCATGAGCCTGATACAGAGCCTGCAGCACAGACCTGCACTCACCAGGAACCCAGAGGAATTATCCAGGAGGCAGCGAAACCTGCACACAAAGCTCCTTTCCAGAAAGGAAGAGTTTTCCAAAGGCAGTTGGTCAGGCTTGTAAGCAACAGCAGGAAAGCTGAGACTCTTCCTCCCTATAGGAGAGAGGGGTTGAGGGAGCAGCTAAAGGCTGGTGGTCCCAGTCTTCAGCAAAGGGTGGTGGTCCCCAGCAAGGGCAGCATCATGGACCACAGCTTCTGTGGAACATATCAGCAGAAGCTACGCTTTGTGTGGCCACAAGGATGCAAACTCCACGCAGCTGGGAGCTGTTTCCCCGGTGTCTGTGGGGAATGGAGCATCTCGTGCCTACACGTACCTTCAGGAGAGGGCTCACCCTCAGGAGTTTGGGGTGGGCTGAGAGCCCAGTGGAGGTTGCGCCTGAATTCCTGGTGGTCCTCAGTGTGGATCAGCTTGAAGATGCTCTGGTGCATAACATCTGTCTAGAGAAAAAAACAACTGAGTGAGCTACGTGGCCTGCCCCAG
This sequence comes from Chrysolophus pictus, assembly GCA_037305975.1. Classification (NCBI taxonomy): domain Eukaryota; kingdom Metazoa; phylum Chordata; class Aves; order Galliformes; family Phasianidae; genus Chrysolophus; species Chrysolophus pictus. The sequence goes on along the minus strand of CM074582.1, from coordinate 36,415,850 downwards.
CCCCTGCTGTTGGCCATATCCCACCACGTCCCCCCTGTGCTCAGCTAGGCCTTTAGCTGAATGGGGCTGAACACTCCCCACCAGAGTTGATGTTGGACTGGGTTGGGGCACAAAAAGCACAGCACTTTTTAGACACTTCACTCCCTCTGCTTTGAGCTCGGTACAGCAGGAGCACTTCACATCTCAAATTCCCAAGCCACTGAACCCATAGGGAGGGTAAAAGGCTTCCCCTATTGCAGGTCTCACTCCTGCTCTCTCTGGGATGATTTTTGAGCCTGCAGAAAGAAGGGATGTGGTCGTGGTAGCAGGGCCAGGCCACCCAGCAGCCACAGACTTCTCCTTGCCTTCTTCCCTCTATGTGAAGCCCCCACGTGGCCCTGCAAACCCACAGGTCTCTCTCCCTGCAGGGAACCTCAGGGCTACTCTCCACCGCCAAGGAAAAACCCACCCTGCAAACCCATCGCTGCAATTCAGGGGTGTCCCACGAACCTGATGAAATCCCAGGTAGTCCTGGATGGTGTGTGAGGAGTAGAAGATCAGCCCTTCTGACGTTACCACCAGCACGAAGCCATTGAGTGCCTAGGAGAGAGAGCAGGTCAGCAGCTGAGTTCTACCCACATCACCCTGTCCCAGCAGCTCAGATTCAGATTTAGACATTTATCCACATCCTATGCAAAGAGCAAGTACAAATCTCAGAACGACTTGCAGAATGAAACCAGATACATTAAGGAACCCCCATCCATTCTGGAATCCTGGTGGAAAAGGATTTGATTCCCTGACAACAGGGAACCAAAGTGTCATTTCACATTGGCTGCATTAAATTTGACCTGTGGCTCTGCTTGCATAGTTCCCATTCTTCCTACAGACCAGGGAGGATCCTGGCAGCTGGGGGAATGAAGACAGAGGATGTGCAGTGAGGAACAAACACTCTGCATATCCCAGTGTGCTGGCAGTGTCTGCTGCTTTCACATCCCTTCCACGTTTCCCAGGTGCCAAGGACCATGCTATGCCCACATGGGCTCTGCCTACTCTGCCTACCTGGAATCACCCCTTGGCAGTACTGCGTGACAGCAGCAGGACCAAACTTTGGCGTTGTTAATGCCAAAGTTCATTTGTATTTTTAAATATTTATTTATTTATGCATACTTTACAGTTCAGTGGCCCTTCTGTCCTCCCCTGGAGCTGCAGGGCTGCAAAACCAACATGCAAGGGAACGCTGCATACCCAGGCCAAGCTGCTCAGAGCCTCTGTCCTCCCCAAGAAGGGCTCATTCCTACCAGCTTAACACATTTGGGTGGTAATTTAGATGTTCTCTCTGAGACAGCAGCCTCAGGGCTGGCAGGAGGAGGGACCAGGGCCAGTGTTCCTTGCCCCTGGAGGTCTGTGAGGATCACAAGGTGCAGAGAAGCTGCCTCACAATCTTTTTGACCGTGCAGTTGCTATCCCAGATGGCTTTAGCATTCAGAGTGCTCTCACAGAGCTGATACCATCACCCAGCCACCTGTCCCTAAGGACACCAGGACCTCCTGGATCCCAAAACCTGGCTGCAGGCAGGGCAGCCAGCCCCGTCCCACTTCCCCCACTTGGCCATCCACAGACATCAGGATCAATTAGAGTCTAGCGCGTTGTCTCAGCCAAGTCTGGCTATTGTTGCTGCCAATTCCCATTTCATTGTCCAGGTCCGTGTTTCTCCCCCCTCTCCTTCCCTTTATCCCAGGCACAAATGCTCTCTCTATTTACTGGGTTGACCTCAGTGTGTGGGAATCTGCTGCAGAGGTTAATTAGTGCTGCCTAACGCTTTTTAACCCTTTGAGCAGCCCCGGAGGCATGGCCTCCTCATGGTGCTGGTGAGCAAGGTCTGGCAGCACTCTGTCGTTCCTCAATGGTGCTGGAGAAAGGCAGATTGGAGGCAGTATGAACCTGCGTGGCTGCACACCCAAGGATGCTGCACCCAGCTCTCAGTCCTAGAGCCCAGCCACATCCCTCATCCCTGGATGAGGCTAACACAGAGCTGTTCACACCTGCTTGGTGCCTCTACAAAGACAGCATCCGACCTGAGGAGGAGCCTGATGAGTAGGGCATCAACCCTGCTGAGCGCAGCTCTGTGCTTTGACAGTGGAAAACCCTCAAGGTTTTCATGATTAACCAGCTTGGCTTTAGCATTTCACTCCCCAGACACCAAGATCCTGGCTTTGCAGCAATCAGGCAGGACAGTAATTATAATTACTGCTGAGTGAGCTTCTGGATAGGAGCCAGATGGCTGCCAGGCTGGGAACCAGGTGGAGAGGAACAGGGGGACCGTGTCCTCGTGGGACCTCGTGGCACTGGAGCGTGACCCCTTCCTATTCACAGTGCCTGATTTGGGGACAGGGGGTCAGTCACCTCCCAGTGCCTCCAAGCAGAAGCCTCTCAAATAGCTCCTGGGATGCTACAATGTACCCCACGTATAAAGGCATCCCCTCATCTGAGCATAAGGGCCATCCACAACTTTCTCCGTGAAGGACAGGAAAAAAAAAGGAGAAGCAACACTCCTTTTCTGCCCCAGGGATCCAAAGAGTTACAAAACCTCTGCTCAAACACAACCACTGTGAGTGAAATTACCGCAGTAAGTCTTGTAACCACCGTACTGACCAACAACTACACCAGTGGGACAGCAGACAGCGTCCTCCCTCCATCACAACATTCACCAAAATGTCCAGCAACAGAACAACCTGTTCTTTGGGCAAATTTCAAAGGAAAGAGGACCCAAGGAAAAAGTTCTTGAAGGCATTTGCCAGGGAGAGGTGGCCAGAGAGAACTACTGACCTGCAGGAGCAGCTCGCCCTCTGGTACCGCTGCAGTGCCCAGAGCTGGGCTGCTCTCATGGTCTCCATCTCTCTCTGCTCCTTCAGCACCGTGGTTCTTCAGAGCAACTGCAGCAAAGCACAGTGAAGGGACATCAGTGCTGCAGCGACACATCCAAGTCACCTCCAGGAGCAGCCAGAACAAAGACATTTCCCTGCCTTTCCGTAACTCCAGAATTCCTCTTTTATCCTCTTTTTCTCCTTTTCATTTCCATACCTTTAACAAACCCAAAGCAAAGAGCAGTTAAAGCCAGAGATCATCAAAACAAATAGGCATCACTGCTGGAACAGCTGCCCAGAGAGGCTGTGGATGCCCCATCCATAGAGGTGTTCAAGGCCAGGTTGGATGGGGCCCTGGGCAGCCTGGTCTGCTATTAAATGTGGAGGCTGGTGGCCCTGCATGTGGCAGGGGGGTTGGAGATCCATCATCCTTGAGGTCTCCTCCAACCCTGGCCATTCTGTGATTCTGTGATCAGTGGAATAACTATGAGATCCCGCACTCCATCCTGCAAAAAAAATCCACATGTTTAGTGAACTCATCAGTTGGGAGTTCCCTCATCGTTTAATAATGGCCACGGAGATCCTTTGTCCCAGTGGGTTCAATGCCTCTGTCCACTTCCTGCAAGGAGTCCTTGGCACCATGCTATGCCAGCTCTCCTTGGCAGCCTGAACAAGCTGGGCATTGCAGGCACAGTAGAAACTCCCAGCAAGGAGAATGGATCGACTCTTCTCATCTCTGTGAGTAAAATGCAGGGGCTATAAATTATTGAAGGTCTGCTGTCCTCCTCTGGCAGCTTCCAGATGGCTATGCTGGAGGTGCAAGACAAATATAAACCTGGCGGATAAAAGAGTGAGTCAAGGGTTGCTGAGGTCTGATTTAATGGTTTCATATTTGCCAGCAGAAAGAAAACTTGCAAGTAATGGTCTTGAATCACAAACACTGCCTAAATATAGACTTCACTACTGGCATCTGTGTTGCTCCTAAGCTATGGGGCCAGATTAAAATCAGTTAAAATCAGAAGATGGTACGTTGTCCTCTGTACCAACACCTGCCACTGAACCCAGCCACCATCCTGCATTCCCCATCAGGGTTTTCCTGACCTTCCAGACCATCCCCAGAGCCCCAGAGATGTTCTGCTCTTGGCCAGGACACTGCACATCAGCCTCCCGAGCAAAGTGAGAACAGATTGCCACCTGAAAGCAGTGGTCCTTGGGCACAGGAGGGAGGGCTGGGGGTCCTCCTGCATGCTCAGCCTGGGGAAATGACTCATGGGAGGCTGAAGGGACACCTCACTGCTGAACTCCTGAACCTGCAGGGGCTTTGCAGACCTGAGAAATCTCTGCACCAGCAAGCTGGTATTAACATTTTTGAGAGGATATATCCCAGCCCCCTTCCCTTTCTTCCATGTAGGCAAAACCTTTGAGTGGGAACAAGATTTTGCATCGGTCACAGCTTAAAAACAAGAAGACTCAGTCCCAAACCCAGCCCTGGGGTCGATACAGGAGAAGCAGAAGAGAACTCAACCACCTCATGGCTCTTCAAGAGCAGCAACAGTTCATGCCCACCCTCCCGGCTGGCATCACTTAAACAAGGCAAAAAGCCACACTTATTCTTAATGGATAGAACAGTTTTACTTATAATACCCACCACAGATCCCCACTGGCACAAATTTCATTAAATAGATTAATTATTTATCCCTTGTCTGAACGGTGCAGAGACAGCAAGTTCTGTGACCAGGCGTGGTGAATAATGAATGTCCTGCTAAAAGATCTAATTGCACATCTAAAAGCAAGGAGGCCTCATCTACACATCCCTGTTGCACCACTGAAGGCACACGGGTCTCAAAGGAAGAGCACGTGCACAGGTTTAAACAAGGACAAAGAGGACAGTGATGTGTCAGGCTGTCACTTCTTTTTGCAGCTCTTCTAACCCTTGTAATGCTGATAAATCACAGTACTTCAAGTAATGACAATCCTTGGCACACAGACCGTGGCAGGACAAGGGGCAAAGGTTTTAAACTGAAAGACAGCAGGTTTGGAGTGGATATATAAGAAATTCTTTACTCAGAGCGCTGGCACAGGCTGCCCAGAGGAGCTGTGGATGTCCTATCCATGGCAGTGCTCAAGGCCAGGCTGGGTAGGCTTTGGGGTCCCTTCTGTCCCACCCCATTGTATGGGAGGGCTTTCGGTCCCTTCTGACCCATCCCATTGTATGGGTGGGTTTTGGGGTCCCTACTGACCCATCCCATTGTATGGGTGGGTTTTGGGGTCCCTTCTGACTCACCCCATAGGTTCTCTAAGCTCCAGGAAACAAGGAAGCATCATTTCAGGCTTGGTAACATGGCCCACAACTGAATTACTGGAAGACTGTTCATGCTGATTGATCCTAAGCATTACAACAAAGAGGGTAAAGACTCCCTTCACCCTGATTGTGACACACAGAGAGAAAGCTGTGCTTCCTGCTACTTCCAAGGGCAGCTTTGCAGACCCTCCCAGTGCCCCCTCCAAGACAAACCTCTTGTCCCAGGGGTTGACGTGGGCCAACTGCCTGCACCCAGGGCTTGGCTCCTTGGGAGCTGGGCCCATGGGGAGGGATTAGGGGAGCCAGGCACCGCCAGGCTAAGCTGACACATCATGTGCTGGCCCTCGGGTGTCCTCGAGGTGAAGCTGGGGTCTGGCATGTGATGGTAGCAGCCAACTGCAGCTCCATCCCACCCTCCTGGGCCTGGCCAGCGATGCTGGGTTTAGTGCAGTACCGCCTGGATGGGATGTGGGATGAAGCAGGAATGGGCTGGATGGCTTTTCCCAAGGGTCTGCATCTCTGGAAACACCATGCGAGTTCACAAAGCCCCAGGTGTGATTCCTGGCAACAGGATGTGGATCTGAAGGCATGAGCGCAGCGTGATGGTGAGCATCTATGTATAGATCAAGATACTCAAATAAAATTAAAAGTAATTGATTTTCAAATAGGTTGGGAGAAACAACAGCCTGGAGACGACAGCGTTCCTGGCTTGCAGTGAATTATTTAAGAAGGGGGCTGGAGAAATGGCAGCTGGCAGAAACCTGCTGGTGCACTGATTGATCCACCTGTGGGACAGGCTGCCTGCTATCAGTAAACCAGCAGAAAACTAAACAATAGAAGTCGAGGAGGGAATAGGCTGTGTATTTTGAAGAGGAGCACTGCAGGCTGTTCTAAGGTCAGCATCTCACACGGCTTCTTAGAGTGGCATCGCTCTGCATTCACATCAAAAGGGACTGAAGATGCTCTGAAATCACCCAATTTTGTAGGCTGGTTTGCTCAGAGCTCCTGTTAGATAAACTGCTTAAATCAGGAGTTTTATTTATTTATTTTTTAAGCAGCAGAAGAGCTTCAGCTGGATCCACAGGCACTATTTGCGTCTACAAGGATGGAGGTTTCCCCTCTCACACCTGAAATGCTGTGACCTGGCTTAAAGCAGGGCAGCCGGTCCCATAGCTGCAGGCACCCTCGTGGCTCAGCTGCTGGGAAGATGAAATCAAACCGTATGGAATGACAAAGGCAAACAAAGAAAGAGAGAAGCTCAAAGCAAGGGATTTCCCAGTTTCTCACTATGATAACAAAAGTACCCACCTTACCAATGCTGCAGGGATGTCGGACTGCAGGCAGGGCACTGGGATGCTGCTCAGGGCAGGAGCATCACGGCCCCAGGGTCAGCCCCTGCTTCCCTTCTCCAGCACAGCACCGCAGCATCTCAGCCCCATCACACCACGCAGGAGGAGAACCCCACACACCCCAACCTCTGCCACCGTGCTTCACAACAAGAGCGGCCATTTCAGAACTGTTCTAAGGAAGCACCAACCACCCTTTCGGTCTATAAATCCTACAAGCCTTTAAATGATTCATGTTTCACAGTGAGCCTGCACTGCACCACACACCACTACCCCTGCAAGAGCAGCGGTGCTCCCACAGCCCCCAGCATCACCATGATGGATCTGAGGTTCCACACTGTGGAAATGGATGTGGGCAGTATGGGCTGTCCCAGCATGGCTCCTTAGCGGGGCAAAGCAGAACGGAGGCTGTGGGCGATACGGTCAAACAAACAAATCGACCCGGAGCTGCCAAGCAAACAACTGCTCTCTGAGGCCATTAATTTTTCATTCCATCCGCCTGCCAGTTCCACCGTGCTCAAAAGAGAATGGGAAAAAAAGAAAAAAAAGAAAAAAAAAAAAGACTTTCCATTCATTCAGTGATTTGGAGTTGGAAAAAAATTGCTTGTGAGGTCACAGATAGCCGCTGCTGTTTGGCCAGGATAATGCAGGGCTGCCCGAACACTCCCCCATGGGCTATTAACTACAGCAGAGGAACGCAAAAAGGTATTTAACGTGGTGTGTTTTAAAAGGCTCCCAAATAAACTCTAACCACACTGCGGTAATTATTCATTGTCAAACACCGAGCATTTCTCAGGTCCGTTATACCGGGAAAAGCCGCTCTCAGTGCCGCCTCTCAGCCGTGCCCTCCAGCCCAAGCGTCAGTTTTCTACTACAGCGCAACCCGCAAACAGAATCAACTTCATCTCCGCACATCGCTCTGATTCCTCCGCGTCCGAAGCCCGCTTCGCCCCGAGCCGCTGCGGACACTCACCGCGGAAGAAGCTCTTAGCGCGGAGGAAAGCGGCGCTGAGCCGCAGGATGGACAGCTTGTCCAGACCGGCCGCCACCTCCTCGGGAAAGGGCAGCAGCGCGGCCAGCCGCTCCAGCTCTCGGTTCAGCCGCTCCCGGTGCCGCTTGGAAGGGTTGGAGCGTCCGCTGTCCGCAGCGTGCAGCCTGCGGGGCGCAGCCACCGCCACGCGTTACCGCGGAGCCGGCACCATCCATCCCTCGTCCCGAACCCAGCCCCGCTCCCATCCCTGACCCCCCCTCCCGACCCCGCTCCCATCCCTGACCCCCCTCCCAGCCCCGCTCCTGTCTCTCACCCTGATCCCGCTCCCGTCCCAGCCCCGCTCCCAGTCCCGTTCCCGTCGCTGACCCCGCTCCGCACTCACGCTCGGGCCGCCGGCTTCCTCCGCTTGCGCCCCGCATACATGGCTCAGCGAGAGCCGGCGGCAGCCGCAGGAGAGGAGCGGGGCAGCGCGGAGCAGCCCGGAGAGACCCCCGCAGGAGCGGCTCCGCCTCCGGCCGGGAGGGAAGGAGGGAGGGACGCGGGGACGCTGCGGGTGGGGAGGAGATGGGCTCCGGGGTCGGGCGGTAGCGTGGGTACGGTGTGTGTGCGTGGAATGAAGTTGGGAGCTGGGCTCGGTCAGAGCTCGCCGTGGCTCTTCTGCACCTGCAGGAGCTGCGGGAAAGATGGGTTCAGATTGGATAGAAGGAAGAAATTCTTTACTACGAGGTAGGTGAGGACGTGGCAGAGGCTGCCCTGAAAAGCTGTGGATGCCCCTTCCCTGGCAGTGCTCAAGGCCAGGCTGGATGGGGCTTCGGGCTGTCTGTTGGGCTGGGTGGATTTTAGGGTCCCTGCCAACCCAAGCCAGTCTGTAGTTCTGTATGTTCTGTAGTTCTAGGACCCTCCTCCTCCAGCCTCAGCCCAGAGAAACACTGAACAGCTTCCACAAGTACTTTCTCAGCTGAGAGGGAAATGGAGAGATGCTGTTCGAGGTCACAGAATCACAGAATAGCTGAGTTGGAAGGGACCCCCCTGGTTGGAGCAACACCCCCGCCACAGGCAGGGCCACCAACCTTCCCATTTAATACTAGACCAGGTTGCCCAGAGCCCGATCAAACAAGCAATCACACCACTTTTTAATACAAACCACCTTTTAATACACAACAAAGTGCAGCGAGTGAGTTGCAGTCCATCTTTTCTTCCGCCCTGACACTGGCGAATGACATACAAAGAAATCACAAAGTGGAAAATGAGACACTGCCATGAAAACAATCCATGGACGCACATACGTAACACACACAGTTGAGATGTAAGCAACAGAGCAGCAGGGGTCTGCTGCAGCCCCCAGTGGCAGAGCACTGCAAGGTTTGGGGCTGGTCAATGTATAAGGCTCTCATCAGGTGCTTCTCCAGGCTGCTGCAGAAGGGTCCAGCGTCGCTCTGCTGCCTGCACCTCACAACTCAGCCCCATCCCACCCAGTGCTGATGACTTGCCCAGGCCACAGGGCATCCTGGATCTGCTGGGGTGTGGATAGATGCAGGGCTGATGGAGCTCTGTCTCAGAAACAAATGGCAGATGGCACTACTTCCCTTGATGCCTTTCTCATTGTTTTGGCAAAAAAACACCATCCTCCATCTGATGGCATGGGTAAAGGTAGGGACAAAACCAGGTCAAGGAGCCATCCCTGTGGTTTGAAGCATCTCTTTCCTACCCAGGGCTCAGTCACTGTGCACCCACAGCTGCAGCTACCTCACCCCACTGTCTCTCCAAAGATGCCACCCACTGGCCCTCAGGTCCTGCAAGTCCCCACCACATACCTTCACTGGACATTGCATGCACAGAGGGGCTGCCTGCCTGCCAAGGAAGATAGTGGAAAGACAGCACCCGGCTCACAGGAGGATGTCCTCGCTCCCACCTCTGCAAAGGGAGATGCTGAGCAACTCGAACTCAATCCTGTCAGTGTTCCAGGGTGGTTTGTGCAAGGTAAAGCACTTGTAGGTATTTTAATGGCATCCCCAAGAAAGGAGTTCCCATGCCTGAAGACATCCTGGCTCTTTCTGTACTCACAGGGATGCAGCATGATGTTGTCTGTCTGATGTGTGCCAGGGCCCACACTGACCCCTAGCACAAGTCCCTGAGGTTGGGACCATGCGTCCTTGCTGAGCAGCATCTGCTCCCCATTGCAATGGGGCTCTCTGGGGAAGCTCCCCCAGCTCTGGGAGCTGCTGGTCAGTGCAGTTTGTGATTCCAAGGATGCTCCTGTTGCTCCCGGCTGTTTTGGAGCTGCCATCCAAGCATCCAGTGGGCAATCTCCCGGGGAAGTGCTCTGACCCAAAGTGCTGCCCAGGTTTGCCCATACTGGGACATCATGACATTGAGACACTAGAGTGCTAGAGTCCAAGGAAGATGGGCAGCTCAAGCCCATCAGAGTGCACTCAGACTGGCTCTGGCAATCAGGAATGATGGTGTCTAGGGGAATAGAGGTGGGAAGTCCTGCTTGAAACTCCAGTCCTGAGTTGGCCAACTGATCTGCAGCACAGGGCTTGCTGCTGGAGCCCAAGGCATCCAGAAGCATCCCCTCCTCCAGGCTGGCTGGGTTAATCAGGATCTGCTGTTCTGCTGGAGCAGAGCTGCCCTCTGACATAACAGAGTCCAGAGAGAGCACAACATCCTGGCCTTGTGTACCAGCTGCCTGGGGCTGCTGTGGGGCTTGAAATGCCTGTGGAGCTTCTGGATTAAACCCCGAGTGCTGGAATTGAGCCACATAACAGCCTTCCTCACTGCAGTGCAAGAACTCCATGCTCTTTCCATCACGCTCCCTGAACAGCATCTGCTCCATGCAAGAGGGCAACTCACTGCTCAGCCTCTCACCAAAGTCCTCAGATGGCAGGTCCTCCATGAACAAGCTAAGCAGATCGTCCTCCCACTGCTGTACCTCTGTACTGTCCATGCTGAGGCTCTGGGATATGTTTCCATCCACCTCACTCTTCTCAAAGAGGGTTTCAATAGCCACTAGGAGGGAGCTGCTGTCCTTGTCATGACCAGTTTTTCCATCTTGGCTTGGTCCATCAGGCTCAGCATTGAGATCTGGCAAGGTGAACTGAGGGACATCAGTGTGGGAGAGATAGATGGATGCATCCTGCTCCATCGTGGCCCCCAGAATAGAGTTGGGATCTATAGCATGCTGCTTTGTACGGGAGTCTGTCTTTGTCTGAAATTCCTCCTTAGCCTGAAAGGAGCCTAGGAAATTGGAGTTTTTCCCATATATGATTGCTTCCCCTGTGGCAGTGCTGAAAGGCAGCCGAAGGTTTCGTTTTCGCAAATGTTCCTCCCCTTCTTCGTTTCTTCAGAGTGGAGGAAAAAGAGAGGGAAACACGATGAGTATATTCTCCAGGCCAGGCAGGACCAGCCTCCAAGCAGCAAGATGGGAGCTCACAGACTTGCCCAAGACCTTGGGCGAGGGGACGCAGCTGGAAACCCAGCCATACTCACGACAGGACTCGCTGCTGGGTGATGATGCAGTCAGGCTCACCCCCTTTATACGCCAGCCAGGCACTGGACTGCAACCACACCCAGGTGCCCCTCTTGGTCAGCAGCCGGAAGACTGTCATCCCACTCTTCCCTGTCTTTATCACTGGGGCAGGGAGAAAAGAGAGGTGGCACAGAGACTCAGCTGGGCACCACAGGGGTGTGGGCAAATTGTGCCCACGCCACAGAAGCAAAAAACTGCAGCCAGCACACAGTGCTGCATGTCAGGGTGTCCGTGCACAGGATGGCACTTTACCAGCTTCCTGTGCAGGTGTTAAGCAGGAAAACTTCATCACAGCTCCTGCAGACCTCAGAAAGACAAGGGAGCACAGCCAGGACTGCACTGCTGCCACCCCACAGACTTGCCACAGCCCCAGTGTCCCTCCCTCAGCACTCACCTCTCACATGGCTCTCTGCACAGTATATAATGTCGGCTGCGTGCACAAACTGGTACCCGGACCCTCTACTGCACAGCTCCTCCTCTGTGTAGCCCAGGATGACCTCCCCCCTGAGGGCAGAGCACAAGGCATGGGCACTCTGTGGCACTCTGGCTTTCTGTTCTGCACTTGTGGCCACAGGTTTTGCCACGATGAAGGCGGGAGATGCCATACCGGGAGTCACAGGCAATGGGAGTGAAGTCCAGCTTGTGCTTTGACTGGAAGAACAGCGTCTTGGTCTGAAGCTCCAGGATGGAGAAAGGCTGAAGGGGAGTCACGATGGCAAAGAGAGCGAGTGGAAGAAGCCCCAGGGATGTGTTTGATGCCCTCTTCTGCTGCCCAAGAAGAAGTTTCAAGCGTCCTTGGAAATTCAAGGTCTTGCAAGGGATGAGAAAACAAGGCAGGCAAGGTAAGGAAATAGGAGCTGGAAACCAGACTGCCCCAGCTCACATCTGCATGGGACATGAGTGAACACAGGCACACAGCAATGTGTCCAGGGGTGATGCTTAGTGCTCAGAGGTGTCCTGGCATTACCAGAAATCCCAGGGAGTTATCCAGCAAGCAGCGCAGGCGGCAGGTGAAGTTCCTCTCCATGCAGCCAGAGCGCTCAGGGCACTGGTGATTGGGGCTTTCTGCAGCACTGCATCCATCAGGAACGGCTGGAAAAAACAAGTGGACAATGAAGCCACACCTTACAGACCTGCTAGGACACTGCAGAGCTTGAGGAAACCACACACCTGCTGGTCAAAGTGGTTCCCATGGATGGACAGCAGGTCCTGAGGTGGGGGCTGGACCTCTCTGAGTGTGACTAAGGCTGAGCCCACACTTCCCAGCCCAGCACTCACCATTGTGCAGCTGGCAGTGGAAAGCAGCTCTGTCGTCCTCGTGGATCAGCTCATAGATGCTCTGGTAGATGAGATCTGACTGGAATGACACAACGTGGAGAGCAGGTAGCACCTAACAGGTACTGACCCCTAGCTTTTCTTTGCGGGTGGTAAAAGTACAGTTATTGAGGATAAAGAAATGGGAAGAAAGGGTTTTGAGCACAGCATGGAGATGTACCAGATAAACCTCCACTAGGAATGTCAGGGATCAAACAGGTTCTGTCTTAGAATGTGCCACCGATCCGCAACCCACACACAGACTTTCCATTCTATCCTAAAGCAATGGCACGTTTTCCAACTGATGAGGCAGCAGAAAGAGGTTTAAGTTTAGAGAATAACAGAAGAGTGGTGAGGTCTGAAAAATACTTTTGTAAACAGAGGACTGCAAAACCTACAACTTCCTATTGTGTGAGAAAGCACACACAGAGCATGCCACAGGTACCAAAGGTGTGCCAAGAGGGTGGAGTGAGCCTGGGCAGCTGCACTATTAGTTGTCCCAGGTGCAATTACAATTAGTGGGTATATGCTGGGAGAAACTATACAGAAATTAGTGACCTGAAACACACTGCTACCAGGAGAAATCCCATTGGAAGGTATCTACTGTTATCACACGCATGTTTGGTGCAACCTGGAGGTGTTGCTGCCTCAATTCTTTTCATCACATTAGAAATACCCATCCTGAACAGAAACTGCCATTTGACTAAGCCTGTGGTAATCAGTATTCTGGTGCAAACCATCTTCCTAGGAAACACCAGCCAGTCCTCACACCTTCTACCTCCCAACACACACCCCTTCTTCTATAGCCATGTCTTGGAGCAGCCTTTCTCAGCTTGGTCCTGCACAGTCGTGGCCCTGCTGAGCACACAGGCAGCTCAGGCCATCCTCTGCCATGTCCCTGTCCTCAGAAATGTGCCAGAGCAGAACTTCCCACTTAGCCAGACGTACAGGAGGAGAAGACCACTCCCTGACTCAGACAGCTGGTTTGACTTGGGCCACCTGCACATGAGGATCCTCCTACAGTGAGCTGGGAAAAGGTGCAAAGAGAACAAAGAGAGGAAAACAGTCTGCTGTTGAACCAAGAACCAGCACTGCCCACCTCACAGCTTTGTCTACAACAAACTGAGTTTGGTAGCCTCATCGTGTTCCTGTTGACTTGGTCCTTTGAGCTTTGGAGGAATCAGAGATAATGGGGTGGATAGGGAAAGAGACCTCCTTTTTCTATGGCATCTCACATAAACTCAGGGCACTGATGATGGTCACTGCTGGGATAACCCCTCCCACCCTCTCAGTGAAGGCAGACATGCCCATCAGCACGACACCACAGGATGAAAAGCTCACATCCCTCTCGCAAAGAGGAAAGGATGTAACGTCTACCATTGCTCAGTTTGCATCTGTGGCTACACAAGCTCACAAGCACATTTGTTGGCTTTCACAACCCCTGAAGAACACAACTCATTTGAAAACATCCATCAGAAGTGACCAAACTGGGCTGGGAGAGGAAAAGCACTGACATTGGCTGCCAGCATCTCCTTCCCAGGCCCGTGCTGCACCCATGTGTGGAAAAAATAGCACCCACCTGACGAAAGCCAAGATAGTTCTGCACAGTAGGGGAGATGTAGAAGATGTAGCCGTCTTCAGACACAGTGATGACAAACCCATTGAGTGCCTGAAAGTATAAATTGAGCCCAGAGTTACTCTCCCTAGCTTCAGTTTAGCAGCTGGCTGGCTGGACTATCTTAAAGTGTTGGTGTTAATTAGTGGGGAGGTCTCACAGCCAGCGTGAGCAATGATCAGAGGTAGCCTAGGCATTTTGGTAAACCATTGCGTTTTGTAAAACATCATCTGTGTTCACATACAGGCAGGGCAACTACTGTATTAAGAGGCATCAGCTGAGAAGTACACGAAATAAAGACCAAATTCAGCTGCTGTTATTGTTCAAATATCATAAAGCACCTGAAAATAGCACCCACTTTGTACTTTGAAAGTACAGAGGTGACTACATCTGGAAAGTCAAAGCCCAGACGAGGCCCTGGCACTGTATTTGCAATGTCTGACATGGCATCTCCCATGTCCTAGACATGCAAACTGACATGATTTTGAGGAGCTAACACCATCCCATTCTAATCAGCTTCTGGTTACTCAGGACCACAATCCCTTCCCATTTGATTTTAGTCTTGTTTCTAACTAATGTCTCAGGAGTCTCCATACTTTTAAAGGCCTCCAAACACATCCTGGCATTGAAGTGCCACTACTAACTACCAGCTTCACTTTTTGCCTTCCACTCTACAATTGCATATACATGGCTTGCCGTTAAATACATATCCAACCAGTAGCTACTTGCTTAAAAACGACCTTTGTAGTCATTTGTGTCACATCCTTGGAGGTCAGAAAAACAAATCACAGAACCACACACAATTTATGAACCTCTATGAAGAATGTTGAGGCTCGAAAATGCTTTCCCCCAGCCTTGTAGTCCTGACATGAGTGCAACCTTCAGTGAGCTGGCAGGTTCCCTGTGTGCCTGGGTAATTCCCTCTACCGCTGAATTTGCAATTCAGGACAACTTTAAGTTGCTACAGTGGTAGAAGTATGATTTCTTGATATGACAACAAACAAAGCAGACCACAGGTTGACCAGCTACTAACACCAACTAGCAGGGATGGATGACTCATGGTCCACCCTGCAGCTCATCCTAGGTGCACTGTGATGGATGGGATGTTCCAGAACCAGCTGGTCAATGGAAGAAGAGGACAGAAAAATCAAAATTATTTTAATTATCTTGGATTATTTTAAATCCTGTTAGTTTAAGCATTTTGATTGATACTATACGCATCCAGCAGGCAATGAGACTGGTCCCTTCCCTTCATGTGCTGCAGCCCCCACCAAGGGGCCCTGAGTCAAAGCTTTTGGCAAATTAAACTGTGTGAATAAAATACTTTTTAAGGAAAAAAAACGGGCAGCTCAGCTGTAGGATTTTGATTCTATTAACACCCCACATGCTATCCAGATGCCTTCAATCATCCACAGCTGCCAATGCTCTGATAGCTCAACAAATTGCCAGCCATCATGTGGCCTGGCTCAAACTCCTGGAGAGCACTTGGGAGAAGCCTCATAGAGAGACTTGGGCAATTGCTGGCTCCCTTGTGGCTATTGTGTTATTCCTCCAATTCATCTGTGACTATCATACTTGCAGACATCTGAGATGAAGAATCATAGAGGTATTAATGTTGGAAAAGACCACTAAGATCATCTAGTCCAATCACCAAAGATGGGAGAAGAGAACACAAGATGCAAAAAGCACAGGCACAGGATGTTATGGTATCAGGACTAAAGCCACAAAGATCAAATGCCTTCTGCAGACTTGCCCTGCATCTACAAGGAGCATCATATTTTCAGTTGAGATGCCTAAGTGTTTATTCTGCAACCAGTCTTTCTAAGGAACTTTTCTGAGCCATTTCCTTCTGGCTTGCATTCACAAATCACAGTCTGAGCTAGCAGCATTTTGGCCAGGTGAATCACTGCCTTTTTGTTCTCTGACACTTAATGAGGGCTGTTTCACTAGACATACACTGGCCTTTTCATAAGGCACTGTCCATTGATTTTTGTCCACAACAGCTTCCCAGATCCATCTTCCTTCATTTTCCTCTCAACTTTCAGACTGAGCCTGGATTTCTTCCATTCCAGACAGCTGTGAACTCATGACAGGGAGTTCATGTAGGGAAACCAATTCCTAGTAGATGTGTTATCATACAGCTATCTTCTGTCTCCTCTTGGCATCCACTGGAGCATAAGGAATGCACCACCCTGGAAATTCATTGGGACATTCCCTACACTGCTGTATGATGCTCCTGCAGCCTTCTGGGCAGAATGGACAAGCTTGCACATCAGTACCTGCCACACCGTAAGCTAAGCCATAGCAAACTGTAATATAGGATAAGAGAAAATGAGCCAGGCAGTGCCACTAGTGCCCATCCTGAGGTGCTCAATGCCTTCTTAGGATGCAAAGATCACAGTAAAGCACCTTCTGGCAAGTAAGGGTCTCCTCCTGCTCTACAGCTGGGACCATGCATCCCATAGCTTCTGGTGCAGTCTGATTGGCAGGGACCAGACACTATGTCTGGCAGGAGCTAATGGACAACCTCAAATGACCAAACTAGGGCACAGTACCTGGAGCAGCAGGTCCCCCTCTGGAAATGGCTTCCTGTTGACCTGCAGATGTGTCTGTCCATTCCATCCTGAGACTCTGGGCTGATCCAGCATGCAGTTGCCAACATCCGTACCTACAGCTGCAAGTAAGGCAGCAAGAAATCAGTGTGGAGGGGCAAACCGGGAGCCTCTACCTCCACTTCTTCCTCCTCCCCTCCATCTCAGTGTTGCTTATGAATGGGTGCATCATGCATGTGCAGGCAGCTCAGAGGAAAGAGAAAGAAGTTCATAGTGGGTGGGAGCTGGAGCAGAGCCCCTTTACAAAGACATCCTCACTTGCTCAGAACTTCCTCTAAGATGGTGTCTTCCCTGCTCAGCCCCATTTCTGGGAAATCTCATTTCTGCCAAGGTCTGAGTCAGGAACAACAAACAGAGGGGACTAGAGTGTGTCAGGTTGGGAAATGCCATCACCTCAGTAAGAAATCTTTAGGTTAGGGCCTGGTAGAGCTGGAGCTCACCACTATGAGCCAAGTGCTACCCTATTTTTAGCTTCAAGTTGCTTTCAAAAAGTCAGCATCCTTACAGATCAGGACAAAGGCAAACCAAACGGAGAGCTTTTCTTATGATTGCCAAGTGATCCACAAGGAAAAACATCCAAAGCCCATTGTACCATTGGTATGGCTTCAATTTGCACATGATGGAGTGGAATAGTTTCAAAGCAAAACTTTTTTTTTTTTTAATTTATTTTAATTCTTTTGAAGCGCTGACTCCTCTCCGAAGCATTGAACTGGGGCAGGCTGGCAGGAGAATTCAAAAAGAAACCAAGTTCTTCCAAAACAAAGCTCCCAAAGGGTGGAGAGGATGCACATGGTCCCCAGCTTTTTCCTAGTGTCCACCAGCAGCACTAGCATGGAGAGCTGCAGCAAGCCAGAGGGAGCAGCATCCAACACAAAACACCTGCTTGCTCATTTTATTGTTCCCAGCAAAATGATTTCACCCTCCCCTCCCCACTAGCAGCACAGTATCCATCTTCTCAAGGGGTTTTTTGATTTCTCCTTGGAAATGCACACTTCCCCCTACATTCTCAGTGACAGAATGGTTCATTTCTGCACAGCTGTGCTGGAAAACTGCAGATGGCACGTTAGGATGGCTGGCTTGGGTACAGAGAGCCAGTGGGAGGCCCCAGGAGCTGCTATTGAGCTGTCTATTTCCATCAGTCTGATACTTTTGGTTAGGTGTTGGGAGTGCAGAGGACTTTGCTGCTCGGCTGAGGATGTCCTAAGGAACTACAACCATTCCTCAGTGGTCCACAGAGTCTGGAGAGTTTCTGTAGGGGAAGAGCCTGCCCACTTCCAAGTGATGACCCTCTTAACATGGCATAACTGACTACTTCGTTTCCCCAAGTTCTCCATAGCTTTCCCCAAGCACCTGCATCTGGATCAAAGCATCCCTATGGCTTTTGCCCCTCCAGGAAAATTTCCAAACTCATTCATGCTCAAACTGCCAAGAACTACAGGGGCTAAAAGTAATCCCACAAGAGATGCCTGAGAACAGCCACACAGAGAACTCCAGGCCTACATAACAATCATGGGATACAGAGACTATTTTCAATCATTTTAATTTGGAAGGGAAACAAATCCTTTTAATCAAAGAGCAGAAAAACCACCCCATTTGCACCAAGGGTAACCTCATGAGAGAGAGGGAGCACTTGTGAAACATCTGCTCAAGACATTTTACCTCCTGGGGGATTTCACCCAGCACATAAATCCACTCCCATCAGAGACAACTGGCCCCACAAAAGGCAGTGCTCCCACTGCACGTGCTGGCTGGCTCTGCTCACTGATGACACAAGCTGATGGCTTCATGCCCCCTGCCATCCTGCAGCTGCAAAGCATGGCTGGGTGACAGAGCTGACAGGCAGAGCTGTGCATTGGCTAAGTCACCCCCAGTTTAAGACACACATTATAGCATAACATTGAGACTCCCACAAGAAACAGTTGAGATCAAAGGGTTCATCCCATTAAAAGAAACCCCAAGCCTGCCTGAAAACCATTTAAAAGAAGTGGTTTTAGCTCTTTCCTATACTTCATTCCCTTGCATATCCCCCAAGCCCAGCATGGGAGCACAGGAGTCACCGCTGATTCTTTTAGCCCTTTCCTCCTTTCCTTTACTAGATAGCCTGCTTCCATATCCACTAAAAAATGAGCATAAAATAAGCTTTTGTTAGTTTTTAAGGCTAATGCCAGAAAATCTCAGCATCCTGGTGAATCACATAGGATTTCCAGGAAAACCAGCAATTAATGTAAGACAGGAGATAGCATGACACACGAGTGATCTGCAGTTACTACACAAATCCCAGGCACTTGCTGAAGTAATTTAGGGACCATTCATGACTTCACTGAGCTAGGAAAGAGGCTTTTGGTGGGCAGTGTTAAAGAAGAGGGGAGGAAATACAGCCAGATACAGCAGATACTGGTTCCTGTGAACTGTACATACATCCCCAATAGCATTCTGCTGGGTTGGTGATCCTTGCCTTCAACAGGAAGTTTCTAAGCTTTGCGTGTGGAGAAAGGCCTCAAGAATGACAAGGAGCAAAGCAATCAAAACTCGTCACCTTTTGCTCACTGTATTATTGAAACAAATTACAGCAGTGTGACCACAACAGCTAACACATCCCTCGCAACTGGCATAGCTTTGTCCATGGGAAAAAAATATTATCAGTAAAAGATCCTGGGGTCAGTCCTGCTCCCATAGGTTGAGTTACCCCAGTCGGAGATGAGAGATTTTACCTACAGCAAAAATTGCCCTTTGAACAGATTCTGGAGATGTCTAGTAGCACAAAACCAGGAGCTCCCAGCTCTTCCAATAACACCATGCTGCTTGCAACTGTTTTCCTCTTGGACTCAATCCCAAACCCAACAAATTAGCACCAACTTTCTCCTCCATTGTTCAACCATTGCATGGTGCCAAGCAGAGCAGGTACACATCATCCAAGTAAAACATCCTTCTGCAGGTAAATGCCAAACCCACAGATCAGAAACTTGCAAGAAGTCACCCAGTACTCTCCCAAACAGTACACAAATCCCTGAGGAAGCCCACGCCAACCCCTCCAACCTGCTGCTGCAAGTGCTAGTGTACAATCCTGCAGGACCTTGCCTACAAACTTGACTTCTTTCATTGAATTAGTTACTTCAAGACTAGATGCCTGCAACTCTGGGTTGTGGGAATAACAAGCAATAAGGAGGTGAATAGAAAAGCTGATTTAATGCTGGCTGCAATGGTGTCCCACAGCAGAGTGTTACAGAGTCAGACAACAGCAGAGGTTGGAAGAGACCTCCTGAGATCTCCTAGGCCAACCCTCTGCTCTAGCAGAGTAAGTCCCCAGCACAGACAGGGGCCTTGCATCTATCCCTCCTAACTGCACAGTGCAGGGACAGCAAGTGTCCCATACTGCTGGTGGGAAATGTGGACATAGGAGAACTCATCCTGCAACTCTCTGTCAGATTAATGGTGTTCTGGTGGGGCATCAGCTCCCTCTGATGACAGAACCATCACAGAATCAGAGAATTGAAGGGTCTGGAAGGGACCTCCAGAGATCACTGAGTTCAACTCCCCTGCAAAGCAAGCCCCCTACAGCAAGCTGCACACTTAAGGGTCTTGAATATCTCCAGAGAAGGAGAATCCACAGCTCCCAGGCAGCCTGTTCCAGTGGATGCATTTTTACACGAGCATCTGCTGGTGCTCAATTGCTTGTCTGCAAAGGGCAGCTAACCTTCCCCAGGCTGACAGCAGGCTGTGTGTGGGCCAATGGGTCACAGGGAGGTACCCTAGTATCGGCCATTGGTTTTATGAGCTCCAGAGCGTGGTCCTGTACTTGGAGAGGGCTCTCTACTGCAGATGCTGCCACCTACATGACCTTAACCTGGGACAGTGGTATAGCAGCACACACCCTGAGCATGTCCTCTCCACCTGGCAGAACATTTTAAGCTCTGGGTTTTGTTTTTGTTTTGTTTTTGCTGCTCTTGTCTTTAGCACAGCCAGAACTTTGCCACATCAGTAATTACTCCAAGATGTTTCTCCACAATCCTCAGCATCTGCTTCTTTTGTTACATGAACTCTAGAAAATGAACCCCAGCACAAATCTCCAGCTAGCTGGAGGCTTTCCAAGCCACTCAGCACTAGGCAAATCCATCCAAGCTTTGAGGTCTCAGTGTTTGCAGCAAGTGGAGGTCCCTCACATCAGGAGTCCAGAGCATCCAGCAGCACTGCAAACACACAGCCAAGCTTTCCTCCTTCGGCATACTCTCATAAAGATGAGGATCGGTGAAGTCCCTCCATATTTATCCAGGAGACAGTTGGATCCAAGTCCAAGTAGCAACCACTGCAAATTGCTGTTTGTGGACAGAAATGAGGTGAGGTTCATCTATCTTTTATAGAAGTAATAAAAGCGACTTTAAGTGACTTTCTCTTTTGATGGTTTAAGAGGCTGCTAAGAAGCCAGAATGGGCCAGCTGTAGACAGAAGTAAATGAAAAATTGGACAGTGGGTCACTTTGTTCTCACAGCACCTGAGAAGAGTTCCCAGATGTAGAGCAGCGTTGGCATCACAGAGCTGTTCAGAACAAAGCCATCCTCCTAAGTGAAATGTGGGCTGTCATCAAGTTGTCTCCCAGAGGTAGAACTTCAGTTGCTCTTACTGCTAAAACACCTCTGTGCTTAAAACCACGTCACAGACTATGATAGTAAAGCACAATCTAGCTTATTCATTGAAATAAATCCTAGTAGGCAGATTTCAATAGCACCAGAGTTGACCTTGCTACCCACCAGCACTCAAAGGCT
This sequence comes from Chrysolophus pictus, assembly GCA_037305975.1. Lineage (NCBI taxonomy): Eukaryota > Metazoa > Chordata > Aves > Galliformes > Phasianidae > Chrysolophus > Chrysolophus pictus. The sequence goes on along the minus strand of CM074582.1, from coordinate 36,394,538 downwards.
GGATACAATGAATAAAGCATGGAAGAGATCAAGTCCTGAACCTTGCCATGTTTTTCCCATATAACCTAGGGAAGGACTCAAGCTTTCCTGCTACTCACAGCAGGCTCTAACAATGGGAGTCTCCTGGTGTTCAGGAGAAGAGTGAACACAGGACTGTTCCACTCTAACAGGTTCCTATTTGCTCCAGATGCATGGAGCAAGCAGTTTACTGTCATGCTGGCACTTGGCATGCGCCACGTGGGGACCACCAGAACTCAACACATACATTTCTCATATGCTGAAACTGAGATGGTGCTGCACCACACTTCTGCTTGGAGAACGGGGAGATCAATCCAAGCCCATTGAATCCAAGCTGGGAGCTGGGCTAGGCTAGCCTGGGGAAGGCTGTAGGCAAGGCTTCCATGGCTCTTTTGCATCTACAGGGGTAAAAAAAGCAAAGCTTCAAAAAAACAAAGATTCAAAGCAAAGTCAGTCCAGAGAGTTATTACCCTGCAATAACATCTGATTTCCAGACAGCACCATGGACCAGAACAAAGTTCAAGTAAAAAAACAAAACAAAATGACAACAACAAAAAAAAACACTGTTTCTTTCAACTTTCAAAAATGAAATCCTTGTGAGCTTCCAGCTGCAATCGTGCTGCTTGCTTTAACTGACCAGGATCCTACGCAGAAATCATGGTAACAGTGACCCTTCTCCAGTCCAGGAGAGGAGTCAGAAGCATCTACCCGTCTGCTCTGATGCACTCACCCTGGCTGTCCTCTTGCTGTGCGCGCTGATCACTTCTTCCTCATGTCCCAAGGAAGACAAGGATGAGCCAAAAGCAACGTTATGCAGGAATAATGCAGAGATACCTCAGGAGGGACATGCAATCTTTGTACTAGGTAAGAACAGAAAAGCCACGGCGATGCCAGAGGTTTGGAAAATCATTTCCCAGAAATTTTAGTCATTTATTCCTTTTCTGCTTTGAGTTTGATGATATGAATGGGCATACACCAGCAGGAGGGGGTACCCCAGCCCATACTAAGCATGCTGGCTGGGTATGCAGAGCTCTGACACAGAGCGAAACTCACCTCTAGGTCAATGAGCTTGCATGCACCTAACATGCAAAGCATGCACCTGGCTTGCTTTGTCCAGTAAATAATGCAATCTTACACAAGTCATGATGCAAACATTTACAATTGGCACAAAAATCTGTACAACAAACTCAGCTCTAAATCCAACACGTAGAAGGGCATCTAGGCTTGCTCCCTCAAAATGACAGCTGTGCTTGGACCAAGATATAACCTCGTGGGAACACCAGGAAATGGTCACTTCTTCCATGAACTGTAGTCGACCCCGAAGAGGGCACAGATCAATCATTTACTAGACAGAAGCTGCAGAGCTTGTCAGAAAACATTAGCCATCCTTGCCAAGCTTTCAGCCCATCTATATATGTCAGTACCATTTCTGTCAGGCTTAAAAGAGATCTTATGAAACATTTCTGAAACATTCCTTTCTGCTTGTTTATGGCACTTTGCAGGGCAGATGATTCATGGTGATTTGGGGCAGTGTCACAACTGCCACGTGCATTTTCATGAGTGTGCTGGTAAATGCACTGGTTTTCCTGCTTCAAATGTCCAGGCAGCAGGTCTCACTGGTTTAAGAATAGAACAAGCTGCTCTGATGAAGAGCTTCAGTTAGACAAGCTTAGCCCATGAGCTGCAGTAGGACAGAAGCCAGAGATGTGACTTTACAAGGCACAGCTGCTGGATGCCACTTGCATCCTGGTGCTGGACATGCAAAACTGTCATGGCCAAAGCATGTTTCTGAACACTCACACAAAGCCTGACCAGCTCAGCAGAAGCCAGCCTTCAGGAAGGCTTCCCTACTAATTCAAGCAGGTGTTGCAGGCTCTTCAGGTCAGCTTGCCCCTCTCCATCTGTGGAGCAAAGTATATGGGTCCCTCCATCAACACCAAGAAGAAATCAGATGAAGAGCTATCACCTCTGCAGGGTCTTCCTGAGAAAGTTTCCAAACCAAAAAAAGCTGTATCAGGATGACAAGAAGAAATATGGCCAATGAATGCATGCAGGTAGGGGAGGACAAGGGGATTGTTCCATCCATCTCTCACCAGTTTCTCTCTAAACATCTGAACTGAAAATAAAAAGGTGAAGAAATACACCACCAGCACCAAAAAGCCAGACCCAGAAGCTCTGAAACGCGTAAGAGCTGGGATCTCAGGCAAGACTATGCTTTCCATGAATGTCTGTTTATTGCAGTCATGAGTGAGTAGAGAAAGAAGTGTCACTGACCTTGAACGACGTCAAGGTTGGGTGGACCAAACTCTGAGCAACCTGATCTTGAACTAGATGACCTTTAAAGGTTCCTTCCAACTCAAACAGCTTTATGATTCTGTGAAGAGGCTGCATGTGAAATATGACAAAGCAAAAAGTAGCAGAGAGAGATTAGATAGTGAGCATGAGCCCATTCCTCATATCTGTTCATACCTGCTTTCACATGCAAACTCCTGCTCCAAAGCGCTTAATATCTGCTGCTTTGGCTTCAAGTCTGTGCAGGGATCTCAGTCTCAGATGGATTTTCTGGTACATACTGCATTTCTTGCAAGAACCACCTCTAGCAGTGGGATTTTTACTTCTAACCTATGACACAGCCTGCGTGGGCACACAGCCAGGACTGCCAGCACCCGCCTCCCTGCCAAACCGGTTATAACCACGTACTTTGACTCCACACAGACTACACAAACCCTTCGCCTAGGAGAAGGGGCAAATGCCTGGACTCACTAAAAACATTTGGAAAGAGGAGCTCCATCAATATGACACAAATTAGAGCACCTGGTTGGGTGCTGAAGGGGACAGCAAGGGATGGAGATGCTCGCCAGGCGACGCCACGCTCTCCTGCTGCTCCTGCAGGAGGGAAGGCTGCATGAAATGGAACAAATCCAGCTGCAAAACTGAACCAGAGAGAGCAATAGGAATGGTTTTGTTGTCTTCCCCCACAACGTCTGATATGATAAACTATAGGGAGGCTGCCATGACTCCTTGATGACACACGGCTTCAGCAGACAGGGCCAGAACTGATGCTGATCTCAATGAATCAGTGGAATGATCTGAAGTCAAACAAGATTAGTTTCAAGGCAGACATGGGCAAAGCAAGGGAGGGGAAATAAATCAAGGGCGCAGTGCCCAAATGGAAGTAATTGGGCTGGCAGAAGGGCTCTCCATTACAAGGATGAGTTTCAAGCTGAATGTGAATATACACAATGATGATTGCTTTTCTAAAGCAGCTCTCACTCTGGGAAAATGCACGCTGAGAGCGCACAGTGGGATGCACTCCTGCTCAAAGGCAGAGACTCAGCTGAAGTGTGGTGCTTGGCATGGGGTCCCCTCATGGTGATGTGCATCCCTACTTGGAAGGGCACAGGGAGAGCCCCAAGGGACAAGTTACAGACCAGAAGCCAGGAGAATTGAGTTTATTTGTCCTAGAGGAAAGATGACTTAGGAAGAGTTTTGAAGTGTAGAAGAATGCTGGTGGCTTTCTTTCCTCAATGTGCTCTGCCTTCATCCTCCCTGAAACAGCACAGTTGGGGTCCATCACCTGTCCCACAGAGCACACGGCACTGGTGAAGAACCACGTGCCTGTCCCTGTCCCCTCTCCATCCCCCAGCTGCAGGATGAGCACTGCTCTGCAGTATTTACCTGCCCTTGTAAACAAGTTATGAAAGCAATCCTTTCATAACTTCCTTTCCAGCAGCCTTTCCAGCAGCCTTTCTGGCTTTGTGTTGCAGTCTGAAGTTCATGTCCCACCGGCAGGGAGGTGACTCATGAACATGTGGAGACAAGCCTGCCAGGCAGGCTCTAATGGCTGTTTCACTTCCTACCTGCTACAGAGCCCCAAGGCGCTGGTACAGAGGGACAGCTGTCCTCCTCTGAACATCAGCCAAGCAAGGCAGGTTGATGTTATGCCACCACCATCATCTTGGACAGCAGTAGCATGGCCTTAGGCTGCATGTCAGCAAGGACCTAACCACCAGGGGAGATGAATCCTATTTCCCAGATTTGTTCCCCAAAAAGAAGACAGAGGAAGACATTTAGCAAGGCTTGCTCTCAGTCCAGAATGGCTCCTGAGGAGCCCAACAGTACCCAAAGCACATACAGTACTACACACACAGCAAGTACTCCACTGTGCACATGCAGCCAGTGCAACATACTTCTTTGTGTGGCAAGGCGCCTCCTAATAAGTTCAGCCTCCTAAAAGCAGTTAATTTATGGGAAAGCAGTAAGGAAACACTGAGCACCCCATTACACCAGAAGAAAGGAAGCAGTGCATGGCAAGTACAAGGCAGCCTTTGCTCTCCAAGGCTGAGTTGATTCACAGCAAAGGCAAAGTCTGCAGGAAAAACTGGGAGCCCTCAGCACAGGACTTTTCATCAGCAGTAACTATCTTAGATACATCAGCTACTGCTGAAAATCCAGAAGGCAATAGCTGCTGTAGGGGAGCTGTGAGCAGGAGGAAGGGAGCTACGCAGGGCTTCAGAGGGGCAAATGTAAGGAGACTGGTCTTCCAGGCATATCAGCTCAACATTCCACTCTGTAAAATCAGATGAGGATCCCTTGTTATGAGGCATCATGTCCCATTTCACAGAAATGCTCATTTCAGGCCTAGGGGATACACCACAGCCGAGCCTAGCTGTGCCAGGGAGGCAAACAGCAGTAAGCCACCAATGTACACATGAACCCCAGAAAGAACAGGGAAGAAATGAGCTAACAGGATGCCAAAGTGAACACGTGCCTTAGGATCAACTTTGCTTAACCTTCCATCCAGAGGGCATCAGGGTGACAAACAGAAAAGCCCTGTATTGTATTTCCTACCTATGCCTGACCAGAAGAGATGCAGCAGCCCACAGATCCCCGTGATGTAAAGGAATTTTTGAAAATTTTCACACGGATATCCCCTTTCCCCCATCCACATCCTGTGTGGGCTCCTCCAATGTCCTTTCTGGACATTCCTGGTGCCCAAGTTGTCCTCACTTTCCCAAGGTTGTTTCTTTTCAGGGACCTGTAACTCACTGAAGAGGTTTAGATCTGGATGTGCAGCAGTCAAAAATGAAGAGGATTCTTTCCAGAAGGGACAAAAAGTGTCTTCTCTGGAAGATTTGAGGGATTGATGTCCCGTGATCATATCTCCCAGCAACCATTGCCTACACATTTTAGGAGACGTGGCACTTTTCTCCCCAGTTTTCCAGATTATCTTTGGTCAACAGCTAAAGATGCAACATTGATGCAGTATTTAAACGAGGATTATAAACAGGAGGGAAATCAACTTCTTACAAGGGTAGACAGTGACAAGACAAGGGGGAATGGTTTTAAGCTCAAGGAGGGAAGGTTTAGATTGAATGTCAGGGGGAAGCTCTTTAATGAGAGGGTGGTGAGGTGCTGGAACAGCTGCCCAGAGAGGCTGTGGATGCTCTGTCCCTGGAGGTGTTCAAGGCTAGGTTGGATGGGGCCCTGGGCAACCAGGTCTAGTACCAGATCTGAAGGTTGGTGGCCCTGCCTGTGGCAGGGGGTTGGAACTCAACGATCCTTGAGGTCTCTTCCAACTCAAGCCACTCTGTGATTCTAAGATTAACATTCAAAGGTTTGATATCACAATCATCATCCTGTCTTCAGGAGATACAACTCTCCACCCCAAAGCAATCATCACTTCAGGATGCAATGTGAACAGTGCAGCAGGGATTGAGCCCAGGTGCTTTCTCACTCCTCTCAACCCTGACACAAGACACTTACCCATAAGGTAATTCTTCACCTTCAGGTATCCTACCGTCAGTCGCAGAGTGGAGACTTTATCAAACCTGGTGCATACATCTTCAGGGAAGGGCAGTAAGCCAGTCAGCTTGTTCAGTTCCTCATTGAGTCGATCTCGATGCCTCTTGGAGGGGTTGGACTTCACCCCCTCAGGAGGTGGTGGTTTGGGGCTGGAAAAGGCAAAGCAGAGTTTGATTAAGTGTATCCAACAGGCTCTTCCCAAGTCCAGAGCTGATGTTACTGCAGCCATAACAGTAAAACACAGGCAGACTAAGGTAAGGCTATGAGACAGTAAAAGCAAGCCCCAACAAAGCCATGAGGCTGGGGACAACATGGCCATGCCAGCTGGACACCTCGTGCAGCCCCTGGTTGATGTCCTCCAGTGAGAACATGGAGAACCTTAACGTGTCAGCAGAATACTACAGCCTTACTCCCATTACCAAGCCTTGGCAGGGAAAGGGACACTAAGTGGAGACCTACAAGCCATCAGAACATCTCTTGGGGGTCTCATGAGAGCATCTTTTGGTCTGGTTAGACTCTTCCACCCACACTCCACTCTGCCTACCCTTGCTCCTTCCCCTAACTCCTAATCCTGTATCCATCCCACTGGCAGGCCCCTTCCCTGGCCCACTCCACATGCTCACATAAGCTCCTCAGCATGGCAAGTGCTAGCTGAGCTTCTCAGGGACTGCCCAGGGACAGATCAGCATGTGGCCAGACACTGGCAGTGAGCAGACTAACAGATAGTAAGAATGAAAAGTAAGAAGGTCCAAAAAGATGTATTTGAATTTTTCTTAGTTTCCTCTAAGTTGTCCTCCTGCAATCACATTTATCATCTTAAGCAGAAGGAAGCTCCACAACCAGACTTCTTTTCCTAACTCATAAAGAAGAGTCTGAGTGCTGAGCCTGAATCCATTCCCTTACATGTTAACTGATGCTACAAAGGGAAAGCACACATGAAAATCAATAGTAGTACTTGAATGAAGAGATACCACAATAAGGTGGTTTAGGGCACAGCGCTTAGAAAACAGCCTTTCCGAGCTTATGATCTCTAATCCTTTCATATGGGCACTTCCAAACTAAACATCTGATGCCAGACTTAGGTTCTGGGACAAACTCTGAGCTTGCAGGTTCTGTGAGAGCAGCTCTTGTCTGTTACAAGCTGGCTTGGAGAGCCAATCTCATCAGCTGCAGTTATTACACACTCACCACCACTGAAGTCCCAGCCACAGTGGTTAGAGGTTAGCTAATGACTTACATGAATCTGGGATGTCACCTTGTCTCCTTTGGTTTCCAATTTTTCAGCTTGAAGAAAAACAGTTTAGATTTCATGAGAGACCCACACCCCACTCTGTATTTGGTTAAATTGCATCTCCTAACATGCACTCCGTATTGTTTTGATGTAATTTGTGTAACCACAAACTCTACCTCCACAAAGCAGCTTCAGATAACAGGATCTGCCAGTAGTTAGAAGCAGTTTAAGCTCTCCCCTCTAATACTGCTCTCAAATCCCATCTGGCAGGACTGCTCACATGTGTGACAAGAGGGGAAATGAGTACTAAATGAAACACAACGAGGTGCCCATTGAATTTTCATTACGGAGAGCTACTGATGGGTCTAAACACGGATGGAAAATTTCTCCAGAAAACCTCAATCGGGCTGTTTTGTAAGATGAGAATCAGGATGGACAGACCTTGTTTCTAGAGAGATTAGGTGTAACTCATCACCAAACTTATTTACGCAAGCCAAGCAGAACACTGGCACTGATGCTTTGATGTACCCTGTTAGCCACTGGCTTAACAAGCCCTTCTGAAACTGCAGCCATCAGGGAAGATAAAATGAAATAGTTTTCAATTAGAGCGTCAAGGAAAAAAACAACAACAAACACTCAACAGAATATGAGGTGAACTAAGTAATTCTGACTTTCCTCAGATATCTTTAAAGATATCTGAGGAAAGTCATATATATATATAGGATATCTGCACACTCGCTACACAGGCATGCTCCATAGAAAGGAAAAGGGAGCCAAGCAGGCAGTGCTGCCCTTTATGGAAGGGGAAATACACAGAGACATAGCAGGGTCTCCTGGACAGCCCAGGAGCACCAATGGCACTTGCATATGTGAGGTGTATGGCCAGCATCAAAGCACTGCAGGGAAAGGGCAGGAGGGCTGCAGAATTACACTGGCCCATTCAGGTAGGCCAACACCATGCCCTGCAGCACTGGATTTCCAAACCATCCTCATGGATGCCAGAGAGAAACGTCTTCTGGGTGCTCTTCACTCTCTATGCAGTTATAAAGCTTCAAAGTGCAAGCCAGCAGGAAAACTGACAGCCCCCATCACACGCATTTTGCATGGGAAAGGCACAGACATGAGCACAACCATGTTATTAGCCACCAGAGAACCTGTACAGGTGACCACCGTGGGGAAACCATGCATCCCCTGAAGGCAGAAACAGCAGGGCTTGGGCTGGACAGGTCCCTGTGTCTTGCCAAACCTGCTGAGATTCCCTGTCCCTAGGACGGGCACCATGCACACCTCCCAGGCATTGTGTGGGGTCTCGGGGGCAACACACTGAGCACTGGCAGTTCCATGCCTGCACAAGCAGTGAGGAAAATGTGTCTTGGAAGGGTCTGCATCCCACAAGCAGGACCTGCTTTCAGTCTGTTGATGCAGAAACGGTGCCAGAAATGATGAAGCTGCTGAGAAAAAAGCTACAGACCCTGCATTGGCCAGGGGGAGCAAGGACACGTGGAGCACTTGGCTGTGAGCAGGGCAAAGGCTGCAGTGCTGCCTCCCCAGCTGCCCTTTGGATGAGGAATCCAGCCGAAGTGTGGCACTTCTGCAGGCTGGCAGGTACTGAGGGTGCCCTGCACCACATCCAGGCGGATTGTGAAGAAACACTCCTTCCTCCATCCCAGGCTCGGGCTCAGCTCATCCCTCCTCCCCGCAGACCCCAGAAGCAGGCACCTGAGCCTCCCGTGTGCCTGCCGATCTCAGGCCGGTGCGACTGCAGCAAGCTGGGAGGAATGGGGCACTAAAGTTGGGAAACAGAGTCGGACCGTGACGGAGCCTCGCGTCTGAGTTTCTGAGGGCTGGGGAACTTCGGTCAATAGGGACCGCCGCACCTGCAGCCAAGCACAGCCGAGCATCCCCAGCTGCCTCCAGAAACAGCGCGGGCTGGCTGCCGTTTTACTTTAACCAGCAGCTCAGACCCCAGCCAGCACCAGCAGCAATTAACGCTAAGCAGGACGCAGAGCAGCCCTGCCCGCTTCCCCGGGCTCGCCCTGCAACGAGCGCACGCCCACCCCTCAGCTCCGCGGGCAGGGTCTCCCTCCGCACCCACCTCCTGGGCACCGGCTTCTTTCTCTTCCTCCCGGCGTACATCCTGCCGGCAGCACCGAGCACCGCCGGCTGCGCCCGGAGGAGGAGTTTAAACGGGAGTGAAGCGGGGCGGCCCCGGCCTCGAGCCGCCCCTCCGTGGCCCTGCCCGGGCACCTGGCAAGGTTGTCCCCGCTTCTTGGCCGCCGTGTCCCTCCTGCGACCACCCCACTCCCTTACCAGCTGGTGGAGAAGGGTTGTAGTCATAGAACCATAGAATCATAGTGTGGAGGAGACATGCAGCCACTAGAGATGAAAGCCTGAGCCGAAAGTTACCCTGAGCAGCTCGTGCTATTTGATTGCTCCGTCCTGTGAGACCCTTTTGAACCTTTTCTATCCTCCTGCCTTCCTCCCCAGGACAAGGAGCTCCTGCAGTCGCCAAACACTGTCACCAAACAGCGAGTGTCACCTGCGGGCAATGTGGGAACAGCTTTTCTATTCTCATGCACGTACAGAGGAATACAGGATAGCAGTTGGTTACATCCCTGGTCAAATTAAGATGATGTGACACTCAGGGTTCGTACATAAGAGGAAATAAAATAGGAATTTTAACAGGGGATTTCTACAAAACAGTTATACTGTATGTGTTGGCTCCCCCACAATTATGTTATGGGAAATTCAAGTAAGCTTCGTGATACTTAACAACTTCAAGAGAAAAAGAAAGGAAAAGAGAGAAAGAGAAATGAATGGAGGTAGACATCACCAGTCCTGGTCTCAGCCCCTATGTATAGTACCAAAAGAAAAGGGGAAGGGATGCTCTCCCCAGCCCCTGTTTGAAATGTAGTTGGCTCCAGTCCAGGACTGTTTGAGGCACCAGACACCAACCAAACCGAAATGGTGACAGCAGGACCCTTCTGTGGCTTAATGACCCCCAGGCACTGTTCTGGGCTCTTCCAGGAGTGACTGAGTCATCATCCTGGGCATTGCCTGAGCTTGTCCCTCACATACCCTGGCATGTCCCTCACCCTACCCCATGGCTCAAACACCCTGAGGTCTCCTTTAGTAGTGGTGATATGCATATAGTGGATAGCAGGAGAAAAAGAAGAGAGGAGACGAGATATAATAGAATTGTAGAATCATGAAGGATGGAAAAGACCTCTAAGATCATCGAGGCCAACCTCAGTCCATCACCACCTCTCCCAACATTGCCCAGGCATGTTCCTTCCAGGTATGTACAAAGTTTGTCCCTTACAAAGTCCTGGTCACTCCCCAGCATCCTGGCAGTCCTGCAGCCCCAGTTGTTTGCTGGGGCTCTCACAGCCTCTGTAGATGTTCCTACTCTCTTGCCGGAAGGATTTGCCAGTATGTTACAGACAGAAATGTTAAGGACAGAAAGCCAAACACATCAGCAGACAAAGTTCCAGTTTAGCCCTCATATGGGCTCTTGTTCAGCCAAACTCCTCCAGCCTTGCTTTGCTGTGATGCTCTTCTCCCAGACTTCTCCCTAGCTTCTACACGCCTCAGTGCCTTTCCAAAGCAACTCTGTGTTACTGTCCTCTACCTTCTGCCTGCTTTCCCCTGAGGAAAAACACCCAAGTGACTCCTCTACACCTACTGCAGGTGGAACTGGGCACATCTCACGTTTTTCAAGCCTAAAACCGGGAGCAAAATGCCCAGAAGAAGTGCATATGATATTGGTATTTTTTAGTTTAGAAATGCTATTTCCTTCTCATTTTCTAACCTGGATCACGTAGGAAAAGGGAGAGGGTGACCTCTCTGTCAGTGTTTGCCCAGTTCCATAGGATGGGACCAGAGAAAATCTCCCAGGTAGCGAAGTGTTAACATAATGCCGAACTGTCCTGAAACAGCCAGTTTGGACAGCCCTATCTGAATTAGCCTTTGGAAGCTAATTTCTTTTTATCTTTCATTTCTTTGCCAAGTGCTGAGTGTTGTTTTGTTTTCTGTTATGCAATCTTTTAAAAACTAGGCAACAGGTATTAGCTAAACCACAGCAGCAAAGATGAGGAAGGCAGTGTGGGCCACAGATTATAAAATAATTAGGAAGTCCATGTACCGCCACTCCAGCAAGCCCCAAGAGTTGGAAGGGACCTTTAAAGGTCATCTGGTCCAACTCCCCTGCAAAGAACAGGGAAATTTACAGCTAGATCAAGTTGTTCAGAGCCCTGTCCATCCTGACTGTGGATGTCTCCAGGGATGGGACATCCGCCAGCTTTCTGGGCAATTTCTCCCTTATATCCAATCTAAATCTCTTCCCTTTTCAGTTCGAATCTGTCTCCCCTTGTTTTGTTACAACAGACCCTGTTAAAGAGTCTGTCCCCTTATTTCTTGTAGCCCCCCTTTGGACACTGAAAGGCTGCTATCCGGTCTCCCAGGAGCCTTCTCTTTTGTGTGTTGAAAAGTCACCAGCAGGTGATTCCAGAGCTGTCCAAGGCTGAATGTCCTACCCCGAATCAAGTGCCTTGATCTGTACTAATAGAAGGTAAAACCATTCTGCTAACAGCTGTTTTCTTCCTGTTCAGCTACTTTGGATTGCTCTGTGTATCTGTTGTACACAAAGAGGCTTTCAGATGCCAGACAAATGCACGCAGATTGCATGAGCAGGAACTTGGACAGCAGTGTAGATATCAAAAGAGATGGCAGCCCAGGCAGAAGACACTAATCTCTCTGCTATAAAACTGCTCCCATTGGAAAATCAGCTCACCTGGAGATCTACTGCTTGCTCAGAAGAGGTTGTTGTAGACTTCTCTGGGTCCAGGACTTCACCAGTGGCCAGCTGTGAAACTCAGCAGTGTGGCTCTGTTGAAGCAATGGGAAGAAATGAATGTTTGTGGATTTGTACCATTCTCTCTGTCCCACAGACACTAGGCTGAGAATGGGTGATGTGTGAGAGGAGAGATGCTGGCTGTTGTGCTGTACTAGAAAGATATACTACTCTTGATCTCAGAGTGAGAACTTCCCTACAGCCCCAAAGAGAGGTCTCTTCTGAAGTGCTTTGGGTCACCTTCAGGCTATGTCAGGGTGTCACAGAGCCATGGCAGGGACACAGCATGGGCACATGGAGTCAGTAAGATGCTGGGTGGGGATCTGGGATGGGAACCAAAGCTGAAGAATTAACATCGATGGAGTGCAGACCAAAAAACAACCCGAGTGATGTCCTGCAACCGTATGCTGCAGCAGAAGGAAGGCATGCAAGGCAGCTGGCACAGAAGTAACTCTCCTTCAGCACTACCCAGCCCCATCTTGTGGCAAGGATCAGCAAAACCTCCAAGATAGAAGGGACATCGTGCTCTCTGTGTGGGCATCAGCTGAATTTCCAGCAGCACTAGGGACATGGTATCAGAGGGGTTTTTTCTCCTACCCTGTGTTCCTGCTGAATCATAGCATCATTCAGGTTGGAAAAGACCTCTAAGATCATCTAGTCCAGCCATCAACCCATCCCCATCACACCCACTAAACTATGTCCCTAAGGGCCACATCTCCATGTTTCTTGAACACCTCCAGGGATGGTGACTCCATCACTTCCCTGGGCAGCCCATTCCAGTGCCCAGCCTTTTTTTTGGAGGACTAATTTTTCCTAATATCCAACCTGCAGATGTCCCCTCTCCTCCTGCAGCCCCTGTTCCAGCCTCCTGGCACATGGTGTCCCTCAACAACAGAATTTCTTAGGAGCAGGCCCACCGAGGGCTTGGTGATGCAGCACCTGCAAGCATTGCTGGCTACAAGTTTGGTGGCTGAGGAGGTGCCTGCATACTGAACAGGGAGTGGGAAGATGTTGGTGCCTAAGCTGTTTTGCTCTTTTCTCCTATCCGCTCCCGTCCTCATGGGTCTGTTGTGCGTGGCTGAAGCATTTCTGCCCGCTCCTTGTCACTGTCACATGGCAAGGTGGGGGTTCTCAGGAGAGACCCAAGGGCACGTTTCACCATTAGCAATGAACAAGAACCTGCATGCCACGCTCATAAAAACCTACACCAGCAGAGGTGACCCACTGTTGCTGTTGCCACCTCACATGCTCACATCACAGAATCACACAGAATCACAGAATGGCCCGGGTAGGAAGGGACCTCTGTGTCAGATGCCATTGTGTCAGTGCCCCTCTGCTGCCATCTGTCATACGTGGAATGGCACACGGGTGGGAAGGTTCAACCTAGGAAGGTTCAACCTACTGCCATACCACCACCACCCACCGCTGATGTGTGGGCCAGGTAATAAAGCAGGAGGAATTACGTTTGGGACAGCCCTTGTAATACATATACAGTGTAACTAAGATACAAGTAACAAAACATTTTAATTTTTAATATTTCTCTTGCAGCATTCTGATAACTGCCGACTTCCACGTAAGCAGCGGGTGTTCACACGGGGAAGGACACACGGACTTTGGGTTTTCACCCCAAGCTGACAACGCAAGCCCACACAGCGCCCCGACCAACGCCCCCCTCACAGCCACCACACGGCCGCGCAGCCCGCGCTTCCCGCCCCGCCGTGACGTCATCACTGAGCGCCCGCAGCTCCAGCTCCGTCGGCGCCGCCATGTCCTTGTGGCGGACCCGCCTGGGCCCGGCCGCCGCCGCCACCGTCAGATCTGCTGCCCGCGGCCGCCTGCGGAGCGCCGTCCTGCCGGCGGTGAGCGGGAACCCGGGGACGGCAGGGCGTCGGAGGGGCGGAGGGAACGGGAGAAGGGAGGGGGAGGTGACCTTCAGCACCGAGCTTGCTGCGTGACCCCTGTGTGAGATGCGCGTCTGTGAAAAATACGGCGTAAGAGCGCTGTCAGCTTTTAATCGTACTGCTGTGTTGTCTTTCAGGCAGGCGTTCACATCAGCTCCCAGCGCCCTTTGCAGTATGGCTGGCTGGCTTACATGCTGGGAGAGAGAGCCTCTAAAAAATTCGGCGAATACAGTAAAATCTTCACAGTGGATGGCAACCTGTCGTCAGGGAAGGGCAAGCTGGCACAGCAAATTGCAGATAAATTAGGTATGGCTTTTTAGCTATGGCTTTATTTTCTCTACAGTGTGGCAGAGTGGCTGGAAGACTGTGAAAGAAATGGACCTGAGGGTGTTGGTGAGCAGCAGGCTGAGTTTGAGCCAGCAGTGTGCCCAGGTGGCCAAGAGGGCCAATGGCATCCTGGCTTGTGTCAGAAATGGTGCAGCCAGCAGGAGTGGAAAGTGATGGTCCCTCTGTACTCAGCTCTGGTGAGGCTGCACCCTGAGTTCTGTGTTCAGTGTTGGGCCCCTCACTGCAAGAAAGACATTGAGGCCCTAGTGCATGTCCTGAAAAGGTCAATGAGGTCTTATAGGGAGCAGCTGAGGGAACTGGGGTCATCCAGTGTGGAGTAGAGGAAGTTCAGGGGAGGCCTTATTGCTCTCTGCAGCTCCCTTTGAAAGGAGGCTGTGGTGAAGGAGGGTCAGCCTCTTCTCTCGTATAACTAATGATAGGGCAGAGGTGACAGCCTCAAGTTGTGCGGGGGGAAATTCAGATTGGATGTTAGGAACAATTTCTTTTCTGAAAGAATGGTCAAGCACTGGAACCAGCTGCCCAGGAAGGTGGCTGAGTCAGTGTCCCTAGAGGTACTCAAGAAATGTTTAGATGTTGTACTGAGGGATGTGACTTATTGTGGGAATGTTGGCAGTAGGCTGATGGTTGCATTGAATGATCTCAGAGATCTTTCCCAAACTTGTTGATTCTACAAGTCTATGATTTCAATATTTACTGGAATTTAACAGTGTCATTGTGATTCCTGCATGAAAGAAGTTAACCAAAGCATCAACTCTTGGCTAGCAAATCATTAGGTAGTGTCACAGTTAATATTAATGGTGTATAGATAGAGGCAGACTGAAGCACTGGTGAGACTTGAGGTGACAGGGATGTTGTCAGGTCATTGTAAATGACATTTTGATTCAACTAATGTCCATTTAGAGCTTCCAATTGTCATGAAGTCACTGAGCACCTTAAGAGGTTTTTGGGTGGTGGTTTCTGTGATGTGCTTGGAGCATCGATGTTAATGGAGAACTGGTGTGATAAAAGTTCTGCTTAAAACAAATGCTCAACTCACATCATAGAGCTGGAGCAATAAAACCTAATAATTGGGTTTCATCAGCTTTCTGATGGTGACAGGCCAGATGGCTTTGTGTGCTGTCTTCAGATGTTATTTAGAGTAGACCTTCGTACATAAATGAGAATAGGAGATGCTAACTGTAAACATGTACAAGTTACTATTCTGATTGGTGTTCTCTTTTGAGTTTCTGCCTTTTTTGTCAGGAATGAAATATTTCCCAGAAGCGGATATCCATTATCAAGACAGGGTTGCAGAAGACGAAGTGCTGATGGATGAGAGGTTTAATGGCTTCTGTAACCTAGAGAGATTTTACAATGATCCAAAATGCCCTGATGGACACTCTTACAGGCTGCAAGCTTGGCTGTTTGGTAACCGTGTTTTACAGTACTCTGATGCATTGGAGCATTTGCTCACCACAGGTTGGATTTCACACTGAATACATTTCATTTCTATGTTAACTTGAGTGAAAATTCTGTCCTTCAGGTGTTTTTAAGTGTTTTGCTAGAATCCGTGTTTTGAAATTAAGACTCTTTTAGTGAGTGTGGTTGTATAACCCATTTAGAAAAATACCTTGCACATTTTGTTAGGACAGTGTATTGTTTCTAATGAAGGAATTGCATACTATTTAGCAGTTTCATTAGTTTTAAATGATTGATCCATGTCAAAAACATTTTAAACATACCAACACAGCTGAGAGTTCTGTAGTATTTTTAAAACTCTCTAGGCATATTTCCTGATGACATCTTCTGTTCTGTCATTTTGATTTCACTAAGTACTTCTTTGTGTTGGTGATTATAACAATTTCTGAGTTATTCTGGTGCGAAAAGCTTTTTCAGTCAACACTGATTTACCTGTTGCTTGTGCTTTAACAGAAGTGTTTTCCAAAAAATAATGAAGTGTGAGTACCAGAAAGCATCTCAAACTCAAAAGTAAATGTGCTGCTTAAATACAGTAATCCTTACTTGCTGTAGTGCTAGGCACAGTATGAGTATATATGGATTAGACAGGCATATTTAGCATGCACATCTATGTTTGTGTGAACAGAAAACTCTTTTGTTTTATTTAAAATCTCTTAGGCCAGCTTTCAGAAAATTGTCTGCAAGAACAGCACTGTCTGTAAATTTGAATGCTGCTGCCAGGGGTCTTTCTGAGCCCAATCTGACTGGAATCTACTTTCAATTGCAGGTCAAGGTGTGGTGATGGAGCGCTCTCCCTACAGTGACTTTGTGTTTTTGGATGCAATGTTTAAACAGGGCTATATCCACAAACGATGTAAGTTACTTGCACGAAAAAGGGAAGTTATTTTATCATAATCTCAGCCAGAGTTTAAAAAAAAAAGAAAGAAAGAAAAAAGCCTGCTGGAAAGACTGACTACTTTAAATATTTGCTTTTGTTCATGGGGTATTTGGCACCTTGGTCTTTCTTTCATTGAAGACCAATCTCAATCTGTGAGACTTCCTAATCTTTCTTCAGGGCCTCAGTTCTACTTGTATATTCTGAGTATTGCTTACTTGTGTCTTGTCAGCTAGAGAGAGCCTCCCTTGGTAAGTGTGTGAGCATGCTTATGAAGATGAGTTTTCTACATGAGATTTTATGTGATATTTTTTCTGTGAATTTTCTATGAGATATCCTTCAGGCAGACCTTGATCTTGCAGCATTAGATGGGAGGTAAATCATGGATTATTGGGATTTGGCTTGCTTGCCTTAGATTACCAGTTACCTTTTGAATTTTGAAGAATGCAAATGCCTTTTTTGCCTGCAAGAAGTGTAAGGAGGAGGATGCAAGACTACAGACCACTCAGCCTCAGCTTGATCTTTAAGAAGCTAATGGAGCAGTTCCTCCTGGAAGCCATTTTTAAACATATTAAGGATGTAAAGGTGATTGCAAATAGTTGTTACAGTTTTATGAAGGAGAATTGTGCTTAAGTACCTAATAGTCAGCTCCATGCAGCAAGCTAGCTCAGTGGATAAGAGAAGAGCGCTGGATGTTGTTTATCTTGACTGGAGCCAAATGTCTGGGATGTAGTTTTGTGGAGGAGGACCTGAAGTTTTTGATGCACACCAGCATGAACAAGCAGTATGCCTTTGTGGAACAGAAGGCTACCAACATTCTGGATGCTGCATGAAGAGTGTTGTCAGCTGCTCACAGGCAGTGATGACCGCATCTGGAGTTTTGTGACCAATTCTAAGCTCCCAGTTGAAGACAGACATGGAATTGCTGGAGTGAGTCCAGAAAAAGGCTGTGAAGAAGGTCATCAAGAGGCTAGAGTGTCTGACGTACAGAAAGGCTGAGACCTGGGATGTTTTCATTTTTGCCTGGAGAAGGTTCTGAGGGGATGAGTGTAAATAGCTGATGGGGGAGGAGGAACCAGTTTTTTCTCAGTGGTATTTAGCAAGAGAACAAAAGGCAAGCAACACAAATGGGTTACAAGAAATTCAAGTTAAACATCTGTAGAAACCTTTTCTGTTGTGAAGGTAGTCAAATCCTGGAGCAGATTGTGCAGGAAGGCTATGGCAGCTCCATGCTTGGAGATGCTCGGAATCAAACTGGACACAGTCCTGAGCCACTTGCTCTCATTGGTCCTGCTCTGAGTAGAGTGAATGAACCAACAGATCTGCAGATATTCCTTCCAACCACAAGAATTCTCTAGCTCTCAGTTTTGGATGCCGAACTTGGGCAAATACATGAAGTCTGAAGTGTAGAAAATAATAAAGCTGAATCTTCATCTGACCCCTAAGTAAAATGCAATTGAAACTCTTATTTCTGCCATTTCATAGCAAATCTGGCATTTTCCTGAGGGAAAGGTTCTCATTCCTTTGTTTCCCTGACTGCCTTGTGCTTCTTGTCCATTTTGGTTTAGATTTAGGATATGTTGTTTTGTTTTGTTTTTTGAACACATGCTGTAAATTGCAGCTTTTTGCTGAATGAGTTTGAGGGCTGGTTATAATGAACTTTGTCCTATTAATTTGCAAGCAAAGCCCAACGTAAAATCTAATCAAAAATAACCAGTTGCACCAAAATGCTTAATGTTATTGACAGCTTTTTACTGTGGGAATGGGAATGATAGGCTTTAATGATGGGAATGGTAGGCTTTAAATTTTTTTCACAGGCTCTTTGTGTTGGAAACAACCTGGCGCTGTTTTTAGCTGAGCCAATGAGCTTTGTTGAGAGAAGCTCACACTTCAGCTAGGTTAAATGGAACCTGTGCTATTGTTGCCACCTACATATTGAATAAATGCTTACCCTGAACCTCTACAGGTTCCTAATCACCAAACCGTTACCCAAAGAATGCTTTAAGATGTTGATCTCGTAGAAGAATCTGGTTGTCCTGAATCCTCTTTGTGGAAAAGCCTACCCTTAAGCTTGGTATATCTACCATGAAGAGGAAACTGCACATAAAATAGTAGGGGATAAGATTTATTTGGAAATAGAATGTGTTTAGCAAACACAAAAAGACCACTCACGAAATGATGAGTTATAATTCTCATCCTGTTTCTTTGGGCTTGTTCCTCATTTGGATTAAGTTCTGTTGGCTTTAGCTTTTGTGTCTTCTTTGTTTTTTAATGCAGGTGTTGATCACTACAATGAGATTAAAGAGATCGGCATTTCTGAATTCCTGCCACCTCACTTGGTCATTTATTTAGATGTACCTGTCCCAGATGTGCAGAAGAGGCTTCAAGAGAAAGGAGAGGTAATCCTGGCTCTTAAAAGTTAGCCTTTCTAGCTGCAGTTTCGGGAGCTGCATTCAGGTAGTGTGCTCTTGATCTGAGATCTGTGCTTCCTGAGTGCCAGAAGCCCCTTCTCCAGCTTCCCCAGATGGCTGTTCTTTCAGACCTGTGTTGACATTAACTGTGTGTCAGTTCAAGTAGGGATGACCTGCAAATTCAGTTAGTTCCCTGAAACAAGGGCAGTTATGAAAGCTTGGAGCTTTGATGTTAACACAGCAAAACTTTAAGCTAGCTTTTATAGATCTTTCATGAGATAGAAAAACCATTGAGCTTTTTGGCCAGTCTTATGGAGACCTGTGAAGGAGTACAGTTGATTATTGTCACCAGTGCAACTTCTGTGTGATCTGAGGTTTGGTAGGTGATTTTATGTATTGTTGATCTTTGACAGTTTATTTTCCAAATCCTCTGGAACTGTTGTAACTCCCATCATCAAGCATCTTTCAAGCTCCTTTTTAAATTCATGGCATTGGATAGATATTGCTGTTGAAAATAAAAGTAACTTCAGTTCCATAGCATTACCTTTTAAAATTTACCTCTCACTCATCACCGTATTACATTACTGGGTTATTGAAATTATCTTTTATCAGAAGAATGGTAGGAGGTTTTTGTGTAATGATTAAATATGATGTTTGGTTTGGATTTTTTCCTTAACCTCCTGTGGTGTTTGGACACATGCTTGTGACTGTTCTCAGATTTGTTATGAGGGTTAAATGATGTTTACCTTATACTCTTTACCTTATACCTTATTCAAAGGCTATAGGAAATTGTATTCAGGTGAAGTATGTACCTGTGGAAAGCCTGATACATTAAAAGAAAGCTTTGATTTATTACAAAAACCATTCTCAGGTCCCTTAAATGTTTGGTGATGTCTGCTTCTTGAAGCAAGAGTGTGTTCGTATGCTGGGTTTAAGTTAGTAGCGTTTTGTTTCCTGCCCATTTAAGAGGGATGCTGATCATTGTCAAGGCGAAGTGACTTCAGAGCTGTAAAGTGGAAGGCTGCCCTTACTGCTTTGTGATCTGTGTGGCCTCAATGGCTTTGCCTGCTGCTCAAGTGGCCCCTTTCCTGCCCTCCAGCAGTTTGGACGCTGACTAAACGCGCTTCTACTCTTTAACAAACAAGGCACTCTTGTGTGGGAGAACTGTAGATTTCTTTGTTTTAGCAGCTTCAGTTACAGAAATAGAAACTTAATGTATTGAGGGAACCTGCACGTTCTTTGCCTCTATGAGCAGAAAGGTCAGTGGCACTTTCGAGACATTCTGGCAGAAATTGCTGGTGTAACAGAACTTCCCTAAAGCAGTGGCACTGCTGGGCATTGTAGGGTTTGTTTGGAGATGGATCTTTGGGTTCCTGGTGGATGGAGTGTTTGTGATTGGTATTGAGTACAGTTATTGCAGAGCACTGGAAAAAGCAAAGCCTTCCAGTGGACCCAGCTGGCAGAGATGCAGCACCTTCCAATGTGGTGGGCATCTTGGATGTGTGTTTCCTATTTGATTAGTGGCAGGAATCATGTCTTGATTTTAGGATTGAATTGAAGGAAGACATGATAAATGAAAGAAATTCCAGTTATTTTACAAACGTGTCATTAAGGTAAGATGTATAGGAGATGTGAACTGTCTAACAGCTGGTAGGATATCCTTTAAATCCCAAAAGAAGATAGAGAAGAAAATGGTTGTCCATGCAACTGTCTGAAACTAGAGAAATAGGTTAACATTGGCCCTCTTGCTGGAAAGGCAGACTTGAATGATCCTCTCCTTTCTTTTAGATGATAATATATAATTTCCTTTATTATGCAAGTAGATAACTTTCCAAGGACTGATAAAATTTAAGTTTTGAGACTATTGTTTGGTTCATGCAAACTCTGGAAAAATGAGAATTTCCATAAACTGGAATAAATTGTAAGAAAGCTTTTTGTTTTGCTTTTACATCATTCTGTTGCGCCTCTCTTTTCCTCTATTTACTAGGTTCACTATCACATCAGAAGAATCTTGCTCATGTCTGATGATTAAAACCATGGAGATAGCGGGTGGAAAGCAGTGATTACTACACTCTGTGACTCATTCCTTGGGGTTCTCTTGATGTTTAAGAAACTCTAAATGCTCTGTATGACTTAACTCTTGAAACTCAAGTATGGTTCACTGAATAGCTGCTAATACAAGAGTGAACTCTTGATAGATGGTGTAGGACCAACTTCTGGTTAGGCTTCTGTATTGATGGGGAAAAGAAAATACACTTTATAATGTTATTCTTCTGTTTTCTGTCTGTTTTTAGCCTTATGAGAAAAAGGTGTCTGCTTCGTATCTCCAGAACATTGAGGATGCTTATAAGAAAACCTTCTTACCAGAAATGAGGTTAGCAAACCAAACTGCTCTGTCCACTGAGTCTTTGAGTAAAAAAATGTGTAATGATCCTAAAATCTCTGCAAATAGAAGCAAATAAAACCACATCATGTGAGATAATCCTCTTTCTGCTATGTGCTACAACGTGATGCCCTATTTATATGGTGTTGTATCCGTGATATGATGTCTCTGTATACTTGTGTATAGTTATTTCCTGCGTCTTAGAAGCTTGATGTCACCACTACAGTGTTGGAGCATTAAAAGTTAAATGTTTTTAGGAGCAGGTGGGAGGAATGTTGTACAATAGTTAGTTCACTGGATTTTGTTAGTGGAGGTAATGAACCTGGATCTGTCGTATGCCACACTTGGGATATTTCCTCCCATAACAGTTCTTTTCAGTTGTCGTAGCTTTGGCTAATTTCTTGATGGTGATACAGAAGGAGAGAGGGTTTTTTTTGTTTTTTTTTTTTAGGTGAGGGCTTCTCTTTCCCCTTCTAGTTCAGTTTCTCTGCTTTGTGAGGCAGACACATTACGGCCAGGAGAGGATTCAGAGGACTTCGTTGCTGCTGTTAAACAGTGCACTGATACCTGCCTTTACAGGCTGAAGTGCTTGTCTTTGAACTTCCCAGGCTTTCTCTGACTGGGGAGTGAGAATGTGTGAACTGTGACTGTAATAGCTTGTCAGCTGTCCCTATTCTTAAGAAATAGCTCTATCAAAAATCAAATTGTCTTAAAAATATAAAAACATGTGAGCGTGAGCAGTCTTGCTCTTCTGAGAAAATTACTTTCAGGAAAAAAAGCTGTTAAAGGTTACAGAGTCAGGTCTGCTTTACATCAAAACAGTCTACTCATGCAAGACTTGTTTTGTTCATGAAATTGACTACTGAGTTTCATTTATTTAAGTCAAAGATCTTCAGGAATACTGTTGCTTGCTTGCTTCCTTGTTGCTTTCTTGCTTCAGCTCCATAGTAAATCAGTATAATTGTGCTATCAGCAATTGAAGTGGATAACTTAATATTGAGCTTGTCATTCATACAGGGACAGAAGCTGTTGGTGCAGTGTATGGTTAGCTGCCTCTGAGTGCATCCTACACAGATCAACAGCTGCCAGAAGAAAGTGGCAGGGAGGAAGGGTGGGAAATGATGGGACTGTCATCCCCCTGAGGGCAGAATTGGTTTGAATTTACTTGCAAGGAGGAAAATGCTGCTTATTCTTTGGATCAAATCTAGCCTCAGAAAAACACTGTGTTGTTCAGCGAGGCTAAACCCAGCCTAACTGGTCCTGCTGTGATTTCAACTCTTTCCCCTTTGTCTGGATGTGGTCAGTACACTTGTTAAGCAAACACCCTCTACTTGGCATCCTCATCAGTGCCCAGGCTCACAATGGCTTGTCACATCAATCTGCATGCTCAGGCTTGAAGAGAGATGTCTCTGTCCCCTTGGTGGGAGGAGATCTGAACATGTGAAACTTCAGCTGTGCCTATCTCTGGACCTCGCTGATGACTTGCATATTGCATAGATGCACACAGGCTTCAACTGCCTTTAACTGTTAGCTTGCTGGCTTGCTCAGTCGTGCACCAAATGATGATCTTGCCTGGCTGTTACAGACTGTAACAAACTAATACTGGATTTCCTGATACTTGAGTCTTACAGTGAATATTTGGTGATCATAAAGTTTGTGCTTCCTTTCTAGTCTGATATGCCTGAGAATGTCTTTATATATATCTGTATATATCTGTGTCCATCTATCTACATATATATAATTTTTTTAATTCATTTGTGAGCTGGGTGCTATGTAGCAGGTTCTTGGTGACTATGAACAGACAGCTTTTGTCTTTTGTTTGACTTTCTTTTCTGGCCCAGTGTCTCAGATCACTGATGCTATCTTTCATATCCAATTGTGCTTCCACTGAGCAGCTGTTTTCACATAATGAAAGCCCTGATAACATGCAGAGTATCAAGTGATTCGATCTGCATTGCTAATGCAGCTGCCAGTGTAAGGCTGAGGCCTGGCCTCCCTTCTGATTTGTGACAGTTGAAACTGAAGGTGTGTGTTCACATCCTGCAGCAGCTCCCTTTAAAGCAAACCATTTGTGTTCTTTTTGTGACTGAGGAGTTGTGTGAGGTTTTTGCTTTTTTTTCCCCCCCACGTTGGAAAAAAACCCTCTTTAAGCAGTCCACGAGAACCAGTTGAATGGCTGACAGTGAATAGGGGACACTTCATAAAGAAACTGGTTTTTGTTAGCCAGAGCTGTTCTGGCTGAAAGATGATAATGCAGATGAGAAACCAGCTTGAACTGCTGCAACTTTTTATTTTGTTAGCACTCTTGCTTCCAGCAGCATTGTTTACATGGCCTGCCTTGATTCTGAATAAACTTAGAAGTGACTTTTTCATGAAGGATGCTGTACAATTAAGAAAACAGCATGTTGCCTACTTTATATGTTCTTTGTTCTACTCATAGATCCTACTGCCTCTGTTGCATTGGTTCATTTAGCTCAGACTTAGTAATAATGACAAATGAATGCATTATTTTCTTAAGACTTACCCACAAGTGTTAATATACACGTAAAAGGTCTGCTGAAGCTTTGGGTTAAACAGTTTTACGTTGTCAAGTAAATTGGGCAATTGTGCCAATGGTAACATCAGTGAAATGGAAACAAATTCATAGGTGGGATATTTCTATTTTTCTTATTGAACTAAAACTGTAGACGTTCTACAGGTCATTTGGACAATTTTATGTCTGGAAAGAAACAACTCGCAGATCCAACAGATCTATTGCAGGCTTTGGAAGAAATAAACAAAGATTTTGGTTCTGTTTTTGTGCTTTTGAATGTAATTTCTGCTTCATTCTGGTGTAGAGGTGAGAAGATGTTAAAAGTTGTGTCCTGTGAGCTCAACTTCTTTTTTTTTTTTTTCCATTGCAGTGAGACCAGTGAAATTCTGCAATACACAGCAAGTGAGGCAGAGGATGTGGAGAAGGTAAAGAGTTTGCTGCTTCCAAAACAGAAACATGAAGAAAACCCCTTATCCTAGATTATAAACTTAATTAGCTACTTAATGAAATTAGTGCTTGCTGCTCTGTCAGTGTTCTGGGCTGGGACTATGCTATGAGTGATTGTATTTTTGTCAGGAGGGTGTATATCTTTCCCCCCCATCCCCTTTGCCAGTATACCTGTCTGCCTGAGCAAGTAAATTCCACTCTATGATTACTGCTAATTTTTTTTCTTCAAAAGAATCTTTTGGCTCATTTAACTTATGCCAGGTGTTTCCACATCTGAACTGATTTTCCAAACAAATCCTGAGGCAGTGGAAACAGCATTTCCCAGGTCTCTGGGCTGCACAGTATTTGGTTCTTTGGTTAGTATCCCTCTTTGAAGCATTGTGGCTGGTGGGATAGGTAAGGTTCCTTATAGCTTAATTTGGGAACAAAAGGCATTAACCAAGAAGTAAGTCACACCCAGCAGCCAGCTGAGATTCTTCCTACCAGTATAATGTCTATTCCTGTTGGTGTTTGCCACTAAGCAGCTTCTTATGATCCAGATTGGTGCACAGGTTCCTTTGCAGTAAAACAGCTGTTGTTTTCTCAGAGCTGATCACTATTGGTTTATTGCAAACAACTTGATAATCAGAGCTGTTGCAAAGCTTGTAACCCTGGGTTATTCATCTGTATTGACTAGCATGTGATGTGTGTACTGTATCACCTTCTTCAAAGTGTACTGAGTGACACATTAACACTTGCCTTATTTCAGCAAATGTTCTTGCTTGTGGAAAATAATAGTGGGATAATAGAAACCTCTTTCTTCTTTTGAACTTTACCTCTGTAGCTGCGATCCCCTCTGAAAATGGTGATAGGCTTTATGTAATTCTGTACAGATTTGTAGTGGTTGTGTTTCATTGTCTGGGATGGAAGCGAATCCCTCAGAGATCATTTGCAGTCTGGAGTAGCAGTAAGGGTCTCAACTTTGCAGCAAAGATCTTGGAGAGTGGCCTTACAGTGACTTCCACCAGCTCCCTCAGCACCCACAGGTGCATTCCATCAGGTCCATGGACTTATGGATGTCCAGATTGCTTAACTGGTTCTTAACCCTGTCCTTATCAACCGAGGCAAACTCTTCCTTTATCCTGACTTCCTCTGGGACCTCGGGGGTATGGGGCTCCTCAGGACAGCTTATAGCAGTATATACAGAGGCAAAGAAGGCATTTAGTAACTCTGCCTTCTCTGTTTCTGTCACCAGGGCACCCACCTCATTCATCAGTGGGCCTACGTTGCCTCTGGTGTTAGTTTTATCTGCAGTGTATTTGAAGAAGGCCTTTCTGTCGTCCTTGACCCCTCTTGCAAGCTTTAATTAAGATTGTTACTGCCAACCTTGGTATTTGCAGTGAGGGAGGTATCTGACCGCTTGTACCCGTGCTGAGCATATTTGAACATTTTGGAGCATTGAAGGAGGTAACATACTACTGCATTCCTCACTTATGGATGTACTGGTCCAGCTGGGATGGAAGTAATCTTTCATTCTAGCTGTGACAGCTGACCCAAACTGACCAAAGGGGTATTCCATACCATGTAACATCACACTGCATGGTGGGAGTTCCAAAGCGGCCTTTGCTTGAGGACTAACTGGGCATCCATCTGCTATTGTGAGCTGGTGAGTGATTGCCTCTGCATCACTGCTTGTTTATTTTTTGCTTTTTCTCTTCCTTTTTGTTTATTAAACTGTCTTTGTCTTGACTTAGTAGCTGTTCTTGCTTTTGTCCTTCTAATTCCCCACTTCCCACTGCGGAGCAGCGAGCAGCTGGGTGGGGGCTTAGCTGCCAGCTGGGATCAGCCCACCACAGCTGTGGAAGACTCTCCACAGCAGCAGTGAAACTTGGAGATCCTGAATTGTGTGTTTTCAAGTTTTCAGAGAGAACTGGTAATGGTTGGGAGTGATAGCTCCCATAGGGCAACAAGTATGTTATGCTGCTATGGCCAGGCTACAGCTGTGAAATGAGGAGTAGTGAGAGGCTTTTTGTTAGGTCCATAGACAAGAGCAAGTTAGGCTTGACTTCTGTCAAAGGGGCTCTGCTGTCACTCTGTTCAGTTGGTAGTGCTCTGATACTCATATCCACCCATGCTGGAGCATATATAGTGACAGCATTACTTTTTTTTCACGAAGAAGCATAATGTTATTGTTATGACTTGCATTTTTTCTCCTTGAGCCAGATGGCAAAGCTTAATCCTATGAGCAAGCGGATGGAAAATCTCTTGGCTCTGTGAGTGTAATACATGCAGTTGGAGTCAGTGATTTAGTTCAGTTGAATCCTGCAGTAAACTTTACTCTCTAGGGCTGACTTTGGAAGTGCAGAGTAGATTCTACTTGTGCAGTGTGCATTACAGTAGCATTCACCTAATAGCCTTGTGTTTCCATGCATAAAGGTTTTGTAAAGTTGAAAATATTGGTATGGGCTTCCCAGTCCCTAAAATTCTTAAAGCTCCATTAGTCATATCAAATAGCTGTTTTTAGAGTATTGCAAAAAGGGAAGTTTCTGAAAATGGAATCTCTTTATAATTTTTAAATACCAAAGGCCTTTCTTTGCCTTTGTGAGATTCAACTTTACTTATGCAGATAGCAACCTGTGTGGACAATTCTGATGTAATTCCTTCTGCATTGCTTTCAGGAAGAGAAAATGACTGAAGAGACTAAATGTTCCTATTTTTCTTTAGTCCTGACATTTTTAAATTATTTCTTGAGGGATGAAATTAGACAGGAAAAGGGTGAAATGAATGAAAAAGAAGAGGTCAGCATGTGGATAAGAATATTTGAGCTATTATTGTTGGCTTTTCAGGATATCAGAAAGAATAATAAGAGTTGAGAGCTGTGTTTGAAGGAGTGGTGGAGGTGTTTGTTGGAAGAAATGAGAGCTTGTTTTCTTCCATTCTTCCTGAACGTGTTTTGAAGTGGTCAGAATAAAGCCATTTGTTTTCTCACTCGACTTCCTAGAAAAGCCATTGCTAGAGGTTTTATTTTAATCCTGCAAATCAGAGTTTAAAGTCTGTCTAAAGCTCTTATTGCTCAAGTCAAGTCTATGAAGCTCAGCAAATTCGTATCATTGCTGGGCGTAACAAGAGTGCACACTGATGATCCTTTTCTTAATTTAGTTGGACAAATCTGGAATAGAGGATGGATTCTTGAAGTCCAAGTACGAGCTGGTACCATATTCTCATTGTTAGATATTAGTTACAGAAACTAGGATTTTTTTTTCCATTTGAAAGAATAACATTTTTTCCCTTATGTTTGGATTCAGTTTACCTTTGAAGTGAAATAAGGGATATTTGGAAATAAGGGATAACAGAAGGGAATTGCTTTTTGCTTAAAGGGTTTTTGTATATAGGCAGCTATATCCTGCTAATAGAGAGTGATGTTTAATTGTTAGCCAGCTTCCAGCTACAGATTCTTTACTGTGCAATTTGGGAACTTAATTTTGTATGACTTTATAGTTCAGTAGTTTTTGAATTGCTTATAGAAAACGTGCAAGTTAGAAAGAACTTCTGTTTCTGAAGTGTCTTTTAAAAAGATCAGTTGGGGCTTCATATTGTAATTAAGATTGGTTGTAACAATTAAAGGATTTGTAAGTGCTCAAATGAACTTGGTTAGGGTATTTCAAACTACATTTACATGAGAACAGAACAGTAAAAAGTTGGCTTTTTAAATTAAAAAAGAAAGATTTCTGTTTTATTTCCCCTTTTTTAAAAAAAGTGGATATAGAAGGGTTATAACTTACAAGCAGGACTGGAACGGTTCCAATTCCTCCGTACTTGTAAACAGTGTTTTGTGTTATGTATTGATTTTATTCAGTGACCCCCACCTCATGTAAACTGGAGGATATTATCTAGGAGGCAGGCTGCTGGCAGACCAGCTCGGTACCACGTCCTTTGCCAGTGTGGAATTGCAAGGATTCTGAGCTAGATGGCATGAAGTTTTCCTGCAAGAGTTCCTGGGGTTGGATCCTGCATTGCTCCTTGCACACTGCATTTTGCTTAAAGAGAAACCTGATTTGGCTGACAGATCATCCTTTGTCCCATAACTGCGTTGCCTTCTGCTCTCGCTGGAGTTCTTCTAACGACAGAACTCACCAGATCACCACGAAAACCAGCTTAGAAATTGTAAGCTGTTTGTATTGGCTTAATTGCAAAGATTATGGAAAGGAGCCTCATTATTGAAAACCGTTTTTTCTAAATCCTACCAAGCTCTGTGGTATATTAAGACCTGATCTCTCCTGGCCATTGTTACGTGTTGTGCTGCTTAGTCAGGCCTAAATCATTTATTTGCTACTAATTCCCAGGAGGTGCTGATGCATTCCTTGTGAATTAAAAAGCTGTTCTTCTGGCCTGGTCGGAGGAGGAGGGCTGATACCATTATTAATGAGCTGCTGGTGAAGATTTCTGATGTGTTAATAAGTGTGCAAAACTAATTTGGGTATTAATTTCTTTTTTCCCCTCGACATGGGCTGAGCCCTTTTTGTTGGCAGCTCCATTATTAGTCCTGTCATCAGCCATAGTGGGAAGCTCTGCTGTGGAATAGGGAAGTAATTGCTTTTGCATATCTAATGGGAAGTATGTTGGAAGTTTAACTTCTAAATTAAGAGTAATGGACATTTGAACTAACAACATTATCATTTTTACAAATGAAAAAGATGAATCTTACTGTGTCAAGCAGTTTGCTAAGAACAAGCAGTTTCCAAGTATAATTTTGAAAACTCATCTAGATGTCTGTGGTGCAGCTTTCTGCAGTGTTTTGGAGGCCTGAAACATTTTTTTTCCATCAACAGGTGAATTTGTCATCTGCTTTATTTAATATAAGAAGTAGGTTTCCCATGCTCTTAGCTATGATATCTCACTTAAGAACTTAATTATTTGTAAAAGATAAAAAATGGTTGAACAGCATCTTGCTTGCAATTTTAATTATACTTTGATGCTGTCACATATTAACCATATTTTTCAAGTCTTTAATCAGCTAATTTAGTCTTTAGCAAATATAAAGGCTTCAGTTAAATGATGGTTCAGTTACTCCTATCTCTAATCTGCTACTTCGTGCCATAAAAATGTAATACTGCCAGAGTGGACCTTTTTAGTTGGGACTCCTTTGTAGTAGTGTGTTTTTATTACCCTTCAGGTGGTAATAAAAGGGATTTAGTGTTCACTGTGATTGCAGGGAATAGGTTACTATGGATTTAACATGCAGTAAAGAATAAAAGCTTTTCTTTTCTGATTATTTTATCATCTTATTACCGGCATCTGCTTGCTTTGTTGTCAGTGGATCAACAGTATGTCATGAAGATTTCAGTCCTGACCTCAATAGCTTTATCCTTTCCTTCTACAAGAGGCATCTGTGAAGTGGTAGGAGTTGCCATGGTCTATTCTTTCCCAAGTTGCTCTGAGGTTTTATCTTAAGTGCATCGTCCTGACACTGGTTTGGGTTTCTTTTGTAGCAAGTAGGTCATGTGTGATAACCTCAGGCTTGTGTTAAACAATTGCCCAATGGACCAGCAAAGATCTATTTTCTGATGGAACAAGATTGTAAATGAAGCTCAAATATGGGATTGAAAATTCTGGTGATGCTAGCAGCGTGATTTGCTGAGGTGTTACTTGTTTGAATGGTTCTTGGTGTCAAATGGAGACTTTTGCCCTCCCTTTCTGCTCTGGATGCGTGTGAGCATGGATAGGTTTTCATGTCTGATCAAATCCAGAATCTTTGGACTTCTGCTAATTCAAGAGCCACCCTATTCCAGCCTGGAGTGTGCCCCCATTTCTGTCCTGTGAACCGTGCCCAGCAACGTCAAGGAACAGTTTCATTGCACTTCAGCTTTTCTCAGTCAGTAGACTACTTTGGCTTTTTAAAGAAAACAGCCTTCCTATGCAGCACAAAGCACATGATTTTACTTGCAACAGGAAGGGTTAAATTTAGACTCCTTTTCATTCTCCCTTTGATTTGCCTTTGGAATGAGCTTATGTTTTTTCCCTTTCAGTCTCAACAGAAGGTTGAAGAAGAAAGTCATAGATGGTGTAAGAACTTGGAAACATAACACCTCTCCAGTCTACTTAATCCCAGCCAAGGCTTAGGACAGCAGGAACTATAGTGCTGGCCACTGTGTGTCTGTGCAGTGCTTACAGCAGGGCTGCTACCTCCAGAAACGTGACTTGGAGTCATATGTTAGCTTAGAATGACTGTGTTAATACAGTTTTAGCAGGGAGACCTTTTTACTGCATGAGATAAGAGTAAATTTCAGTGATTTCATTGTCTGGAGGGGGCTGCTTTGACATTCTCATCAGACCACCTGTTAATGTAATTTTTTCCTCTGATTTCAGGTAATTGAAGACATTGAATACTTGAAATTTGACAAGGGCCCATGGCTGGAACAAGATGATGTTTCTTTTCATCATTTGAGACTTTTGTAAGTATGATGTTTTCCAATATTGTTTAGCACTGGATTTCTGGGAATTGTTAAAGCCTTGACCTTTTTTAAGGTATATTTATATTTGCACTGTGCTTCGTTTTTTGTCAAGTCATCAATGACAGTAGACTTTTTTAATACTGTTGCTGTTGTAAAATGTATGCGGAGTTCTGTTGCTGCTGACCAGTTGGAGGAGAGACTTCAGACAAACATCCCTTTCTATTAATGAAGTACAAGAATCATAGAACATTTAGGGTGGAAAAGACTTCAAGATCATATCCAGCCATTACTTAACACCGTCAAGTCTACCACTAAACCATATCCCTCAGGCCACAGCCACATGTCTCTTAAATGCTTCCAGGGAGGGGGACTCCATCACCTCTCTGGGCAGCCCCTTCCAGTGTGTGACCACCCTTTCACTGAAGAAATTCTTCCTGATATCCAATCTAAACCTCTCATGGTGCAACTTGAGGCCATTTCCTCGTGTCCTGTCACTCGTCTCCTGAAGAAACAGCCAGCCACCTCACTGTAACTGGCTTTCAGGTAGTTGTAGTGCAATGAGATCTTCCCTCAGCCTCCTTTTTTCCAGTCTGAACAATCCTAGTTCCCTCAGCTGCTCCTCGTGTCTTGTTTTCTAGTCTCTTCACCAGGTGTGTTGCTCTTCTCTGAACCTCAATATCCTCCTTGTAAAAAGAGGCCTAAAACAGAGCACAGTATTCAAGGTGTTGTCTCACCGGTGCTGTGTACAGGGGGACAATCATAGAATCCTTAGAGTTGGAAGGAACCTCTGAAGGCCATCTAGTCCAACTCCCCTGCACTGCACAGGGACATCAGAGCTAGATGTCCCAGGTGGCCCAGGGACTGATCCAGCCTTGCCTTGAAAGTCTCCAGGGACAGGGCATCATCCAGATCACTAGGCAACCTGTTCCAGTGCCTCTCCACCCTCACCGTAAAAGATTTTTTCCTTATATCTAACCTAGATTTGAGCTTGAAACCATTGAAACCATTTCCTCTTGTCCTGTTGCTGCAGACTCTCCTGAAGAATCTGTCCTTCTTTCAGTAGCTCCATTTTAGATACTGGAAGGCTGCCATCAGGTCGCCTTGCAACCTTTTCTTCTCCAGGCTTCTCGTTTCCCTGGTGCTGCTGTTTGCTGATGCTGTTGGCCTTCTTGGCCACCTGGCTGTGCTGCTGGCTCATTCAGGTGACTGTCAGTACCCTCAGGTTCTTTTCTGCCTGGCTACTTTCCAGCCAGTCTTTCCAGGCCGATGCTGCTGCATGGGGTTGTTGTGACCCATGTGCAGCACCCAGCATTTAGCTTTGTTGGCTGCCATGCAGTTGGACTCAGCTGATTAAACAGCCTATGCACGTCACTCTGCAGATCCCTCCTGCCCTCAAGCAGATTGATGCTCTTGCAGCTTGGTGTCTTCTCCAAACTTGTTGAGGGTTCACTTGATTCTATCATCTGTATCATTGATGAGGGAACGTTAATTATGACCGACTATCAAACTGCATTTAACTCTGCTGGCAGCATCTTTTTGGGCCTGGCCGTCTGGATAGTTCTTTACCTGGCAATCAGCACATCTGTCCAGACCACAAGCAGCCAGTTTCTCCAGGCATTTCCCAAGTATTGTGACCTGTGATTCTTACTATTGAGAATGTATCTTGCAAGCACTTCAGTTCCTGATTAAGCAGTGCATACAGACAGGCATGCAGTTTTAAAACAGTATTTATGCAGTTGACATGATGGTGTCTCTGCTGCTCTGGCATCATGGTATTCTTCATCAGAGCTTGTTGACAGGGCAACCTTGTAGTGAGATTTAGGTGTGGTGCTGTTTAGATTGGCTGTGTTTAGAGTGTTTTTCTAAAAGTACTTTTTCAGCTGTGGAAAGCTTCTTGCTGAAATAAAGTCAAATTTGATTAAAGTAACTCTTTGCAAGTACTCCATGATGATCTCTGTTCCAATTTAGTTGTGGAGTACTACTGGTAAAATTGCATGTGTCCACAGAGCAATGTTGAAGAGAGAGCTAGCCCTCCAAAACTGAAGGGATATGAATCAAATCATTGACATGCATGTAAGCAAGTGAGTCTACATGCATTGCAGATGAAGCATTAGGACTGCCACTCTTAAGTCATGTCGATGAACAAAATGTTCCCTGGATAATCACACATTAAAAAAATAATCTACACTTGGAAAAGTATTAATAGGTTTAGCCTTGACTGAAGTGAGATAAGCTTCTCATTTTACAGAATAACATCAGACTGTGTGTATGGGGTAGCAAGTTCAGTATAGCTGCTGCATCTTTAAAACAAAGCTTAACAATTATACAGTCATGTTAGTTTCAGGTTCTCTCTCACAGGTTGGTGGAAATGCAGGGTTTTAAAGAAGTATATGATTGAACACTTTTCTCTGAATTTCAAAGAATTACAGAAGGGACCTCTGGGTCACTCTGGCACGACTTGTGTTCCTGCAGGGATACCCACAGTAGGGGGCTTTTGGAGATCTCCAAGAAGGAGACCCCATAACCTCTGTATCCTCTGTTCAATGTTGTGGGTTTTTTTGTTTTGTTTTTTTTTAAATATGTTGATGAAATTCCTCTGAGCCTCTTCCTCTTCTCCAGGCTGAACAGTCCCAGATTTCTTATTGCTTTTTTTCATAGGAGAGTTGCACTGGTCCTTTCCACATCTTGGCTGGAGTCCCTCCAGTCTGCCCAGGTCTCTCTTGTCCTGGTGGGCAGAACTGAACCCAGCACTCCAGGTGTGGCAGAGCAGAAGGGAAGGGTCCCCTCCCTTGTCCTGCTGCCAATACTTAGCTCAGTGCACTCAGGACACAATCAGTCTTCTTTGAGGGCACTCTGCTGGCCCCCATACAGCTCGGTGCCCACCATGCCCATTCCTGCAGAGCTGCTCCCACCTGGGTGCCAGCAGCATGCCCCGCTCTTCTTCTTCTTGTACTTAGAATTTCAGACTTGATTGTGATACAGGCACTGGAATAGTAAGTTAAATTGATTTATTCTGTGAAAAAGAATCCTGTAAATCTCTTTTACTCGTTTGTGCTGTTACTTCAATTGTCTCCTAATATCAGCAGTGCTGTTGTGCCTTTTGTCTGGCTCTTCTACCAAGGGCTGAAGGTAGATCACAGAAGAGCAGCTTTGAGTGGCATCTAAGAGAAACAAGTCAGGATTTGAGTGTCCTTTAAGCATCTCAGAAGAGTTTTCTGTATGTAGTAACTAAAAGATATATCTGGTGGCTTACATCCCATAAAGCTATGGAAATCAGATTTCCTTTGAAAGGAGAAAATACTTTTAAGTTACTGTTTTTCCTATAGCTTTGCACTGGTACAGGTATTAAGAAAGGATTATTGTTAATTGTGGAGTGTAGGAGGGAGTTAAAAGAAAGCACACAAAGAGTGCTGTATTAAGATATTGTATGAAAATTGCGCTTTGTAACTGTGGAAAAGAATAAATAGCATTGCTGAGGAGTTAATTTTTCATTGAACCCCGGGCGATGATGAGAGGGTTTCCTTTACAAGACTTGTCATTGCAGATAATAAGAAATCACTCCTTCTGTTGGCAGCGTGTGGCTATATTACTGAGCTCTCACAATGCAACAAACTGCTAATTTAAATGTTAATATGGTTTGAGTTTTACTGCTTCCACATGCCTTCAGAATAACACTGGCAAGATAGTGGTTTTGTGTTCAGAGGTTTGGTGAAAGCAAAACTGTCCAGGAAATGGTGAGCAGCTTCCAACTTCTTGTAAAAATGTACACCAAGTAAGAAAGATCCTGAAAGAAGCTTGCACAGGCTTTCAGATGCCCTGTGCCCATATTAATTCCTCCTGATGGAAGAAAGCTTTAATGGTGCTGTGCACTTCAGATGGGCTACAGATCACACATACCAGCACCTGCTGCCCTCTCGTGTTCGTGTTAGGCTGCAGCAAGGGTTTGGCTCTGCTGCTCTGTGTTCTCTGCTGCAGGGATGCTTTCACCTCTCCCACCTTCGGCTCTGGCTTGACACATCTGGACAAAGGGGAATTGATGGGTATTGTGAGGATGGCTTTTCCATTGCACATATATGGGCTCTGGCATATGGAAACCCCCATCAGAGCCTCTCACTTCTTTGGTAATGCAAATAGAAAGCAAGCTAATCAGACCAGGGAGCCGCACCCATATAAGTCAGTTGCAAAACAGATCTTTTATCTCCCTGCCTTGCCCTCAAGTCCTCTCTCCCTTGCCCTAATAGGGAGCAGTGTGATCGTGGGATTGAGGTATGTCTTGCTAAAAGGTTAAGAACATATGTATGTGTGTGTGTGTAAGCTGGAGGGTTCTCCCAGAGATTGCTTTCCATTTCTCTCCTCCCTTCCAGCCTCTGAGTCAGAGGAACAGAAATTATTCTGCTGACTTTTAGGAACGTACCAGGGGTTTCCCATGTTGCTGCTGCACTGTCTTAAGTCTGTTTTTATCTGTGCCTGTCCTGACAAAATTGACTGCTTGTGTGCATTGCAAAATAAATAATGTTTTGGAGTAAGTAATGTTTTGAAACAAGGAGCTGTAGGTGGTGTAGTGTCACCTGTGTTAATTTGCCAGCAGATGAGCAAAACACTGCATTTCACTTGTCCTGCTTACAAGTCCCCAGTTAGATCTGTTACATTACTGCAGCTCCTTCAGAGTTTGTTGTAGCAGAACATATTTTTAATGACTAAATCTTCAGCCACCATTACTTTCATTAAAAAGGGGTAGGTATCAACGTTTCTTTTATCTTGATGAAAAGGGATCAATTTTCATCCATAAACAATCTAGCCAGGAAATAATTTGTCACTGTCATATGTTCCGTTTAGTTCATTAATTACGATTGGTGTGCTACATAACCTGTGTAGTAAATTGCCTGGTATTGTGTTTGGCATTACAACAGAAATATATTTTGAAGTTGTTACTGAAGGATCTTGTACGAGCAGTAATTGGTAATTCTTAAGTTGTATTAATGTTCCTTTAAGTACTTCAGGCTGTTGCAGACCCCACAGCTGGGCTTCAGTTTCTTTTCTGTTTGTTTTGCTCTGATGAAATGACAACTTGCAAAGAAGGGAACAAATGAGGGAAAGTAACTCTTCAGCTGTTTCACACCTTTAGCAAAGGAAAGGCGCATCCATTCTGAATAACATCCATCTGATATCAAATAGGAGTACCTGAAGTGATTTTAAGAGGTGTTTTTATAATCCTCTGTCACGGAGACCCAAAAAATCTCATAAACCATCCATCATAGAACTTTTGGCACTGCTGGGACCTGCTTCCTTAGCACCTTTTGTCCTTTATGTTTCCACTGGAACAACTCTTCTTTGTCGTTTCTCCTTTGCAGCAGCTTTCTTGTAGGTTGGAAACATTCTTATTGCACCTTCTCACCTCTTGCAAACCTGCTTTTCTTGGAAAGCTCTTTGTTTTTCTTTCCTGGCAGTGATTGTGTGTGCCTGTTGTTCACCAGGGAGTGGCTGCGGTTCACTTCAGGCATGGCATGCTGGCACTGCCTGGCCTATGAGTCTGTTGGTCTGAAGCAGGTCTGCGACTCATTGCCTTGCCATTGTGAAGGTCTGGAGCGAGTGGGCAAGGAGAAAATGGCACCAAGGGAAAGGCACGGTGCAAAGGGACACAACCTGTTGATGTCCTGTGTGCCTGCTGGGTGAGAGCATCAGCAGAGGAGGTCAGTGCAGTTGGAGCTGGATGCAGATACCCCTCTGGCCATCTCTCCTACCCAGCCTGTGTGCCTGTGGCATGAGTCAGGAGTGCTTCTCCTTTCCCGTGCTCTCACAAGCATGGGCAGAGCTGTGAGCGCACCATGCACCTGCTGGCTCACTCCCACGTGCTGTGCCCTACCCACTGCAGTGGAAGGTGAGGAGCACTGGCTGGGGTAATATAGGCATGAAGAGCAAAGGAAGGAATGCCACCTGCTCGCTCGAGTTATCCCCAAGCAGTTACTGTGTCTCAGATTTGAAGCTGATACCAAGGTGTGTTCAGGAGAGCCTTTTTTCTTTCCCACTAGCATCCATCTGCCATTTCTCAAGTTCCACTCATAAGCAGAGAACTTGACTTGGGATGTTTTATGTTGCTGGCTTTAAGCCTTTTAGGCCAGAGAATGCTTTTAGGTACAAGGTATGGTTTTCTGAGTCTTGTGTCACTTGCCATCACTTGATACTTGTGTGCCATCAGGGTTCTGCCAGTGGCCTGAAAAATGTGTGTGTCCTTATTGTGAGCTGCCTTTAAAGGAAACAGAACTTCCTGCTTGGAAAAGAGGCAGGGTTGTATGCATCCTGGTTCCTCAGTGCCACAGGGTGTGCAAAGTAGGTGTACGTAGAGGCTTCTGGAGATCAGAGCTACCTTTTGCTATAGCTTAGCTGTGCATGTGATTCCAGTGTAGCCATGGGAAGAACTCTAGCTAATAGGATTCTGGACCATCGTAATGGTGAGCTGAAATCTGGTGTTCCTGTGCTGTGAGCACTGTGCAGTCACTTGTATGCTCACGGTGACAGCTGCAATGTCATATAACCTTATGAGTAGGTAAAGTGCACTCTGGTAGCTGTGTTACTGCATTATGCTTTGAGAAGATATGGTTAAGTGCCTGACAACAATAAATAGTGGTGCTTTTGTACTGGGGGAGAGAGAAAGCTCAGGGAACTTAATAGGTGCCTGAAAATGCTTCCTGCTGAGCAGTGAATTAGTTCTGGCAAGCAAATGTGGTTTTGTGGTTACAGACGTTGTTGTGGCAGGTGTCTTTGGGTGGTGCTTTTATTTAGTATGCCAAAGTATTTCTGAAGGTATAAAGCAGAGATGAACCTGGAGAAGCCATCTTTGGCAGCATTAGGTTTGCATTTATTTTCTGTTGTACAGCATTTCCTTTGGAAGCAGCTGTACCAAGAGCAAAGCATTGGTAAGAGCAGCAGCTTTTCTGTCTAGGTCACCAACTAAAATAAATTGTGCCTGGTAATTGTAAAGGACAATTCCCATTTGGCTGAGGTTCCTGAAGGAATAGATTAGCTGCAGGCTGGTTGACTTGCTTTGTTCCTGTGTCAAATTATATTTTACATATGCCTGGACAGACTTTATCTGCATTCTCCTACAGGCTTGTCGGGTCCAGAACATCTGGTGGTGTTTGGCAGGACGCTGACTCTCCTATTTCTGTAGGACATTTGTGTGGGGAGAAGGCATGGAAATGTTTGTTCACCAGTAAATAAGTGGGTATTCCACAGGATGTGCTGATAAGGCTGAGCTGAGAAAGGTATTTAAACACTGCCTGCAAATAGTACTCTTCAGTTCTTAGCTCAGTGTCCTCTTTGCTACTTGTCTGTGTGCTCTGTGCAGTGAAAATGCATGACATCAGTACTGATCTCAGGCATGGCAGGAGGGTGGACTGTTCCTAAGGAGTGAAGAGCTGATAGCTGAAGGGCTGCTGTCTGTTCTTTTTTGTTTAGTTAGGTATGGGCCTGAGACATAGCTGGTGCAAAGGTGCTCTACTCTAAATATACCAGGACTCTAAAATAAAACCATAATCGGCTTGCAGCTCTGGGCAAGCTTTTCCATCCTCAGTTATCCAGGATCTCCTGGAGTGGAAAGGATTGGAGGGGAGCGTGGGAGGGCCAGTGCTCACACGTCATGAGAACAGCTTTCTTTGGACTAGTGAGGAAGCAAACAAGGGCTCTTCCTCCTGGTTTTCAGCGTGTTGAATGCCATGGGGTTTGTCAGCTTTGCTTTTCTTCTTCAGCTGGATGCTCCTGCTGCTTGTTTTTGTCAGAAAGCTGTCCCTGGTAGGTGCAGTTCGACATCTGCACTGTGCAAAGGGACGACTTAAATGCAACATGAACCTCACCGGATTTGCCATTTGACTTTTTGTGTCTTACAGTGCAGAGCCACAGATCTCCAGAGTGCTTGTGGTTCACAGTGTGTCATTCCACAGGCTTCAGAATAAATATGAGATGCTTGTGCTTTTGTTTGCCCAGACAGTTGGAAAATACTTGACTTAATATTTGTGTAGGTGCTAGAATAGTTTGGTGTTGGCCCTGTAAATGGGCATTTATCCTTTTTTCTCTTCATCTCTTACTGAATTCCTGTGTTTCCTTACTGACTAGTCTGCAGCAGAATACTTCACAGTGTCAGTATGTATTAGCAGTCTGATTTACTATTTTAAACTGTGAGGTAAGTTCCTAAACTTTGCAATTTAGAGCAAAAAATGCTAGAGAGCATTTAGTTTCACGTTACCTCGGGGCATATGTTTCATTTGTGCCTGTCAGGAAATGCAGTTTACCAGAGACTGACAACACAATTATTTGAATAACTCTCAAATTCAGAACTTGATCATTGCCCACTGTAAAGGACAGCAGATGTGTTTTTCCCCAGATGCACATAGGTGGCACTGTTGATCTGCAAATTAATAGCAGTATGCAGAAGGTGGCTTTCTAGCAGTTTCTCAGACACTTAAAATTTGGGATATTTGGAAGTGGTGGCTCTGGCTGCTGTAGATTTTTGGGGGATCCTACGATTTGCATCCTTTGTCACTAAGCTGTCCTACCAGCTGCTGCAGCAAACTTCCCCTGATTGCTCCCAGGTGGGGTGCTGGGGGTACTGCCTGCTTCCAAACCATCTGTTTGTCTCA
Source organism: Chrysolophus pictus (assembly GCA_037305975.1). Classification (NCBI taxonomy): domain Eukaryota; kingdom Metazoa; phylum Chordata; class Aves; order Galliformes; family Phasianidae; genus Chrysolophus; species Chrysolophus pictus. The sequence goes on along the minus strand of CM074582.1, from coordinate 36,355,213 downwards.
GTGCCCTTTAAAATGAGAACTTTTGGAAGGAAAGTGCTATCTTCTCATAATACTTGCGGGGGTTCATTTGTGAAAGCAAATGGAACAGGAAAGGTAATTAAATGAAGTTACTATAGCTTGTGGAATTTTGTAGCACCAGCAGTTTTACCTTGTTCAGGTATGAAGGCAAAAAGAGGCGTTTAAGAGGAGGTTCCCAGGAGTGGCAGAGCCTCTCTTGGGAAGGTAAAACTTTGGGGAAGAGCTGGAAAAGGAAGAAGCTGGAGCAGAAACAAGCTGGGGGCAAGGAGGGACAGGGTTATGTGTACATCATATGCAAAAAAGAGGGAAAAGCTGTCAGAGAACTACTGAACAGCAAGACAGTTCTTTAATATTCAGTCAAACTCAGAACTGGTGTTGCTCTCTCCTTGGTAGGATCTGGACTAACGGTATTTTTCTTCTCCTTGTTACCCCTCAGTGTTCAGGACAAAGATGGAGTGCTGGATCCTGTAGCTATCCCTCGGTTCATTCCAGAAATCACAATTGGAGGTGCTGAATATGATAAAATCTATTACGAATTTCGATCGGTAAGTAACTCTGGAAAGGGAGCACTTGTCCAACAGCCAAACAACAGTCCCTGCAAAAGTGTGAGTGCATTCACCACTGTCCTGTGCACAGCCTGAGTGTTAATCTCATGTAACAGATGCACATTTCAAAGAGCGAGTTCTGGATTTTGCCTGGATTCCCACCTTTCTTGAAGTCTAGCTTCTACATAAGAGAAATAATGAAACAAATGGTTTGTTTCGTAAGCTGATTTTCCTTTTTGATCTTTAGATGTGGACTAAAGGATAAGTAGTTTTCCTTTGTCTTTGTTTCTCCTGCCCTGATTAGTCTCTGACCTCTGAAATCTAAAATAATCCTTTGAGTCAAACAAGAAAATTGGAAACCCATGGCGACTAAAGAAGGCTGCTTATAAAACCCTTGAGGAGGGGGTGTTTTTCTGAAGTGGGCTGAGGAGGTAGGAACATTGCATTGGATCTCAAAACTGTTGTTGCTTTAAATAGTTTGTTTCTGTAAGCGGGCACAAATCCAAAGCCTGTTGTGGCCCAGCACTCTCATACACCTCATGCAGGCTCCCACACAATGTTTTAATTAGCTGCTTGCCTTTCTGATTCTGCAGACAATGGCCTCCAATTGACTTAGCACTTTGTCTTATCGGTTATTGTTGTTCAGCTGGCATGGGGTCCTGCCCTACCACGCAGCATTCTCCGAAGGCCCAGGTGTTGTGAATTCTCATCAGAGAAATTGTGGCACTGATGGCAATTAAGTAATGATGATTGGACAAACAGAAGTTGCAGGTGATGGTTCATTTTCAAGTTGTGTTGAAATCTTCTATGGTTGCTGGGTTTTTGTATATTTTCCTAGAAATCACAAAAGGAAAGGAATATGAATTGTTTGTAACCATGCAAATCATGATTTGCACTTTGTCATTTTTCTGGTTGTGCTTGTATACAATCTCTTAATAGAATTAAAACTGTTCTGTGGGCTCATTTGGAAACTGAACTAGCAGCGTTTTCTTCTCGAATATTCATAGGGACTTCTGAAACAACTGTTAACAGAATTTGTTCCTCCTCAGTTAATTGTGCAGTGGAGAGGCTCTGTGTTCATGCTGTGCTGCCTCATTTGAGATGAATTCTTTCCACCATGTAAGGGGGGTTAACCATAAGGGTTAAAGCAGCAAAAAGCTGCTTTAGCTACTGTGGTTCATCTGAGCTATCAGTTTTGTGCTTTTTAGTGTGACGTTTTGAATCCCAAACTTCAGGCTCAGTCTAAGAGTTTGTGAAGTCCTTCACACCAAGAGATGCCTATGTGTGTGCAGCACGTACTTCAGAATGGTCTACTGCATGCCTTGTTGCCAGCACGGAACATCCATCTGTGCTGATGGTGCCTTTCTTCCTGTAGATGGTAGGTTTTTTTGGCTGAGATGTCACCTAGCAGAGGAGCTGGGAGTTGCTGAAGCTGCCTGACACACAGCTAGGACCTCAGAGCTGTGTGCTGGAAAGCAGGGGGACTACTTCTGAAAGCCTTTTTTTTTTCCTTCAGCTGTACAACAGCACATTCCTCTCTGTGTTGGCATGAAACTGGGAACGTCCTGCCTCCTCAGATAGCTGCCTTCAGGGAAAAGTCGCTTCCCTTGCAGCAAAGGGGTGCTTGGGAGTAGGTATGTGAATACCTGAGGAAGAAAGCTGGGATTTTGGATTGCTCTGCTCGATGCCAGTTAGTTGACAGCAGGAGCCTGAGCTTTTCATTGCAAAAAACATTGCCAAAATAAAATCTCCCATCTGCAGGCGTGCTTTTAGGCCCTGATTCAGGGAAGCACTATGGAAAGTGATAATGTCATTTGGAAAAAGAGGAGTCATGTGTGATTCACAAAGCATTCTGTTAAATCCAGACAATACCGACTACTATTTTTTTTATTTTTTTTTCTCTCCTGGATACTTAAACTCTTGTAAGCCCTCAGGCGCGGGGATTGTGCACAGTGGAAAAGATGTGAAGCATTCACCTAAGCTACTAGAAAGGCGAGCACGGAGCCAGCCCCACATGCTGTTTAATGTTCTGAGAATCCAATTATTTGCGTTGAAACCTAAGAGCTGCATTTTTCCTCCAACTTCGCTTAGCAAACCAAGTTGTGAGTTTCTGCTTGCTTGCATTCAGAGGTAATACAGCACGACACCAAGCAGCACAGACAGGAGAAGCAGATGAACTGTAGACGTGAGTCTTGGCTACGAGTTTGCTGGGTCTGATGGGAGGGAATCTCAGCTCATAAAGCCTCGCCTTGCCCATGTCTGTGCACAGATGGTTGCATCTCTGCTACCAGTCTTGCGTTTGAAGACAGATAAAGATTTTAGGCTCACGTGACTTGTAAATAGAGGCTTAATTATGGTGTAATTACAGAACTTGAACTTTTCCTTGTGGGAAATGCATGCTTTTAAAGTTAGAGTAATGATGTTTACCAGATAAACACAATGATTTGTGTAGGGGATTTTTCTTCCTCGGCAGTCCTGTAACTAGCTATACATCCCTGGTTGTACAAATAGGCAACTAACTGCTGTGCTTTTCAGAGCTGCATGCACACAGTTCATGCTGCCTAATAACAGTGGTTTTCAGGGATTTTCAAACTCCAGGCAGAAGCTGGGTTTTGTTCAAAATATTAATTAGTCACAAGCAACTGAGGAGGAGGAGGAAACGCTTCTCAGGGAATGAGAATTGAGTACATTTTCCTTTCCTCAAAATCGTGAGGTAACCGCATACAGCTCTGAACACCATAAGATTGCTTTTTATGTATATCCTCTTAATTTCTTCTGTAAATGTTCTTTTCATATGTGAGGAGGTAGCTTTCTGCCTCTTCCTCTTTACAGTGGAGTCATCTGGCAGGGCTCAGGCGTTCTGTTCAGGCATTCATAAACTTCTAAAGATGCTTTTCTGGCACAGGAAAAGTAACCTTTTAGTCAGGGTATGTAGATCAGAGATAAGCATGTTCATTCTTAAGTGAAGCAACATTATTTTAGGAACTGTCAGACTAGTAAAGGCTTGAATGCTATGTTTTTTTTTATTTTTCCACAACTGCTGTATCTCTGCACTTTCTTCCAGCCATGCACAGTCCCACAGATAGTGCTCCAAACTCCGTGTGCGCCATGTGAAGCTGGAGCACAGAGGCAGATGTGTTTGCAGAGAAGACAAAACCAAATGATTCTGTTTAATGGAATCAGTGCACTTAAATAATGTACTTCTGTACTTCACGCTCCCAAATGGTGTTGGCAAGTCCTGCCTGAATCTCCTAGGGATGGTGAAAAGAGAATTTGTTTACGTGCATGCTCTTTGCTGTCTACATAAAAGTGCAGCTGTCTGAGCTTCATATTCAAACTGTCACCTACGTTTTTACCTCTGAAAACGAAGCTGCAGAACTTCAAAATAATGGTTCCACTGCAGATTGTAGGGAAGTGATCAATATTTCTTTTACCCAAACTTTGTATTTGAAAAGACAGTGAAATAAATTAATGAGGCTGCTGCTTACGGACAAGAGTTTGGAGTCGAGGGTTTGCTGGTGTTCACTTACATATCGGAGTGGAGAATTTTTTGCTATAACAGGAAAGTTAAGTATTTAATATCTGATCCTCTCATGTCATTATTTCTAATTAAAGGCATGCGTATTAGCCCACTTGCTTCAACCCTGGTTTGTGCAGTCACTTTCCTCTATTTCTCCAGTGGCTTGTCCCAATGTTTTTAAAGAGTGATCTAAGAAATCCTGGAGGAGAACAGGGCTATTTTCAGCAGAATGCTATAAAACACAGCTTGCATCCAACACTCTAGGCTTTTTGTTGTGTTTTTTCCATCCTCTCTCCAGGGGGTAAGAACGTGCAGTGGGAGTATTGCATCCTCTTTCTAGCTTGCTGGGATTCTTTAAGTGCATGTGTGGGTGTGTATATTAAAGAAAATGAACAAATGCTTGGGCACATAAACTCTCTTACCACAAGACAGGTCCATGCACCTAGAAGTTCCTTTTGTAATAAAGCAAGTCTTTTATCAAAATGTTTTTTATCTTTTGTTAGCCAGAGCGATACAACTGGAAGAAAGTCAGGGACGTGTGCCTTACCCTTGGAGCAGGCAGTTTATGAAGAATTCTTTGAAGAATTTATTCCACACTCTTGAACTACCTTCAAAGATGCTTTCTATCACAATATGAGTTCCGGCTCCAGCGAGTGCATGTGCATGAGGCTTGCTTAGAACAGTGTTAGTCGTCATCTTTCCATCTGAGTCATCCTTCTGCTCCTGTACTGAATTGGTGAACCCTGTGCTCCTCTCTCTTTACCCACATACTGCTTTTCCCCACCGTGCACTGCCTGTTTGCTGATCCTGGGGATCCCTGCAGCTTCCATCCGGTGATTTCTTGCCTTGATCATTCCTGTTCTCTTCCAAACCAAACTGTGCAACGTCCCTTTCTGTCATGAGATAAAATTTGTGCTCTCGCAGTGCTCACTGTGTGAGGAAAGCAGAGACAAAAGTATTGATTTTTCTTCAGCTATCCCTTACACATCTCTCATTGTGTTTGTCTAGTCAGTGCAGCTCCATATTGTGTGAAAGCAGTGCAGTGAGCTTTACTGTGGAGATAACTCTTGTGGGGTGATGCACACTTTGGCCTTTGGCCTCAGATTTTACACAGGCTTGTTGCAGCAATTAGTCACTTTACATGTGCATACACACATACACACACAGTCTGCTCTGTGTAAATAAGTAGAACTTCATAGAAATTATGGTTTTGGTTCTGTTTTTTTACAGGATCCTGTAGCTTTTCACAGTTTACTTAGGTAACAAGAGTTGGCTTCCATGGTAGTCTTGCCTTTGGAGTTTAAGATATTCTATCTTTTTTTTTTTTTCCTTCTTTCTATGTTTGTAATTATATCAAAGATGGATGCTATGGTAACAATCTTCTGTTCTTCCTCTCCTGCCATTTTTTTTTTCTTGTCTTGCCAAACTTTTTGTTTTTTTGGACCAAGGACTCCTGTTCCATTTCTTATTTTTATGGAGTTGTTTGACAGTTGTAATGCCCAGCCCTATCTGCATTTGGATTCAGGAGGGGATGAAAACAGGCACGCAATAAATAAGGAAAAGCTCAGTTTATTTTTGCTGCTTTATCTCTGCAAAAATATTTTTAGCCATTTCTAAAATAAGGGAAGATGTTGCCTAGCTAGATAGCTGTAGGACTACAGGAACCCAAGGAACTACTAAAAATGAAGGTTAATAAAGTTGTTTCTGAAGGGTTTTTGGGAAAGGGTGGGAATAGGCACATGATCTGCTTCTGTTTCCTTCTCACTGATCCTCCTCTGTTCTCATCAACCTTAAATGTGCATGGGAAGTGTGAAAAGTTTGAATGGCCCCTCTGCTGCTTTGGAACTGCGTAGCTTCTCTTCCCTGCTTACCTTCAAAGATAGCATGGGTAATAGGCAGAGATAACCATCCCAAATATGGAGGGGAGGAGGACTTTGAGCCCCTTGGGACTGTCAGATCTCTGGTTTTGCTTTACATGCACTGGGTGCCTATCTAAATCAAAAAGGCAGTAACATCCCACTGCTATTAAAATAATCTCTTTTAAACTTGGCACTCTGACATTGAGTCCTGTGAAAGGAAACACTTTCTTGGGGAGCAGCACATCCTTACCCTCTGAAACCCTTCTGTCCCACAACATAACAGGAACACGGTCTCCAAGCTAAACCTCTATTAAGGCACTAAAAGCAAACAAACAAAAACAGCACATGAAAAAATAGCTGGGGAAAAAAAAGATATTTTGTTGATGGAGGAATGGAGGAAGAAGTTTCAGCCGAACTGCTTCCATTCTTCTGCATTTCCTAGGGAACTTTGGAGAGAGCCCCACATCGGCCAGTTTCATCTTGGCTTCTTATACTGAATATCATGCTCTAAATCAGGAAATGGCTTTGGCATGTATGTACAGAAGGTGCTTGGCTCTGTTTCTTGATCTTCCTCCCATCCCTGTATTGCTCCAGCTCCTTGGGGTAACATCTCCATGGGTCTTAAAGCATGAAGTTATGTGGATTTGAGTTGTTGAGCTGCATGGGAATTGTGAGATTTGGTTGGGGGCAGGATTAGTATGCCATCTTCCTTTTCTCCTGATAGCATCTTTATAGTGAGAAGCACTCCAGGGGTTTTTAGTGTAGAAATGGTGATCAAAGAGCTGCTTTCACTCAGGGCCACAGAATCCCAGAATGGCTTGGGTTGGATGGGACCTTAAAGATCATCTATTTCCAACCAGAGTTGTGTTGGCAGTCCTGTCATAGGGAGCCTTTTGCATTGTGCCTGCCTGGTTAAAAAAAATGAATCTACAGTTAGCTGAGTCTTTGTGACTCGAATTTGGTTGCTTTTTCCAACCACAGACAGTGGACCCTGCGCTATGGTGTGAGTAATTGGTGTTCTTAACATGCCCTTTCCTAAGGAAAAACAAAATATTCTGCCAGTGTGGAGTACACACAGTGTGGAGTACTGTTGCAAGTTGACACTGGAAAATGACTGCAGCAAAATATTTAGCCATGCCCTGTTGCTTATTTATTCTTGGCTGTCTTGCAAAAGCAAAGCTGGAGATATACATTAGATTGTTTACGGTGTTTGTAGTTGTTCAAATTGCAAGTCACAAATTCCTTTCTACAGATTGTATTCCTGCTGACACTCAGCTATGTGGTTTGAAGTGAAAATGCTTTGGCTTTAAAGAAATAAGGCATGTCCTCCTTATGGACACTTATCTTTTCATAGGATCTCTGATGATTTCTCTGTTTTTGGTTGATGGTGGTTTTTTGTTTTTTTGTTTTTTGTTTTTTTTGAGAGTTGTGTGTTGGTTTTTGGTTATTTATGAATGAATGAAGGGTAAGAACCACCGAACAATTTCACTAAATTGTGTCTGTTTTAACCTCAATCCACTAAAGCTTTTGAGTGCTGTCTTACTCAGGCTGTAGTGAATTGCTCACAGCACTAAGGAAAGGATGGTAAGAGCCAGGCTGTAGGCAAATGTCTGTCTTTTCCAGTCCTCTGGAAATCAAACTATACACCTCACGAATGCATGTTTATGGGCAGAAGGGAAAAGAGTGGTGATTCTTTCTTGCTCCTGGAGTGCTGGAAAAGAAGATAGATTCTAAGCTTATGGATGTAGACCTTTTCAGGCTGTTAAAACTCTCCAGAGCTCTACCTGTACATGTCTGGTTTGAAATGATTTTATATGCTGTGGCTGCAGCATATAGCAAACAGCTGGCTAAAGCTGTTTGTTGCTACTCTGCAGCATATACCACTTTATAGGGCTTTTCATCACGTTTATAGCTTTGACAGGCACTTCTGTGGCAGAGTTCTTAATTTAACTGATGAGATGATCTTGTTTTCATCTTTTTACTGATGTTCTTTTAAAGTTGAGCAGTTTGATTCCTCTGAGCCGGCTCTACCTTTTCTGGGTAGAGCTTATTTCATTAGTTCCTTTCTTCATATAGTGGTTTTTATAGCATACTTCTTGAGCTAATCCCTGCTGCCAGCTCCAGGCTGTGCAGTGTATCACAGCAGACCAGAGCTTGAGTCTCAGTCTGCTGCATTTTCTTGCAGTGAAAAGATCTGTTATCCAGCAGTATCCCTGCAGGAGCTGACATTCACCTCCTCAGGCTGTTGGGTCTCTCTGGAGGGACATCTGCTCCCAGGTAGTGGTAACTACATGGCTTTTCTTACTCTTTGCAGGAAAGATTGTTACTGTCTGCATTCTGACTCTTGGTATTGAGCAGACCTGTTGGTGTGCTCTATAGGTGAGCTGATGATGCCAGGAAAGGCTTGGGTGGGATTTGTCTGACCCTAAGTGCTGCTACTTTTACTTTCCTTGAAGATGTTTGGTAGAGGTCACGCATAATAAGATGTGCTACTGTTGCTGTTATTAACACGTTGATTAAGTTGCACTTTTTTTTCCTTTAGTCTTATTTAAGTTTTATTTGAAGGTAGAGAACGTGGAGCAATCCTATGAATGTGCCAGCCAGTGACAGTGATGTGGCATTGCTGCAAGTTCAACTGGGAAACTTACACTTAATTTCGAGTCATGGAAAATGAAAGTCTCTTCCAAATATTCGCTTGTTCTCTCATTGAGAGACTGAATTTTTAGTGTCTTTAGTGTCCTTCAGCAAGGGATCCATCTAGCTGTCAGCTTTGTTTATTGGCACCTTTATCTTGTACTGGAAGTAGTAATCAAGTATTCAGCTTCTCTTTCTGTTCTCACAGCTACTGGTGAGTTTCATGGAGCTGTGTCCCATCTCCCTTCAGTCACCTCTTTTCCAGCCATCACCTTACTGGCAGCTTTGGTGCTGGCTGCTTTTTCCCATCCCTGTCCTTGTATTGGCTCAGCAGCCAGCAGGCTGGAAGCTTCAGCTGGCGCAAAGCTAAGGATGCAGGGTGGAGTCTCAGCTTAGCCAATTGCTGGCCCCAAAAGGAGCACATCCTACAGCTTCCTTGCATCTCCATGTTTGCCTCCCACCACTTCTCTTTGCAGCTGTCGGGTATGCGTTTGGTCGAAGGAACTCATTGAGTCACTGAAAATAAGCCAGCCAAAAGGAGTGCATAGCTTCTCACTGGGTGAGGGAGATGACTGGGCTTGTGGAATGATACAGCAAGCTGCAGAGAGGGTTGGGGCTGCGCAGCAGGGAGGTGAGATGATGATGAGTACTATAGGATCTCTCCCTTCTCTTGATATTGAGCTGGTCTGGTCCATTCAGCCACCTTGTGCATGGTCACTGATGCTTTTCCTTTGTGTCAGTACAGGCTCCTTGTGCATCTGAGCAAATGCTTCTTCTAGGAGGAAGTGGAGGGGAGGCAGAGCACCACAAGAACAGGAACAACTCCCATTGCAGTGGAGTTAGACCAGCCTTGTACCTAGTTGTGCAGCTTTACTATGGACAGTTCTGAAAGATAGGAGCTTTGAAGGGCTCTGCCTCAAAAGTCATCTCTGTTGCTTGCACCTAAGAACATAAACTCATGTGATTCTGCTTACTAGGTAAAATGAAATTTGTTTATGTGCTGTTTCCTGGCTGTTTGGAAGGCCCCTTAACATACCCTGAAACTCAACTGCTTTTGCCAAGGCCCACTGTGAATGATGGAGTATGGATGAATACTTATTATAAAAATTGCTTTGATGTTTTGCATGTCTTTAACCAAAGGCACATGTGGAATTTGTTTTGGACAATGAATTTGAATTCTGCTGGGATTGATATTGTGTTGTTTTAATAGGGGAGGTTTCCCCAGGAATGGAACTATAAAGCCCTGTATGTTCCCAGAGAGCTCCTGTTGCTTTAATAATCTTGTTATCTGGGAATCTCTTGGGTATCAGAGGGCCAATTATGTGCTGCCCAGAGAGGACCAGGGAGAGATGTTTTTGTGCTAGAATTAATAGACACAGGCTGGTCACAGCAGGTCTTATGCCCTGCCTAACTCACCACTGTAAATTTGTAGGGCAGGGATAGTAATCATTTATTTCCATCTCACATCTCCTCTTTGCTCAGCAGGAGTAACTCTTAACAGGACAGCATGGTTTCTTCTGATGTTTAGACAAGACATTAAAGACAAGTTGGAATGAAATACCCTAGAAAAACTGATCAAGAATGACTTGTAATAGCTTGTGACAGGGCAGGGTGGTGGATGTCTTATGAAGGAAGTAGAAGTCTTCAGTTAGCTTGATGCTCTGTAGAAAGAAATCTGTTCTGACCCTAAAATAAATAAGGAAAGATTCCTCCGCCTTCCTTAAAAGAGGCTTCAGCATGGATGAAGTAGCTGTTATCATGGCCTGAGCATAGATTTCATCAAGACAGCTCTCTTAAGCAGGATACTTGCCCAGTTTCTTTGAAAGGAAAGATCACTAGGACATGCCAAGGGTCCTGTGTGGAACCAGGTTTTGTGTGGAGCTGGGTGGACAATCTGTGCTTAATTAATTGTAAGGAGTGTGGCTGCTACATTATTTTGCTTATTATTTTGTTCATTTTTTATTATTATTCCTGCATCTCTTTGGTCTGTAGGATCAAATTGCCCAACATAAGGTATTGATCCTGTTGCTGGGCGTTGTGGTATCCAGTGGCTTAGTTTTACCTAGTTGGTACAGAGCCTGGTTCACGTTTATTCAGGCAGCAACCACTCTAAAATTTTGCCTTGCTTTAGCAAAACGAGTTGCTAAGAGATGCTTTTGCTGACCTGCTGGTGCAGCCTGCGCTCTCCTAGCCTGCACAGAGCACGTGTGCTGTTTTGCTGTATTGGCAGGCTCTCTCTCACAGACCTGCATGCTGTGTTAGTAATCTCTTAAAATGGCTGCTACCTAAACAGCCTCTTTCCCCAAATCTTTAAGGCTGAAGGTAGAATGGCTTGGCGGTTGAATTTGTGATGCTGCCCTTGGATGGTCTGCAGGGCTGTGCCTATACTCTTCCTGCCAAATCCCATGCCATGCTTTGACTGCAGGTGTGTCTGATAGCTGACCAGCTGAGCCTCCAAGGATGGACTGTGTTCTTAAGTCTCCCATGTCCTTCCACACCCAGAACTGCTGTTCCTCAGCTCTAGGCCTGGATGCTACTCCTTGAACTTCTGCATGCCAAGAACCTGTATGGGTTACTGTCATATCCTGAGTTAGAAGGGACCCACCAGGGTCACCCAGTCCAACCCCCAGCCCCATGTAGCACCTCCCAAATCCAACCCCTGTGGCTGAGGTTGGTGTCCCAACACTCCTTGAGCTCTGGGAGCCCTGGGAGCTGCTCCGTGCCCAACGCCCTCTGAGGCACAGCCTTCTCCTCACCCCCACCATACCAGGCAGAGCAGAGTGGAACAATCCTTTCCCTTGCCTGGCTGGCAGTGCTAGGCCTAATGCATCTCCATTTAGATTTGTCCCTATTGCAGCTTGCTTTCCGTCCCTGGTGAGGATGCAGACCCTCCAGCTTCCCTAGCACATCTGATGCCCCCCTCCCAGTGCTCCAGCCCATTCAGCCTTTCCTTCTGCAACATGTTTCTTGGTTTACATGGCCTAAGCTCTTGCATAATGTGTCTCCAAAGACCTGTGAAACCATTCATAATTCCTGATGTGCCATCCAACAACACGGCTGACTCTGAGGATCCCCAGCCCAGTGCCATTGTTTGGTTTAACCTGGCTGATGGCTCAGCACCACGCAGTCATTCACTCGCTCCTCCCCTTCACAGTGGGATGGGGGAGAGAATCAGAGGAGAAAAAATTGTAGAAAAAGTGGAACTCTTAGGCTGAGATGAAAACCTTTGACTAAGATAGAGAAAAGGAAAATGGTAATTATACGAATGTATCTAAAAAGTGATGCACAAGCAATTGCTCACCACCCCCAACCGATGCCCAGCTAGCCCCTGAGCAGCATAACAGAGAGGGATGAACTCCCACCCATTTAGAAGTCCTCCTTCATGATGTCATATGGTATGGAATGTCCTTTTGACCAGTTTTACGTCGGCTGTACTAACTTTGTTCCTTCCCAGCTTCATGGGCCCTTCAGTGCAAATGGCCTTGGCTCTGTACAGCACTGCTTAGCAAGCAACTGTAAATATCAGTGTGTAATCAACGTTGCTTTTCTCCTAAAACCAAAATACAGCATCTTTCCAGGCACTCTGAAGGAAACAGTTCCATCCCAGCTGAAACTAAGACTCTTTATTCCATACCACTTACATCCAGTTTGGGTCCCACAGTTTCTACACGTTCTAACTAACTAGCATCACCTATCTTATATGGCATCTTGTGTATAGCAATGGCTAACACACTTCAGAGAAAACGTAATGAGACTGCAGCATCAGTGTTTCCATGAGCCCTGGGTTGGGAACCAGTGACACAGAAGGGTCAGTCATGCTAACCAGCAAGTCTGCAGCAATCAGCTCCCAGAAACCTGAAGGGTCTGTGTGGAAGAGCTGCTGCTTGAAGGTCAGTGAGGTTCAGAGGTTGCAAGTGAAGGTTGTTGCTTTGGTCCCAGGGTACCTGTGAAATTTGGGTTGGTGGGGTGTTGAGAAATCTCAGTTTTTCCAGCACGTAGTGGTGTCTGGCTGTGCTGGTGGAGACGGGCAGAGATTGCATTCTGCTTTAGTGAAGTTAAGTTCAGCTCTTGAAGGCTAAATATGCAATTTCATTTGAATGGTTTAATTTAAATGTAGCAATTAACTCAGAATTTCATGCGTGAAACTTATGCATTTAATAGTGTGTGTCTATTTTGGCATGAGATTCTACTGACTTAGACCATTCTGCTACCGTGCACCAAGATTAGAGGGGTCATCTCTAATTAAAATGAGGAATGGCATGTAGTGGTAGAAATGGGTGAATCCAGATGGAATGTGCTTTTCTGTTGGTGAGGTATTGGCTTAGTTTATATGTAAATGTGTTTATATACGGTATTGAAATAGTATTTTCAGTGTGTATTCTCTATTTTTCTCTAAAGGAATTAATTTTTCTACAAGTACCGGTCCTAATTTTGCAAAAAATGGCATATTTCTTTTTGCAGATAACACCAGTCGCTTTGTGGAGAACCTAAAAACTTTGGCAAACAGTAACAAAATGCCTGACTAAACTTTCTGTTTTCTCTAGCTTCCTGGTCGCAATTATAAGAAGGGCTACAACGCTGAAGCTGGTGACAAATGGATCTGGCTGAAATGAAATCTGCCTCGCTCGGGAGCCCTAACGGTGATCAACCACAGCACTTGAGTGGAGAAGAAGCTGAGTTCAGTATGCCTGCTCTGCATCAATTCAGTGTAACACAAAGGAAATGCTGGGTAAATCATCTTCCAGCTACAGCGTAAGAGAATAGACTCCTGGAAGGCAAATGCAAATCACCTCATTCTGGTTTGTTCTTCCCTGCTGAATTCAGGGTGCTTTCTCTTTGGATGCTTGATAGCCTATGTGTAATAGAAAAGCGGTATTACAGGAGCAGACTTAAGATCAGTGCTGAACTTCTTCATCAAGACTGTGGCATGCTATTATACAGAATTATTGTTGTTTTCCTGAATGAAGAGAAATTAAACCTGTATCCTCCTGGTTCTCACAAAGTTAATTTCTTGCTCTGTCATGCGTGGTGTTTTATTTGCTTCATTAGAAGAGAGCACCTGCTTAAATAATACACTCACATCATGTTCTGAAAGCCTCTTACTAGACATCAATATCAAAACAACAAAGCACAGGGAAAAGTTTTTGAGAGAAGGAAGAAAGTTTTCTTGATGCGAATAGCAAAATATCTGTGCTTGAAAGTAAAACAAACAAAAACTGCAAATAATTGCCAGCAGTTGTTCTCATAGCTTCTTCCCTTGAATGGAAACCATAGATCAAAATGTTCGTGGGATATAAAAGACAGAAGTAATTATTATATTTGTAAGTCCCTGAAAATCCAAGTTCTTTCTTTTTTAAATAAATGATTCATTTGGTATTAGTTAGTCACACAAATGAGGCACCTCGGCATTGGTTCAAGCATTGCTGTCCAGATTTGGTCTGCAGAAATTCTGTGTTTCCAGCAAGGGGCTGGCTGAGCACTTCAGTCACCGGATGGATGGAAGTGCTGTCAGGCATTCTGGCCTTCAGGGCAGTGCCTTTGAATTAAGCAACCAGGTCTAGGCCATGGATCAAAACTAGTATGGAAAGAGCCCTTTAAGGAGGGCCTTGGGGGATCAGTTTGGTGCTGAAATAAACGAGCAGTGGGGTACAAAAGTCTCTCTTCTCACTGATCTCTGAATTCTCTTTCCGTGTTTTATGACTTTAGTTGCGTTTTCAATTGTGAAAGGACTGACCCCTTTGGTGCCACTGTGCCACCCTGTGCTGATGCAGCTGCTGGAGCCTCAGAGAAGGGCGATGCTGGGATGCAGTGCCAAGTATGCGAGTGTGAAACAGTCGTCCTCAGCCCCCTGAAGTTCTCTGGTCTTGAGGTCTGGTCAGCAGCACGAGCTGCTCAGCATGGATTGTGCTGCCAGCTGCTGCTTCCTGCTCCTCACAGAGCAGCTCGTAAGGATTTGTGTCTTTCTTGGTACCCTGGCACTCTTGACCACAGATGTGGTGGAAATGAAGAGCCTGCCTTGCTTGAGGCTTTGTGCATTTTCACCTTCTAGACCTCTTTGTTTTCCAGCAAGGCCACGTGCTTCCTCATCGCATGCCTTTCCAAGCAAGGTGTGTCCTGGTGGTCCAGTGCCTGAGAACCTGAGCCACTGGTGTCCGTTCCTGTGGATGAAATCCTGAGCAATCAGTGTCTTAGCTTTTCTTTAAGTGTCTCACAGCAGCCAGTAATGAGTGTGGAGATGAAAAGAACATCTGCTGGGGCTTTAGATTCTCTTTGGAGGAGTCCAGCTCTGTTTTTACAGGTGTCCTCCATCTCAGTGTTGCTCTGTTTTCCAGGTGTTGTAATTCACTTGGCAGTGGACGCAGTGTCAGAACTCTTAGAAAGGCGTTCTGTGCTGTGCGTGTGGTGCTGGCACAGCTGTTGAGTTTAACTTTGCTGTAGCAGGGCACGATGTGGTGCAGGGCATTTATCAGAGCCTTCCCTGCCTGCTCCAGTGGGCCCGAGTTCAGCTTTGGATGTGAAGGAGTTTAATCCAGTGTTGGCATTATGTGGCAAGCAGTGTGGTATGACAAAATACATATGGGACATGGTTTTAATCCAAGTTTTCACTCTTCTTCAAAAGTAAAACCGTTTACAAACTAATTCTGTGAAGGAAATAACTTTCCCTCCCCTTGCTGTGGGAAGGAGTGTTAGCTGTGTTTTTCTCTTCCCTCCTTCCTACTCCAACACTTCAAATAAAAAATCTCCTAGCAAACCAACTGTAAAGTCTTTGAGTTTTTAAGACTATTCTGTGCCAGTTAAATGAAACTGTCTCCAGTTCTTTATTAGATTGGAAAAGATAAAATGACTCAAGTCCTCTTCACACTACTGCGTAGGTACATATGTGATATTATCTGCAGTCTGCCTTGTTATCCCCAGTTCCCACTGCCTATATTAAAGCATGGGGAAGCTTGCCTCTTGCCTGTCATGTCCCATGCTTGATTCTGCCTACTTTCCAAAGGCAGATTCACAGGGAATGGTGTTGATTCATCTAAAGCCATCTACCCCATGTTATGGGCAGAGCCGCTGGGTTTCCCAGCATCAGCGTCAGTCCAGCAACATCCACCACCTTTGGTTCACTGCCCACTTGCTCAAGGAGGGTGAAAAGAAAGAAAGAGGAGGTGGGAATAGGTCCTGCCACCAAAATGATGGCTTGGTGCGCTGCAGGCTTGGGTGAGGCTGTGATGGTTGCCTCTCGGCCTCAGGATTCAGTGCTTTCATGCCAACGCTTGTCCTGCGCTAACAGCTTGGCTTACCGCAGTTCAGATTTGGTCTCCTAACCACCCCCTCTGGCCATTGCTGTGGTTGGTGGATGAGTGTCTGTGCTTTCCCAGCACATCCTTTAATAGCCACCTTGCCAGCTGGGAACAGCTGTAGCTGCCTAGAGTAGA
Organism: Chrysolophus pictus; assembly: GCA_037305975.1. Classification (NCBI taxonomy): domain Eukaryota; kingdom Metazoa; phylum Chordata; class Aves; order Galliformes; family Phasianidae; genus Chrysolophus; species Chrysolophus pictus. The sequence goes on along the minus strand of CM074582.1, from coordinate 36,339,210 downwards.
ACCAGGGCAGCCTCTGCTGAAGGTACTGCACGTGTCTGAGCCCCTCGTGCTTTGCAGCTCAGCGTGAGCTATTGATTCCTCACCTGCCCCTACCCACACCGTATTCTTCAGCAGTGACATCTGGCCCAGGGCTACAATTAAGAGATCCAATGAGTTTCTTCTTCCACTTCCTCCTTCAAGGTGTAACTTTCACATTTTAATCGCAGTGAGGTTTAGATGTTAACTGCTGCTGGAATTCTGGGAAAGCAAAGAGCCTTTGCTGCTGAAATTAAATCAGAGGATGCACATTGCTGTGCCCCCACCACAGACACAAACTGCATTGAATCTCTTCTGTTGAAGAGCTTGCTGAGCAAGTGTAATTTAGATGCACAACCAATTCCAGCTGGCTTTGAATGCTGTTTACAAAAGACTGGGCAAAATGAATCATTTGTGCAAAAGTTAATGGAAGCAAGTGGAGCAACGGGGAGGTGGGACTGCACACCATACCTTGACGAGCTGCTTTCCAGGAATGTGTGCACTCAGGTTTATTGCAAGCATGAAAGTCTATTCATGAAAGTTGTCACAAGGATCCATATACACTAAAGCAGACCTTGGAGGAGAAGGAGGTCTGGAGATGAGTTAAAGGGGTTGCCTTTCCTCCATAAGTTCCTGGCCGCCTGTTCACTTGCATGTGATCTTGGACAAGCTCCTCATGGGTGCGTGGCCCTGGGAACCCCATTCCACATCCATATTGCTTTCTATTGTCCTGCTCATCATGGTCACTTGTGAAATGAGCCTTTAATTCAACACCAGTTGAAAGGTAGGCCAGGCATCCAAAACTGTGTTCTCTGTGAAGGCCGTGCTTGTTGATAGCAGCCTAGAGCCATACTCTCTGCAGCAGATTTAGCCTGACCCCTCATCCCTTGAATCCTTTTTTCCGTGAAGGGGTTTGGGTCTGGTTTCCCCTGCAGCTTTGCATCTCTAGCTGGCCTTCCTGCTGCACTGGCAAGAAAGTGCCATGTCTCCATCTTGCTTGCTTGGGCCATGGCTCCCCAGGAGCAGTGTGCTCCAGGTTTGGTGTTGTGGATTGGAGATACCCATTGTGCTAGAGGAAGGAGCTTTGGCGCTGTGCTAAGGAGCTTTTCTGAGAAAGAAAAACTATTAACCCTCGCAGTCATTCCATAAGACGCACTTAATTTGATCTGACCCTTTTAACCTTGATAAGAACACAGCATTCCTTTCATAGCTGCTGATCAGATAGCGTCACTGCAGGAGCAGTGCGGGCGGTGGGATGGCATGAAACCTGCCAGTTCTGCTCCAGTTCCCAGCTTTAAGTTTTATTTGCCAAATACACATGCACAGCGAGATCAAAACAAAAGTGTTGCCTGCCGGTGCTGTGTAATTCCTCTGCTGGAGCCCAGCCTAGCTGCTTCTATCTGATGGGACCACTCCCGACTGTTTGATTCCTGCTGGGCTTCTCCGCCCTGCCCTACAGAGCTTCAGATACAGACAATACCCAGATCTTGAGAAAGCTTTGTCTCAATTAGCTCAGTGGCAGCCAAGTGCCTTTGGAGATGGCTGGGCTTTCTGTTCATGGCATAGACATAGTTGATGCTTGCAAAAAATTGACCAAAAGTAGGCGCAGTCCATCCAGCCATGGCGTGGTTGGCCTCAAAGCTACGCCTGTTTGCCAGTACCTGGGATTGATGAGGTTGATTTTTATCCTCCTTAGGAGGAAGGGTGTTCAGGAACTAGAGGGATTCCAGCAGGTGAGATTGGTCGTTACAACAGAGGCTTCATTGACTGCCTTCAGATTCTGGTTTCTGCCTGCTTACAGGGGATCCCTGAGCATCTGGAGGAGGAACCCCTTTGCTGCTTCTCTGTGTTGGATGTGGGTGAAACTCAGACTCCTGTTGTCTTCGGAGCTCATGACAGCAGCGTGAGGCCTCATGGCTTTGGCTTCCTGCAAGCCCTGGCTGCCACTTCCTATTCCAGAGTTTCCTTATCCCAGAGCAGAGTCCTGATCCCAACTGCAGTGCTCACAGCAGTAGCAATTCTACTGGTCTGTAATGCTTTGAGGATTAACATTGATATATAGACATCATTTTCATCTTCCATTCAGAATGAGACCAGCCTGCTGCTGGGGTCACTGTTGGAACAAGTGGAAGCAAGACGTGCAGGTGGAGACATGTTTTGGACTTCTAGCCTATGCTGTGTAGGTAGGACCATGGCCAAAACGTGGCACAGCCTTCCCCTCTGCTCAGCCTGTGCTGTGCAGCGCTGGCCAGGAGGTGAGCAGAGGGGGCCAGGAATTTGAAAGGCAGTGGATCTGTGCCACTGGGGCAACCCAAAGCCACAGTGATCTCACAAAGCCCTGTTTGCTTCCCCCTAGGTCCTGGCAGAGCTGTGAGTACACAAAACCCCACTCAGCTCCTCCCCATCCCCTTTGATTTCCCTGTGCATGGTTTTATGTGCAGAGGACATCCTGACCAGTAAATACTAAACAAAGTGCAGGGCAACTGCATGAGCCTCATGCAGAGCCTCTGGCATTCCCATCTTGCTGCTTCCCGGTGGGATGCAGAGGGCTTTCCCAGCACGTCCCATTAGGTGGCAATGCAGCCTGTTCCTGCATGCAGCACCCGAGGGTGAGGGCAGGGAGTGTGGGGCTTCAGGCTGGGGACTGCAGGCTGCACTGGGATGGGCTGGTGGCAATGAGGCTCCTGGCGCATGGGAAAGGCACTGAAAATCTGTGCTGCCCTTCTCAGCACACTACCCCAGGCCTGCAGGGGATGGTGGTGGCACCTGCAGTGCCCTGGCCAGGCTGCTTGAGCTCTTGTTTAAGAATCGAGCAAGCAAAGAGCTTGTCTGGCCAAGTGCTGGCATGCCTGGCTGCGGTGGGGACTTCCCAGGCAGCATCACTCATGGGCCAGACGGAGCATCGCCCCTGGAGGTGCCCTGTGCAGCTGTGGAGGAGATGCCTGGGTGTGGGGCAGGGGCTGAAAGGTGGGTCCGAACACCCCAGCTGGAAGGCCGGCCCTCAGGCTGTACAAGCTGAGCATCCCATATCTCCTATGTTCCACTCCAGAAACGTTATCTGGAGATCAGAACACTCCCAGGTCCGAATCTCCAACAGAGCGGCGTTTGGCAGCAGCCCGGCCAAAGAGAGTAAAGTCATATTAACGTGTGATGCTTCACTGCCGTGTAATTAACTTCAGCTGCTTTTGAGCTGAAGCAAATTACCCTCAAAGCCAGTTTGTGTACCAGGGAGAACTTTGAACTGCGGTCCCAGCCCTTTTGTAGTCAGGGAGGGAGCAGCTCCCGACTGCGGCTGCAGCTCCGTGTGTGGCTGCAGATGAGATAGCGTGGCCCCAACCGCCCCATTTGGGGTGCAGCTGCTTATTGGCCTCAGGGCCAACCCACTGCACACAAAGCAGGGGTTGTTCACCCCGACTGCCACTAACCCCGGGGCATGGGGAACCACTCAGCACCTCAGGAAGCTTCGTTCTTCTTGGCGTTTTGTTGTGTTTTCTTTGCATTTTCATCTCTCCAATGGTCACGGCGCAGCCTGGCACCTCATGCACAGCCCCATAGCTCTTGGCTGGTCCACTCCCTCTGCCTGTTTTAGATCCCTGTGCTGAGGATCTGCTCTGGGAGAGCAGGAGGCCTCCAGCTGGCTTGTCTGGGATGCCTCAGCCAGGGGCAGCCTAATTGACTGTGATAAATTATGAGATCCTAAAAACGAATGAAGATGAGAAGCTCTTATGCCAAGCTCTCGTTGCTGATAGGATGCGAAGCAGATGCGCCTGGAGCTGGCACCCAGAGGGGAGGGCAGTGGCTAAAGGAATGCAATCAGGAGAGGCAGAGAGGAAGCCTCACGCTGAGCCGTCAGCCCCAAACGTCCTCGGTGTGAGTGCTACATCCCCCTGGGAGGAGGAATTGGGCAGGGCAGGACTAAGCTGGGTGATGGTGAGCATCCCACAGGGGATCACAGCCTCCAGATCTTCAGCCACGTGGAGTAAGTTCACGAAGAGGTTCATCATAAGGCAATCTAATGAGAAGCAGTATAGCCAAGTGCTTCCCATTCCGTGACGCACGTCCAAATCTTAATAGAAGCTGACAGCCTGACCCTGTTACCGAGTTCTGGCCAAATAAAATCATCCTGATAGTTCCCCGGAGAAAGCTGCCATGGCTTTAATGTCTTCTCAAAACATTTCTCTGAGTGCCTTAAAAAAACCCCTACAGTTGGTCAGAGCTCAGAAAGCAGTGTCCCCCACGCTGGCACCTCACTCCTGCGTGAAACCAGGATGGCTGGAGGGGTCCAAATGCACTCACTTTGCGGGGTGTTTCAGTAAATTAGCAGCTCATTTTTCTTGCCGTAGCAGCTCATTGCTTTGAGAGGCAGCACTTCCCAATTGGCCACATCTGTGCAGCCTACAGCGTGCGTTGGACCTTTGGCCTTTGGATGTTGGCATGGTTAGATGGAGCTGGGCACGCCAAGATCACATCCTCAGAATGGGTGTGACGGTGGGGAGGTGTTTACCCAGAAAACAAACAGCCTTCCATCCCATCTCAGCTTGAAACTGCCACCTTTTGGGTCCTGCAGCATGAGGACCAGCAGCTCTCCCAGTGAGCTGATCCTTTGACGTGGGAATGCAAAGCACCAGCGCTCAGAGCAGAAGTTGGCAAGCACCTGCATGTGGGTTGTTTTTCTTTTTTTTTTTTTTTTTTTTCTTAATAGCCTTTTATTTATTAAGCTACTTTGGAGTCTGATTCACTTGCTTTGCTCGATATTTATTAGTGCTTCACCTGCCTTGAACTGGGGAGCTGCAGGCACTTTGATAAATGGATTGCCTTTCCTGGAATGATGTCCACACATCAGCTAATGGGGATCTTCCAGTTCCCTGGTGTGCCTGCCAAGGCACCATCCTGTAGATCAGTGGTGGCTGAAAGAATAACCCCAAGCCCAGCTTGCTCAGGCACAGACCTCCCCACTCGGGGTGCTTTGGGTAGCGGTTGTGCTGCCATCTGAGCTCTTCATTTAATTCAGGGCTGTCCCATTTGGAAGAGATGGGAGCCTGTCTGGAACAGAGGAGGATCAGGGGAGACATTATTGCTCTCTACAACTCCCTGAAAGAAGGTTGTGACAAGGTGGGGGTTGGCCTCTGCTCTCTGGTAACAGGGAGTGACAGGATGAGAGAGAATGGCCTTAAGTTGTACCAGGAGAGGTTCAGGTTGGACATTAGGAAAGATTTCTTCTTAGAAAGAGCAGTGCTGCAGTGGCACAGCTGCCCAGGAGTGCTGGGGTCACCATCCCTGGGGGTGTTCCATAGCCACGGGGATGTGGCACTGAGGGATGTGGGCAGTGGGCATGGTGGGGTGGGTTGGGGTTGGACTTGGGGATCTGAGAGGTCTTTTCCAACAGGAATGGTTCTATGATTCTAAGAGGCTCTGCCCTGAAGGACGAGAGAGCAGAAGGGTGAGATAACAATGTCCTTGTATTTGTAGGAAGGTGACCTGACATTATTGTGTGAATGGCCCCAGGATGGGACCCTGGTGATGTTTTGTCAGTGGATGTGATCACAGAATCATAGAACTGCTCAGGTTGGAAAAGACCTTAAAGTCCAACCGCAACATAACCAGCTCTCCTGCAACGCCTCACCTCTGCGGGGCATGCTGCAGTGTCTGTAAAGACTCAGCTCTCTATCAGCGGGGAAATCAGCTGGGTCCCTTCCTTGCGCTGCGTTTTCCCTCTTCCCCACCGCACGAGAACACCGATCCGGTGTTACAGCTCCGCATCCACCCCCACGCTCTGTGTCCATCATCTGCCGGCAGCGGGGTGGGCATCGGTGCGGGTGCAGTTCTGCATCCCTCCCCCTTCCTGCAGCCTCTGCTGCGGGGTCTCTGCCACTGAAGCCGTAGGTTAATCTCTTACAGCAGCAAAAAATAAAGAAGCGTTTAGCAGCTCATCAGCTAGCTAACAGCTCGGGACCGGGCGATGCAATGCGAGAGCACTCCTAATTAGCTGCCGCTTCGCTTGGGGGTGGGGAAGGGGATATTCCCTGGAAACGGCTGTTCCGTGGGAGAGGTGACACTTCTGCACGGGGACGGACCTGGACTTCACGTCCCCTGGGCTGGGGGCTGCAGGTGGAATCACGGCGCTGCCACCCCGAGCTCTCCGCAACGTTGGGAAGATCGCAAAAATAAAGCGAGGTTAAAAACAGTCCCACGTGCCCACTGCCCGCCGGGGGGAATGAGATCGGAGCACAGCCCTCCCTCTGGGGGTCTCTGCTCTGCTGCACCCCCGCAAGCAGCCGCCGGCCGGAGCAAGGCGCTGCGTCCTGCTGCACGCTGCCGAGTGCGGTACGTGCCGCTGCTCCGTCCTGAATGCAGATGGAGTTACTGCTCGCCTGCAGAGGGCAAGGAGAAAAATTGCTGTTAGGCTGAGAAACGGGGAGGTCTGGAGCGGTTTCCCATAGAAAGATGCCCAGTCGGGATTAAAGATGTCACAGGATTGGGACTCCACCTCAGCCCTCGCTAATTCATAACACGTAAATGCACCTCTCCCCTCTTCTTCCATCTTTTGCATTTCTCCCAGCTGCTGTAACCTCCTATTCTGCCCAGCTGAGCTGCCTATGCTTGAGCAACTCTCTTGGCCAGACCTAAGATTTTGAACGCAAAAGGAAGCAGAAGAATTCATCCTTAATTGCAGCAATGGGAAAAGAAAGCCTTAATGGCACTGTAATGGAAGCACAGCCCCACCTAGGTTTGCACAGGCCGTGGGAGCTGGCAGCTGGGGCTGGAGCACGGCCGGTGGCTTCTGCCTCTAAATGCCATGCAGTGTAAGAAAATGAGGTGTTAAAAGTATAGAAAGCAAAGAATGATAGAATCACAGAATAACCTGCTTTGGAAGGGATCATCAAGTTCAGCTCCGGCCCCACACAGCACCACCAAACCCAAACCCTGTGTCTGAGAGCTCCTTGAGCTCTGGCAGTTCAGGGCCATGCTCACTGCCCTGGGGAGCCTGTCCCATACCCCCCTGGTGAAGAACCTTTTCCCCACACCCACCTGAGCCTCCCCTGACACAGCTCCATGCCATGCTAGCAGTGGGCTGAGGGCAGCATCGTGGTGGTCCCGCAAGCTGCATGCCTAATGGGAGCCATGGGGGTCTCAGTACAGCCCACCACTGTACCCTTCAAAGGTCAAATCTTCCCACTAAGGACTGGGAACAGGGAGCTGCTTGGGATTGCCCACAGAAGCTGGAGCTGACAAACAGCAGAAGCTACGTGCTATCGAGCTATTGAAGTTCATCCTGCACTTTGTTGCTGCGGAGACAGGGGCAGCAGTGAGAAGACCAAGAGATGGGATCATTTATAAGAAATCAGTTTATTAAACACGTCGTCTCATCCTCCCAGATCCTCTTAATTTCCTGTGTTCCGACAGAAAGGAAAGCCAGGGAGAACAAGCTAACAGGGCACAAGCAACCCTTTCCACAGGTTGAGCAGGTCAGAGCAGAGTGCTTTTCTAATGGTAGCCTTTGTCCCAGACTCATTAATATGTGAAATCCAAAATGGGCTGCGATTAGATTCTGTCCTTTTGGATGCCACAGCCTGCAGCACCTCGTCCCATTACAGGCCATGCTCAGCTGGCCTGTGCTGCACTTTGTTGACCCATTCAGTCAAGGCAGCCCACAGCATCCCTCCTCATCTCTCTGTGTGCCTTTCGACCACACCTGGGGACTGCAGCCAAATGTGGGCTCTGGAGGGCTGCATTACCAGGCAGCTGAGCAGGACGAGCTGTCTGCACCTCAAGTGTCTCACCTGGGTTGCATTACTCACCTGAGTCACTTTACTCAGCTGATTTAGGAAGAGAAGAAGCTGGAAGTACCGATTTCTCTGCCACGATGGAAGCTGGGTGACTGTTGGGGGTAGCCAGGATGAACTAACAGGGTCTGGGCAGAAAAAAATCAGTGCCCATGACTGAGAGAAGGAAAGATGTGTCTGCAGGCCTGCTCTGCACGCACAAAGGGAAAGGCCCAGAGCCCAAGACCCTACCTAGGTAGCTGCATCTACGCTGTATGGTCGCTCTTCATCCCATTCCCCTGTGTCTCTGAGTATGAAGACATCTGCTCTGGCCTTTATGCCTGGCCCGGCCTGGTAGCCACAAGAAACATTAGAGTACAAATGGTGGTAACTGCTTCATTTCCAGCTCTGCCTTCCACATCAACCCCCCGATCTGCCAAAAGTGCTACCGAGCGCGGGACCGGTGATGATCTCTAGAACAGATTCAATGGGAGCTTTTGATGATTACAGGAACATTGTAACGAGACCAGAGATAGCCTGGGCTTCCCTCTGTTTCTCTCTTTTTAATTTTTTTTTTTTTTTTTTTCCCTAAAATAAATGTCAGCCTCCTATCTGGCAATAGCCTGAAGAAAACAGAGAAGGAACATGACTCACTCACATTATCCAGGCTCCTCATGCATGACACACAGAAATGAAGAGAGGCTGAAGTCATGGTTGCCCTTGGCATGATCCACCTGTCTGAAACCTAATGTGAGTTTATTGAACCTTAGTGGAGACCGAATCCGATTTTTCCTGTTCTTTACGGGCTTGGTTGCATTTTAGGACCTCAGTAAAAACAATCTTTTAAACTGAGACAGAAGAAAATTGGTCATTACAGCACATTTCTTTCCAGGCTGGCACGTGTTGGAAATGTTCTTAATTAATAGCACAACGGGGATTAAAACGAAAGGGAAATGTTAGAGCAAGATCGTGGACAGATGTAGAGGAGGAGCCCACGAAGGAAGATGTCCACCAAGTCTCTCCCACCACACAGCCTCCAAACTGTTCCCAGGGGAGGGCTGTGGAACCAAGCCCTGGCTCCATCAGCCCCCCGCTGATCCAAGCTGTGACGGGATGGGACAGTTGGGTGGTGCTAATGTGTGAGCGTGGGATGAGGAAAGGACAGGAGCAGACAGCCTGGATTTAAATGGGGAAGCTGTGCGGTTCTCCTGGTGCATCTGCCAGGCTTGCCTGCCTAATGAAAGGCACGTCTTGGTTTCTGGCTGAAAATATCTCAACTGGGTGAAATGGGATTTTGCAAAAGGAGGACAGGCAAACAGCATAGATTCATAGAACCATGGGCTTGGGATGGAAGGGACCTCGAAGATCATCTATTTCCAACCCCCTGCCATGGCAGGGCTGCCAACCACTAGAGCAGGCTGCCCAGGGCCCCATCCAACCTGGCCTCAAACACCCCCAGAGATGGGGCACCCACAGCCTCTCTGGGCCATGTATTCCAGCACCTCACCACTCTCAGTGAAAAACTTCTCCCTGACATCCAATCTGAATCTCCCCTCCTTTAGTTTAAAGCCATTCTCCTTTGGCAACACCATCTATCAGGACACCCTGTGTTTGAGGGCTGGAAATGCCTCCGCTCTGTCCTACGTGGACAAATGAAGGAGGAGAAATGGGGAAAAGAGCCCTTTGACACCTTCTCGTTCCTGGGTTTTTATTAGCACAAACTTTCCTCTCAATGCAAAGTGCTGGTTTTTTTAATGTGTCGTCTTTGTTTTGTTTGCTTGGAGAGAGCATTGGCACACACTCCAGGAAATTAGCTCTTAACTAAAAGCATTTATGTAATTGGGGAGGGAGGGGGAGGTGTGTGTGCACTGACTTTGGGGAAGTTCAGTCTACAAAAACAAACCTCACTAACTACACTTGGTTCTGATTAAGGGAGATAAATCTGTCAGTGAGAGGCTAAATTTACTGAGAGTGTAACCTCCCCCCCCCGTGCCCCACCAGCGATGGTCAGGCTGCATTTATTTCTATTGGGCAAGCTCCAGAAAGCACTGCGAGGTGAAAAACAATCCCCAGAAATGTGAAAAATGTGAGATGAAGTGGGGGTGGCAGAAGGGAGAGTAGGGGGAGAGAAGATGGAGTGGCCAATAGCAACGCCACGGGTACAATTTCAGCTCCTTTGCTGCTTGCAGGGCTGAAGTGAGGAAGCCCAGGATGCAGATGTGCGTGTGGAAAATGCAGCAAGGGGAATCCCTGCTCCCCGGCCCCCTGTGAGGATTGCTGCAGGCACCACCTTGCTGATGGCAGAGCTGATGGAGCCACGACAAGGATAAAATGCAAAGGGCTGCATGCCACCAGAGCCGTCCTCACCACGGCACCTGCCATGAGGCCAAAGCTGGCCTTGGCCAAGACTGGATTCTCTTGTGGCTGGGCACACTGGGACAAAGAGAAGGACTCATAAGGCAATGGCTGTGAGGCTGAACAGAGGATGGGAGGAGCTCTAGAGGGACCAAATAACAGCAGATCTGAAGACACAGGGTGGGTCTTGCTGTTGGCCAAGCAACAGGTCCATGGTTATACCAAGTGAGGAGTGAGCAGAGCTTTCACTTTTATTCAATGAAAGCCATGGCAGCTGCCTGAGAAGGATGATTCAGTACTGCCTGCATTCACCACCTGCGTTATCTTCCAGGGACACGAAGCTCTCATCACATGCCACTGGCCAGAGCAAGCCTGTTTTGGATGTACTAGCCTACCTGCTGTCACCAGATGGTCTTAGCAGTGTGTGGCTTGAGATACATGCCAAGCATGTCTGATGCACTGCTGAAGTGGCCGTTCCTTTTCATTTTCTTGATGGTTCACTCTCTTTAAAGCTTTGTTTGCATCCTGTAAGGAAGTGCTTTTGGTCAGACTTGGTGTCTCCTCCCGCAGTCAAAGTGAAGGATGTGCTTGGCCCTGCCAGGGAAGTGGTTTGTGCGGAGAGGTTCCCATCTGCCACAGAAAGAGTGAACCACAGCATGGCAGAGGCACTTCACCCCTGTGCTAATGTACACCATGCTCACATGTAATCCCAGCTCACAGCGAGGGAAGGCTACTGTACTCACATTTCCATGGGTTCACAAAGGTGTCCATCTGTCTGTGCTACTATGGCAGTCATTCCTCTGGTAAGCTCCCCAAGAAATATGCTGGTTACCACTTGGATGGAAGTACACAAGGGCCAAGTTTTTGAACAGGCCAGTGAGAAACAAAGAGGAATCCACTGCATATTTTTCCCATCTGTTTTAGAGGCCATCACCCTGACCTCTCTAGAAGGGACAGACCTGAAAGGAGGCTGTAGTGAATTGAAGGGAATTGGCCTCTGCTCCCAGTTAAGAGTTATAGGATGAGAACTGACGGTCCTAAGTTGTACCAGGGGAGGTTCAGGTTGGATGTAAAGAAAAATTTGTTCTCAGAAAGAGTGATGAAGTATTGGCACAGGCTGCCCATGGGAGTGGTGGTGTCACTGTCCCCAGAGCTGTTCAAGAACCGTGGGGATGTGGCTCTGAGGGATGTGGTCAGTAGGTAAGATGGGGATGGACTGACAGTTGGACTAGATGATCTTAGAGGTCTGTTCCAACCTCAGCGACTCTATGATTCTAGGACACCATCACTGATAGCCCATGGTCTCCAATCTGCTGTCTTTGGACACTGGGAAAGACATCACGCATCTCTCATCATGCAATCTCTCCCTGGCATGCAAGAGGCACTTGTGTGGTTGAAATTTATCTAATTATGCAAATCTGTCATTTTTTATTGATTAATTGATGAGTCACTGTGCACCACAAGCCAACCTATTTGGCTCATTTTTCTTAGCCCTCTATAGCAGTGTTTTTTTGTGGAAGAAGTTCTGGGAGAGAAGAAAAAACTTGCTCAAATAGTCATAGGCAAATTGAGACTTCTTACATTTGAGCTTGCTGCCTGGTCTCTTCTTAGAGAAGAGAAAGCCTTCCTGACATTAAGAGGAAGGCTTGGTTTCCAAAGAGCCCATCACAACCTGCTGAACCACTACAGTGTTTGGCAGAGTTTGATGACAATATGGTGGATCTGTGGATCCCTCAGGCATCCAAAATGCCACCTTGTTGTAGATGAAACATGAGAAGCCCAAAGGACACGTTAGAAAAAAACAAACAATGAACAGACCAAACAACACATTGGGGCCAGATGCTTGCAGAGTGTAAAGTGATGCAGTGCCGTTGGATTTGCTGAAGCTGGGTGGACTTCTGCCAGGTGAGGATTCTGCTCTGCCGTCAGCTGTTGGAGCACTCCAGTGCTGTTGTGTTCCAGTAGCTTTGGCTCTTTCTGATGGACTATGCAATCTATACCACAAGGACATTTTTTTAACACACTCTGCTCTGCCAAAATAAACCCTCTCTGAGATACAGACAAAAAAGGCATTAATAATATTGGCATGTACTCTGGCTGCCGCATTTCCTCTGGCTATCCCTAGCTGGACCTTGATAAGCTTGATTTCTTTGTCACTTAACTCTACCTCCTCCTTAATGAGACTTCCACTGAAATGAGCTGGGCTGGGATCCTGACTACAAGAAATCAGAGCGGCTCTGTTAGTTGATGTCCTTCTAGCAGTTAGCCTAGGGAGAGCCACTCCTGTCCGGGGCAGGAGGCAGACAGCAGGCAAATCTGGACCTTGCCAGAAAAGGAAGGCACCCTCGAGCTCAGGCATTTACGTGGCACGAGCTGTTCTGCCTTACTCGGTGCACCCTGTGCCTGTCCCTGCGAGGCACTTCAAGTGCAAGGAAGAGGAAATATTCACCTCAAAGTATGAGGCTTGTGACCTTCTTACATGACACCACCGCTCAAGGACCAAAATCCTTCCTTGGGCTAGAGCCAGAGACAAGGTTGGTTGGTTCATGTCTGATGCTCACCCATGCCCTTTCCCTAGTCAGAAGAGGAAGGGTGGTGTGTGTCTGACTTCAAGGATAGCCATTAATCAGTGCTAAGTGTGCAATAATACATCTATCACCCACTTCCCTCTTAATTTTTCCCCTCCACAGTTTCACCTTCTCTTCTCATGTCCTCTGTCAGACTCTGAAAGCACGTAACCTGTGCAGCTTTCCTCAAGTAAACTTGGTTGGTTTTTGTAAGTTGTAAAAGGCCTCTGTTCAGGTGATGTGGTTTTACTGCTGGAGGTTTTAAAATGGGTTTGGGACAGATGAAATAAATACAGTCAATGATCCAGGAAATGTCTTGCATGCATTCTCACTCTTCTCTTTCCAGATGGGGCACTGGTTACAGATAGATGTATGAGGACATTCCTAGGCTCCATTTGAGAGGAATCTCCCATTTGGTTTCTATTTGTTTCCTTGCTAACACACAAGAAATGCTTGGATCTGTGCTACTGTGGGGAGAGAGGTAGCAGGTGGTGCATCTTTCCTGCAGTCGTATTTGCAGAGCATCTCAGTGGAGCTCAGAGAAGTTCCTTCCCTGGGCAAATCATTTCTGCAGCATGACGAAGGTCAGAGGCAATTTGAAAACAGGTCTCAGAGACCATGCTGCAGTTAGAGTTCAGAGGAGCCTGCCACGTGTTTGGGGAGGAAGGCCTCGTTTAGAAATGTGACAAGAAGGATATCCTGCCCCCGCCATGCCTTTTTGCAGAGGGATCTAATCTGTGTGTTGGGTCTCAGTTTAGCACATCCCTCGAGCATGAGTTTGGAAGGCAGCAGGGAGTGGCAGCAGGGCTGGTGATGAGAGGACATGCATGAACATCCTTGGGGCGGCCCACTGAGCAGGAAGGGCAGCCAAGGCCTCCAGCGTTCCAGCTGAGATATGAGACACAAGCCTGTTCTCTTCTGATCCTATTTATTCTGGGAAGAGACCTAGGTGGAGACCATCTACATGGACTTCCTGATCTCCCCAGCCTCTCTGGCAACAGCAGCTGCATTAGCATGCGTGAAAATGATTTACAGCCTGGCCTTTATGCTCACGTCTTCTCTAGGTGAGGTGAAGCAATGCAAGTGGGGATGCAGTTATCCCTTCCACCATGCAGAACAACTGTTTGCACTGAAAAGTCCTTGATTAATCGCAGGGAATATTACAGAGCCTTTCTTTAGCAAAGGAGTGGAAAGAAGGACCTGTGTGGGTTGCTGCCGAGGCTTCCAGCAGGGTGAAGCCATGCTGCTATACCTGGGGCGGTGAGCAGAGCAGCCTCACAGCCCCTCACCAGAGCTGCCACCGCTGCTATTAAAAAATTAACTATGAGGTTTAAAAAAAAATAATAGCAGCCAACCCCCGCATGCACATTTATTGTAATTATCCAACAATTTTGTAATGGATGAAAAGAAAAGGAGGGCTTGGGAACAGTTAAAAGTTATACACAAGTCTTCTGAAGATGTAAGAATGAGTTTTACTAGAACTGGAGAGTTTCGTGTATAATTACTGCTCTTTGCTACAAGGGCTCCTGCTGCAGAGGAGATTCCCAGAGCAGCACAACAGCAGATGCTGCCTAGATGCTCTCTTATCTCTGCTCCCCACAGCTTGCATGGGGCTGAAGTTGCTGACATTGGCTGAGTCAGTGCTAAACAGTACAACCTCCCACCTACTGTCCTTTGGTTTTCCTTTTTCAGGTCTGGTGGGACAGTGTGTGTCACAAAAGAGGCCATCCCCATTGATGGAAAAGATAGCTGGGCTCTTGAAGGAGTCAGCCTATGGGAAATTTTACTTGCTGCCCTATTTGTGTAATGGGTGTGCAGCTCTAAACCATGGCCTCCAGCTGCCTGGTCCTTTGGCCCGCTTCTAGTTTGGGGCAGCCTTTAGGCAGAAATGAATCTAGGAATTTATAGGGAAGCCTTGGTAGAAGAGGTTCAGGTCAGGGAATATTTAAGCAAACTGGACATTTGTAAGACCATGGGGCCTGATGGCAGACACCCACAAGTACTGAGGCAGCTGGAAAATGCCACAGATGTCACTGTGAGATCGCTCTCCATTTTTAACTAACTATGGTAAATGCTAGGAGAGCTTGAAGACTGGAGGAAAGCAGATGTTCCTCCTATCTTCAGGAAGGGCAAGAAGGAAAACCTAGAGAATTACAGGCTGGTCAGCTTTATCCCAATCCCTGGGAAGATGATGGGACAGCTTATCTTGGAAATCACTTCCAGGCACATGAAGGAGAAGAAAATCACCAGATTTGTCAGTATGGCTTCACTGAACAGAAGTCAATGGTTGGACTGGATGATCTTTTAGGTCTTTTCCAACCTTGGTGATTCTATGATTCTATGATTCTATAAGTCATGTCTGATGATAAGCTTCCACAGTAAAATGGCCAACCTGATGGAGGAGGAGAAAGCAGTGCATATTCTCTCCCTGGTCCTCACTGAGGCCTTTGACACTGCCCTCATTAGATCCTCACAGAGAAGTTGTTGATGAGTGGGCTGGATGGATAGACAGCGAGGTGGATCAAAAACTGTACGAATGGCTGGGTCCAGAGTGCAGTGGTCAGTGGTTCAAAGCCTGCTATGAGGCCAATAATGAGTGAAGTGCTCCAAGGGTTAATACTGGGTGCAGTGACATCTTCATGGATGATCTGGAGAATGGAGTAGAGTGCACTCTCCTGAAGTTTGCTGATGACACCGACCTGGGAGGAGTGGCTGAAAAGCCAGGGGGCCACGTGGCCATCCACAGGCACCTGAACAGGATGGAGGCGTGGGCTGATAGAACATTATGAAGTTCAACAAGGAGAAAAGGAGAGTCCTGAACCTGGGGAGGAGCAACCCCAGCACCAGGACATGGTGGGAGCACCCAGATATAACGTGGGTTTGCAGAAAAGGACCTGGGAGCCTGGTGGACACCAAGTTGAACATGGCCCAGGTATCCTGGGCTGCATTAGGCAAAACATAATCAGCAGGTAGACAGAGGGGATCTTTCCTCCTTACTCAGCACTGATGAGACCACATCTGGAGTGCTGCTTGAGCAGGGGTTAGACCAGATGAACCCAGAAGTCCCTCCAACCTAAACAATTCATTGATTCCCATTTCTGTGAAGAAAGCATCCTGCTGAACCCCGCAGGATGCCATGCTGCTGGGCAGTGAGAATGTTACGTGTACCTCCTTGATTGTGGACAGAAATGTTTACCTTGCTGAGGAATCTCTGGGATTGTTGGCTTGGCGTTCAAGGGATGTAAGAGCAGATGGTTCCATTTCATCTCATTCCCACCAAGCTGTTGCTGAGCTGTTGCACTGCAATTCCCTCTGAGTGGAGGGCTGCTGGGAGCACAGCTGTGGTTCAGCTCTCCCATCACCTTGGCTCGCTGGCACATTTCCCTGATAAATGAGCTGATACGTTGAGGAGCAGGGTGGGGAAGAGAAACTATTGCCCAGAGTGCACACAACAGCTGTGATCTTGATGTGGGCCCCCTCGAGGATGAAGCACTCTCTCTCTCCATGGGGGAGAAGGTCTCACTTGGTAGGGGTCTGCAGTTTGCTCCTCTAGACCTCAAATCCTCCAGTGTGCTGGAAGAGACGGTGCTCTCCTGCAGTTTGGCTCCATGGTCGGCAATGGGTCTCAGCCCTCTGTTGGCAGGCTGGCCAACCGTCTTGGTTTGGGCTGCTCTGGTTTCACTGCCACCTGAACAGCTTTGCCCCTGGCCAAAGGGTGTCAGGGACAGCTTGTGCCCCCAAGCCTAATTTATTGACCCCACCAGCAGAAGGCAGCTGCTGAGAATAACAGGAAGGTAATTTTCCATGTCCATCTTGCACTGCATATGGATAAAATTACGGAAAGGGGAAGACTGGAAAAGCAACAGGCTGTTTCTGCAGAAACGAATGAGTGTATTGAAAGAGAAGGGGAGGGAGGAGAAGCTTTTCCCAGCTCCCTTGCAGACTGAGTGCAATGTCCAGTGCCCCAGCTACCAAATGGTCTCAATTTGCTCCTGCGTCAAATGGAGTTGGTTCTCACTTGGCTGGGGTCTTGGCAGGGCCATGAGGATGCGTTTCATAACAGCAGCTCTTGTCAAGAACAACAACAACAACAGCATCAAAAACCTGTTGAAACTGTGCTATGCTCAGAACAGAAAACACATGCAGGGAGGAAAAACTCCCTCCATGAACAAATCGATGTAATTAGCCCTGACAAGCTCAGCAAACCAGAGGCAGCCAAGTGGTAGAAGAGGAGAAATAAACCAATATCACTTTGTAGGCACTTATAAATGGGTCATTAGCTGACTTTGAACAGAATGTTCCTTGGTGGGGAAGTAAGGGGACAGGCCTGGCTGTAGGAAATATTGCAGAAAGCCTGGCAGGGCTTCCTGTGAAACAAGCCTTCTCAAGATGCCAGAAGAAGGTCTTGTTCTGCTTTTCCCCCATTATAAGGAGAGCTCCTGGGATTTCTGCCTTCATGACTCCAAATAAGGGAACTCCCATTCAGCTGTACCTGCTCCTGCCCTGCTGCCTCTGCCCCCCATACCTCTTCCCCCCTCGAATGGACAACGTGGCATGGAAGAACCCTTGGGATTTTTAGATGAAACGGTCAAAGTTCAGTCCCTGCTGTTTCTGAGCTCTGCAGGGAGACTGGAATTACTCTTCCGCTTTGCAACACAGGTACTGTAAAGGAAGGTGGCACTGCTGAATTTTGCTTTTCCTTGTCTTGAACATCTCCAAGCCTCCCTTGATAAAAGGGACAGCATGTTCAGAAATGGTTTAAAAAAAGGGAACAAACTGAAGAGATAGGCTTGATTGCTGCACAGACCATCAGCCTGTTTGATACGAAACTATCCTGTGTGGCCATATCAAGGCCATAAAGCCAACACCTAGCAGCACCCTAGGCGCAGAGACAAACCTTAGACTATTGAATGTATGGGCTACTTCCAGCATCAGCATTTGGGGGGATGTTCAGGCCTGGAAGTTTCCATTGTATGCTGGTGTTTAATAGCCATTGTTAGGTCTATTGTCTCAAAGTGGGTCTAATTCTTTTCGAGCTTTCTTATAGTCTTGGTTCCAGTCCTACAGCAATGAGTTCTGCTGTTTTCCTGTGTGCTGGACAAAAAAAGATGTTTCCTTTTGTGGTAAACCCTCTGACTCACACTACTGCTGTATGTCCCTCAGGCCTCGGGCTGTATGGGATAATGGCCGACTGTTCCCTCTCCATCTGGATGATGGACAATACTTCTGGCCATCCTTCACCATTCTTTTCCTAGAATATCCCTTCCGACTGAATGTAGAAATCTGGATGTAGGCATCTCATTGAGTAATAAAATCACACACAGATGTCTTGTGCTGTTTTGTGCTCAGTTCTGTCCTCAATCTGTTTGCTTTTTGGATCTATTAGGAGCGCTGGCCTGGTGTCTTCAGAAGACATCCATGGTCCAAAATCTTCCACATGTGGCAGAAGCCATTTTTTTGTGTATTTTTGGTACTTTTTCCTTGGGTGCACTACTTTGCATTTGCTGCTACTGATTTCAACTGTTATTTTCCTTAGGCTCTGCATCAAACAACACTTTCACACCCCATCCTGTCCTGCCTATTTTCTCTCTTTGTCCCCTTTCTGCCCACACTTTCTTCAGACTGCTCTGAAGAGCAGTACTTGGTTGATGACCTGCATCCGTTGCAAAGACTACTTATTTTTTCACACTTTGTTTTCCATTCTCTCTTCCATCTTGTGAAGACCTTGTTTTAGTTACTTTAATAATCTTTGAGGGATCTTGTAGGGAATTATTTTGAAAACACAGTGCAATGCATTGTGCTCTTTCCCAAGTCTTCCACTCTGTTCTCTTGCAGTTCCAACTATCCGGATTGCCACGAGGTACACGTAGCTCCCAGCTTGTCTCTTGAAGCCCTCTTCTGACTTTGCATCTTCCCCAATAGAGCAGCACTTCCAGTTCCATGTTTGTGCCCTCTCAGAGCTCTTAGGTGATGCAGCCCGGTCCTTGTCCTGCAAGAAGGCTGAAACAGCTGGATTCAGAGCATCACTATCTCATGCTCGTGCTCTTCCTGCTGATACATTTTTAATTGACTCAGAATACCCCACATCACACTCTGCAGCACTGTCAACAGCCTGTTTCTAAACCAGCTGGCTACATCCCTCGTGCTGAGGGAACCCACAGAATGGGAGGAGGGGAGACCTCCCCTTTGTCACTGTGCAGGAATGCTGATGGATAGTTGCATTCTTATTATAAATCTTAAATGCTTCCATTTGGCTATTACAAGAAACAGATTAGTTGCAGATACTAAGCATGCATTGCTTGCTCCGACAGTGATGAGTGTAACAACCCAATGTATGCAGAGAGATGCAGCATGCTGGGCTGGAAGTGAATCTCTGGCTATCTGCAGTCTTTGAAGCCTTCCTTTTCCCACTTTTCCATCCTTGATGGTCAGAAATCTGGTTTTAAGCACGGTAATTTATTCCTGCTCAGATCTTTCCCCATCTCTGCTTTTGCTCTGTGGTGTATTCTGTTAGGAACTACACTGGGATACTTATTCCTCCTGGCTGTGTCTCTTGATGAAGATGAGATTTGAAGATGGTGCTTCATAGGCTTCTTCAGATCTTAAACCCAATTAGAGAAAACATTCATTCCTTATTTCTCATAAGCCAGCTCTGAGTCCGAGGGAGCAGAAAACAAGCCTTTGCACTTGCAGTTATGGATGTCCAGAGATGCCTTATTTTCCAAAGCCAGCTTCTAGAAAAAGGGGACCCCCAGAGTCCTCCTCAGTGCAGGACAAATCTTTTAATTCCTCTTTCCATTTTCAGGAGGGACAGGAGCGATGAGCTGGATGCCAACAGCTGCTCTCCACTTCCTTTACCCCGTTTGGCACATCCAAGAACTGTGCTGCTAATCCATGAGCACCGTGGGATGGTGCCTGCAGCATCTGTTCCCACCTCTTGCTCCCATTCCCAGCCTGGTTCCTCAGCCTTTAGAGTGGGTTGCTTTTTAATGACTGCTTTTTCCATTCCTATGCATCAACAGGCGGCACATCCTGAAAATAATGGAAGAAAACCAATGAAATATGAATGTTGCTGCAACCAGGGCTCCTCTGTCAGGCAGGGAGTGTGCTGGAGCTCTGCGTAGCCCAGCAGCGTGACCACGAGCCCTCGTGTGTCCCTGGTGTGCACTTCCCAGTTGTCTCAGAAGCACAGCGCTTTTGTCAGATTGTGTATTAGCCCCTCCATCTGGAACTGAAGCCGTTTCCCCTGGAGAACAAGCCAGCAAGTGTTGTGCTTGCAGTGCAGGATGAGCACGCAGAGGGCCATGTCCCCTCCTGCCCTTTCAGTGATGCTCTGCTGCGCTTCTGGGATGGCAGCTCTGCGGCCTGGGTTTGTGCTCCTCCAGGCAAAAGTTGAGTAATGAATAGTCATGACAGGCCTGGCTGAAATGATAGGTGGCTGGGTTTATTGAAAATAAACAACGCACGCTGCACAGATGTATTTATAGTCATGAACTGCTGCTTTTAAGTGAACCCTTTTTCTCTTGATTTTCCTTCCTACTTCTTCTTTTCGTCTTCTCTGGAGGCTTCTAACATCTGCAAACAGGTCCCAGTCTGTTGTTTTCATGATCTGCCTGGAGCAGTGGTACTGTCCCTGGTTTCTGCTTATTTTCCCACCTTGTTCCATCTTCTTCTTCTTCTGGCTCACTGTTTCTTCCTGTGGTGCCGGTGAAATGCTAGACTGCCTACCCACTTCTCCCAGGGCTCGTGAGCACCAGACCCTGCTTCAGTTTATGACAACTTAACAAGTCCACTGTGCAGCTTCTAGATTCTTCCTTTTTTGACCCAAACTTTTTCATCACCTGGAGTTGAACATTTGCACAAGGTTTGCACGCCATACTCTCGTTGCTTCACATATTGACTGCACTTTGCTCTGAAGACCACAGTGGTGATGCTTGGCTCCAAGTAAGAGCCAGTCCATTCTGATCCGAGGATTAGTCTGTTGATATTTTGCTCTAGCAGGGGAGATTTCCATAATGCTATCCAGCTGAGCCTGCTCATACCGAGACATTGGCACATAGCTCTTTCGGCTATGAACTTCCAGGAATTTGTAGGTGGAAATATGACTCGTTTGCATTATCAGAGCCTGGTGATGACGGTGGTGAATGCAGAGCATTCTGCTCAAGCTGTGCACGATAGCACAAGAACCTCAAGTTTAATAACAGCTTTTGAGTCAACTGGAGAACAGCTATTGTTCCCAGGGCTGTTTCACTCACATATTACTTCAAGGCTTTCCTCTCCTTTCAGCTCAAGTACTTGGGGATGGAGGAATGAGGGAAGCAAGCTGCCAGTGCCTAATGCATATTTCTTGGAGCAAACGCATTGGTTTATTTTGTTTTAAACCACCTATTTCAAATGTGGAGCAGCTGTGGATTTTGTGATGACTTTTTTTTTTCTGGAAGCACAGGGTCATCATCCCATCATTTCATGGCATACTTGATATAGACAAACAAAATCTAATTTCAAGGTAGATGAGATGCAGCCTTTTTTTTTTTTAATTTCCTAATCTATTACAATCTATTAACTAAGCAACCTGATGAGAGAGAATCTAGGGTCTCTTCTGGGCTCCCTTTTATTTTTCCCTTCTGAGTCTGAAATTAAGACAGGCCAGAGTCTCGTGCACCAGATCCATAAAGGGATGGAAGTATTCAAGTCCAAGCTCTAAATATAGCATCCTGCCCTAGCTCCAGAGACATCCAAATCTCACAGTGCCTCACGTGCTGTGCAGCAAAGCTCTTAGTTACACTTCAGTGTGCTGATCTGTGCGATCCTATGCATCCCTGAGGAACCTGGCCAAAGAGGAGCTTTCAGAGCACACATCCCAATTATGGTCTCAACAGAGAGATGGGTGAAACGAGAATCTTTGGCTAGTGCCCAAAGGTAACGTTGCTCTCTTGGATGCTGCTGACTCAGTTTTGAATCCAGCTGCTGTTGGATGGATTTAGACCCATTATTCTCTGTACCTTCCATACCCTCTGCAAAGGAGAGCTGTTTCAACAAGCTGAAGTTCTAGACCGGACCACAGGATGCCTAGAAATGCAGTGATGAAAACTTCTTGAGACAATGGAGGTTTCTGGATTTGATTTTCTGAACCTCTCATGGTGGTCTGTCACTTGAGTTACCAAACTTTGGTGTCCAGATTTGGGCACCTTGTTCTCCTGATGTTCAGTGAAAGTCTCACAGTCCTCAGTGTTATGAAAACCTGTCTGCCACTCTGCATCTTCAGAGCAGTATGGGGAGTTATGTAGTAGTGCTGGGACATGGGTTAGCAGGCACGGTGGTGATGGGTTGACAGTTGGACTAGATGATTTTAGGGGTCTTTTTCAACTGCATTGTGATTCTATGATTCTGTAATTCAGGTGTGTTGTAGCAGTCTTTAAGGTCAATTAGAAAGTAGAATTCTAGGGGTAAAGTAGGCAAGGCCTACTTTGGAGGATGGCTGGTTTGGCTGAAGACATTTGTCAAGCAGGAGGTAATATAACTGCTTGGGATGGATGGCAGGGGGTGTTTATTTTAATAGCGCATCATTTGTGAAGTGGTTGCTACTACCCTCTGGGGCTGAAGATGACCTGGTAATTCATTTGTATGAGTTATTTCAGTTGGGCCTGTGGAAAATAGATGGTGTCCCATGCTGACTTCTGGAGGTCTCCACACTGAACAATCCCAGCTCCTTCAGCTGCTCCCCATAAGACTTGTGCTCCAGACCCCTCACAGTTTCGTTGCCCTTCTCCAGATACACTCCTGGGTCTTGATGTCTTGTAGTGAGGGGCCGGACACTGAACACAGCATTCAAGCTCTGCTGCGTGCGCCCAGCTCTCTGCTCTGAAGTTTGGGAATGCTGGCCTCTAGCTTCTGACCTCCCACACAACTCCAGTTCCAAGAAACAATGCCCTAAATCTGCTTGCAATGACAGCTCGCTGATTCCTACAGCATGGCTTGTTAGAAGATCTGAATCTACTAATAGGAATTGGCCTGATAAAAGTGACTTTTTTTACCTCCCCACTTAGCAGCTATATGCAGCCCGGGGAATCTAGAAATTAAATTGGCTTTTTGTCAAGCCTCTTCCATGCAACAGAAATGGGACCCCTGCAGTGCAGTGCAGTGTTTCCAATTATATTTGGGGGCACGTTGCTGATTTTTGGCAGACAGAGAGAAACGGGCCAGGCAAATGGCAGGTGGCAGGCTGTTCTCATATTTTACCAGGAGCTTGGGGGATGGGAGAGGGGAGAAGGAGAGGAGCTCTCTGCCAAGAAATGCGACCTCGCGCTGGTGCGAGCAGAATGGCGTTGGCACGTGCCTGATGATGGAGGGCTGGGCTAGGCTGGCTGCAGCCATCTACATGGGCATGCAAACAGGATTGAAATAAACACCCTCAGTAAGAGCAGCCTCCAGATCTGGGCTTGGGCACCTCCTGGTCCTGAGCGGCTCAAGCAATGTCATCTGCAGAGCCACGCTATGCTGTTAGGTGTGGCTTTGCCACATGATCAGAAAAAAAATTGGCTTTCGTTCATTCATTTATTCGTAATAAAGCTAATGGATTCAAGATGGCACAGTCTCTGGAGGGCCTGGATGATTTTTCAAAGCCATTACACAATCTGCATCTATGTGCATGCTTATGTGGACTGAGGGTATAATAAAATTCCTATCCAAGATCTGCATGCAGGTCAGTGTCTCTCTCCCCCAGAGCAGTGGCATGGTGACATGAACTGCAGGAGATAGAAATGCCCCTGCGTTTGAGAAGAGCAGTCAAAGCTGGCCTGTGTTCCCATGAAGCAGGAGTGATGGGCCAGCCCCCGGGGGCTCCAGGGAAAGGGCACCAAGATGCAGCTCAGGGACCTCCAGATCTGAATTTAGAAATGTATCCAAAACACCACTGGAGAAAGCCATGAAAGAGGGTTCTGAGATAGATATCTTACTTATCTAAATCATAGAATCACTTCAGTTGGAAAAGACCTCTAAGATCACCAAGTCCAACCATCAACCCATCCTCACCATGCATGCCCATGACCACGTCCCTCAGTGCCACATCCCCGTGGTTCTTGAACACCTTCAGTGACAGTGACTCAACCTCCCCGGGCAGCCTGTGCCAGTGCATTACCACTCATATTCTGCGTCAATCCCAAACTTTTCTTGGACTGGATTTATAAGGAAATTTTGGGCGATGGATTTTCCTTCAGCTGCTAAAATTTGTTATGAAGGAATAATTTCATGGGAGAAAAACAGAAGGCTTTCCTTCTGAAGAGACTGAAAAAAGAGACCAGGGTGGGAAAAGATTTTCCCATAGAGGAAAAGTAAGCACGATGCTGCCAAACATGCCATATTGGTGAAATTATATCTTTTGTAGGGAACGTGCTGAAAGTTCATTCAAGCCAGCATGGCTGCTGTGTGCTTAAAAGAATTGTCAGAGGACTTCAGCTGATGGAGAGACTCTCCAAGAGACTCTCTTGGTAGCAAAGAGTATTTGAGGAGAGAGCAAGAGAGAAGTGATGTGAATTGGGCGATGCTGGCCTCTGTCCCCTGCCTGCAGCAGGACAACCACTTTGCAGCCCTGCCTGCTGGACCCTTTTGAGCTCTCATTAGTGGTCAACAGAGACTTTGCAGAGCAGCTATTTCCCAGTCGTGCCTTTGCCCTCGCTCTGCTGTCGAGACACATCCCCTCCTTGCCAGCGCTGCTTTACCCTTCCTGGCAGTGATGATACTGCAGGAAGCGAGATGGCAGCAGCTCTGACCCACCCACCCCTCTGCCTGCTCTGACACTGACGCTGCCCTCAGCATCCTTGTCCTCGAGCTGTTTTGCTGCAGGGACAAGCCCAGACATTTTTGGCACCAACGCTAACGTTCTTCTAAAGTCTTTCAGCTGATAGCCAGCCAGCTAGCTAGGGACTTGCAGGATCCTCAGTGACCTTACTTTAGAAGCAAATTGTCAGGGTTTCAACCTGTTAATTTGCTTTCTTGAAACCTGCCTGAAGGGGCTGGAAATTAGGGCCCTGGTCAGCTTAAATCCTGGCAACGGGCTTTCAGGAGGAGGTGCTGCCTGGGGATAGAGCGATATTAGTAATGGATTGTTCCACCGCTAATGGCAGTGTGGTTAATGTATTGCAACCCCTACGTTATACATTTTCTGATCACGTCTGAAACTAGATGACAGGCAATTTGCTGTTAGACCTTCTGCACAGTGATAGGCTGAAACTAACTCATGGCTTCACTGGTGTAAGCTCAGAAATGCTCTATTGACTCCACTTGGGTGAAGCTGGAGGAGAAGGTTGGTTTGATTGTTTTTCATCTGTTCCCTGTAATCAATTTGCTTTCAGCACTAGGAAGTAGCACTGGGTTATATGGTCTGCACACAGTCCTCTGAAGGGAAAGCATTCCCTTTTCGTGCCAGCATCTGCTATCTCCTCTCTGGAGGCATTCCAGGCCAGGCTGGATGGGGCTCTGAGCAATGTGGTCTAGTGGGATGTATCCCTGCCTTTAGCAGGGAGTTAGAACTGGATGATCTTAAGGGTCCCTACCAACCTAAACCATTATATAGTTCTATGAAAGAGCTGAAAACTTTAGGATAATGCATAGCTCATCTACCCTGGTCTTGATCAGACAGATCTGACATTTTATACCTACTGTGTCAAGTTGTGCCTATTGCAGTGGGAAGGGGAAAATCTTATTTTTCATGAGACTCCTCACCTGTTGCAGCACTGCATGAGAAGTGAATGCACAGATCTTAGCACCTTTGATGCAACAGCTATTTTGGGTGTCCTGTCACCCTGGGCAGGAAAACTTTTAATTGAGTAACCTTTGACAGATCTCCATGGGGACTCCATGGTCTTCTAAGGCATCATATCCCAGTGTTTGATTGCCATTATGACTGGGTTTTCTTTGCTGTTCTAGTGCAAAGACACAGAATGCCTAAAAACTACATTCAAATTAGCCCTACAATGGCTACATCCTGCATTAACACACAAACAAGGTGTTTGTGGAAACAATGTTGATGGTGTAGTGAAAATGCTGTCACAGCTCGAAGCAGTGATTGAGCACCTGGTGGGAAGGCAGGGCCAACCCAGGGGAGCTCAGCTGCATGCAATGCACCTGAGTGATTGGAAGGGCTGGAGACAGGATCCACTCCTTCCCAGCCCTCATTTAAGGGTTGGCTGGGGAGGTGAGGGCATTTCTTGCTGGAGATTCCTGCCTGCTTGTGGCCTTCTGAAGGCCTCTTCCTTCATTTTTACTTCTATGGTTGCTGCACTTGTGCTTGTTCTCATTTGCTGCAGCCAAAGGCTTTGCCACTCTGCTGTTATCATGTACTTTCCATCCCATTATAGATGTAACAGGAAAAGTTCTGAACAGCCTGGAAGAGGCCTTCTGGGTTTGTTGTGTTCGTACATGGAATCAAATGGTTTCTTAGCTGTGTAAACCAGCATAATCACACACTTATGCCTTGAGACATTACACTGGAGTTTGGGGCAATTTTTCATGGCTGTCTTCAGCTTGCTGCTGTCAGAATAGTTCAGGTGCTGTTCAGAGCTGTTTTTCTCTCTACTCTTCCCACTGTAGCAACAGAGGATTTAGCATTATCAATCCTTATTAACATGCATGGAGCACTGTCGGGCCTGTTGAATCACTTGTAGCCCTTACCAACCTATGAGACCTGTTTGAGTCTTATCGTTGTCCACGTATTTCATAGAATTATAGAATGGCTTGGGTTGGAAGAGATCTTAAAGGTCATCTTATTCCAAACCCCTACCTCAGGCAGGGATGCCCATGCACTGCATTAATCTCTGATAGCGAATAGGGTGACTCTCTGTAAGAACGTACACTCCAAGAAAACCAGAGAGAGCAACTAAGTGAATACTAATTAAACCTGAAGGATCTGAGCGGCATGAATGGCCAGTGTGACTTCAGATGCGCTTGTGTTGGGCTGAGACGTGTCCTTTGTGTTCCTACTTCACATTGCCTTGCCAAAGATAGAGAACTAACACCTCACTGTCCTAGAATCATAGAGTCATTTAATCATTCAGGTTGGAAAAGACCACTAAGATCATTTGATCCAACCACTGCCATCACTTCCCCTCGCGTTCTGTAAGCTGTCCCAGTCTGATCTGAGCTCCTCAGGGCACTGGAATTAACTCAGGCCCCTCAGGCACACTTGGATCTCCAAAAATGTCAGGAAACATTAGCACTGTTGCCAAAGAACACGATGCTGTGCTCCATCCCCACTTCCCAGCATCTTCTTGCAACCTTCCCTTGCATTCTTCTGGAGGGAACATAGTCAAACATTGACATCCTTACCCCAGTGCTGTGCTATGACCACAGTATTGTTTGTGTTACACTTTCCTCCTCAGGGAGCAGTATGTAATGGTCACGTAAAATAAAAAGAAGCTGCTTTGAAATCTTGGGGAAGAGGCAGTACATGTACACTGCTCCCTCTTCTTAGGAAGGTCTTTGTAGACCTTTCAGGGCAGGATGAATAGCATCTCTCCCTCTGTCCCCACGGCTTGCCAATCTTCAACAATTTTGCAAAATAAAATGGAAACCAAGTAACTCTCTACGAACAGCTTGTTGTTGTTTTGTTTTTCAAACTGTGATTAAAAATGTGAAATCTTAGATACGCTGTCTGTAAATTGTGTGCCGATGTTTACATTGGCTTTTGAACTAGAACTGAGTTGTCCTCATTAGGAACCAAAGTGAGGTGGGGGGCAGGGGGAGCATACCCCTGGAATTATAATAGCTAGGCACTTGCACACTAATAAATTTAGGTGTTAATGTCTTGTTTTTCTGCTGTTTGGTTGCCATAGAGATGGGCCTCACGAACTAATGGGTTTGTTGTGAGAAGTTCAATGCACATTTGCCAAATGTTCTGTTTCTCTAGTTACCTCTCTGATTTTTCCCATGCCATCAAGCAAATTAGCTTGGAGCCCTTCCGGCCTCCGTGCACTGAGAGGAAGGGGAGGCTGAGAGAGAGGAACCCAGAAAATGGGGTTTACTGTGGGTTATGCACATCTACTAAAATAGATGCAGGAAATATCAGGGAGCAGCACTGTTTACAGCATAACCCTGCAAGGCTATTTTGGAAACTGGCATCTATATTTATAGCGTGTATTCCATGAAGGGCTGCAAATCAATGTCAGTGCAGGCAGAGCAATAAGGGGGAGCGCTCACCTTGGGAAGGGAGATTGATCTATACCTTGCAGGGAAAGGAATCCTAGAATTTGAGAATCTTAGAGTCACAAAGTCATAGCAGAGTGGGGTTGAAAAGGCTCTTGAAGCCCACCCAGCCCCCAGCCTCTGCCATGGGCTGTTTTTCCCCCCACCAGCTCAGGCTGCCCGACCCTGAGCACTTCCAGGGATAGGATGGAATCACTAGGAGCACTGAGTCCAAACCTCCCCTTCTGTTGGAGGAAGTAAATGCACCCATTCCATTCCTGCACAGAGAATTTCTATTGTTTGGTTTAACTGATGTACAGAATGTCTCATTAGGAAACTGTGTTTGTGCGCAGAAAACTCATGATGAGCATTTTTCTTTTTGTTACACTGGAAAATAAAATAAATAGGTGATTACTGTTTGGAACAATGGCTGTTTTGTGATAAATATCATCTCAGTTTGTTTACAAAGCGGTATTTTTCTCTTAGAGTTGGAGCTCCTCTGTCTCAGAGCATCCAGATGAAGCAGCCAAAAGAGGCCCTGACTCATCCATCTCCATTGTAAAGGCAGTGGTGCTGCAGGAGTCCATGAGTTCCTTGGGACAAGCACTGTGGGACCAGCTGTGTGGTGTGGAAAAGGGAATGGAGACAGCAGCATTACCCAGGAATAGGAACCAAAGGGAAAGATGGCTGAGTTCTGGCTGGAGGATGCATCACCATGAGGTGACAGTGGGGGAAGGTTAGGGTTGGCATCTTCCATCAGTGCAGCTTTGCTTGTAGTCCAGAAGCTTTGCAGCCTCTGCTAGGTGACTTTGGTGGCTGCAGCAACAAGCATCAGAACACGCCATCCTCCCATGCCCTAATTAAAAACAACCCCTTTGTTAATTGAGTGGATCTAGAAATGTGGAAGTAAGTCCCTTGACTTTTAGTATGTCAAGAGACATTGTTTTTTTGTGTGACTCTAACATCCATTTGAACGCCTTCCAATGCTAGCTGATCTGTCATTCAGCCCATGTAGCTACACGCACTCCTGGGAGCTTGGACTTGGTCTCAGATTTATGGATCTTCTTAAATAAAAGTTCACATAAATGCGCTGGTGTGGTGTTTGTCAGACCCTCCCCTCTCACAGTATCAGTGCGTTATCCCTCATTACAAAAAAATAAATCCCAGGCACTGAACAAACTTTTATTTTTCAAAGCTAAATGTTTGGTGGCTGCCAAGCGCTAAGCTGAGCGGTTTTGTTGCCAAAACATTCTTTTCCAAAACCTCCTTTTTAAAGTTGATGCTTGCTTTAAAAGTTTTTTTTTTTTTTAATCATTTTTTTTCCCCTGCATTTTTATGCAGAAAATCATCTGCATAGTTTCTTGTGCCATGGTTATCACAGCATGTCTGGAAATCTTTGTCCAAGATGAAAACTCATCTTGTTCCAAAAGCTTATTTTCTCCTTTCCAAAAATTTTGAGGAGTTCTGTATTTGAAGCATGTTTTTGTGGTAAGGAAGTTCCTCTGTGACTCCTAGAATCATAAAATCCCCAAGGTTGGAAAAAGACCTCCAAGATCATCCAGTCCAACCATCCACTACCATCAATAATTCCCCAATAAACCATATCCCTTAATACAACATCTAAACAACTCCTGGCAATGGTCAGTGTCCTCTGACAACAGGACAGTATTCATTTTGATGGGAGGGCTATTTTCAAGCTAATTCTATTGAAATTAAAGAATAACAAGTTGAGGGGTGGGTTCACTGGTCATGGGTCTCCCATGGAACTTCTGCCAATGCCTTCTTCCGTTCAGAATCTTGTGAGGGCAGCAAATTTCCCAGGATGTGAGGGAATTTGATTTGGATGGCGTCAGGTGATGGAAAACGTGGAAATGATAAGGTGGATGCTCCATCCCTGGAGACACCCAAAGTTGGGATGGAATGGGCTCTGAGCACCTGATTCACTTGTAGGTTTCCCTGTTCACTGCAGGGGAGTTGGACCAGATGGCCTTCAAAAAGGTCCCTTCCAACTCAAACAATTCTACAATGCTTTGGTTCTGCATGGATATGTGGACAGGAAAACAGCTGTCCATGCACAAAGTAGAGACTCCACTCTGCACTGACAGGATGGAACTGGGAAAGAACTCTTTCCCTGCCTTTTTAAAGAGATAGAAAAGTAACGAGACACAGCTGATAGTCTGGGAGAAGAGACCTGGGTACCTGAGGGGTCTGAACTCACAGCAGTGTTCTAAAACACAAGTCTGTCTCTTGGGGTCTCCATTACAGCAAGAAGTGCCTCTTGTATAACGCTGGTTTTGAATTATATGTAGACATAGCTGTTGTTGGCTTTAAGAAAGGCTACAGCTAGACAGAAATTATTCTTTTAAAATACACTCTGTATAAAAACATACACAAAGTTATTTAAACCCAAACTGCCCAGTCATACTAAGGCTTCAGCCAACGCTTTGCAAAGCCTTTGACTGACTTTTGATGTTAGATGAGCACCTAATAAACTTAATTAAAGTTTAATTAGTATAAGTAGGCCAAATGTGGTAGGTCAGCAGGCACAGCATGGGCTAAAACACTGTTGGCAATAATCAACCTGAGAAGAAGGGGGGAAAATTCCCTTCTAAAAAGTAAATGTCTCTAAGGGGCCAGTTTAGACTAGCTGTTTCTTCCCTCACTGCTGTGTTCCTTATTTCATTTCCCATGTAATATTGACCACTTAGGAGCAAAGCCTGCTTCCTCACAGCAGTGAAGAAAAAAGGTTTTGTCCTTCACATTTCTACTGTACTGTTTTCTGGAGTTTTCCACCAAACAGTCACCTTAAGTCTTGGTATATGACACAGAGAGGCGTGCGTCACTGTTTTCTACCATTCCTTTTCTTCCAATACAGTACTAGATTATGAGTGCTGAGATTAGACATCCCAGCTGAGTGTACTAAAGATCAGATAATCATTAAAAGGCATAAGTGGAATTCTGCAATGCCTCTTCAGTCCTGCTAGCTGTCATCGTTTAGGATGTCTTTCACAGCTAGGGATGACATTTGCTTTGAACAGAAACCTGAATTTAATTTGGGTATTTTGACATGCGGATGACTATGTTGACCTATGATGATCTCTGCTTTTAGTCCTAAAACTAACTGTACTGCTCACTGGGTGCTGGTAGGCAGCACCACTGAGTCACCAAAGTCTGTTGATGCACCCTTGGCCTCTTCTACACAAAGGTGTGCTCTTGCTGCCCAGGATTGCTTAGGGGCATTAATATTCTTTTCGAGTCAGATTTGCTCATGGAAGTCTTGTTAGTCCAGTAGATACTGTGGTCTCGTGTTATGTGTTTTCCTCCTTCTTGCATCAGGAATTCAACTCTGGCCATGAGACCAAGTGCTGGTAAGTCACAGTGTTTTGCAGTCAGCTCTAGCTTGTTTCTTATTTTATCCGTTTTGATTTGATCATCTCTAAAAATAATCTGCAATGCAAGATACTGCAGTGCTGAATTCCCCAGCTGAGCAAGTGGAACATGTTGAGAGGGTTTTTTGGATCAAAGTCCTAGGAGGGCAGCCAAAAGTGAAAGTCAGGTTAAAGTTCAGGAGTATCCTTTGGATACAGAAAGTAACAGCACACAAAAAGCTGTTGTTCTCATGAGACTTTATTGGGTGCTGGAAAAGGCAATGCAAGTTTCGGACTCTACTGCAGTTGAGATGAATTGGAAAGAATACAAAATACCCTCTGGGATCATATAGTGTCTGGGAAAATCTAGAGGAGTAGGAAGTATTTAGAGCAATGGTCTCAGACACAACAAATGAAATCCTCTGCCCACAAAAGCCATATGTCAGACTGGCTAAAAGGTCCAGTGCCCAAATTCTGCTTATTGTAACATACTTCAGATTTCTTGTTGGGTCATTATCAGTGAGCATATGCAACAACCCAGAGGCCTGCAAAATATGTGAGGAATCTGCAATGGGAGGAGGAGAATTATATAGTTTTGCTAAGGGTAATCACAGAAGGCTTGAAGGGAGGTGTCAATCTTCAGAAGTGTACAAGCAAAGATATGAATAGTGGACTCCAAGCCCTTTTTAAAGCATTCTTAAATAGGCACCCAAGCACAATGAGTTAGTGCCAGCTGGAGCTACAGCCACATGTATGCTCTGTGGTCATGCAGCTATTTCTCAGTAATAACGTTGGACAAGTAACAGGCAGTGATGAGCTGCTGTCTGAGATGCTGGAAGGCACTGAAAGGAAAATACAGAGGATGTTAATGCTTAGCATTCTCCAGCAAACCTCCTCTGGAAAGTGAAGACCATAAGACCTAGAAGATGCCAATTTCAGACCAAGCAGCAACTGCTGAAACCAGACTCTGGTCCTGATGGATATCAGTGTCTGCGTCCTCTTGCTATCAGTGTTGATCACATTTTACTTCTATCAACTCTTCTTCCAGCCATCATGACATGTGTCTACCTAACAGGGCTATCACCTGAAAATGACCTTCCTAGCAGCACTGCAGGGCAAGAGGGCCTTCACTTCTTAATGATGTGTCCAAAGGACAAGACAAGCTTGGTGCCAGCCTTGCAAAACCCACCCTGACCCCTGAGGGGGGTTGAAATTTCAAGGTGGGCAGCTAAATGCAATGGTTAGGAAACTTCCAAAAGAAGAGGATTAAATAACCAAAGGCTTTTTCTAGAAAGCAGCACGATGTTGTGACTCTTAGTTTGTCCTAACAGCTTTTCTTTCAAGTCAAATCCATTTGATATATGTCTACAAAGGACTTGGTTCAATCCAAATGCATACAAACAGTGCTTGTGTTTCACGTTCCCTCCTAAAACATATGGAAAAGCAGCCTGCTCTTTGCTTCCTGTTGCCCACCAGTATCTTTAATATGTTGATGGAAACAGAAAAATATTTTCTCTTTGGAGAGAAGCCCCTGGTGTTCAGGGGGACAAGACTGGAAACAGACTCAGAGAAGAAGTAGAAGATAATCATAGGAATCATAAGATCACCAAGGTGGAAAAAGGCCTCCAAGATCATCTAGTCCAACTGGTCGCCTATATCTGCAGCTTTCATTTTGTGCACCATCCCATGATGAGATGCTCAGCTGGAACCAGTGTTACTCTAAAGAGCCTGCAGGTGATGCACAACCTGCACTCAGAGCTGGCTAGGAGATACCCAGGGGCCTTCCAATTGTCCCACATACAGGTGTAGCATAAGCACATCCTGCACTTGTGCTTTGCATTTGGACACGCTGTTAGCTTCAGGCCTCATCTTTACACCTTTAGCTCTGCTGTTTCCAGCTCTGGTGGCTTTGTGAGGGACAGGGCAGCCAGGGGGCCAGTGACATGGCCCAGACAGAAGGAGGAGTAACAGCCTGAGCTGTCTGTCGTTTCTGGAGATCTCTGTGTTGCTTCTCCTTGTGTATCCTTTGCTGATTTGATTTTGTCATTCTACAGTGACAAAAACAAAGACACTTGCATGGTATAGCAGAGTTACCCAGTTTTACAGAGTACACTATGCAAGCGGTTACTATCCATATGCATCCCATACCTACTTTTAATATATCAATTACAGCTTAATTGTAGCTTTGCACTGTTTTATGGGGCAATAATCTGATTCCCAAGCAGATAAACCAGGAAAGCAAAGGAAAGCACAGTTCAACTAATATTATGATTCATAAGTCACGTCAGAAGCAGTTGTTTTACAGCTCGAGCACGCGGCATGAAGGTAAACTGTTGTTCCTACCTGGGCCCTAGCAGATCTTAAAACTTAGACACCTGCAGCTGTTACAAACAGCCATCTGTCTGAGTGAATGCTGCACTTCTTGAAATGCCATGTTAAATGCTTTGTGACAAAAAAAAAAAGAGAGAAAGAAATCCAGAGTGCAGCAGATCGTTGTTTTGGTCTGCAGACCACCCCGTTTTCAGCATTCAAACCAGGGGTTCAGTGAGATCTGTTAGGGCTTTGTTCCTCTTCTTCAACCAGCCAGAGCTCCTAGGTCATCACAGGAGATCCTAACTCTAGGCTTAAACCCTCTTGGCGTGTGAGAGCTGCTGAAGACCAAAACCAGAGGCTAAAGGCAGACTTTGCTCTGTGACAAGGATTTCCTCTTCCAGGCCTGGATCTTTCACAGCACGAAGTGATGTCTACATGCATGGGACAGTGTCCTGCAGCTTTTGTTGGCTGGAGTCACTGTGTCAGGGTTCATGCTTGCATAGTGACTTAAAAATTAAAAATAAATTACAAGAGGCTGTAAAAAAAAATGCCTGAGTTGAACTATTGTTTGGCTTTAAAACTGTCCCGTTTCCTCAATATATCACAGAAACCAGAAGCAAGGCGAAAGATTGTAGGTCAAATTAAACATTTCAGGTCAAAGACTTTGTTTGTGAAGTCTGTCTAAAGAATACAAACTTTCACTTTAGGATTAGTCTGAAATAATTTTGTGCAGGTTTTTTTCTTCCCTTTCATGGAAGTGAAAAGGAAAAGACCCTCTTTTAGTCGTTCGATGCTAGAAATGTGTGTGCCAGGCTGCCCATCTCCAGCTGCATCTTCAGCCTGGGCTTGAAGACTGAAATCCTCCCTGTATTTCTGAGCCTCCCAGAGCAGCTTGTCCTTGGGGCAATGCAGTGTTCCATGTGGGATGTGTGTGGTATTAGGAATCCTCACCCAGGTGTGAGCAAGCCAGATTCTCAGGGAGAGGGATGCTCTGGGTGGCATAGTGGGTGTCTGCATTGCAGGCTCCACCCTAGACCTGGGGTAACTTATGCTCGTGTCCAGGCTTCACCCTTGCTTTGATTCAGTACATTTATTTATTACTCATTCATTACCTGAGCATGTTTCTCAGTCAGTACTGAGTGCTGTAGCTGCACAACTGCCCAGCCTGTGTACTAGCTGGTGGCCATGCTCTCCATGGCCAGCTTGGTGAGTGCTGGCTCAATGAGATTTCTGCAGCAAGCTCCACAGCATGGTACGATCAATTTGGATGAAAAGATGAGGCTGATGTTACCCTTGTGTCTGCTGGCTCTGCAGAGTTCAGTGTGGTTTGGTCTATGCCTACACCCCTGATAGGAGCAGCATCGCACATCCCCTGCCATGTGTGCACATGGGTGCCTTTGGTAACCACCATATCTGGGAATGCTGCATTTGCTGACTTCAATATATTGTTTTTTCTTGTGCCCTTTCCTTGGCATGGCATTCACAAGAAAAAGCATCCAGTTCATAGCACCCAGCATATGCTGCTGCCAACGCCTGTCTTTCATGGACTCCATCCTACTTTGAAACTCCTCATCTACACTCTCAACATAGAATAATAAAGTCACTGAGGTTGGAAAAGGCCTTCAAGATCATCGAGCCCAAGCTACTGTGCAGGCAGACTAACCTGGCTTGCTCTTGTTTGCACATCTACTTCTTGCTGTCCATCCAGATCAGAACCCATCTTGAGTATTGCTTTCATGAATTTTATACCCTGGATGACCTGTTTACAACTGCCATCTGTGCTTCTCTAGTCTTCAGTGAGCTTGTTGCCCCTTTCTGGAGCTGCA
This sequence comes from Chrysolophus pictus, assembly GCA_037305975.1. Classification (NCBI taxonomy): domain Eukaryota; kingdom Metazoa; phylum Chordata; class Aves; order Galliformes; family Phasianidae; genus Chrysolophus; species Chrysolophus pictus. The sequence continues at coordinate 36,303,826 of CM074582.1, read as the reverse complement.
CCTTCTTGAAGTTCTCCCCTTCAACGCTGAACAAGGCTCTGACAGCTGTTACCTAAACTACTGAGCACTTTATGACTCTGGAACATCATATTACGTCCTTAACAACAGCCTTTAAACTGAATCCACGCTGTTCTGTGGGCTGCAGAATGCTTCAGGAGTGTTGCACACTACTTGGCTGGAGACTTACAGACATGAGATGGGGCTTGGTTTGGTGTTTTGGGGTATTAAATCTCCCTTTTCACATGGAGCTGGAGGGAAGGTTGAATCTATGGAGATCTGGTGGAGGAAGGAGAGAGGAAATGGGAGCAGTCACAGGAGAATGAGATAAGGCAAGGGCTGGACTCACTCCTTGCTCCCAAGCCAGGATCTCAGACCTCAACCTTGTCAAAAAGATCATGCAGGTGATCCTGAGGGCCAGTGTGCCCTATTGTGAGCTGCGCCCTGCCAAACCTCTCAAAATTGAGGAGGAAACAGCAAGGCTGCAGTTGTTGCTGTGGAAATCTCAGCATCTCATTCCAGCTTGGAAATGACAGTCTTCTGTAAGCCCAAAGCCTGAATAGGAACAGTATTGGTTAAAAGAAAATGGAGACACAAAACAAACAAACAAAAAAATCAGCTTGTTGTTTGGAAAATGTCAAAGCTCTTTAGAATCCTCTGGTTTGAAGAAGGCTTATTTTTTTCCCCTCCAGAAAAAACAAAAACCTTAAATTGTGGTTGCCGTATTTTAGTTTTGCTCCATTTTCACTCTGAAAAGTGTGTTAATAAGCATTTCTTTGTAGCTTGCGACTCGCTTCCAGATGTGTTTATCCTGAATGTGCTTATTGGTTCCTGTGTGCTGCTTAGTCATAATGAGCTCAAGAGGGAGCGTGCTATGTACTCAGTTTGGAGGATATTGCTGCTGGAGTCACTGCTCTCAAATACTGCTGGCTGCTTCACGATGGGCTCGAGACAGCTTTGAGCTCCACAAATATCCAAATATTCCTGCCTTAGGCCCTAGTGATCCCTGAAATGTGTGCCCTATACATGCAGCCAAACCAGTTTGGACATTTCATTCATAAGATACGGAAAGATCTGAGGTGGGGACCTTGAGAATTTGAATGTCTTCAGTGCTTTGCATGTAAGTTCTCAGCACCGAAGCACATAAATAAAGGGCTTTGCATTTAATAATGTATTATTCTGTCCAAGAAATGCACATGTGCCTTTGCCAGAATTATGTATGTCATTCAAAACACAAACGCACAAATCACTGGAGAACAGGCAGACATTAACGGCTGCTGTTCTCCCCGCTTCCTGAATGGCAGCCAGTAATCAGTGAGAGAAATACAATTTTCTGCTAAATGAATGTTTTGCTTGTGTGTGTGTGTGTCAACGTACACAACCTCAGGTTTTTTAGCAGTCCAAGGAAAGAATGGAAAAGCATAAGTGCTGTAGGTGTGGTGAAGCATCTTGCTTGATCCCCTGACACTGCTAAATACCAGCTGTGTTTCTCCCTTGTCTCCCAGAAATGGAAAAATGAGAGCAGAAAGTGTGAAGGTTTGGTGCTGGCAAGCTCAGGTTGGGGTAGGAATTTCATGTCTGATCATGGGGCCTGTGCTCATGGTGGAATTCTGCTGGCAAGGCAGCAAAATAAGGATGCTCAGTGAGATAAAGCAACCCCAGTCCTAGAGATCACTTCTGAATATTCCTCTAGCGTGAAAAAAGGTGATGGGGAAGCTTCCATGTGATCAACAGAGATTTGGGTGCCACCTAAAGAGTTTCAACCTAAAGCTTGCTTCAGAAAAACATCTGGGGTTTCTCTAGTGAAGCTTGCGCAAAAGCAGGTCCAGCTGTTGCACCGGAGCTCAGAGGAAGCTCATTGACACTGTGCTGTGAAGGATCCTGAGGAGGGGTACCAAGGCTTGGCACAGAGACCTGTGTGATGGGGCCAGAGCCCCAGGGACATCTCCACGGTCTTGCCAGCAGCATTCACCCTACAATATATGAAGCAGAGGCAGGGAAAATAACACTCAGGATTGCTCATGTGTTTGTTAGCTGTAGCCAACGTAAGTTCTGGAAAGTGTAGCACACACTTGCAATTCATCAGATACAGCCCAGGGCTAAGAAACCTGCTAATGGACCTTCTCTTCCATTCTCCTGTTTCTGATGAAGTCCATCTTCATAAGCCACAGGGAAAGTCATAAAACTGGTGTCATGATCCCAGTGCTTCAGCAGTTGAAAGTCAATGGAGAGGCTTTCATTGACTTGAAAGTGCTGTGAGGTTAGAGTTTGTGTCATTAAACCTTTATGGGGAAAGGTGAGGGAAGGGGAAATGTAGGGGAGTAGGACTGCAAGTCCTCACTAAAACTGTTCCTATTCTTTTTCTTTTTTTTTTTTTTGTCTCCAGCATCAATGGATGCAGTTGCTGTCGACGTGCTGCCAGACCATTTCATGCCTCCACTCCTGCATACCAGTCACCTTCTCCCTACAGGAAAATGGGGAGCTTTGGTTTTATTCCATATTTTTCTCGTGCCAAAGTTTATGTAATACCAGGTTTGTTGTGTTTTCAGTTTTCTTGTCTTCATTTTGATCCCACAAATGCCTCTTGGGAAGGTCAGTACATCTCCCAGTCTACCACTTTGTTGTGTGCTTGAAGCATGCAAAACTCAAGGAGACCTCCATCATTCAATTTGATCATCGCTTCCTTGTTGAGGCTTCAATGGCTGGAGTGTTAGAGAACATTACTGATAAACAATAGATGTCTGATGGAGACGCTGATTATTTTCCTGGTACAAAGGCTACTGCATCCTATGTGATAATTCCTCTTTCTTTTCCTCCTTGTTGGCTTTGTGCTTGTGTGATTTATTTGCAGGCTGGCAAGTGTCCACGGCCCTGCAGGAAATGGATGTCTGCTATTGTGTTTGGAGGGGCTATATAAACGTGTAATTTTCCCACTGCATTAATTACAGGCCTTTCTCCCTTGCTGGAGCAGCTCCATGTTTTCTCTGCCCTTTTGGTTTGGAGACAGAGAGTTCTCCCCACACTGCTGTGGGTATTTACTGAGAACCCCAACTCTGACATCTCCCATTGTGCTGAGGCAGAGTGGCAGAGTAAAGGATCAGGTCACTCTGCTATGCCAGCTTGGCTTGGCCACAAACACTGCAGAGAGGAAACTCATTGGTTTTTCTACCTGATGGTGATAGCTCCCGAAAAGCAGCATAGCCAGGTTTTCTCTGGCTATTCCTCCCACCGACACTTTCCTCTAGAATGAAAATGGTTTGCCTTGAGAAAACAACTTCCTTGTTACAGAAAAGCAGTTGTGGAACAGCTTATTTTGGAATAGCTGTGCTGCTCAGGGTGGTTGTATGGGATTTTGATCAGGAGAAGGCCAGAGGGAGAAGTCATACTGAGATACGGTCCTGGCTCTATGTTTGCTTGCCTGACATCAGCCAGATTTGGTTTTAGAGTGTTCAACCTCAATGGATGGGAAAACTGAGTGAGTTCATAGTGTGTTTCTCGCTTTTTTCTGACCTAGAAAGTGTTAATGTCCCCTGAAGAAAAGTCATCTGAGCAATACAAGTGCATGCAAAGCAAGGAACAAGGAGAAGCAAATGTCTGCTTCTATTTTAGAAAGCATTGCTGCCAATGGGAAGGCTTGGTAATGAATCACATTCTTTTTTCTTCAGCTGTAACTCTTGGAAAGAAGAAAATGGGACAAGTTCTTATCATATCATGCTGCCTCTGTAAGTGGACCCTCCCTTAGGAGACAGTTATGCTGAGTGCCCAGATGATGACTGTCATTGAAGAGGTCAGATCATTTCCAGCAGGCTGGATGCACCTGTGTGTCCTCTGGTTTGTGACATGGACACCCCATAGCTTCCTAACAAAATGCAAGCCCTGCTGCAATTTATCTCATTTTTGCCTGCCAGAAGTGAGTGTGTTCATTGCACAGGGTATGTTGCCAAGCACAAAGCAAGTCAGATTTATCATAAGAACACAGCGCTGGCCAGGACCATCTCTTGGCCAAAGCACAAGGAAGTGTCTCTGGTTTACAATTACTTTTCTCCTTTGGCACTCAAGCAACCCAGACCTCCAGGAGGACAGCAGTTTCCCACTGAAGGGAAGTTGCTAAAGGCCAGACAGAGACAGAACAGAGTGAACTGTGCTCACCAATGTCAGCTGATGGGAGTGGAGGAACACATACCTCATGGGTATGGAGTCCTGCAAGGACAGGGTAAAACCATGAGCCAGCTTGGTGGCATGAGATCAGGAGGAAGGCAAGGATTGTTTGTAGGTGGACATCCTGGGATGCAGATTTCTGAGTGTGAGTTGCATCCCCCTGGTGCCACAGTCCTGCTGGGATGTGTCTCCTTGGTCTCTTTGGGACTGTACAACCAACAGAGTTTCTTCCAGACATCCCAGAGGTGGAGATGAATCCATTCAGATCTACATGAGAATTAAGAAACTTATTGAGTTTATTCTGCCTCATCTTTGCAAATCTTGAGCACTTGTCACGATCTCTCTTGCAGTCAACCTTCACAGCACGATTGCCACACAGTTCACATGCTAGCCAAATACCTGGTTTGGCAAGATGGAGCCCTGTGGGCTTGTACAGGACAATCATTGCAAACCTGTGGTTGACATCAGCAGGCTGAGGCTGGGACATCCCTGTTAGCCGTGTTTCCCTGAGAAAACACCCACCCTGACAGCGAGCATTTCTTGGGTCAGTCTGTGGAAGGCTCATCTATCTCACCTATCCTCACAAAGTGATGGAAGGCCCCTTGGGGAGGGAAGGATGCCCTCATGAAATCTTCAGCTCATCTCTTTTGAGAAAGACCCCAGGGAGGGAAAGGTCCCTGAAGGGGATCATGCAGTGCTCAGCAGCAGGGAAACCAGGGCTTTTCTCTTTAACAAAAGTCCTCTTCAGAAATTCCTTCTACACCAGCAGGAAGGCATGGCTCACATCTGCACTGATGAGGTGGGACACTGAAGGACCTTAAGAAGCTAAGCTTTGTTCATGATACTTCTGCTGCTGCTATTAGCCAATGAAGTGTCATGTGCAACCAGTTGAGAACCATCCAGGACAGCAGGTGAGACCACTGCCTGCTTGCCCACCCTTCCTGAGCTGCAGTAGATCAATATCTCCTTTTTTGTTTCAAATAGCTAAAAGGCAGGAGTGCAGGAGGCAAACTGCAGCTCTCATGGCAAGCATTTCGTGACATGCTCTGTACATCCAAACAAAATGCAATTTTGCATCTGAGTATCAAAAGCTAAACAGCAGGCGAGACTGGGTTAACAGCCAGGGCATGGCTGTTTCTAAAGCAACACCTGGGGAGCTGTGAACACAAACACCATTAGCAATAACAGACTCTGTACACTTAACTCCCTGCTCTTCTTTAAAAGCATCAGCACCCAGCAGCAAGCATCCTCCACTTGATCTACCTGGTCCGGCTCAATGCTGAACATCCATGCCCAGCCCAAGAAGATGGACTGCCTGTTGTCATACTGGAATTTAAATCTCATCCACACCCTTTTCCATTTTTCTAATTCTGGTGTTTCTTTTCAACACCACACATGCATCCTGGATTCACTCATGCACTAGAAGTGCCAGGGAATTCATCAATAGCAAGAAGGTACTGCTGCCGTGCTGATCCCACCACCAGTGTGTGTCCATCAGCCTGCAAACTGAAGCAGTGCCATCCATGCCCACATTGGCCATTGCAAGGGGGGAAGGACTAAATTCCCCCCAGGCCAGAGGGGGCCAGAGCTAAGGTAAAATATAGGAGGGCAAGCATGCTCGGCTCCTGGGGACCCAGGGAGGCTGCAGAAAGATGCTGAGCAGAAATTATAATGGGACAGCACAGGTGGTGAGAGGAGTCATAGAAACATCCATTATTTATATACCCTCTGCTGAGAGCTCGCAGTGAGTTAGGATTGGTCAGGAACTGGGTCAGGATGAAGCAGGATGAGGCAAACAAAACCTGAAGTCCTTGAGCAAGGTTGCTCCGAGCCTGTGCTGGTGCTCCTGAACAGTGCCTCCAGGCACCTCCTTGCAGCCACAGCACTGTGCTGGGTATGACCATGTACATGAGCAGTGTGCCCAGTAGCTCACTCTGGGCACAAACCCATTTAAAGACCCACATAAACGTTTTCATCTTGTCAGGTTTTGGGGTAACAGAGTATGTTGCTGCTTTGTTTGTGCTGTGCAAACACGGGCAGAGACCCAACTGATGGAGCTGGGCTCCTTTGCCAAGAGCTGAATGGGAGGCAGTGCTGATGGTGTCCATCATGGCTTGGAGGTGCAGTGAACCAAGAGATCCCTGCTGCTTACCAGCCTTCCGCACACTGTATGCTGTCAGGAAGGGTGGGTTCCTGCATTTGGTAACACCTGGTGCTCATAGATGCAGAGCAAAGGTTTTAGTTTTGCGTGATGAATTTGTGTGAAAGCCTGCAGAGAAGGCCTGTGGACCTGGCATGGCATTGGCAAGCTGTCCAACTAGGCAAGTGATGCTCCTGATGTGTGTTTAATCACCCAGGGAAAGCAATGACCTTATCTTCAGCCACAAAGACAGCAGGTACAGGTTTGACCATTGTTCTCCAGGTCTTAGCAAGGGTTTTGGTTATCAAACCCCCAGGGTTCAGCTTCAGGTCCACACACTGTGGTCCAGCTGCTTAAATGTTGTGTACCCACCTGAGAAGCTGTGCTTGCAGAAGCATGCACCTGTAAGTGCATGGTGATGGGTGCATGTCTGCTCAGCACAATGAGCTGCCAGGAGGGCCTGCAGCTGGAAGTTGGGCTATTGGGTGAGCAGGGTTTGAAGCCAAGCAATATCTTCATTGGTACCTCAACCCACAGTAAGATTTCACCATTACAGAACAGAATTATAGCATCATAAAGGTTGGAAAAGACCTCTAAGATCTAGTCCAGCTGTGAAACCATCCCACTAAACCATGTCCCCAAGTGCTGTATCTCCACATCTCATGGACACCTCTGGGGACAAGATGTATTTTTTTTCAGTATGTATGAGTCCTATAATCCCTCTCAGCCAGTTTATCCACAGAGACCACAAGGTACACCAAATCCCTTTCTCTAAACAGATGTCTAAATTTAGCTGCCTTGAAAGTTATTGGGAAAACTCCAAATATTGTAGTCCAAGGGAAGAACCTAGGAAACACGAGAGTGGTAGAAAACTGAGGCAGAGCGTGCAGTGAGTTTTAGGAAGTGTTGGCACTACTGCAAACCATTGCAAGTAGCCCCACAAATGCACACTAAAGGATTCCTTGGGCTGTTTCAGGGTTGCTGGTGACAGCCATGAAATAGGGAAAATATTGCACTGTGCTGACTCAGGTTTCCATTGGGTCTGGCCAGGTGTTTTTTTTCTTAAGGGGGGAAAAAAATGGGCGCTCATGCACACTGGTACAACAATGTGAAGTATTTTCCTCTTCAGGAGTCCTTTCTTGCTATCCAATGCCTTCCTTTTAAAGAATGGTGCAAAAGTCAAGCAGAGCTGTGCATCATCCAGAAAGCATGCAGCACTCAGCCGCCGTGCTTGAGGATTCCTAGAAGCCCAGTGCTGCACGGATTGCTGAACCAGGGCACTGCAGCAACCGCGCCGCTGCTCCTCCTGTGGGGAAGCGGGGCACAGAAACAACAGCGGGGGGCTGCAATCTGGCAGCGTGAGCCTTCTACTTGGAGCAAGAAACGTCAAGGAGAATTACCGAGATGACTGGAGACTTAGGCTGCAATTGGAAACAACTGCTGTTCAGAAGCAGGCTGTGACTACTCAGCCTTGCTAATCAGATTTCGGGAGATGCTCGGCTGGCTTATACTGGAGGGCGCCCGCTGCATGTTTTGCTAGCAATGTTGTGCTGATGGGGTCAGTAATTCGGAGAGGAGAGGGCTCCCACCGGGAGAGCCTGCTCTGCGTGGATCTCCGTGCCAGCAGGGACAGCCGCACACCCAGGCCAGCACGCAGCGCATCGCTGCACAGCAGCCCCAGATTCCCACCCTGCACAGCACCCTCCGAGCAGAGCCTCCAGAGAGCACGGAGCAGCATCTGAGTTGAGGGAAATGGGGATCTTCTGCAGTAAACTGAGGTTTTAATTAGCGAAGGGTTGGGTTATTTCGCGTGATATGCTCGAGACCAATTCCCCCAAAGAACAAAAGTCTGCTTGCGTTTCCCAGAGTGCTGCTAGAGCGGCCTCCGTGAGCTCTGCTGTGCTCTGGGCTGTGCTGTATATGGCACTTCTATTTTTAGAAAGCACGGTTGCCATGGCAACGCTGTGTATTTTTTTTTGTTAAATATAGCAGCTGTTGCAGGGAACTCGTGTCCTTCTGGATGTAAAGGCTGCGTTTCTGCCCTCTGACAGAGCTCGGGGTATTAAATGCAGATGAGACAGGAAGATTAAATAAGTGGAAGCCCAGAAGAAACTGTGGATCTGTAATTACACAGAGGGGTTTTGAATGATGCTGTGCGTGCCTGCTGCTCCAGAAGTAACCCTTTGCGTTAGAAATGGTGTAGGGACAGCCATGGGGAGCTCTGTAGGAGTGCTTGAGAGCCCTCTCTCCCATTCTCTGCGATGCTCACCAATACCAACCAAACCCCCTGCCCTTCCTCTGCACCTCCCAGCTGCACGGCTTGGTGCTGGCTGTGCTCTGCAGGGCTCGTCCCACATGGAGAGGCTGGGGCTGCCAACAGGCTTTCTATAAGAGCAGGAAGGAAGGAAGGAGCCTCCTTTGGGGAAAGCGAGTCCTGCTCTGCTCTGCCCTGTGTGGCCTGGCCTCAAGCACCAGGTGCAGATTTGGGCACTGCAATATCAGAAGGACGTAAAGCTCTTGCAGAGCATCCGAAGGAGGTCTATGAAGATGGTGCAGGGTCTGAAGGGCAAGATGTAATGAGGAGCATCTGAGGTCCCTTGGTTTGTTCAGCCCAGAGAAAAGGAGGCTGAGGTGGCCTACATCTCCATCATGGCGGCTGCACCTCCCTCATGGAGGCCTACATCTCCTTTATGGCAGCCAGCACTTTGCTCATGACAGCACAATAGATCATCCCAAAGGGCTTTTCCTCCTTTCCCTGGAGGAGGGCGAGGACGAGGGAGCTCTTGATCAGCCAGCACCATTTTGCTGTTCTCACTTTGCCTCCCCATTTCAGTGGGGTGTCCACAATTCCACAGGCTCTGGTACAGATGGTATCTGTACATGGTTGCAGCAATAGCTCCACGCATAGGAGGTAGACATTTTTTTAAAATTAAACTGTCTTTGCCTCATTAAATGAAAAAGGCAACCTAGATACACAGCAGGGCTTAAGGCCTGTGGAACTTTCTTTAAAAAGAAGATGGAACGACAAACAAATAAACAACAGTTTAAATAATCCACAGAGGTCACTGTGACCAAGACTTCAACAGGAATAACATACCTCCTGGATTCTTATCTTTTCCCTGGGCTATTGTGAATTGGGTCTATTGCTAGGGATGTTATTGCCTTTCTGAATTCAATAGGAGAAATGTTGCCTATGCAAGCAGAACATGGCAGGGAAAGGCTTTCCTCTTGCACACTACAAGCATGGACTCTTACACCAACCATGCAAGGGAAATTTGAGTGGCAGGTGGGTTGAAGAGGCAAGGATTTTGGAGGCAGTATGATGCAGTCAGATGCTGGCTTTGCTACTGGTGAGCATTCTTCCCTCTACTGATCTGTACTCTGATCCCCCATGTTCATATTCCTCTAGCTGATGGCACAAACATGAAGCCATCACTGAGAAAGCACTGTAATGCCTATAATGAAAGCAGGAAAGGCTGCCATATCAAATATGAGGACTTCCCTGCATCCTTCAGGGAACATGTTGTCAGCCATTATTGCCTGTAATATGTAGCCTGAAGCCAAAAGGGAGGTTTTTGGCAAACATTTTACAGACAGCTTTGCTGAATGTGGTCCTGAGTGGGTGGACCTAAACAATGTCAAGCAAAAGTCATGCCCCACGGGGTGTGCTTTCATAGGATGATAGAATCATTGAGGTTGAAAAAGAGCTCTAATACCATCCAGCTCAATTGCCAAGACATCACCTCCGTGCTCACTATTGCTTGTCCCTAAAGTGTCACATCTACATGTTTCTTGAACACCTCCAGGGATGGTCATCTTTTGTACATTTATGGGCTCCTTCCTGGGGATGCCCTTGAGTTGTGAACAGTGCCTGGCGTGGTGAGCGTGATTTGTCTCATTCCTCATACAGTGCACTTGTGCTCCTGAGATAAAAGAAGAGCCACTGCCATGGGGCAGGAAAAACTCAGGTTTGTGGAAAGAGCAGGCACATGTGGTAAAGGGTGGAAGTAACAGGGTAGAAGGAGCTCAGCAAAGGCTGCCAGCAGGGCCCCTCCTGGCTGCCCCATGGTGCACAGTCCCTTGCCTGTCTGTTTTCTGCAGAAAATCCTCTGCCAATACCAGACGCTGAGCTTCCCCAGGAATGTGTATTTATTAAAACTTCTGCCTCTGCTTATGTGTCCACTTCCCTGAGTATTATTATGTGATCGTGTCAGTGTTTATGCTCCCCACTTTCCCCCCATTGATTTATGACCTTATTATAATCACTCCATTGTGTTTCTTCCCCTCCAGGCAGCGTGGAGTGCGCAGCAGTCCTGTGGGTTTGGTTCTTTTTTTGTTTGCATTGCTTTGCTTTGCATGTTTGCTGATCCACCCCTTGGCCGCGTGCAGCAGTTTGTGTGAGGAAGTGCTGTGGAAGTGGCACGTTTCAATGTGCCAGTGTGCCAGAGGTGAGAAGGATCTTCCCCCACTACAAGTGTGGAAGTGAGGATAGACAGGCATCTCAATGCCTCTAGAAACGTGCTCAAGATCCCTTGCTGTCAAGCCAGCCCCTAATTGGGAATGACACACCAAGCATGCAGGGAGGCTGAACAAACATCACTGCTACAGTGCTACACCAGTGCTCAGTGCATTTACCAGGCCTGCCTCAGCAGCCCTATCAGTAGAATATTTTTGTGCCATTTGGGGAAATCCACTGAGATCAATGTCGATTATGTCGATTTAGGGAGAAAGCACATAGCTTCTGCATGTGGGAGAGCTTCTGGGCACTGAGAAAACAGAGAGAAAGTCTATACAGCATGAGGGTGTAGAAAGGAAAAAATAGTCTCCTGTTCCTGGACTTGGCTCCTGGGACACATGGAAGCAGTGCAAGGCTCAGGGTGGCTGATGAATCTGATCTGGAAAACCTAAGCCCACCAGGGAGACCTTCCTGCAGAGCAGGAATGAGGAAAGAATGGCAACCAGATCTGCCCACAAACTCTGCTGCAGCTGAGGTTTACACCCTCCTCCCTGAATCAGGAGCAATTTCAGCAGCACTCATGCCTGAACCAAAGCAGAGGGTGGGAGGTCAGAAATCAGCAGGCTGACTTTGCTGTAGGCTCACAGCCCTGCTTGCTTTCAACCAGTTCAAAACCTTACCAATCATGGAGACACTGTAATTAACCATGCTGGTGCCTCCAGTACTTCTAGGTATATGGGTATTTTTTTAGTTTAAGCCCCTCCAAGTTCCCAGTTTGATCACTTCTGGACGGTAATCCAGGCAAACCGTGGCTTGCACTGTTGCTAACATCTCCCTGCTCCCGGGCAGCACAGGGATGTGAGGCCAGTGGCTGTGCCCAGCACTGCATGGAAATGGCTTCTCCCAGTTCCTTCACTTTGATATATTCTTGGATGTGCGGCCCATGGATTTTCACCTTCTTGAATTTCAGCCCGAGCTGCGCATTTGTCCAAACAGGAAAGCCTGCCCTGAAATCCAGACGTGGCCACACAAGACAGACAGCCTTTGTCTTGCTCATGTTACCATGCTCAGGAGCAGCTCCACCACCACAGAAAGTGCGGGGGGCACTGAGGGGACAGAAGCCAAAAACTCTTCTCAAATACAGTGACTCTTGAAGGCAGCTGCATCTCTGGAGGAGAAGCAGGAACAGCTGGAGCAAAGGAAAGGCCAAGTGAGATGATGCCATTAGGATTATTTCATCTCCCTATTGAACAGGAGCCCAGAGCTGTCCTTTTGTCAGTGAAATCCTCCTGTGTGGGGCTCTTACACCATCACAGGGCAGGAGCCACAAACATGTGCAAGCCCTGGAGAGCTTCCCTTTGGGAAGGACAAGATGTTCCAGCAACCAGCCACAGGGGATGCACAGCCCCCTATCTGCCCTGCGGAAGGAGACAATAAAATCACGGTGCATCAGGCACACAGTTTGAGTGAAGGGTGGATTGAGCCATCAGATATCATGTTGGGAAGATTAACTAAACAGAGTCTTACTTGAACAGCATTTCCCTTCCTCCACCCAGCCCCAGTGCTTGCAGCATCTTTGTTGGCTCCATGTGCAACATGTGATGTCTAGAAAGGTCTTGGAAGAGGAAAGGCATTAGACAGAAGTAATTATTAGTGGTAATAAAACAACTGCAGAGAGGGACCCTGCTTGGGCTGCATTACAAAAATGCTGTGAAAACACCCACATTTGCAGAGTAACCTCTCTGCCTGCTCCGCTTTGTCTTTTCTCCTCCTGTGCACCAATTACTGGATTCATCCCACTTCACCTTTTTCTTTCTCCTCCCTGAGATTCGGATCCCCTTTCAGCGGTCACGATATGCTGCCATTGTGTCTTCCTCCTACCTTGTCATGTGAAAAGAAGAAGGAAGAATAATAATTCTTTTAATCCCTGTGAGCCCTTCGATGCCTCTCACTGTGTCTTCTGATCCAAAGGCCAGACAAAGCGGTAGCACAGATGCATAGCTCAGCTCCAGTTGCCAGAGACAGTCATTAAAGACTGTCGGCTGGATGCACACAGTGAGGAATAAGGCCCCCCTTCTCCCCTCCTAGGGGCACAGCAAGCTTCCCAGCTTCCCTTACCCCCAACCTTCTCCTTCGCAATGTTGCAGCATCTGGTGCTATTGAGCCCAGAATCAAAGGTGGAACTGGGGGTCCTGGTAGGAACCTCGAATACTGAGAAGCATGGACAATCCCTGGCATGTCCCGTGTTCAGAAGTTGCTTTGCAATACCAAGGAATCCTCTGCTGGTCTTTGAAGCCTCTGGCATGCCTTCGCAGTAAGCTTTATGCTCAGTGAGCACAGGACCATGCTGAATGCACCAAGCCCTGCACCAGCTGAGACAGCTCATCCCCACCCCACATAAAGTAACATAGGATCCATTTCATTTCTGGCAGCAGTGGAGGGAAAAAGGAGAACTTCCAAACTCTATAAATCAGCTGCCTCTCGAATTGTGTGGGATTAAGGAAAAGGTGCAGAACAGAAATTATTTCCTTGGGGAAACATGTACCATTTCATTTGCCCAGGAAAATAATACTCATTCACTATGTGTGTCTTCCAGAGTCTTTAAAAAGAATTAAATGAAGGTTTGGATTAAATGAGGGGTTAGAGGATACAATTATGAGTGTGGTTTCTCCGAGGGCAAAGCAGGAGGAAGAAACTCCCCTCCTCCGTCATATTCCAGAGGTTTGTACTTGCCCTAATGCTGAATGCCTACTGTTGTGTTGGTAACTCCTTGTCCCCCCATTCTACGCTCCAAATACACATGTAGAATGAAACACTGGAACAGGCCAAATATCAAAATCTGATAAGCAGCAGCTTATGATTAGCTTTTAATTCGAATCTCACCCAATATGGGATGCTATCCAGGGAGGGCAGGACGTCTCCATCAGTCTTTCTTGACAAAGAATGTTCCTGTGCTCCAAACCCAGTGTCAGCCTGCAATTCCTGGGGTTTGGCAGCAGCGAGAGACCTGAAGAGGAGCAAGTGCTGAAGTCAGCATTCCCCGTGGTCAGGCTAGATTTGTTGTCACCATCCTTGAGTCCTGGGCAGCCCATGGAGCCTGATGCTGGCTGGGGGACCACGTTGTGCTCCAGTGGGACCTCCATGCAGCATGGCTGGTGGGATCTTCATGCAGTGCAGTTGGTATGACATCCATGCAGTGTGGCTGGTGGGATATTCCTGGAGAGTGATGGTGGGATGTCCGTGAAGTGAGGTTGATGGGACCTCTACACAGATTGGTCAGTGGGATGTCCACGCAGTGAGGTTAGTGTGATGCAGCACGGTCACAAGTCATGCGGACATAAGAGCCTCCTCCCCATACCTCCTCAATGGAAAAAGGGAGACAAGGAAGGCAAAATGTAGTAAGGTTTGCTGAGAGGTTTTGAGGTGCTCCTGTAGTGGGTGGGCCCAGTATTACTGAAGACTCTGATCTCGCCACATTAATTTAAGACAGAAATGGCAATTGTTATCCACCTAAATATGAAGCAATAATCAATACAGCCTTCTAGTGCCAGCTGTAGTCCTGTCAGCACCCTGGCTTGCTTGCAGATACAAGCATTACGGTTGCAGTGGGGAGGGACAGTGGGAGAAAGGAGGAGGCCTGCAGAAAGGAGGGCAGCAAAGCAGTGATGGGAAGGAAGCTGCTTCTCCTCACCTTGACACACAGTGCGGCATCATCAGGTTGGGCACTGCTGTAGGGGAAGCTGGGGGCAGGCAGTCAGCAATGAGCATGGGGAGGAGATGGATGGGTGTCTCTTTACAGCCCACAGCTAATCCAAGTGGCAGGCACTGGCAGCACTTGCTCTTGTTTAATGAGGCCATCTGCTCCAAACAACCAGCAAAGCAGCAACTCAGCAAACCATGGCCAGAGCCAAAATGGGAAGTGGTGCGTTCAGCCCCCTGAGGTGTCCTTTGCGCAGCCCCAGGGCATCAGTGGGTGAAAACATCTCAAGCAGTGGTGATAACCCACAGACCAGCAAAGTCCTCACTATTGCTGATCCCGTTGGGTCTCCCAGCCAGGGATGGATCCTTCCAAGAGAGATCTTTGGCTGAAGGGCACCACACACCTCTCACATCCCAGTGTGAGGTCTGCAGCACCCGCAGCTCCCTGTATTTGCAGGTGGCATGTCCACGTCTGCCTCCTTCTCTCACCCCTGTTGCCTGTGCCTTTTTGACCTGCAAGGACTCCATCTTAGTTTGCACACCAGACTTGGTGCTGACAACCCCAACATGAGGTCATCAGCTTTGAAGAGGAGAGGGAAGTCCAACAAACTGGTGAATGCTGCAACCAAATAACACTACACTGAGTTCCTGTTGTCCCTTTAAACTAATTCAATCACTGAACCCTGGGAATTCTGAGTGGGTTGTCAGGACTTCTGCCTTCTCACTTCCCAGCACGTGTTCAGGCTGTGGGCTTTCCTGCCGCCTCCTCTGGAGGTGCTGGTGATGTCTCACATCAGGAGCAGAAAATGCAGCCCAATCTAATTCTCTCTGGCAATTCTCTCATCTGAAAGCATCATTTCCCCCTTGTACAAAACAAGCATGCTTAGCTTTACACAGTTTCAGCATCTGAGTCGCCTGACGGCTTTAGAAGGGAGTAAACATTCATCCTGCTGACATGGCAATAAAACCGGTGCATCTGGAAGAGAGGAGTCAGCAGCAGATGTGCCCCTGCAAACTGCTCGCCGTGATGAATGCTCTTCCCAGATACTGCTAATCCCTTTTCTCTTGCTCCTAGGCCTCCTTAGTCTCCCTGTGATTAAACAACTCTTTGAAGACATCACCAGAAGTTATTTCTCCCTTGCAGGAATGTCACTTGCCGAGTTTGTAGCTTCGGCTCTGGGCATAGAGAGCCAAAGCTCTTTTTGCAAAGGAGCCAAGGGAAAGCAGAGTCTGGGTGCTCTTGTGACACCACTGTGCTCTGGACAGAGCCTTCAGGGGCCACCAGAGCCTCCACCAGAAGATCATGGCCTCCGAAAGGTAAGGTTGGGGACACCAGAAGGTCAGGACCAACATGTGGGAAGGGACTCTGGTCTGCTCAGAGATGCAGAGATGAGTTTCCAAGGATCTGCTGCTGGTTCTTGCACCAGGAGGAACCAGAGACAGGTATTCTGTGCAGGGTGCAGAGCTCCATCCAGTTCCCGGGGCGGAGGAGGCAAGTCGCCATGGATGGAGACTAGCAATCGCCTGAATATTCATGTATCAGCAGGCAAGCTACAGCAGGCCCTTGTTACAAACTGCTACCCAAACTGCTTACATTCATAAATGAGGGAAATAAATAAACAGATGCTTGTTAATTGACTTAATTACCCACCAGCAAACAGGAGACCGGGAGCACATCAATAAAAATGTTTTAAAAAGCAACTCATAGTAATTCTTTCCCATGTGCAAACCATGCCAGTCTCTTCTGTCTACAATAGACTTCCCAAAGACAAGAAATGGATTTCCATTATGTGGGAAGGAGACACCATAGTCTGACAATTAAGGCTGTGGCCCAAAGTAAAGCTCAGATTTGTGCCCTCTTCCCCAGACGTGGGCTCTTGGAATCCCAAACTAGGCCAGCATTTATCATTTATCAGATTACCATGGCGGAAGATATGCAAACAAGCCTTCTTAAGCAAGAGAAATCCAGCAGCAGCAGTTTTCCAGCAAGGAGCAGATACGCGGGCAAAGGAATCAGGGCTGGGGAGCTCTTAATTATTATTAGTGATTTTTTGCTTTCTTTTCAGAAGGCATGCTAGTGACAGGGAAATGGAAAAAGTCCTGCCTGGAGCTGCAATACAGCTGTGGCCTGCAGGGATAACTCCTGACGGGTCTGCTGCTCAGAACTGACACCCTCAGGATGAATCAGCAAGAAGTATCACTCAAGCCGGAAGCTTGTGGTCAGACCTCTGACCTAAGTCCTGGGATAGATGTGTGGGTCCTGTGCAGGTGACATGTTCTGGAGGCACCTTGCTGAGCCTGGGAGCAGGAGTCTGTCCTGTAGCTCTGAGGGGAGAGCCCTATCCCTATCCTCCAGCTTTTTGCATGCCTCTCATACCACAGCCTCTCACAGGAGTTTTCTGTTGGAATCCACCTCCTGTGACCACCTTTGACCATGACTATACAAAGTGAAAAATGAAAAAAGCCATGCCAGGCTTTGAATTGTGCAACAACCTGAGCTGTAAACTAACTCCTTTCACCTTCTGGAAGTGATTCCCCTCGTATGGGTGCTGCGTTCATCATTGCACATAAAAATAACTACTGCAGACAGCTTGCTGCATGCCAGCCAAAGTGCCTGCCCCCTTCCAGCCTTGTTCCCAGCATGTTTTCTGTGAGGAAAGACCAGTGTGGGTTCCCTGGGGACTGCTTGCAATCAGTCCCAGTGCCGTTACCTGTATCTTGCAGCCCCAGCATGTAATGAGTGCCCCAGGGCGGGCAGGTTGTGAAAGATGCCCCATTAGCATGCCCCTCTCTGCCTGCTTGACGTCAATGTGACTCAGTGTAATCAGGGGAAAATGCAGAGCAGGATATGAAATGCTGGGGAGAGCAGGCTTTTGGGTGCAAAATATCAGAGGTGGAGCAACTGATAATAAGAGAAGAAGGAAGATTGCCTTATCACCCAGAGCTGGCAGCCAGGCTGAATTTCCTCTCCCAAGTGCAGACTATGCAGACGTGGGTGATGCTCTGCCATCACTTGGGTCCTGCAGATCCGGCCCTCGCCAGAGGCATGTTGCTCAGACCCAGTGGCATGTGGATTTTAAAACATGTGAGGATAATGTTATGCCAGGATGCTCAGGTGCCTTCATTTTGCACCTAGGTTTTGAATAAACTGAAGAACAGCTTAGTAAAGAGCCAGAACATCTGTATCACTGTGATGCTGCTCATATGACTGCTGACTTAGGGTAAGGAACTAGATCTCAATCTATCCTGCAGCAACCAAACATTTACAGTGGGGTCCCACCTGAGCTGCACTGTGGCATTACTCACTACCACTGCTCATTACCATTGTGAAAAGCAAATAATCACAGCCCAGATCAAAATGGCAGGCACCAACCCAGCATAGTGATACGCAGAATTACAAGAACCTATTGGAACAACCTTGCAACCATGACCAGAGGGGATCTCCCACAGCTGCGCTCTCTAGGGGTGTCCTGACTTCAAGTGAGACCCGACATTCTACTTGCCATGCTGTGATTTCACATTGCCAAATACTGGGTGATAGCTGGTTCCCACTACTATCACATGGAGTTGGTGGGGCTGCACAGTGTCCTCATGGCGTGTCTGTAATGGTCTGCACTGCTCCTTGAGTACCAGAATCATCTTTTCCTATAGACTTGCCCCTTTCTCACATCCCCTTTATGCTGGTGGTCCCTTTTTGATGTCCCTAGACCCCTCTGGAGCTAGCATGCAACCCTTAGGGCCCACCACACATGAAGATTGCATGTTGTGTCAAAGAAGATTGTTCGCCCCCCTTAAACTCTGCAATATTTGCTAACCTACCTCCATCAGTGGATCTATTTCTGTCTGAAGGGAGGAGAGAGTGAGAGCACTTCTTTTCCTCTACCTGAAGAGCAGACCTCAAAGATGGATCGCAGGCAGGCTCGAGAAGCAGAAGGCTTTTTTGAAACGCACACAAACTCAAGTTTGTGTTTATTAACAAGGCCTCCTGATTTTTTTTTTTCCCTTGAGATCATATTAGTTGCTGAATATGAGTGACATTGGAGACATGGGTTAGAAGCAATACACTTACTGTTCTGAACTGCCTGGCCAGTGGGGGGACTGTCAGGAAGTCCTCAGTGTCACAGGGATGAGCTGGAGCCAGGTCCTTTGTTCCCAGCCCTTCTGTCTCCTCCCCACCAAGCAGCACAGTGGCGATAGGGAATGGGAGGTTGTGGTCAGCTCACAGCAGCCTCTCTCTGCTGCTCCTTCCTCTTCACAGGTTGAGGTTGGAAGGGATCTCTGGAGGTCATCTTGCACAACCCCCCTACTCAAGCAGTGCCACCTAAAGCTGGCTGCCCAGAACCACATCCAAGCAGCTTTTCAATATGTTGTATCATAGAGTTCAAGGAAGTTAAATGACAGCTCCAGAAGCTAGGCAAGCCTTGCTGGGTGCCATCTGGCACTGCCTCTCTTGCTGTGCCTGGGAAAGAGAGAAGAGGCTTACTCGTGGGGGCAAAACCATGGCACATCCCTTTGGAAGCACTGCAGTGACCCACTGGAAGGAGCAGAGCAGCTGCAGTGGCCGTGGTATGACCAGAGTAGCAGTGGTGATCGGCCCTGCTCAGGGAAAGGCCATACATTTTGGCTCTGCAAAGAGGCAGGCTGCCCTGCCAGCCTTGCACGACCAGTTTCCAAGCCCAGCGTATCTTTCAGCAAGATGTGCAGTTTCACCACCTGCTCCTTTAGGCCTCTGGTTGCCACGTTGCCTATTTGTCGGTGTGTTTGTTTGGCTTTCTGAGATGTGCCTGTCCGGCTCCTCTGGCATCCAACATGCTGCTGCCTGCCTCATGCACGCTGCAGATTTGGGTTCCTCCTTGGAAAGCATTCACATAGCCAGCTATTTTTGGAACAGAGGCATCTATTGTCTTGCGCTGCTCCCCACTGGGTTGAGCTGACAGCTGCCAGGCCTCCTTCCCCCAGCACCCGCTCCTTTCCCATGGCACGACTCCTGTGTGCCCTACAGCATCTCCCAATATAGTTCTGCTGGAGCCCCACAAGGCAGGGCAGAGCCCTTGCTGCCATTTTGTGAAAGCCCTGAGTCTGTGTCTGTGGTAGCTCAAATTCAGGCCTAGCCCCTGCGTTAGGCAACACTCAGAGAAATTGCTGGACAGGCTGGGAGCTTGCACGGGGTGCAGGTCCTTGAGCTGCCATAGCATCATAAGATCATTAAGGTTGGAAAAGGCCTCTAAGATTATCTTGTCCAATCTCCAGCCCCCACCCCACCATGCCCACTGCCCACGTCCCTCAGTGCCACATCTCCACAGCTCACGAACACCTCTAGGGATGGTGACCCCACCACTCCTTGGGCAGCTGTGCCACTGCATCACCCTCTTGACAGTTGAACTTGGTGATCTTAGAAATCGTTTCCAATCAGATTGATACTATGATTCTGATTCTACACTTTGCAAATCCTTCAGCTACTGCACGCCCATGCATCTCTCCTTGCAGCATGGTGGGTCAGCACATGCTTCAGCAGAGCCACCAGCAGAGCTGCAAAAGCAGATACCAGCAAGGGGAACACACAGAGCCATGGCTCCTTTCCACCTCATGTTCCTCTCCCTGCAGTCAGTTCCGCATCACAGGAACAGTGATTTCGGCACTGATGGCCCCTTGGAGTGTTAGAAAAGTTTCATGCAATCTGTTTACTTTTGAACATATGCTGTGTTCATGCAGCCTGGAGTCTTGCTGCCTCTAATAACTTTGGGTGTAATTTCCTCTGGTTTGATGCCTGGGGCACTGATTGACACCTGTGGAAACAGGCCTCCGAGGGGGTGCAGAAAGACTTTGCTCTCCTGGGGTAGTTCCTTTACTGCTGCTATTAAAAAAATTGCACATGTTGCTCCTGAGGCACAGATCCTCCATGAGAAGTCACAGGAAGGAGATGGGAGGAGCCAGGAGCTTGCTGCAATTAAATACCTTAGGAACCTTAAGGAAGGCTGAGATGTCTGCATCTACATGCATCTGCATGGCTGTGTGTGTGTACAGAGCTGTAACGATAGACACGTGTGTCTCAGAAACAGCAAACTGTGCTGCCAAGGACGAAGACTCTTCTCTTTGTCTCAAGGATGTGAGGTCTTTGCTGCATCTGGAAGCTGCCTGGGTGGATGGGAGGTGTGCATCTGACACACAGAATCTCTCCTTGCAGAAAAAAGAATAGCACAGCATCCCAATTTTTCTGGTCTCCCTTACTTTCTGAGCACTGCTCCAGAATAATGCCCCAGGGAGGTCTGCTGAGCCCACAGCTCCATGCCACAGTGCCCTGTTGCATATGCCCAGCTCACCAGCATGGCTATAGCATCTATTTCCCCAAAAAACACATCCTAAAATATAATAATTAAGGAAGAGAACTATTTAGGGAGCTGGGAAAACCACTTGTCGTCTCCTTTCAGCAAGAGCAAAGCCAATGGGACAGAGTTCTTCCAGCACCTTTTCTGGTCTCAGCGAAGGAGTTTGGGCTGTGATGTGTATCGTGAGCCAGGTAAAGCTGCATTCAGCAGAACTGGCTTTTCAGTGTACGTATTAGCAGTATATTTGCAATGTAAATTAATAAGTGCCATCTGCTTACCTCTGATGTTATGAGAATGTTGTCTTGTGACTGGCTATAAACAAGACAACATTGAAGAGGTAACACCTGCTGGTACATATTACCGCAATTTATTTTCAAACATTAGAAGATTAATTTGGTTGGAAGAAATAGGTATAATCTCCTCTTGCTGTGTATTAAGTGCTAATGAGAGGCGCGTGTGGGATTGCCAGGCGATATCCCAGAGGAAGGATGGAGCACATGGCATGCCAGTGCCTGGCTGGTGCAGATCCACGGGGATGTTTGGCTGGTGAAATGTTGCTGCTTGTTAGATGTAAGGCTTGCTGCAGGAGTGTGTTGATTTCAGGCAAAAATCCTCTCTAGAAAAGAAAAAAAAGTTGAAACATCTCTTGTTAGCCTTTGGGGATGGGACGGTCTGAATTTTCACTTCAAAATCATGTCTGATTTCTGAAATGGAAATTATTGTCATGCTGAGGCAGAGACAAAATCCTCCCATTTTAGCAAAATAAAATGCTTCGTTTGAGCCTAGACACTTTCCCCCCCAGTTTTCAGAATAGGAAAAAAAAACTTCAGTAATGGATAGTGAGATTAAAGGCAGGGATGCTTGCAGACAGCCTCCCATCGCACCTCTTTATGTCCCTCACTCCTTCTGTGGATGGGCAACACCACTGGGCAGAAACTCAGAGGCCTGGAGTTCAGTACCTGGAAGCGAGCAGGTTGTGAATTCCAGCATGGCTGTACAGGTATTTATGTCGGCACTTGCTGCTTTGGTGACTTGCTTTTGTTTCATGCTGCCTGAAGCACCTCGAGGCGAGCGGACAGGAGTGTGGTGGTGCAGGTGTGTCTGCATGGGAGCAGCAGCTTTCCCCATTTTGTACAGCCTGGAGGCCAGGAATTGCCCCTGATGTGTGGGGGTTAGAGCTCCTACCCAATCCCCACCCCAACCCATAGAGCCGGAGGGAGCCTTTTTTAGAGGGATGAGGAGAGGAAAGCGGGAGCATCCCTAGGGTCAGGATGTTGCCAAGGCCCATATCAGGAAGGTGGGGAAGCCTGAGCTATCTCCTGGGCATCCTCCTGGGCATCCTCTGACACCCCCATCTCACCTGTCTCCTGTCTCTCGCTATCAGGCTGTGGCTCTAGACAATTAGTTAATTAATTAACTTTCTCTCATGATGAACTACCGCTGTACTTCCTCCTCAGCTTAAAACTCCCAGTCTTTTAAATCACTCTGGAGGTGTTCAGCTTCCTCTCTGCCCCTTGACCTCCCTCCCGTGTCCGTCCCCAGAACCCGGGGTGATAGAGTCAAGCCTTAAGGAAGCACTGATGGTGACTCAGGCCTGCTGGTTGCTAGGAGCAGTGGCACATGGCCCTGCACAGAAATGGCACTGCAGGTGTTTGCATGGGGCAGTGCAGGCAGGGCATGGGGCCATGGCTGCTGGGCAGGGGGATGCTAGGGCAGGGTGGGGAAAGGGGCTGACACCTCCATCCCAAGGCACCTATGGGCAAGGTGCTACTGCAGCTAGGGGTGGGAGGGAAAGGCCCACGTGTTGCTTGTCTCCCTTGCTGGGGATGCTTTTGGCAATCGTTGGGTGAAGCTGTGACCATGCATATTTTATCAAGCAGGTAGATAGGGCTGAGAAGAGGGCACTGTGAGCATGCCATGCTCACCTGTTCCATAGGACACCCCTGCAGTGCTGTCTCCGCCCCATGCCAGCGGTGGACTCCCTCACCCTGCCAAAGCCAGCTTGCATGGAAGCACTGGGAGGAGACGCTGGTAATTTTCCACTATCCCCAGCATAGGGAGGCACAGAGCAAGCACTGAAAACCTGGCGAGGCTCCACGGCGGGTTCACACCTATTGCTTTCGCAAGACGTGCGATGATAAAACCCTGAAAGGCAAAGAAAGGCCATTGCTCTGATTCACTTAGCATGCTGCAAGCTGTCCTGTTTTGTTCCCTCTCTTCTTTTTTTTTTTTTCCCTTCCCCTTTTGGGGAGCTGGGGGAAGGTTTCATGCTCCCAGGCTATGTCAGGCCATGCAGTATCCCAGGTATCTTGACCCTGTCACCTTGCTTCTGCCCAGCGCCCACAGCAGACACAGGCTCTGCTCGTTGGCTCTGACAATTCCTAATTGCTCAAGATGGATCGCTGAAGAAAAAGCCTTCCATATGGTCCCCAGGATTTAATTTTTTTATGTTTTTTCTTCCCCCCCCTGCTTCTACAACTGTTACAGGAAAAGATATTTTTCCCCCTGTTTGACATATATGTAATCTTCTTCTGATACACAAATGCCAGATGGCACTGCAAAAAGATAATAAATGTGTCTGCAGCCTTCAACAGCTAAGTGTGTGAACCTTGAAAATGGCTATGGAAGAGCTGGGAATAGCTGGGCTTTATTTTTTGGGGGGGTTGCTGAAAACTGAGCCTTTCATCGAAGGTGGTTGGGTGAGCTTGGAAATACTCTGTGTTGGAGCCAGTCAGGGATGCTGCTGGTGGCTGTGCAGGAAAGCTGGTGGGCTCCCAGCATGGGGATGCAGCAGGAATATGTATTTATTCTGCTTGGATAAAGCTGTTTTTTGATGTGCTGGAAAATACAAACTTTGTGATAGAAGCATCCCAAATTCTTAGCGTTTTTATGATGCTGGCTATCTTGCTGACTTCTCCAAGTGAAATTTTCCTGCCCAGCTCTAGATGTGGCTGTGGTTGAGATACAACACAAACCCTTCCAGAGAGCCTTGCATGACCCAGGCTAGGATTTAGACAGCGGTGAGCAAATAAAATTCAGCTCAGCTCTGCTAGGAAATCCAAACTGCAGAAGGACGTGGGCCTTAATACCACCACTTGGAAGGAGCCCCATGATCCAATGAAAGCAGGTGCCTGAAACAAAGCAGGTGCCTGAAACAAAGCTGGTGGCAGCCAGGGGACACCTTGCAGTCGGGTTTGAAGGGACTTTAGGTTGGGTGTTGAAATCCCCAGGGAGGAGTGCTATGTCCTGCCTGCTGCAAGGGTGGATGAACAATGTGGCCCTTAATTTGATTAGGTGCACCATCCCATAGCCATGTTACTGTATGTAAGTGTTGCTCAGTGCTTAATATGATTGCTCTAAATATGGGGATGAAAAATGACCGCCGTCTTGCTCTGTGCTCCGAGATAACCTCAGAAATGCATTATTTCCTTCCCAAACCTCTCTTTAATAAACAGATACGACAGCAATCGGGTTGCAAGGTACTTTTGGAAAAGGGCAGTGGTTTTTTTTCAGTGAAGCCATTGAGGGAGGGAGGCCATCCGTCTGTCTTCACACATTCAGCTTCTTTTCTCATGCCAAGCCACTCCTGCTGGCCATGACTCAGCCTGGACTGAGCAGTGGATATGCTTTGCTGCAGAGGTGGCTCATCCTCCATGGGACAGAGCTGGCTCCATCTCACAGAACCAAGGCTGCCCAGGGAGGACCTGACCTGCATTACCACAATTTCTGAGAAGAAATTTTTCCTAATATCCAACCTGAGAGCACGTGGGAAATCATGCAGCTTCCCTGCAGGACATGGCTGTAAGGTCATGGATGCCGTTCTCAGCTCATCCAAGGCAAGCTTGCTACATGTCTGTATCTGTCTGAGGGCAACCATATCTCTCCAGCCTCCTACCAGCTGTCTCCATCACAAACTAGGGAGGAAATATTTGCTGGCTGGATCTCCATCCTGCAGCTGACAACATCTGGGCTTCTCCAGGGGTGGCCAACAGGGCTTGCCAAGGAGGCCTGAGGCAGATGTGCTGCTGAGTTAGGACACGTCTGAGCATGGGTGTTCTCCAGGCACCCGCAGAGCCCTGGCAAACTGGGCAGCGAGGTGACCCCAGCCCCTTCCCTTCCACCTGGGAAGCACTGGGCTTGCTGCTGCAGAACCTGTGCTCTCTCAGGGTTAAATAACAGTGAAGGCACTGAGAAAGAGCCTGTGGTGCTTTTATCAGCTAAAGAGCTGTTGAGACCGGCAGAGCGGTTATTAGATTTGTCCCTAACACTTATTAAGTTTGAGCCTGTCGCTGAGATGTTCATGCTATTCCTCTATGTATCTGTGGACATGTCAGCCACACTGAGGCATATCCAATTATCCTGTCACCTACCCGATAAGGTGATCTCAAATAGTTTCTTTTATTTCTTGGAAAAAAAAAAAAGGAAAGGAGAAATGCAGCAACAAAGGGATTCTGCATTTGAAATGCCATTCAGAGAGCACATGCACGCTCTGTCTCCTTCAGGAGAGCACAGGCACGTGTACGTATGTGTGCCTGCATACCAACACCACTGTGTGCAGATAACATTGCATCCCACCCTTCTGTCCTTTCCATCGACATTACCTCTTAGGATCCACAGATAATTTTGCAGACAAAGAAGAAACAGATATACCTGTGGCTCTTTTAGCATCCATTTTTCCCCTCCTGTGGTGTTGTTGAGAACTTGCCTCCAAAACGTGTGTCCCAGTGCGCCGTAATGCTCGTCTCTGTGCAGTGTTTGCTGCATGCTCCCCTGCTCCCCAGACTCACGGTCCTTACCACCTGCAGAGGTGAGGACAGGGAAGTGCACGCAGCTTGTGCTCTGCTGACCTGTGTCTCGGTGACCCAAGGTTTTCGACTTGCACAAGAAATGCCTGGGGCTTGATTGCAAAAGGCATTTCATTTCTAACAGGCAGGTGAATTTGGTGTTTAACTTCCAGTGAGATCTAACTAGCCAGCCTAAATACTTTTACAGCCCTCACTGGGTGCCTATCTGTATCTTTAGGTAGAGAGATACGGGGGGAAATGTGGCTTTTAATAGCTCGTGAGTCAGAGCGAGGCATGTCTGCACTGAGGGTGAGCAGCTGAACTGTTGCAGGGTGTGGACGGACTCAGGGACTGCTGAAGGCTCCCACGCCATGAACCATCCAGCCAGGACCTGGCAGGGCTAAGCCTGAGCTAATCTGCTCTCCAGGTACCAGGAGCAACATGCAGTGCAGTGGTTTGCAAGGAGACTGGCCT
This sequence comes from Chrysolophus pictus, assembly GCA_037305975.1. Taxonomy (NCBI): domain Eukaryota; kingdom Metazoa; phylum Chordata; class Aves; order Galliformes; family Phasianidae; genus Chrysolophus; species Chrysolophus pictus. Next base: position 36,277,792 of record CM074582.1, on the reverse strand, counting down.
CAGGAATTTGAATGCTTGATTTAGCAGTATGGTCTCTGCTGGTTTTGTGTGTTCCCTGGGGAAGTCTCAGTTGTTCCCAGCAGTGGGTCAGGGCAGCACATGAGACTGGAGATGGAGAGTCTGGTTGGATCACTGTGTCCCATATGGAAAAGAAAGAAAAAGTATAGGGATGGGGATGGGGATTGAGATGGGTATAGGGAAGGGAATGGAGATGGAGATGGAGATGGAGATATGGAGATGGGGATGGGGATGGAGATGGGGATGGGGATGGAGATGGGGATGGAGATGGAGATGGAGATGGAGATGGAGGTGGAGATGGGGATGGAGATGGGGATGGGGATGGGGATGGAGATGGGGATGGAGATGAGGATGGAGATGGGGATGGGGATGGGGATGGAGATGGAGATAGGACACAAAAACATAACAGTGAACATAGCTCGATTTGCAGCTCTGTTGCACTTTCAACATGACCTGAGCAAAACCCTAAGCCTTAATGCACACACTTTGCCTTTCTCTGCACTGGTGCTGTGAATTCTACCCTCCCCTGCAGGGGTGTTGCACATCAAATGAGCTGTCTGAAGTCTGTAGCAAATAAGCCTTACAGAGATATTTGCTATTATTTCTGATTGTGTGGACTCCAGGGTAACTAATTATCATTTTCCCCCTTGATCAAAATAATAGTAGTTATCATAAAGATACTTCAGGGTTTAAGACAGATTCAAACTCTTTTAACAGCATTTATTTCTGAAGAACCTTCATCTTTACTCTCTTTCATGACAGCTGGTTTTTGAGTCATGAGCTGGTTGCAATTATTTTGCCTCTGTAATTCCATCTTCCTCACACTCTTCCTGGCTTCAGAGCCACTGGAGGATGGTCACCTGTGTGGAGCCGTGCATGAAAATCGGATCCCAGCTGCAGGCAAGGGTAGGAGGAAGTGAATGTGGAATATTTCAATTTAAAGTGTGTTTATTGTGCATTCTGTCTCTGATTTGATGTAAAAAAATTTGCATGCAAATGACAGCAGATTTGCATCTCTCCTTTCATTGACTGCAGATGTTGAAAAAAAATATATTTGAGGGCCTTTTTTTTTTTTTTTACAGCTTTCAAAACATCTTAGAGGAGCTTTTGGCGGCCGCCCTGTTAACGCATCCATGTAAATCTGCTGACCTCTCCTGAAAGCAGCGAGCTGATGTCAGGGTGTTTACACAGAGGTGTTCACTGCAGCTCTCTGCAGGCTTTGCCTTTCCCAGATTTCCAGCATCTTTTGGGAAACATGCACTGCTGACAACCTTGGACACGGAACCACATCTCTTACAAAGTACGTTTTACACGGAAAGATGTAGGAGGGTTTTTCTGATCACCACAAGGATGTTTGTTGCATTTTATAAGTAGGAGGTGGAAGAAAATGACAAGCAAGGCCCTAAGCAGCCAGGAGGCATCCAGAGATCCATCATCTTCCATCAATAGCAGCGGGCACCAAGATCAGGGCAGTGTTGGGCGATGGGGGGCTGAAAGTACTTTCCCTTCCCTTAAACTAGCCTGGTTGTTGCACACCCATGGGACAACCAGTACAGTGGGATGTGTGTGGGGAATCCATCCCTGCAGTGCTCCCCATGCAGACCATCCTGAGCAGTGGCTGCATTCCCAGGTTTGACACAGAGCAGAACGAATGCCTTTTCTTCCCTCTGGATGATCTGCTTGTCAGAGGAGTGCTGCATATTTACGTAAAGGCTGCACACACCAAATGGCCCTTCGTTGAGTGCCCTGCTTTGCCTCTGCAGGAAGAACTCCTGCTGCAAATTTGCAGCCCCAGCAGTGGGAGTGATCGACAGGGCACAAATTGGGTCCTGAAAACCACTCAAGCAGCAGCTGATTTCCTCTGCTAATCTCCTGAGTGGTGAGTTGAAGGTTTAGCTTCTCTTTTGACTTGATGTATTCTAGTCACCTGTGCTTCAGCCATCAGCACAGGAATGAAGGAGCTAGAAAAATCACCAAAGAGAACAAAACAAAACCAAAAAACGTGGAACAGGTTGCCCAAGGAGGCTGTGGATGCCCCATCCCTGGAGGCATTCAAAGCCAGGCTGGATGTGGCTCTGGGCACCTGGTCTGCTGGTTGGCGACCCTGCACATAGCAGGGGGTTGGAACTGGATGAGCATTGTGCTCCTTTTCAACCCAGGCCATTCAATGAGTCTATGATTCAATAAACCAGCCCCTAAATATAAACAGGAGCAAGGCTGTTATGAACCAAGCTCTGCTGAGGTTGCTGCAACGCTACAAAAATTGGCCAAAAAGTGCCTCTTCTGAGGCTGCCAGCTTCAAGTAAGATGCTATCTGTGCAGAGATTTTGTTAACATCAGCTCTGTATCTGTCTTCAACAAAGAGATATAAATAGATTTACACCTTTCTCTCTACGGATATGATCTTTATATATAGGTGTGAGTGCACGTTAAGTGTATGCACGTGTGTGAGTATAAAATATGTACATCTAGACAGAGCCATCCATCTATCGAGTGATGGGCCTATCTCATGCTCATTCTAGAAAGGGTTTAAAAGGAATTGCCTAAATACATAATACATGCTCGGTTTTTTTCTTTTTAAGAGATGAGTCAAGTCAAATGCTATGATATAAATTTTTAATACCCCTATGACCTGATTTTTTTTCCCTCTTGTGCAAGGAAGTTAACAATATGAAATGTCTTTCTGTTGTCTCTAATCATGGGCTGATTTGATAAGCTGTAATTATTATTCATATTTGAGATCTGCAGCTAGGGAGATGCAGGAGGTGTGGGGGCCATGGAGCTGTTTAGCTTTGTTATTATTTATTGCTGCTATGAATAAAAGAATAACTATTAGAGAGATTCTGCCAAGTAGTTCGGGCCGCAGTTTTAACTGGTTTAAAAACTGTTGCAATCCATTTGCATCTTATATATTCTGAATTACTCTTTAATCACATTTTTTGGTTCCTTACTCCATCACAGAGGTTGTAAAACTGGAAGAAATGAAAGGAATCATTTTTGTAGGCCCTATCAAAATGCATCATGTTTGTTGTTTGACCTTGGGCACTCTGTCTCCTTAGGAACACTGGAAGAAGACTGCAAGGAGTAGTCGTATCACAGCTGCAGTTGTGGTTGTTATTATTCATCATCTTGCTACACACAGCACTCAGCTTGTGCTGAGCAGAGAGAGCTGTGATCCCCATTATTATCAATGCCCACAAGTGCCTCAGCAAAGGTGGGGGTAAGTGGGAAACAGCAAACAGCATCTTCAAGAGTTATATGTGCTCCTGTTGATTTCAGCACTGAAAAATCTATGTGCTATGGTGATTTCTTTCAGGTCTGGAACCAGCATGGCACCAACCGAAGGACAGAAAAAGCTGTGTTTTTAGGAGTCTGATTAATTTTTCAAGTGATGTAAGTGCGTCAGTCTGCTCCATGTGAAGTCTTTCAAATCTGTGGGTGCACAGGTGCAAATATATTGCTTATTTGTTCCTCTTACCCTCCTGGAGTCATAGCCAGAATTACCTTCAGTTATTATTCTATCCTATCTCTGTAAGTATAGACTGTTCTTGGAAGAAAAACAAATACATCTGAGTACCTTCCTTTACAAAAAATGTGGGTGTTGATTCCAGGAAAAATGCTCACTTAGAACTCACTGTTGTAGGAGTCTTAGACATGTAATGGCTAGAAACACCAAAAGGAAGAGCCATGCAATGAGAAGCCATGGCTTGAAAAATACACAGTCAGTTTCAGTCCTGAAATGCCCTGTAGAAGGCGAAACACCAGCGTAATGTTCACAAGCAGTAGCCTGGTGTGTTAGCTGATGGTTTGAAGTGGAAAAAACTCCTAAGTAAATGCCTTCTTCAGGCACTCTGGTATCCAGTCTCTATCCAAAGATCCATTAGTTGGTGGAAATGTTGAAGATGACTGTAGTGGCAGTGCTAAGTCATGGCCTGAAGCAGTGATTGATCACCTGGTGGGAAGGCAGGGCTAACCCAGGGGAGCTCAGCTGCATGCAATACACCTGAGTGACCAGAAGGGCTGAAGCCAGGATCCACCCCTTCCCAGACCTCATTTAAGGGTTGGCAGGGGAGGTGAAGGCATCTCTTGCTGGAGATTCCTGCTTACCTGAGGCCTTCTGAAGCTAAGCATCTCTTTTCCTTCATTTCTACTTCCATGGCTGCAGCACTTATCCTTGCTTGCTGCAGCCTAGGACTCTGCTACCCTGCTGTCACTGCTGTGTTTTCCATCACGTTAAAGCATTACAACAGCAATACTATGCTGGGACAGCCAGTGAGCTTTTAAGAAGCTTAAGATTATTTAAGAACAATTCACCAGGGGATTTTGGAAAAACTATATAGTTCCAGTGCATTTTTTAATTCTATTTCCTCAAGTTGGACCTTCTCTGTAATATAGTCAGAGGCAATGAATTCATCTCAGAGTGTAAGATATACGGTTGTCTTCCAAGGAACTCTTCGCGTTGTGGCTTCACATCCCTCTGTCCATTGAAAAAAAGCTTCACTTTAAGATTGTCCACAACAATGTGATTTCCAACAACTTCTGTGTCCTGGATCCTTGTTTTTTTTTTCCACTGAGGGCTATGCTAGACTTCACATCTGCTGGTTGTCTAACCCTTGTACGTTTACTATCCACCTTCACGTGGCACAGCCTCAATAAGTCTTCTGTCCTTTCCTTTGGCACTGCAGAAGTTTGAGGACATGAGATGCAGCATATGCCATTTTCCCTTCCTAGAGATGAACAAAGTATATTGTTATGCTCAAAATGCGAAGCTTTTCTCTCCCATTAAATGTTTTCTAACTGCATAGACCAACCATCTGTTTCTCCTTCTCTTTTCCATCATTCAATTCTTAGCACGTTATTCAAATTAATTATCAATTAAGAACCGGAAAGACCGGATAATCAAATTACGGAAGGGCAAGATGGTCAAGGTACCTTATTTAGAGCCTCAAGGTATTTATTAAGACAATAAATTCCTGATCTTTCGCTTTAAAGATGAACCTTCAGCTCAGTAAGTAAAAGCAGAGTGACATGTATCTCTTCTTGGTCATTTATTTATGAACATAGGAAATTACATTGACTAACTCCCTTTCCATTCCAGATTTCAGATTGTAATCTTCTCCTCTCAGATGTCAACCTAACCCAGATAACAGTACAGCTTGAGTCTCAAGACATTCCCCGGAGAGATAAGAAAATTCTTTTTTATTTCTTGTGCTAAAGTGAAGCTGGTTTATAAGGCATGAAATTAGCTGTCCTTTAACTCTATGGTTATCCCAGAAAGAAGAGGGAGTCTATATTTGGGGTGAAGGCTGAGCAGTGCTGGCTGCTGTGCCCTTGGGCAGCTGTAGGATTATGCAGTTTGGACCACGTTTCAGTATCCCTCTGTTGAGCAGTGCTCAGAGAGGGGAATTTATGAGGCTTGGCAGCATGGTTGGCATGCAGAGAGCGCCTGGGGAAGATGAGGATAGAGGAGAGCTGATTGTGCCCTGTGTGATACCTGAGAGATTCTGGCTCTGATCATCATCACAGTCTGATGTGTCTAAACCTTTTCTGGAGTAGCCCCTCTGGCTTTTTGACCTCTTATTTTAGGTGTAAACGCATTGTGTGTTTGCAAAGGTAGCGGCTCATCCTCAGGAAAGAAGGCAAACCAAAATTCAGGGGTGGAAGAGATGATCTGGTCTGGCCTGGAGCTCTAGGGGATGAAGTTCACCTATCCCACTCCTGGTGACCAGGCTGCCACTGGGGTTTATTTGATTGCTTTCATTTTAAACCGGAATTTTACTGATGGGTCTGAAAACCGGCTTTGAGACTGTGCCAGAAGCATAGATGCCCTGTAAGTCCACTGTCCTCTGGGGAAGTGTCTTTGAGGGGCTGGAGCTTCTATCGGCTGGGACCCAGGAATATCATTGGGTTGTTAACACAAATGGCTGTCACCATTTTGTGCAGTTCTGATGAAAACTCATTTGCTTTGATACCATTCCATCCTTTTTTTTCCCCCTCTCTTCTCCAAAGCTGCTTCCATTACCCCCACCCCTCCCCACAGCAAAACTCATCAGAGCCCTGTAGCCATCACAGCCTGCAAAGCGTCCTCTTCACATTTCTCCTAACGCAATTGCACATAATTAAGCAGTAGATTTACATGTCAGACTAAGCCCACTGTCCAAGCTGCTCGTTCTGCTTTGTGCAGCGCTGTGCCAGGCATCCTCCAGAAAGGATGCAAATCATGGCACAGAAGACATATTACAAGTGGCATGCAAGATCTGTGCCCACTTTGCCCATTGTGTCAAGAAAACAGAAATGCTTGTCAAAATACCAGCTCGAGTAGGAGCTCGTGGCTTCTGAAGGAATAAAAGAACCATGTTGGCAAGCACAGGACTAGACAGGCAGATGTCCTCCTCTCCACCCACTAGAATTTTATTGGCAATTGAGTTAAAAACCTCTTTGCATATGAAAGTAACGGAGAGGCGCTGCTGTGGCCTTGCTGGCAGGAGACTTGGCTGCAAAACCAGTGAGACATTTGACAAGGAAGCAATATGTTAGCAACGTCTCTTCATCCGTGTTATCAGGGCCAAATTGCCACGGCACTTGCAGCCATGTGGAGGCATTAGATGCAAAGTGTTAGACGCCCTGCCATTCTTCCTCATCATTTTCTCCTTTCTCTTTTTTCCTTTTTCAGCGCAGCCTGGTCCTGACACTTCTTTTCAACTGTCTCTGGAGCCAGTCCTGCCTTGTGCTGCTGTGTGTCCTTAGAAAATAGGCTGCCAGGTGCTGAACACCCACAGTTTGAAGTGATCACTCACGGTAATACATGGTTCTGTTTGTTTTTTTCTACTTTTTTTTCCCCTATAGTTGCACATTCATGCTTTCCTTTCAGAGGTCACATTTCCCACTGGATGAATGAGAGGAATACAGGCTGGAAAAGTCTTTCCCTCCATTGAATCCTTACAGCGGAACTTGTAACTCAATCTAGTTTTCTCCAGTCTTCAGATTTGCACGGTCCCTGAATATCTGCAGTGGATAAAGCTGAATTCCCTGCAGCAGACTCAATAATCTTGCAGTGCCAAGCTATGGGTGTCCACAGATTGCCACGTATTCAAACGTGCCTGTGGGTCCCCAGTAGAAAGGTGCTGTAGAGCAATGCACAGCAGTCTGAATGAGCAGGGGAGTGTAGCCATGTCAGCAGTCTATGGGTTGGTTTTGGGCACCTGTATATATGAGGTCTGAAGCCAAACTGCTGTTCTTATCAGGTTGGAGGGAAGGATGAGGAATGCTCTAGGAAATCTGCCCAATCTCTCAACCAGCCATCACGCCCTCCCAGAAAAACAAGCCTAATGATGCAGCAAGACAGAGTTTCTTCTCATCCCCTCCTTCCTATTCTCTTCTAAGGATCATTGAGTTTAATAAGCCATTGCAAGCTGCTGGAGTCACATTTTGCTGTCTGTACAGCTTGGAGATGAACAACTCTTTGATTAAGCATCAAAATATTATGGAAAATTCCTATATGGAACCAGAAGAATGAATCTGTGGCAAGAAAGCTGAAGGGCATCCTGCCACCTCTGCAAAGTGCTCCTGACCCTGGCACATGGACAGCACAAGCTATGCTAGCTGCACACAGGGCAGCATTGAGGCAATGTGTGATATGGCTCCTTGTGAAGGTGAACGGTCTGTTCTGAATGAAACTCAAGTTTATGCAAGAGATGCATCTCATGCCCACCCTGAGCTTTGGAGCTCATCTTCCCTCAGGGCCAGCAGTGAGTTGGCATGCCATGGCAAGCAAGGCCCTTGGCACAACTGCAGTGTGTAAGCTGGAGATGCACGCTTATTCTCAGGTTGGCACAGGTTGCTCTCCTTGCAAGTTTTCCAAGCTTGCCAGCCAGCCCCAGGTAGGACAGCCACATCTTCCTGCCTCCCTCTGCTCCCTGGCCCCTCTCTGGCTTGTTGAGTCATTGCTCCAGCCTTGAGTGAGTTGTAGGCAATTTCTAGGATGAGAAAGCAAGCTTTTCTCTTGGCCTCAGGTGAGATTAAACATCCTGTTTTGCTATGATACCGGGGACAGATTGGCTGGTTGAGAGTGCTGTGGAATTAGTTTTACCATAATTATCAAATCCCACCTGGCAGTTTCTTTCTGCTTCTCCCCATTCCTCTGGTCATCTCTCCTGAGTATGGACTGGTTGCTTCTTGCCCCTACATCCCCAGCCCAGACACAGCAATCTCTTTGTGTTGACTGAAAGTTGGTGTATCCCTGCTCCCTGAGCTGTGATGCACTTAAATATCAGCTGTTTGTTGTGTGCTGAATTGTATGCATACAAAACATGCAACCCTTGGTGACCCTTTGGCAAGGTCATTGTGCTGGTCTAGGGTCAGAGCCCTTTGGTTCCTCCTTGGTCGGGGGAAAGAAGCCCCAAGAGCCCTGCTGGGCTCTGAGTTCAGCAGCAAGCCACAGGCAGTGCCACAGCAGGTCAGGCCCATGGCTGGCACCTGGATCAGTAGGCTGCAGCTGTGTTCCAGAAAACTTTACAGCAGGCTCGTGGCTTTCTTTGAGTGCATTTCCAAACACGGTCCTGCCAGCCAGAAATTCCTGGTTGCACCATCTGGATTCTGTCAAGGGAAAGAAACAAAGGTTGCCCTTTGAGATGTGGCAAGAGGAAGGAAAGAAGCTCTGGCAAGGGTCCCACCTTTCTGAGGTTGTCAGCGAAGGAGTTCCCAAACACTTCTGCCATTCCACTGAGCTTCTCCAAGTGCCTGGGCAGTGCTGCCAGGTAAGTCTTGCTTTGCTGCATATGTGGATCCAAAGGATTCTTATATCCTGTGCAGTGCATTGCAAGGGAAAATGCCTGCTGAATATTATAACCAGAGATGTTGTTTCTTGAGCTGTTGGTGAAGCTGTACCATTGTATTGCAGAGCTATGTGTATTTATCACTATAAATGCACATCCTGTGCACTTTTCCAGGGTAAAAAGTGCAACCACAGTTTCACGTTTTCACATTTTCCAATTCCATGCAGTAATCAACACAGTACTTACATTTCTGTTGTCGTGTTTCTCTTACACTGTCAGGAACATTTCCAGCCTGGGATCCAGGAACAGAGCACCTGACATGTGCAGCCCAATTTTCTTTCTTTTTCAGCCATATAAATTGCAGCCACGACCTGAAATATCACATCATCCCTCAGCAAATGGGCACCAAGTTGCTCAATTGTTACTCTGCTCAATAGGTTACTCTGCTCTCAAAACAAGGCAGGAAAGGGGCCGTCAGAGGTGTTACCCCTGCTCTGTGTGCTAACATGGTTTTGCCTCAGGCTGGAAAGGAAAATATTATCTACTTCAAACCTTCAGATGAATGTGGAGCAACAGGACCAGAATCAGCTGCAGCAGATAGGGCTTTCCCAGGTATGTGCAGTATGGAAAGCTCCAAAAGCTGTTGTCTGGCTTGGGGTATGTTTAAAGATAGCATCACAGGAGAAAGGGGCACAGAATGATTGAGGAATTTCATGTGAAATACAACAGTGAGAAAATCTTCCAACTGTGCTGGGGGATTTTGTGGTGGAGACTAATGAGGGGGAACGTTCAGTGCTCATGCTTTCCCCTGTAGATGCAATCCTTAGAGAGGACTGTGTGATTTTTAGTCAGTAAAACATCTGTTAGTGTCTGCTGATGCTTCCTCCTGGTGCAGGTCTATGGTAGAAGCTGGAGTTCCCACAGATTCAGCTCCCAGTACATTTATACAAGATGAATGCACATGGTTGTGCAGATAACCCCGAACACACTGTGATGTGATGGTGAAAAGGCAGCTCTTTGCCCAGGCCTACCCTGTCGTGTGCAGGATCTGTGGGAGGATGTGCTTGTGAGGACCTCATGCAGATATTGCTAATGATAAGAATGGAAAAACGAGTCTCACCTCCGGAGGATCTGACCCACAGTATTGTGCCAGCAGTCTCCAGATGTTGATTGCTTAACAGGCTTTTCAATACCAGACTTTGGCTTTGGAGTTACTTCAGTGTAAGAAGGTGCTTTCCCTGCATCCCAGTGGTTTGGAGAGGCTGTTATCCCAAGAAGGCATAGCTTCTCCACTGAAGTGCTTGAACGCTGAATAGAAATGCTGAGAAGGAAAGCAGGAATGCCAAGAGATCTCTTGGAGTAAGTTGGCTGTAGGATATGAAGCACGTGTCTCTGGCCACTTCAGTTATTACTGCTGTTTATGGCCGTGCTGCTCTTCACAGTACAGAGCACGTAGTGAAACACAAGTGTATTAGGAAGTTTGCAGTTGACTTTCCATGCCCAGTCAAGTTCTAACCAAGCCTGCGATCCTTATTTTCCACTTTCCAGTCCAAAAGTCCCACCCATCATAAAGCTATGCACATCCCCATCCCAATGGCCTGCGTTCAGTTAGAGCATCTCATCAGCATCTGGAGGAAAGCAGCTGTTTGAAGTCCTCAGTGTAGATGTGTTCAATCATAACATCAGGAATGTGTGTGAATTAATAAAAGCAAACAGTAAGTCCTTGCCATTTTCTGGGGAAAAAAAAAAAAAAAGCCCCTGTCATGGAAAGCTATGCTTTCCATAGGCATTTCTGTATCCTTTTTTTGGTGCTTGACAATCTATTTGTGGTATCAAAGGCTCAAATCTCTCCTGGTAATTTCTTCTGGCCAGGGAATAAGCATCTGTTCTCTCTGATTGTGGGTCACTTCTCTCATGCAAAGCTTGATTAAGGCATGCATGTCAAGGTCAGAAATGAGGATGAGCTTGGATTTTTCACCTAAAAAAAAAAAATAATAATAAATCAAGAAGCTGTGAAACAGAGAATAACATGGATTTGTAGTGGGGATGGGTAATGTGCTTTTGTTGTATTTATGAAGTAGAGTCAACTGTAGCGTTCTAATGTATTAATTGCTCGTTAGTCATCAAGTTTATGCATTTTTGCCAGGAAAGAATGGAGATGTTTGGATGAAAAGTGGTTTATTAGAAATAGCAGGAAGAGTAGATGTTTAGAAAGGGGAGGGTGAACGCGATGTGATTGAAGCATAAAAATAGAGAGTTCCAACCAAAATAAAGTGTGCAGTTATCAATGGGGCCCTGAGATGGTTGTTGGTCAAAACCAGCTTTGCACAAACATTAGCTGCCTTTGGGGTTCTTGGAGGTGACATGGCTGCAAAGTGCCATGGCCTTCGGGGTGGTACAACCCAGGAGTGTGCTGGATTGCTCATCTGCTGCTTGCAAGGCTGTGAAAAGAACCATCCTTGGAGGGAGAAAAGACATTTCTGAAATACTTATCATATTTAAAAAGCACTACTTATTTTCTTTCTGTAAAAGGACAGATGGCCATATGTCTCTGGTCTCCAAGTTCAGCGTGGGCTGAACTCCATCCTCTTTCATCTGGGTCCTGGAGGTGTTTTCAGCCCTGCTACCTCCACCTCTGTACCTGATATCCTTGCCAGGCATAGTAGGAAGAAGCTCCAGCTTGGAGCACAGCAGCATACACCCCAAAGGTAGGTAGCTGCAAACACTGCTGATGAGCTGCCTAGGTGCTTCCCTTCTGCTCCTGCCTGAGATGTGAAGACCATTCCCCCCCATCAGAGTCACGTTGAGGTCCCAGAAGAGGATCTCCCCTGGTCCCTCCCGTGCTGATGAGCTGCTCCAGCAGCACGTATGGTTTGTCCCCATATATCTCCCTAACCCTAGGATCAGCAGCAGCCAAGTGAGACACAGTCTGCCCATCTGAGAGATCCAGCAGAAATAACCTGGCCTGTGGGAATCAGTGTTCTGCTGCTACCCCAGCACACTTCATCAGCTGATGATCGAGCTTTGCTTTGCATACATATGAAAAGTTAACTTGAACCAGCAGGACGCTTGCTTGCCTCCCAGACTGCTCACCCTGGCCAGCAGTGAGCTCAGAGCCAGATGATGTGCTGTGCACACACAGGCTGCCTGCACCAGGGGCTGTAGCAATAGTCAGCAAGCAGCAGCCCAGCTGTGGTGGGGTGCTGCAGGGCTGAGAAAGGAGAAAACTCCTTGCTGGGCTGTGTGACTTCAGCTGTGGGTCAGCGTCCAGCTGGAAAGCGGGCGATGCCCTCAAACAGCCAGCCTGGATTAATTATTAAATAGATGGCTGTGGGGACCTCAGCCACAGTTGATACCATGCATTTTTAATCACAGCAACACGTGTTGCCACGCAGTGGGGCGGATCACCCTGCCAGGAGATGCTGCTCTGCATCCCCAGCCTCCTGTGGCCATCAGGGTCATCCTGGGAAGCAGGAGGGACCCAGGTTGCTACTTCTGCTTATCCCAAGGGTCGTATCTCCTGCCTCTGTGATCTCCCTCTGACCTTTGCTTTTACAGACAGGGAAGATGATCCTATTGATCTTATGTGGATTATGATGTTCTGCGCATTGCCCTGAAACCTGCTAATTGCACGTGCAGCTATTCGTAGTGTCTCAGAATGAGAGTCAGAGATTTCTGATGGTGAGGCAGATTATCTGCAGACGTGTCCATGGAGCTGAAGGGCATCGTTTAGGCATGAGCAGGAGCTGCTTGTGGCACTTCTGTATTTTCCTTGAAGTGACAGTATGAAACATTTCAAAGTGGACATTTTCTGTCCAGATCAGATGGAGCAGGCTTCCCAGATAAGTTATAGATGCCCCATCCCTGGAGATATTCAGGGCCAGGTTGGATGGGGCCCTGGGCAGCATGAGCTTGTGGGGGCAACCAGCCCATGGCAGGGGAGTTGGGACTGAAGGGGCTCTGAGATCCCTCCCAACCCAAACCATGCTATGATTCTATGATTTTATGATTCTATGGATCTACTATTCTATTCTATCTACTATACTATTCTACTAAGAGTCTATTCTATGACTCTTTGAGCAGTGGGGTTCAATGGAGAGATAACTGAACGTAGTCAGTGTGCATACTGCAGTCCTGGTCAAATTGGTTATACAGTGTTGGTACAACTTGACTGACAATCTCTGTTGGCTCCTATCAGCTTTTTTTTTTTTTGAATGTAGGTACTAAACCAACCAGCTAAAAGCTCATCTTCTGCTGAACAATGCATTTGTTCTGCTACACTTGCTCCTTGTATGTCCAGTGTAAGCTCTGTGTGCATTCTTTCCCTTCCCTGAGAAAGGAGCTCAGTGTTGTATTCAGCAACAGAAATCTAGAGTAAAGAGCAATCTTATGTATTTTTTTTAGCTATTGCTACACAAATTCTGCTGCTTTTCTCTCTGGCCCCAGATGCCTCTGGGTTATTCGTTCCTTTACTGACTTTTCTCTAGACGAAAGGACTGATTTAGGCCATGCTTGAACTCTTCAGTGCCAATAAATATGGTTGCAGCTGCATCAATCCATTGTCCTGAGTCTAAACTGCTGCTGTAGCTGTAGTACCTTGCAGAATAAGGTATTGCCTCTTCACAGATGCAGCCCACTGACTCCCTCAGTGAAAAGAGGGATGTATTTTTTCCATGCCTTGGGTTAAGTGTTCGCCTGGAGCACTCATTCAGAATATTTTAAGAGCATCTTTCATGCTGTCTGAAACACCTGACGGTTCACAATTACTCCCTAAAGTGGGAGTAATTGACTGCAAGATTATTCTGTACCTCTTGAAAGAAAAGCAAAATGGCTGTGAATGTGACGGGGCCTCACATCTACTCTGTGATGTTCATTGAGTCTTTTGGTGTAAGTAGCCCATCCCATGCAGGTGGCACAAGGCAGCGCTTCAGCACTGGAATCACGAGCTGGAAGAAAAGAATCAAGGTCTTTGGATACTGGAAGCCTTGGAGATCTGTAAGAGCACAGCATTTGTCTTCAGGCAGTGACTCCTGGAGATGGATCCTAACAGGGAGAACCTCCTGTAAAGGTACCAGGGGAGTTCCCATAACTTCAAAGGCTAGCTGCAGTGGTTGTAGGCTGCATGCATGTCATGATGTGAGACCTTACGAATGGTATACAGTCATCTGGGATCTTTCCAATTGCTGAAAGATAGATTCTAGAGCCTCAGCAATATGTTAGTCCTTGTCTGTATCTTCAGGATACTCAGACCAGCTTCTGATATTCCTAGAAGCTATTCTACAAGACTTTTTTTCCCAGTCAGCTGCTTGCCTCTTGCCCGTGAATCATCTCTGAGAGTGACATGCAATCAGCCAAGGCTCATAATGGGTTACAAAACCTTGCTGAAAGATGGAATTCCTTGTAAAATCAAGAAAAAAAAGAAAATAGGTGGATGTGGTGAGAAAATTGAAAGAGAAGTGTCTCAGCTGAGAAGAAAGAAATCTTGTTTGTAGATATGCTTAACATGGAAGGAGAGGCATTCATTGATGAGGGTGGACAAGCAGAAGAAAGGATGCTCGATGATATTCAGAGGAGGTAAATCACAAGCTGATCAGCTAAATGCTTTCTTCACCCAATGTACCATTAGCCTGAGCAACTGGAAGCCAAGTGTCACTGAGGATAAAGTGATGCCGAAATCCAAAATTGGCTTTGCAGAATCCATGGCAATGGAGAATCCCCATGTTTTTAAGCAAATAAAACTTGCTGGTTTTTGAAAGGGATCTGAGTTGTGATTTAACCTCTGGTTTGCTGCAGATTACCCAGTAGCTGTCTCAGGCAAGGCTTCCTTGGGTGCGTCTTAAATTAAGATGGTGCTGCTCAGAGAGAGCAGAGTCACTCACTCCTGTGGAGCTCTGCACTTAGATTGACAATGTCTTTGCTTCTCTTACCTAGGCCACAAATGGTTATGTCTTGTGTGCATGCTTTGACCATTTGAGTCACAAGACCATGCATTGCTAAATAAACCCTTTTTACAGCAAAATATGAGAATGATGTTGAGAACTGTAAGGAGTTGGTTAGCTCCCAAAGTGGTGTAAGGTAGTTTGCTGGACATCCATGAAGCTCTGCCACTTTACAGCCATCCCATCGTGCTGTCTCTGAGCAGCATGCCACTTGGGCTGTCTTATCATCTCATCGAGGGACAACTTCTTGAGAACAAACTTCTTGGTGAGGCACCTGTTTGCCTGGCTGATGAAAGTATATTTGTCATGTCGCACTCCTTTTATCTTAAGATCTTTCTCTTCTTTTCAGGGTAGTGCCTTTATTATATGGTTTAAAGAGATAAAGAGTGTAAATAAGCCAGCTGTGATTTCTGTCACTTGGAAGGAGCTCTTACTTGGCCGTCTAGTTTAATAAAAATGCTTACTCCGATTTTTATTTCTATTTTTTTTATGAAGATAGGCCCTAAGCAATGCTGCTGATTAGAATGTGCATAGCAGCCTTCAGATTTCCTCTGAGCTTCAATTTCTCCTTTAAAGCAGGTCATGAATTATTAAGGAAGGAGATTACCTTAACTGGAATGTATGTGGCTGTTCCATCAGTGAAGTTGGGGATCACTCTGAGGAACGGACAGGTTTCCCATGGAGGTTTAGAAACCTGAAACTGCAAAGCTCTCCTTGCTTTCCCCACCTCTTACGGGAAGCCTGCAACAGCTTACAGAAACTTCTGCTCCTCATCACTCCATCCTGCTCTGGACTGGATAAAAAATCTTCAGGTTGGATGTTTTCATTTTTGTTTTTTAGTGACTTCCTCCCAAGAGCTCTACTTGCTATTGCATTATTATTATTGGGTGGAAGCATGTTTATTTTACCTTTATTTTTATTAAAACCTATTAAAGTATTTAATAGCCTTATTAAAATCCACTAGGGCCTCCCCTACTTGCAGTGGAGTCCAGCTGGATACAGCATTGAGGTGCCCCAAATTAAGCCCTTAGCAATGCTTTTTCTTGCCCTACTTGGCTTAAGAGTTGCGTGCTGGAGCAGGGCCACGACCCGTCTCAACTCTCCCATGAATAATTTCACCAGATGCCACTAGAATTAAGGGAGTTGGGGGGGATGAAACATCCCCATAACTTTCCTGAGAGAGAGGTCACTAAAGTGAGGGTACAGGGATGCACACCCCCTGGGACAGAGTCCAGAACCCTTCTCAGAGCACCCTTCTCTGGTGGAGCCAGCATCCCTTCAGCTCTTCCAGTGACCAAACCCAAGGATGGGCAGTGGAGATACTGCTGCGTACCCACTGTCCTTTCTCAGCCACTGTGTTGGAACTGGCATATATCTCATTGAGCTAGCAACACGATTTCCCATTTGTGGCAGCTGGAAGAGTCTTGAAAATCAAGGAGATAGCTTCAGACAGTGTTGCTTTCAACAGCTGGCATATCAAGAAAAAAATATCTGTACACAGGCATAGTAGTGTGTGCTTTGAATGTGTCTTTCTTCTTTCCCCTTAAACGTGGTTTGCAAATTCCACCTGCATGGGAGAACCAAGGAGGAGGGTCGTGGTGACTTGGGTCCTAAGCAGGTCTTTTGCATCCTTCTTGCTGCTGCATTAGGTGCCTGTGCTTCTTTGGGGCACGTGAGCATCAATCCTTGTTGCCCACCTGCCCCTTCCCAGCCTTCTTCCTGTCCCTCTAGGTTCTGGACAGGCTTTGGGTACTGCAGTGGAAATAAGGCAGAAGGACCACTGTTGGCAGCACTGAGCCTCTTGCATGCTCCTCTTCAAGCACTCGTATGTCTCCACTCCAGGCTCTCCAGATCACCTTCTGAATTCATAACTGAGATGAGCATTCGACTCTGCATTAAGTCGAAGCTGTCCCTTGGGTCTCATAGGCGGTGATAGGAACATCTCAGTTCCTGAGTTTATATTCTCATAAATCTTGAAGAAGGTGATTTTTTCCTTTCTTTTTTTTTTCTCTCCCTCTCTCTCCCTTCTTTAATTACCAGCCACAGGCATGGCACTGATGAACAGCACTGTGCCAGGCATGCTCTCCTTTTCTTGTCCTGAGCATGAATCCTGCCCTGCCAGCTGTGTGCCAGCATGGCACTAACAGCAGGTGTCCTTGCAGAATTGCCAAAAACCCATCCCTATGGAGATTACCAAGGGCTCTGTTATGCTCCACAGGATGGCACACACTGAGAGCAAACAGGGCTACAGGTCACTTGCAACTCCTCTCCTCTGTACTGGCTAAGTTGGCACCAACACAGCGGTAGCAACGTGGGATCCAGAGAGGACCCACGACCTCCTCCCTGCTAAATCCATACACCCCTTGGGATTTTTGCTTCGGAGAGCAAATATTTTAGGCTGGCAGCATCAATGGCTGGTCACAGCACCCTCCCGGGCAGCCTGTGCCCAACGTCAGCCAACCAAAGGCTCAAGTGAAGAGCTACCAAGGCTGAAAGCTATGAATTATTGAGTGGCACTTTGTTCATGCTGCTCTACTCTGCACCTCGTGTGGGTGGGTGTAGAGAGAGATACATTTGACTGCGGGCCCATTTAGAATTAGTTTTCATGGTTTTATGTTCTTCCTTTGCATTAAAGCGTTACGACACTGCAGCTGACCACTAAAACCTAAAACCACCCGTAAGAAAATATACATTATATGAAGCAAAACAAAAAAAAAAAAAAAAGAAAGCCACAACTTGGAGAAATTAAGTACTCTGGAGCGAAACACAATATAAAACAATAGGAACTATTATAAATCACACCAGACCAACAGAATCAGCATACCAATATCTGGTTTGCCAGCACGTACTTAACTCAGATAAAAATAAACTGTTCTTGGAATGAACCCCTGCTTTGATTTGTATCTTGCAGTCCAAGTACACACAAGAAGGATGTAAAATCTGCTAATATAAATATCGCTGGTCTCAAGCTTTTATCAGATGTTTTGTACCAGGAAAGAAAAGGCTCTGTTTTCTGCTCAGGTAATTATTGTGTTCCTCTGAGCCAAGCTCCCATGTTTCCTCCTTTCTCAAAGCCATAATCCTGGGTGTGGGCCCCACACTGAATTACCCCCAGCGCTCTGTGCCAGAGAGCATCTCCAAGCACCCGCCCAGGCTCAGAGAGGTTGGGAACTTCTAGAGCCTGGCAGCACAGATGAGCCACAAACTGGAGTGAGAACACCTTGCATAGGGCTGAGCATCTTCTGTGGCCATGCCCAGTGGGTGCAGGAGGGGATAACGGGCTTTGAGTGGAGATGCTTTGGAAATGCCTATTGCTGGCGGGGTGGGATGAGATCCCATCTCCTTTTGCAAAGCCAAGGCACCATCTCATTTCCCATCACACGTGCGATACGCTGAAGATGGAAGGATGCTCTGTCACCAGGGTTTCACAGGATGCTCCCCGTGCCAGGCTGGAGGTGTAGTGTCTGAGCACCCAGGACAGGCACATGTCCCCCAGCTGTGGAATCTGGTGCTTGCGTCTCATGGAGTGTGACAGAGGGAATGTTGCTGAGCTGCCAGCTTTGTGAATGCTCACTTCTTTCTTGCTTGATATTGGGCAAAAAATCTGTGATTTAACTTATTCTGCAAATTTTGCCTCTATGGATGAAATCTAATTGTCCCAGCTGAAGGTCAGCTAAGCATTGGAAACAGCACGTGAATGGAGAGAGTGTTTTCTAGAGTCCTCATTTACCCTTTGTCATCTCATTTTCCCCAGAGAGGGCAGTTGGGATGGCAGGGTTTGTACCAGCAACCACACCTCATGGAGCTGTACATGGACTTCAGTCTTTCTTCTGCAGTTCAAAACTATCTGCAGGGCCCCTTGCTCCATCTGTGCAACCGTCCATGCCTTGCCTGAGGCAGGGACTGTTTTACCCCTGGCAACATAGCAGCTGTAGTCATTGCCCTTCTTAAACTGGTCCTGCCCAATTTCCCAGAGATGCTCCTCTCCTCAGTGTTCTTGTCACTAGGATGCAAAAAAGAAGGTTTTGCATTTTGATACAGGTGCACATGTAGCCTGGAGCTGCTGCTTGTCCAGTGTGGGGACATCAAGTGTCCTTGGAACAGCCCAAGCATCTCGAGTGTGTTTGTTGGAGCCCTCAGCTCTGCTCCAAGCCAGTCCTATGGGTCTACATGGCAGTTTAGTGGTTGACAAGATCTTCAGTCTCGTGTAGCACTGGAAACAAAATAAGCATCATTACACAGACACCTCCTGGCTCCTGGATAATTTAATCTGCTCGGCCCTTTACAAAAGACTACAATCAACCTTCAATTGTGTATCTGGGAAATAATGCACATGCAATGCTCCAGAGACCGACCCAGAGCAACTCTGCAGAGATGCACAAATGCAAGTGCTGACCGCTCTGAAAAACACCGCTTGTAATTTATTTATATAACAAACACGTGCTGTGTTGCTCAGTAATTCCTGGATGCCCAGGCTGGAAAACTACAGTCTAAATGTTGTGGGATAAAATAAAACATAAAAATCTTGTCTATTTTCCCTCTGAAGTCTGCACTGCCAGGACGTTGGACTGGCACACCTCAATAAGAGCTCAGTTTTATCCTCTTCTGTTGAATGTATGCATTATTGTACTTATTTTCTTTCTGAAAGGCTGAAGGCTCCTTGGAGAGTGCAGGCAGGACTGGTTTCTCTTTTGTCCACTCCTACTTTGCTCTATGGCTCACTGGTGCTGGATTTCCAAGATAATTCTCTCCTGACTTTCTGCCCAAGTTTTTGCTCAAGAAAGTGCCTCCAGAGGCTCTTCCCTGGGGTGGGGAGGAATATCCTCTTTGGGTCGGGGAATACTGACATTGCTGAGACAGAAATTGCCTTCAGTGGCTTCTCTTATTTGCTGCCAGGCAGAACAGCTCAGCAATGTCGAGGCACTGATGATACACACGTCTCCTTCCCAAGGCTTTAATTGCCAGAAAATATGCAGAGAAGTGCCTCGGTTCTGTTAGGAACCGCCTCGGAAGTAACATGGTCAGGCTGCAGAGCTGGTGTTCCTTTGTCAGTCTTGGTGATTTCCCTTTTTTGGGGAGATTTATTTTTGAGGCTTGTTATGTTCTGTCAAAAGCTGAAGGAAATTCAGGCTGTAACTCCGGTGCTGGTGACAAAATGCATCTCTCTTGGGTTGAGCAGGATGGGGGGAGAAACACAGACGAGTGTGAAGTGTTGTGGATCCACATCCAAAACAAAGAGATCAGTCACACAGTGCGCAGAAGTCCTGGTTTGAACCCAAACCTCCTCCTACTGTAAGGCTATCAAGAACCCCTCGACTGTTTTGAATCCTGTCCTGATTAGTAATGATGTTTTTAATTGAAATTTCAAGGTTCATTACTGAACGCAGATTAATTAAATTGCAAGGAGAGATAATGAGAAATGTTCCCCTCAGACCCATAAAGGATGGCACGTGGTCTAGCAGGATGCTCACGGCCCAACCCACAGCTGCTTTCCCCAAAGAGCATCTTCCAGAGGGGGAGTCTGATTTGCACAGGGCTGAGATACGTGTCCCTCCCAGCTCTGTGAAGGCTGAGCAGTGGCTGCACGCTTGGCACCTTGTAAATCAAACCAGCATTGTCTCCGAGTCAGGCTTGTTAGTTTTTATGCTGTCCTTGCTAAGGGAGAGGTTTGAAACTTGGGGGTTTCTCTGGGGACGTGTTAATTGGAAACCAAGGCTGAGATCCTGAGGTTTGCTGTGATGGTGGTTGGGTGCCAGGGGACTGGGGAATGTACCCAGGAAACTCTGCCCTGCAGAGCTGATGGGCTGGATGCCCCTAATGCATCGGCTCTCTTGGCCACAAATTCCTGCCAGATTGGGTCACTTAAAATCACAGAATCGTGGAGTGTCTTGAGTTGGGAGGATCTTAAAGATTATCTGGTTACAACCATCCATTCCAACCATTCCAACTTCCACCACCTCTTTCCTGACAACCTCACCAACAGAGACACAGCTGTCCAACGGCCAGCTCTGCTCTCATGGGAACAAAGTGAGACCTGGCACGAGCCACACCGCAGGGCTCACAGCCAGGCTTGCCACAGCCATGGGAGGAAGGAGAGGAAGATAGAGAGAGCCTATCTGCCGCCTCTGATCAATGAGGAGGACGGCAGTGAGCAGATTGCAGAAAGTGTGAAGAGCAGCACAGTCCTCACGAGGTCTTTGTAGCCTTTGTTTGCGACATATTTTCTGGAGGGGACTGTGAAAATTAGAAAGCAAGGGCTTTAATTGGGCTCAGATGGACCCTGGTAGAATTTCTTCTGACTGCAATATGATGAAGCAGAAAAAAAACAGTGCTGAAGATATTATTTCCTGGAAGATTTTCTATTTCTGTCAGATCTTACTTGCTAGCTTTCTTTCCCTTCCCTGGAGGATGAGCTCTGCTTTCATACACTAGTGGGTTTTTATTTTGGCAAAAAAAGTGTGGGTTTTGGCAGAAAAAAGAGACAGTACATCAATGAAGAAGGGAAACCATTTTTTTTTTTTTTTTTTTCCAAATGCTTCAAAGCTACCAGTTAAGGGTTTCCAAAAAGCTTTGGAGTAGAGACCGAGTGCTAAAGAGAAGGGAATTGGCTCATATCCTGAATGACTTTCATTTTTTGCTTGAAAAAGCCACCGAGATTTGTTATTGTTTGTGTAGACCACTGTGCTGGAGACTCCCTGCTGAGGGATGGGGTTATTTTGTCCAGATATTGCACGCAGCACAGAGAAACACTGACACGAATAAACCCATCTAACAACAGGCAGGCACTTGGAGACTGGCAATGCCATGGAAGTTGTGCAGATCCTGCCCTACTTGAAAGGCTTTTTTATGGGGCTGATAGCCCAAAAGGGTAACAAGCATTGCGCAGAGGGCTCGGTGCTCCCCAGCTCCCTCTGTGCTGTAGGGTGCAGGCAGTGTCAATGTCCCTGTCCTGCAGAGCTCCCCAGGAGGTGGGAGCAGCTCCTGCCACAGTGCACCAGGAAGCCTTGCAATTAAAATTCTTTCCTTCCTTTTGTCCACGAAAGGATCGTACGATCCTTTAACCAGCTCGTTTTATGTCAATGATCTGCATGAAAAGAGGCTGCGGTCTGCCCTGTTTGCATTTCCAGAGATTGGGTATTAGGGAGGGGAGAACAGCACACCTGTGAGTTGCAAGGTCCTTCTGCACAAAGTGCCACCTGAGAGCAAATTATCATCATCACAAATGCTTTCTTCTGACACAGATCTCACAGATCATCAGGACTGCCTTCCTGATCTTTATTTATTTTTCCCTTTCCCCACAGGTAGACCCATCCCCACATACCCTGCTCAGTATCAGCCGTGACACGGGGCAGAGCCGGCTGCCAGCTCTCAGCTGCAGCTGCATTCATCCCCACTGTGCATCCCATACCTGCTGCAGCCCCGTGAGCCTGGGAGGGCTGAGGGCACCGTGCCAGCATCACAGCATCACTGGGAGGGAAATTCGTGCAGCCTGTGCCTGCGTGTTTGCAAACGGCCATCGCAGTGCTGTGCGTAACGCTTAAGCTGAATGAGAGACTAAATAAAGATGAAATGGAGACGGGTGCCCCTATTCGCATTAGGAGAGGTTTTGAATCTCTTCTCGTTTCCTTTCCCGGAGCAGTTTGCAGGCCCTGTGCAGTGAGGATTTTTATCCCTGAAGTTTGCTTTGTTTCCAGTAGGCCTCTTAATTACAGCAAATTAAAAATTAAAAGAGAGGACAGGCAGTGAGCGGTGGGTAAGCATCGTCAACAGCTGCATGTGATGCAAGCTCCGTGACCAAGTGAGTGGCTCCAGAGATTGCATTTGTGCTGAAAGAAAGGCAAAGTTAAAGTCACGAGAGAACCAGAACCAATTCAGCTCCTTTGTGAATAATTAGCCCCAAACTTTTTTTTTTGGCTTCGTCGTTTCCCCTTGAAAGGCACTGTTTAGTCAAAATGGACCCTCTTTGTGGGGAAGAATGAATTATTCTGAATCCGCCCTCCATCACCTCATCTCTTGTGCCCATCATGTCACAGAATCACAGAATCACAGAATTGCCAGGGTTGGAAGGGACCTCAAGGATCATGAATCTCCAACCCCCCTGCCACATGCAGGGCCACCAACCTTCTCACCTAATGCTAGACCAGGCTGCCCAGGGCCCCATCCAACCTGGCCTTGAACACCTCCAGGGATGGACGGGGCATCCACAACCTCTCTGGGCAGCTGTTCCAGCACCTCACCACTCTCTCTGTAAAGAATTTCCCCCTGACATCCAACCTAAATCTCCCCTCCCTCAACTTAAAACCGCTTCCCCTCGTCCTGCAGTTATCAACCCTTTCAAAGAGTTGATTCCCCTCCTGTTTGTAGGCTCCCTTCAGGTACTGAGCAATGGGGAAACTGGATGGGATGGGGCTACCAGGGAGCACCTGCCTCTCCCTGTGCTATCTGCTGGGCTTCCTGAGCAGCAGGGCCGTGCCTTCAGTGTGAGAGCTGCCTTGTGGCAGCCCCAGCACACCCGAATGGCACTTTGAAGAGTGGAGCTTTCAGGGAGCAGCTGTGGATATAAAAATAAAAGCAGCAGGGAGCAGGGTTATTGGTGTCAGCAGGAAACACGCGCTGAATTAGGGACTGGAGCATGGATGAGCCTTCTGTTTTGCTTTTCCTCCCGGCATCCCAGCGTGGTGGCATTGCCCCAACTCCCTGCTTTTCCCTGGGGAAATGCCCACCTCCATCTCCTCCGAGTGCCAAGGCTCATTTCCAGATTGCAAATCATTTCTTTCCAAGAGCTCGGTGTGCAGTGATAACGCAGGTGGGAAATTCCTCTTTTCCCTATTTTCCCCCGTTGCAATGAGGCGTTTTTCAGCTGCGCCGTTCGCAGTGTTGTTCCTCTGCCATTAGATGTCTCTGCGTGCTGCAGGCAGCTCGGGCAGGAGGTCACTGCTGGTACACAGAGGTCACTGGGCTGGAGCTGGAGCAGCACATAAGCCTGGCAACTCACAGCTTTATGTCTGCTTTCCTTACGAACGCCCATTCGGTATGAATGTAGAGAGCAGCCACGCTGCATCCTCTGCAGATACAGCCCCATCCATAGCAGCAAGCACAGCGCACATCGTGGATCGCATGCACTGCCAGCACTTGGAGAAAGGGCCGTGCTCAACAGCTCTCCTGGGGACACTGGAAGCAGCACATGCCTGTCTGTAGCCGTGCATGATTTTCTCCACGTTTGTAATTGCAGCCTTTTCTCCCTTTTGGTGGTTATTAATGTTGTTCGTTTCCTCAAAAATTACATCTGTTTAGATGTTAATTGAGTTAATTGTTACCATTCAGCAGCTGGAGCAGCAATTTAGCACCTGCTAATAAAGATGCTCGGTTTGAAGTTGTGTGAAAATGACCGTATTACAGGATTGCTGTTGTACCGCTGTGCCAAAAGCGAGGCCGGCAAAGTTAGCAAGCTGTAATGGGTGGAGAAAAGTGCTGGAGGGAGGTTTCTCTGAGCACAGTGTCAACTTCCAGAGTCACAGATCAGTAAACAAGCTGAGCAGTCATGGTGCAAAGCCGTTGTAGCCAGGAAAAAGAAAACCAGAGAGAATACAGGTGGTCAATATGGAGTCAGTATTAAATACTCTCTCTTTTGGATGAAGAAATACAGCTTATTTATGACAGGCTAATTGGGTAGAATCGAAGGAGGAAGGGTAAAAACAGAAGGACTGATGGCACATGGAAATGGATATTTAACTAGGAGTTCTCGTTCCCAGTTACATAACAACTTACCTAGAAGAAAAATGCAGGGACTTCATGGGGAGTGAAGAGGATGGTGCTCAGGCAGAGCAGCTCTAGCATGAGCCTCACAGCCCCATGATCAGCAGGGTTGTCATTTCACTGAGGGGACAGGTTACATTTCCCATGTGTTCCCACCTCACTTTCCTCTGGAGAAAAGGGTATTTGAGAGCAGTGAGTGAGTCAGAGCCGGGCTCACTCCCACGCAGCTTCACTATTTTGGCTCCCGTGTGCTCGCACAGCTGCTTCGTCTCCCTGTCTGCCCCCAGCCAGGGCACACAGAGACAGCAGGGCACAGCATTTTGGGGCTGCACAGTGCCCATTCCCAGCACCGCAGCATGGGGAGCTATCTCCATGCATGGGGATACCAGCATGGTGCAGCAGTAGAGAGCATCCCTTATTTCAGGATGCAGAGCGCTCCGTGATGTCCTTCACTCCCACGTGGTGTCTGAGGCTTCTCCCGTTGAGAAGCTGGAGCCACTGCAGTCAAACTGCCTTCCCACCCCTCTGCTATTTGACTTATGGTCTTAGCAGACTGACAAACACAGCAGAGATTTGGTTTTCAGGAGACTCCTAGGAAAAGCTTGCATGCCAAAGAGAAGGAAAATGTGAGCTCAGTGCGTGGCACAACATCACTGCCAGAGGTGTTTCTCTGGCATTAAGGAGCTGAGTCTTCTTTGAGGAATTTGGCATAAAATGTGCCAGGAGGAGAGTGATACAGAAATGGCATTTGGGTGATGCCCTGGCACAGAGGGAGCCCATGGCCATGCTGGCAGAGAAGCCAGGAGCTGCATCTTATCATGGACATGATGCTGCAGCTTGTCCCATCTTACCACCCTCTGGCAGGCTCTTCTCCAGGCTGCCTTGGTGCTCACTGGAGGTATATTGTTGCTTATTGTGATCTGGAAGGGCAAGTCTTCCCTACAGTGCTTTCAGGAGGTGGGCAGCCTCGGCTTACAATGCATGCATTTCCCCACTCAGAGGAAGGTGTGGTGCTTCATCTCCAGGCTGGAAGAGCGTTTGTTTCTCCACCGTTTGTCATTCACTGCTCTGTTTCTGCATGGCTGGATGCTAGGACTTAACATGCTAAAGATAAAAGGGTGGAATTTAATACTCTCAAATTGCTTGCATTCCAAAACCTGGTATGGAATCCCTGCTTATGCTTAAATAATCTGTGTGTTTGAGTGAAGGATTATGAACTGGCAGAGGAGGCAGTACTTTGTTTCTCACGGGGATGTGCAGAAGGGAGTCCTCCGGGAAGTCAGCTTGCTGTGGAGCAGAAGGATCAACCCAGGGATGCTTCCAGCAAGCTCCAAATGAGAGCGAGAGCTGGGAGACAGCTGCTCACAGAGGCAGGGGAAGCAATAAATAGTGAGAAATAACATTTAATTCTCACTCCTACTGGTCTGGGAAAGAAGATCTCTGATGCTTCCTCCTAGTGAAATCCTGCACCTCTAATGCCCGGAGTAGAGGCACCCATGTGATGGCTGTGGTTGATTATTGTTTGCTCAGGTACAGAACAAGCCTGTGTAACAGAGATCAGAGCCTCCCTGCTGGCACTGAGCACAGCACTCAAGGTGTGGTCTCACCAGAGCAATGTACAAAAGGGACCTTCCTTAGTGCTGCCTTCCTCAGTGCTGCTGGCTGCACTGCTCCTGATGCAGGCCAGCTTTCCCTTCCTTTTGAAGGCAACGAAGGAGTTGATTGCTGCTGAAACAAAATGCCTTGGCTCCAGGTGCCATTTTGACACCTGGAAGCATGTGCCAAATCTCCCAGAAGAAATCTCTTCTACCTCCTCCTCCTCCTACCATCCTTCCCCTGCAGCTCCAACGCAGAAGCCAGCCAATGGATATGCTGTGCAGGGCTGCTCCTCTCCAACAGATCCCTCTCTGGTACCAGTCTCTGTTCTCTCCTTTCCTAAATGTTAATTTGAGGCACACCAGGTAAACATCCAGTAACAGTTTGGCAAATACAGGCTGGGAAAATGATTGCACGAGTCACACGTGTGGGAACCAGAAGGACTCGCTGCATGGCCAGCATCAAAGGAATGAAGAGAGGAGTGCTCACTTGCCATGAAACAGTATTTCCCATGTAAGTACTGTGGTGTTACATGGCAGTTACTACATATTTAAATAGCCAGCAGGCGCTGTCTAAACAAAAGAGACTGAAGGCTTAAAATACAATGGTGTGATGGAGGGGGGAGCAGAAATGTCCTCCCTTGTCACCACAACCCCAGCACCCATCAGGAAGGGGAGCCCCACATTTAGCCCCACG
Source organism: Chrysolophus pictus (assembly GCA_037305975.1). Taxonomy (NCBI): domain Eukaryota; kingdom Metazoa; phylum Chordata; class Aves; order Galliformes; family Phasianidae; genus Chrysolophus; species Chrysolophus pictus. The sequence continues at coordinate 36,251,013 of CM074582.1, read as the reverse complement.
TGCTGCCAGCCCCCAAATCCTGGTCCCCACGGTGTTGTACCGCCCGTTCTGCTGCTTAGGGGCTGCTTTCCAAGCAGCAGTGATTCCTTCTGCTGAGCCTCTGCCATCGTGTTCCCGCTGCTGTGACTTGTCCCCGCCTGACTCCCGTTACAACTAATTAGCACCTTGACATTTACCCAGTGAGCGAGGCAGCCTTGATGTTTGCGAAAGAACAGAAGGCACATCTGTCTGCACGATCCATCTGAAGAGGAGGAACAAGGCTATGTGGTGTTTATAGCAAGCAGTTGGGGGAGGAATTAATTTACAAAATTTTTTGAATGAAAACAATTCCAATAACTTAAGTGCCCCTCTCCCTCCCACGTCTGCTGTTTACAAACTGTTGAGTTGAATCTGTCCCGCATGTCCTTTGAACCTAGCAGTAACAGAGGAAAAACTTGAAATGCATCCTGAAAAGCTAATTTTGAAAAAAAAAAAGAAGAAAAAAAAAGAAAAAAAGCCTGCCCACGAAGTTCAAACAACTTGTCTTGCTTTAGCTTATAACAATTGCTATATACTTAGACAATGCTACCAGAACCAGATTTAATTGACTCCGTTTTGCTCTTTAGCCTCATTAAAGTTGATTGTAGCTGTTCCTGGCTGCTTGCTGTTTCTTCCCCCTCCGCACCCACCCCGTGAAGGTGCAGTGATGAATTTCATGATGGCAGCGGACCCATGATGTTGGAGTTCCCAATTGTCATGGTGATGGAGCTGGATCTTCTCCTCCCACACAGCCCAGCCTTGCTCTGTCCTTACTCTGGAGGGAGGTTGTGCCCAGTGATATGGAGCACAGAGACTTTCAAGGGTCTGAAAACACTTCCCCAGCTTTACCCGGGATGTGAAGGGAGGAAGAAAGACTCTGAACCTTTTGCATTGTGATTTCAGCTACCCTGGTCCAGCACCCATCACTCATGTGTTAGTGAGACATCTGAAAGCAGCAGTTTTCTTAGGTTTGCCTCCAATTCCTGATGACTCGTTCCCGCTTCTAAGCAAGGGAGGGGGCTAATGGAAGGGAAAGGGTTGCAATTAAAATGATTCTTGTCTTTTTTTTTTTTTTTTTTTCCTTAAGGAAATCTCTAGCTCATTAGCATCGTGTAGCTGTCTCCTGCACAACGTCCCTTGAAGCGCTCCAGAATCAAAGCTGATCTCTGCCCCTTGGTATTTAGTGATCTGCTGCAGCCAAGGCTGATGGTGAAGAAAGAGGGAAATAATTGGCTTCCCCACTCCAATGTTGGTTTTTTTTTTTTTTTGCAAGGAGATGATGGAGGGAAGGCCAGAACTAAGTGGGGCAAAGTGATGAGGTAGCATCTGCGTGGGGATGGCTGAAGCTTGGTTGGGGCTCACTGCTTGCAGGTAAAAAGAACTGCCCATGTGGTCATAGTGGGGCTAGCTGGGATGAGGTATCAGAGTGCTGAGCCCAGTGGGAACAAGCCCTCAGCTTGGTGTGGTGTGTTGGAAGGAGCAATGCATTTTTATCTATTCATCCAAACGTCTTCCAAAGTCAAGATGTGAAAATGACCTTGGTGGCTCTAAGTCAGGGCATGGCCATGCAGAGTTTGGGACAGAGGGTGTCTCCAAATGCCCACGGGAGGCCAATGAGCATGGGTGACTTCAAGCTTTCTCTCAGCCAGAAGCTGCCTGCTTCAAGGGACTGAAGTTTGCTTTGCTCTGCCCCGCATTCACACAACCTGCAGGCCAAAAAGAAAGAGCACATAAATAATTCTGTGAGGCCCTTGGATCCAACTGCTGGTCCACTTGCAGTGAGAATCATGATGGTGAACATAGTACTTGGTTGTGGGCTTCTGTGGGTTTATCCTCTGCTAATCAACACAGCACAACAACCTGCTTTGCAGGTCCTTGCTGTGCATCTCAGAGATGTTTGGTACCTTCAGTCCCCTAGTTCAGAATGCTGCCCAGCCTCAGAAAGTCTTTTAGCAGGACTCTGGTGGCTCCCCTGCCTTTTGGGATTTATTCTGGAGGAGCCTGATTGCAGGTGGGAGGGGGAAATGCATTGCACAGCTGTCTTTCATGCAGTGAGACTCCATGCTCTCATTCCACATACCAACAGCAGATACTAGGCTCATACACCATTGCATGTTGCATACAGGGACATATACGGAGGGCACAGCTGATGTGGAACAAGGTGCTCAGGATAATGATTTATATGGGGCTGCCACTCCCCCATGTTGTTGAACATCTGCTTAAACACACAAATTAGCACATTTACCAACAGTGCTTTGATTAAGGATAGAGCTTTATTTTATTTTTAGTGAATGCTAACCTGAAACATGCAGAAAGAGGGAAGGCAAGGGGAGAAACATGTGCAGCATAGTAAGCAGCTGCGTTTTGAAGGCTCTGGGATGGCTCTTCTTTATACTCTGCCTTGTTGGCTGCTCCTAGCAGCATTGCCCATAGCAACCCTGCCTGGAGCAAGTGAGGCTGCTCCGATCCCACGGGTGTCCCCGCAGCGAGAAAGGGACCTGAATTTCCCCCCAGCCCTGCTGAGCAGTGCTCATGCCCAGCATCCATCTGGGAGGAGGCAAGGGATCGCCCATCCATCAGGGCTGCTGAATGAGGGCTACACCTCTCCTGGCTGTGAATTCAGCCAATCTACAAACCTTCCCCTTTTATATTAGCAACTTTCTCCATGTAGCCACGTTCCTGTGGGTTGGGGTTGAATGAAGAGAAGCTCCTCTTTTAATTTTTGCTGTCAGGAGTAACGGGTAAGTGTAGGAGGAGGAATATTAATCATACCCAGCAGGCATTCTTCAAACTTAGAAACAGCATAAGGAAGGAGCCCAAATGATTTAAACATTGCGGGGACCATTTGTATGGGAGTCTCATGCTTGAAAACGTGCACAATACTCTTTTTATTTTTTTCACCCCAATTTAGTTTAAAAGGGAAGTCATTGCTCTCCCACCTTCTCTCCGCGGTGCGGGTCACTTCCGTTAAGAACTCCTTCTTGTCAATCCTCTGCTTCTTTTCCTAATTTCGTTCTATTTCTGGGTTCAAAACAAAATGAGGGACAGCGTTTCTGTTACTTTGGATTTTTCTGCTGATGTTGTGGCAGCATGGCATAGCCCTGTGGTGGGAGGGTTGTTCCAATCCCTCTCTTGGGTATGGAGAGGCCCCAGATCTACCTGCTGCCCTGCATAGGAGCAGGGTGCCTGATGGCTCGCGCTGCAGTGACAGACATCACTGATAGGGCACAGCATCTCTCAGCCTGAGGGCATTGGTCCTCACTGCATGAGCCTGGGTGAAGAGCAGAATCCTCCTGGGCCTCCTTCCCTTCCCCTTTTTCCTTTCTTCAACCCATTTTTTCAGGAAGAGAAGCCCACAGACAAGAGCAGCTGGTGATCTTTAGTGGTCCTGAAGGCTGCCTAGATTTTCTAACAGGGTTGGAAGACTTTCCATCTCCCATCCTATTGGCGTAGAGCGAGGTGATCTCCTTCACCAGACAGAGCACCCTTATTCCAGGTCAGCTTGCTCCCTGGAGTCTGTCCAGGGACAAGGCACGAGGCACCAGCCCTTCTCCCACCTCCTCCCTTCTCTTTGGTTAATGTATCACAGAAGCTTTACTCAGATCTGCAGGAGTCTACAGCAAACATCACTGCACTGCTGTGCAAAATTGCTACTCTCTTGTGTCTCACCACTGCTGAAATTGGTTAAGAGCATCTGACTGCGGGCCAAATTTCCTCTCCATCATCTCCTTAAGCATACAGATTGTTTGGCAGATTTTACCACCCCTCAAGCATGAGTTTTAAAGGAAAAAAAAAAAAAAAAGCCAACCACTTGTTCAGAGAGCTAAAATCCTGCAGTGAATTTTCTCAAACAAAACAAAGCAGTCCTGGTGCAGACCCCACATAGGATGCTGGAGAGCTGGGCTTTGCGAGCAAGTGGGCTTCTGCTTTTTGTCAGCAGATCATTAAAACAGATGCTCTAGTGCAGCATTTTGGGGTTTGAGACAAAACTTCATTCTCCCAGCTTCATCTGCTTCCTTGCAGAATTCCCAGCCACTTCTGGTAAGGCATTCCAAGCACAGAGCTTGTGGGAGGCTGTGGTATTCCTCACTCACAGAAGTTTGAGAGCTGGTTCCACATGTGCAAAATGAGTTTGTCCTCCTAAATTAGTGTACGCTCTTTTCCAGGAACGCGGGGTTGATCTGGGCCAGGAAATGTGTCCACTGAGTATGTTGGAGGCGAAAACACTAGACGAAGTGGATTACAAAGCTCTTTCGAAACCGATCAGGTATGGCATCACCAGCCAAAAGAATTTATGCACTCAGGGTCCAGAAAACTCCAGAAACCTTGTGCTCTGAGCCTCTGTCTCAGGAGCTGCGGGCAACCCTCGCTTTGCTTTCAGCCCCGTGGCAGAACCCCGAGCAGCAAGCTGTAATTTGCCAACAGGGCTGTGTACCTCAATGAGGGCTTCCTACGTGTCTATGGGAAGATTATCCTATCAAGTCCCATGCTTCTCTGAAAGGTAAGTATTTAAAACATGACTAACGCTGATAGATGCTATTATTCTATTTTATTCTCCAGCTTGTGAGTAATGTCTCATTATAAATGGGGACGCATTCAGAAAAACATCATCTTTCCCTGCTGGAACGTGGGCTCTGCCGGCACGTGGCTGCTGTGCCTATGAATGCCAGGTCCCTCTCCTCGACCTGGACACTTGCTGTCCCCCACCCAATATCTTCCTCCTCCTATGGCCCTGAGCACTTGCATTTTTGGGATCACTGCTGAGTGATGGAGCAATGGGCAATTAGGTTTAAGGTTAGGGTTAGGCTCTGTCCTGAGCCTTCCAACCAAAGAGAGTTCTCAAAATGTGCCCCCTTAAACAGCCACTTTGGGAAAATGGTTTGGTTGTGTTGTTAAGCACCATCTCGCCCAGGTCTTTGTGTTTTGGGGCTCATGCTCCTGTCACAGGGCCAGTGCAGATCTGTGGTCTTATCCTGTGAGGCCCAGCATCCCTGGTGCAGGTTCTCGCTATCCTCCATCCATCCTTTATAACTCACGCAAAAGAAAACTAGATTTTTTTTTTATTTCCAAGCATTGCTTTTTCCCTCACCTCCTGCTGTGTGGGCTGTTCCCTCCCCCCCCCCCCCCCCCCCTCCTTCTTTTTGGTTTATATTATTGGAACATTTCCTCTCCTGTTTTTATTTTGAAAAGGGGAAGAGCGCCTGCATCCCCTGAGGTGTTATTACGCTGAAAGGCTGCTGATTTGACTGTGAGGCACGCTCGCACCTCCCACACTTGTGCAGCCGGTGACGCACACTGCGATCAGTGGAGAGGGGATGAATAAACCCAGCGCTCGCTCCTCGCCTGCCATCCCAAAAAGAGGGGGGTGGAGGAGAGAGGGAGGAAAAACTGGGCTCCGGGAGTTCAGTTTTAAGAACTGTTTTCTGTAGAGCTAAGGAAACTTGTTAAAATATCTATCTCCATCACACAGGCCTTCCTGGAGCCGTGGAGCTTGTGGGACCACTGAGAGCCTGGCTTTGGTGGCCCTGACCTTATGCTTCTTTGACCCGAGGCAGCACACTTCAAGGCTCTTCCCCTGCTGGAGTGCAAGTTACAGGGGTGCCTGAAGAAGGGGAGCTTATGGTCCTGTTGTACCACAGAGACAACAGCAGAATTTGGGCATCTCTTGTCTGCATGAAGACAGCACGCCAAGCAAAGCAGCAAAGTGGCTGTCGGGTACCTGGGCTCCCTGAGCTTAACAGATGACTTGAAATGGCTAAGCTGGAGTCAGATTTTTTTCTTTTTTCCCCTTGTTCTGGCTGGGCCTTGCCTATCTGCACGTGACCCTATGCTGTGGTGTGTGGCTCTGGGGGAAGATGTGCAGCAGGATTTGAGACCAGCACTGAGGTTCCACCTCTAGTTCCCCTCAGAAAGCTTTGCCTACAGCTTCTCACACCCAGAGAGTGCTTCTCCAGCAGATCCACCCCCAGCCTTACTCTGGGAAGGAAGTGGCATAGAATCAGAGAATGGGATGCAGAGGCTGCTGCTGCTTGTCTGAGCGGTTAGCGCCAGCCTTCAGAGCTGTCACATTAAGGATGCAGCCTGGGTGTAGCTGTATCCTAGCTGTGCCCATCATTCACGGGCAAGTGTTTTTATGCCCCACATTTCATCCCTCAGACTATTTTAAATAATTGATATTAACGCTCTGCAATGAAGAAAATGGACAATAGGCCATCGTTTACCCACTGCATCAATAATAAATGGAGCAATGCCAAAACACATCAATTGCAAGCTTGTTTGTCCTCCTCTCACATTCGCGGGGCTCCAGACCTGAAGAGGTAGAGCACGAGCAGGTGACCAGGCTGAGGTACCATCAATCAAGTGAGGAAACAGAGAGGTATGGTGTAACACAACACTACCCTTCAGGAGACTTACAGTTGGGTAAAGTTCCACGTGCTGTGTGAATGCACACATGTTGTTTCCTGCATTAATGCTGCATCCCCTAGAAACTGAAAACTCGACTTCAGCAAGTAGTTTCTGACACAAAAACGTTTTCCAAGCCCCTACTTATCCTGATGCTGCCAGCATCTCAGAGACGAACAAAGCAGATGCTGAAACATCTGTGCTGAGCGCACTGCTGTGGGCTCCCACATAGCACAGACAGACCACATTAACAATGGATGCATGTGAAGTGATGTGTTCTGCCAGATCAGGGGTGTAATGCCTGGCTGCCATTAATGGGCATCTGTGCTGCAAGATCAGACTAGTTATCCAAAATAAAACCCTAAAACATGGATAGTATGGATGTAGAGTGACTGTTTCACTGCCGTCATTTCGCAGCGCTGCTTCACGTTGATGTTCTCTGGTCAGCTCCTTAGCAGAAGAGAAATTGATAGTTGGGAGCATGGGAACTGATAATCTGTGCTCGTGTTAAACCACCTCGTAGTTCCTCATTTCTTGTGGTTTCCAGCTTGTCTGTGTGCAGCTGCTGCGAGGGAAGATTGTGGGTCCATGTGCAACGCTGTTTTATTCTTTGTTGCTAATATAGTTTGTCTTTTCTCTTTCCTTTGTCAAAGTGAAAGCTGCTTTCAGGTTCATCTGCTTCTAGCACTGGCTGCAACTGAACACGCCGACAATACATCTGTAGTGGCAATGCTAAGTCACAGCTTGAAGCAGTGATTGAGCACCTGGTGGGAAGGCAGGGCCAACCCAGGGGAGCTCAGGTGCATACAATGTACCTGATGACCAGAAGGGATGGAGCCAGGATCCACCCCTTCCCAGACCTCACTTAAGTCTGGGCAGTAGAGGTAAAAAGTGTTTTGCTGGAGAACTCTGTCTACCTGAGGCCTTCTGAAGGTAAGCAGCCTCTTCCCTTTATTTCTGAGCCTGTGGCTGTTGCATTTGTGCGAATTCTGGGATCTTGCTGTTCTTCTATCCCTGCTACACCTTCCATTGCATTACAGCATCTGATGCTGCGTGTTGTTCTGCAAGCCATGTATAAGAAACATCTTCATATCTGCCCGAGCTATGCTGCAGACATCTTTGTTCAAATTCCTAGTGCTGCAGACGTGACATTCAGCTGAGTTGATTGTGCCTCCCACACCAGTCTCTCTGTGTCCTGACCCTCAGTGCTTATGCACGAGTGGCTGCTCTTTAACTGGTTTCCATGGATAGCTCTGTTCTGACTATTTGGAGCCACTCCTCTAGAGTTAAAATTCCCAATGACCACAGCTTTCTCCCTTTACAGCAACTCTTCCTGAAAGCCAACATTTCTAAAGGAATTGCTACAGATCCAAAATTAACTGTGAGAGTTTCAGCTTTGTACCTTGTTAATCCAATTCCTAACTCTTGGCACCCAGCAAAGTGAAATACCCCTTGTGCCTTGCTCTGTCCTGGCTACCACTCTTGCTGTTCTTACCACAGTTAGCTGATTCAGGTGTAATCCTGGCAATAGCATCCCTCCCTCTTTTTCCCCTTTGGCAGGCCCAGCAATATTTGTTTTCCGTAACTCTACTGCTCTGTGTTCTGTACGCTATTTTGTGCTCAGACCTGGGACCTTTTGTAGAAATGCTTGGTGCTGGGCAGCTGGCCTCTTTGCTAGCTCTTGTTCTGCTTTCTTAGCCCACAAGTTTATAGATCTGAAAAAAGAAGCTGATGCTTTCCAGAGAAGAGAACCTGGAAGACCTGGCTGCTTCTGGGACGATCTCTGCTGAGCTGCTTGCTCCTTGTAACCGACATGAGAAACTCTCCAGGCAGCTGGTAATACTACTGGGGGAAAAATCCTCTTGTGCTGAAGCTGAAATGTTTCACTGGCTCAGTTTGACATTAATGCCTACCTTTTTCTTTTTTTTTTTCCCTCTGTCTGGCCACAGGGCAGAAGATAGAACTGCCCCAACGTTAGTTTCCAGAGTCCTCTGCTGCTGGGCAAGGCACTTTTCCTCCCAGTGCCGGCTGGCAGCCCGGCCCTGCAGCTTGGCTGCCTCCCCTTCCACTGGGAAGGTTAAAAAAAGAAAACTCCAAACCTCAAACCGACCAAAAAATCCCTCCTTGAAACTAAACCCGATTTCCGACTCCCCTTTGAAAAGGAAGTGCCTTTCTTCCCATGCAGCTCTAACAATGACCCTCTTTGCTGTCTGAAAAGTTAAGCTGCTCTGCTCTGATGTCTCATTGAGTCCCTGCAGATTTTAAGTAGCTTGATGTATATGGCTCTCTGCCATTCCCTTGCCAGGGATATTTTTAAATAGCCGTTATTTTGGTGGCAGGCATGAAAAGCCAAGTTCTCTCTATTGCTGGCCGTGCAAATCCTGCTCCTGAGGCTGTGTTGAAATGGCTGATGTCAGGATGCAGGCAACAGCATTTCTGGCACTGCTGGGAGGTGAAATTGCTCTTGGCAGGAGCAGCCCAGCTGTTTCTTTTATCTCTGTTCATGGCAAGGGGCAAGGTGGGGAAGGGAGGGATTAATGAAAGTTTGAATATTTTGGAAGCACTATAAACAGTGTGTGTTGGGGGGGGGGAACAGTGACACTGGCTTGTCAGTATGGTTCAGCTTATGTCTGCCTCTGTCTTACAAAGGGCTTGAGCTTTTCCTATACTCTGAGCTAATGCAAAATTGCTTGCTAGCTGTGAAGCAGCCTGCTTTTCTCTCTGGAATAGTGGAACTGTTTCAGGACATTATTAGGACTGGGAAAAACTACCCAGCGTGTCAGAAGAGAATTTAAATCAGGCCCAGAGCAACTGGCACTTGGATATGACAATTTTATGGGAGTACTGCAAGGCAGGTATGATTACAGCTCATATAACAAGCTGAGAAGTGAGAGTAAGAAACTGTGAGCACATTAAAGACAACAGTAGTGTGCAGTCTGGGTGCTCATAAAGATACAGTTCGTTCTTTCTCTTCATAAAAAAAAAAGACTGTTACCTGTTGGATGCTGCTCTGGCTTCCAGTGATACAATTAACAGAGTTTGTTTTGGACTTGCATAGATGATCTAACCATGAATAATGTCTTAGATTACATCCTGAAATGTCAGCATCACTGATGGCAGCTACCATCTTCAGGATGTCTTCATGGCAGCGTTCTGGATGTGTTATTTTTCCAGGTGGTTTCAGATAATAGCAGGGTATGAAGAGCTCTGCTGTCAGTAAAATATCAACACAGGCAACTCTCAGCAGGTAGCTGGTAATAAAAGATTCTCATGCTGGCAGCGGAATCTGTGGATTAGGATTTACTGCTGCTTTGGCAACTAGAAAGAACGAACATTAAAACTATCGGTGCCTGAGAACTCAGGGTGTGAAGGGAGGGAGTTTTCCATCTGGCTGGGACCCCAAGTTTGTGTCCTTGTCTTCCTATGCTGGCCAGTTTAGAGCCCCCTGCATTTCCTCTCCTTTCCAGCTCATTCTGCTGAAGTGTTTTCCTTCCCTAAAAATACTTTCCATCCTCTCTGAGGCTGCTGTTTAGAAGAAATAAAGACAAATCATCTGGCTGCTGAGCATGTATTTTGGAGTAAAGGTTTAAGAGCTGGGGAGCCCCATGGGCCTTAACCAACAGTGCCCATGTACATGGCAGCATGTGCAGAGAGATGTGAGGGCTGTAAGAGTTAACTGGCATAGGCTCTGCTATTAAGAGCACAAGTGTTTCTAGCCAGAGGCTCTGGAAAGAAGTAGTAAGGGCCAGTGGCTACAGGCTTAGCAGCTGAGCTGCAAGGAGACACTCCCACGAGCATCCTCTAATTTCTCTCTTATTCTTATCAGCCTCTTAAAATGAGGCCCGACTGCATGGGGGACTCCTGTGGCCAAGCTCTCATGCAGGTTGACTTAGGAAGGGGTAAAGCAGACAAGCACCAGTTTTCTCTAATAACTACCTTGCTAGGGAAAGGTGGTTTCTCAGCAGGGCCAGCTGAAAGAGATGACTACTGCACTTTCAGTGGGAAAGCTAAGGAATAACTGATCATGGGAGAGCTCATCCAAAAAAAGCTGGAAATCGTGGACTGGAGGGAAGCAAAGATGCTGCTTTGTACTTCTGGCTTCTTCAGAAGTTTCTCTGCCTCACAGCCCAGGCCCTGGTCCTGTCACAGACACAGAGCTGGTGGATCAGTGGAAGGTTTTCTAGAGATGGAACTGGAGTTAGGAGGTCACCCAGGCGCTCACTGCTTGCTGCAGGATGAAGAGAGCTATAGCTGAGGCTATGTGCTTGGTCCCACTCATACAAGGTGTGGTCTTAGAACAGATTTTATCCCTTTGTCACCAAACCCAAGCACTTTATCCAAGTTCTTGCAGCTCCTTGGTTTTGTCGCTGTCGCAGACAAAATGTTTCCCTGCTCTCAAATTCTCCACCTCCTCTCCTCTTAAGCATAATTTCCTGTATGACCACAAGCAGTATTGCACCCAATCATTTTGAGCTGAATTGCATTTGATTAGTTGCCTTGTTGGTGACAGGACGGGGCAGTTCTCTGAAGCTTTTTTTGTCAATTCTTGGATCTTGTGTTTGGCGCAGCGGCGTCTCATTGTGCACAGGGATCACAGGTCTCCCTGATAACAGCACTCTTTCCATCAGGGAAAGCACAGAGCTGCAGCTTTGGTTCTAGTCCAATTGCACCACCTTTCCATCACAAAGAAATATAGTCCTACAGTGCTTAACAAAGGCTACTTGTTAGCAATAACTCAGGTGAATGTAAACAAATCTACATAACGCTCCATATCACAAGTCAGCTGTTTAAACACAGAACCTAAGGCATAGCAGTAGATCACCAAAATATATGGCAGATATTATCATAATATCATAGAACTGCTTCTCAAAGAATTAAAATGATCTTTTAGGGCATTTGGCTATCTTCAGCTCTTGAAGGAAATATTCCCTTAGCTGCAATAAATTCGACTGTCTGATAACTACAGTCAAATGAAGAAATTAGATTGCCTAGTAATAATACATGGGAAGAAAATAACATAGCCACTTTGGGAACATTACATGGCCAAGTGTGTGAAAATCTGAGAATAGGAAATCTGATCTTGCTCAAAAATGAAGGTGTTGCAGTAATGCCTTAAAAGGATGCAGGTTCCCAAATAATAGGCTTCCTGGGGGGGTCTCTCTCAAGCCTAACTTCTGGAGAAGCTTCTCTTCTGGGCTTACCCACTTGTCTGACAGTGGCTGGGGAGGACTCTGCTGTGTGGCTGAGTTGTTCCAATTATTTTTGCTGTTAACACATCAGCACTTCCACTGATTGTCCACAGCTTGAGGCTTATCGTGCAAGTTGAGCAGACCTCTCTTGCTAGAAATCTTTCCTCCTGTTCTTTCACCATGGACTGCTATGGTCTGGTCAGACCACCTCTCCATTGTTAGAAATGAGTTAGAATTGTAGAATCATAGAATCACAAGGTTGGAAACGACCTATAAGATCATCTGGTCCAACCGTCTTCACACTGCTACCACAAGCTACTAAACCAGATCTCGCAGCTCCTCGTCCAGACGCCTCTTGAACACTGCCAGAGATGGCGACTCCACCACCTCCCTGTGCAGCCATTGCAGTGCCTGACCACTCTCTGAGAGAAGAAGTTCTTCCTTAAGTCTAACCTAAACCTCCTCTGCTACAACTTGTGACCATTTCCCTGGGTCCTGTTCGTTGCCTGGGAGAAGAGGCCAAACCCCTCCTCACCACAACCTCCCTTCAGGGAGATATAAAGCGCAATGAGGTCTCCCCTGAGCTCCTCTTCTCCAGACTGAACAATCCCAGCTCCCTCAGCCGCTCCTCACAGGACTTGTGCTCCAGACCCCTCACCAGTTTCGTTGCCCTTCTCTGGACACGCTCCAGGGCCTCAATGTCTTTCCTGTAGTGAGGGGCCCAAAACTGAACACAGCACTCGAGGTGCGGCCTCACCAGTGCTGAGTACAGGGGATGATCACCTCCCTGCTCCTGCTGGCCACACCATTTCTAATGCAGGCCAGGATGCTGTTGGCCCTCTGTGCCACTGGGCACACTGTCGGCTCATGTTCAGCCGAACATCAACCAACACCCCCAGGTCCCTTTCCTCTTCACAATCACCCAGCCACTTGTCCCCAAGCCCATAGCACTGCATGGGGTTGTTGTGGCCAAAGTGCAGGACCTGGCACTTGGCCTTGTTGAACCTCATTCCATTCACTCCAGCCCAGCGATCCAGCTTATCTAAGTCCCTCTGAAAGGCCTCCCTACCCTCATGAAGGTCGATACCACCTCCCAACTTGGTATCATCTGCAAACTTTCTGAAGATATACTCAGTCCCCTCATCTAGGTCATCAGTAAAGATATTAAACAAGATGGGCCCCAGTACCGACCCCTGGGGGACACCACTTGAAACAGGTTGCCAGCTGGACTTCACTCCATTAACCACCACCCGTTGGGCACGGCCCTCCAGCCAGTTTCTTACCCAAAGGAGTGTGTACCTGTCCAGGACATGGGCAGCCAGTTTCTCCAGAAGAAGCCTGTGAGAGACCATGTCAAAGGCTTTGGTGAAGTCTAGGTAGACTACATCAACAGCCTCTCCCTCATCTACCAGTCTGGTCACCCAGTCATAGAAGGAGATGAGGTTGGTCAAGCACGACCTGCCTTTCATGAACCCGTGCTGGCTGGGCCTGATCCCCTGGACACCACGCACATGCCGTGCGATCTCACCCAAGATGGTTTGCTCCATTACTTTCCCTGGTACCAAGGTCAGGCTAACAGGCCTATAGTTCCCCGGATCCTCCTTACGGCCCTTCTTAAAGATGGGAGTCACATCAGCAAGCCTTCAATCCTCTGAGACCTCTCCAGTTAACCAGGAGCGCTGATAGATGGTGGGGAGCAATTCAGCAATCTCCCCCGCCAGCTCCCTCAGCACCTGAGGGTGTAGCCATCCGGTCCCATGGACTTGTGACAGTCCAGATGGAGGAGGAGTTCCATGACTGTCTCCACCTGAATCGCTGGGGGTGCTTTCTGAGTAGCGTCCCAGACTTCCAGATCAGGGCATAAAATGCCCAGAGGATAACTGGTCTGGCTATTAAAGGCAGATGTAAAGAAGGCATTGAGGACCTCAGTGTTCTCTTTGTCCTCAGTGGCCGCATTCCCTGCTGCATCAAGAAAAGGATGAGAATTATCCTTGGTTCTTCTTTTGCCATTGATATATTTATAAAAGGATTTTTTATTCTCACTTACTGCAGTGGCCAATCTGAGTTCAAGTTGGGCTTTTGCCTTCCTAACTTCCTCCCTGCATACCTTAGCTACTTCCTTGTAATCTTCCCAAGTAGCCTGTCCCTTCTTCCAGAGGACGTAGACTCTCTTTTTCTCCCTGAATCTCAAAGTAGTTCCCGGCTCATCCACACCAGTCGCCTACCCCTGCGGCTCGCCTTACAGCACTCAGGGACAGCCTGTTCTTGTGCCTTTAAGATTTCTGTCTTGAGGAGCGTCCAGGCTTCCTGGACCCCTTTGCCCTTAAGAAGCGACTCCCAAGGGACCCGTGCTACAAGCGCCCTGAACAGATCAAAGTCTGCCCTCTGGAAGTTCAAGAAAGTAGTTCTGCTGGTCTCTTGACACCCCCAAGAATAGAGAATTCTACAGTTCCATGGTCGCTCTGCCCAAGACAGTCCCCAACCTCCACTTCTCCCACCAGTCCTTCTCTGTTAGCGAAGATCAGGTCTAGCAGGGCACCACCCCTGGTAGGCTCTCCTACCAGTTGCATAAGGAAGCTATCCTCCACGCACTCTAAAAACCTCCTGGACTGCTTCCTCTGTGCTGTATTATACTTCCAACATATAGCAGGGAAGTTGAAGTCTCCCATGAGAACAAGTGCTGGCGATCGTGTGACTTCCACGAGCTGCTCATAGAAAGCTTCATCCAACTCTTCATCCTGGTTAGGCGGTCTATAGCAGACCCCCACCAAGATGTCGCCACTACAGGCCTTCCCCCTGATCCTTACTCATAGACACTCAACTCTGTCATTACGAACCCCAAGCTCTTCAACATCAAAACAGTCTTTGATATAAAGGGCCACACCACCACCCTTCTTTCCTCGCCTACCCCTTCTGAAGAGCTTGTAACCATCTATCACAGCACTCCAGTCATGGGAGTGGTCCCACCATGTTTCAGTAATAGCAACAAGGTCATAATGAGTTGTCTCAGCCCTGGCTTTCAGGGCTGGTTTTCCAGGCTCCAGCCTAGATCTGCTGCTCCTTCTGCCTCGCTGCTTTCCAGATGTGCTTCCTATGCTGCTCCAGCCACAGTCTCGCCAAAGCTCTCTGCAGATTTTCTGCTCTGTATTTATACAGGCACTGAAGTGAACTCTCCCTCCTCCTTCTTGCTGGTTCTTATGCAGCTGGTTATTTGCCAGGGACTCTCTTGCTCAGTCCCCAATGAATGCAGTCCCTTGTCCTGAAAATGCAACGCGTCCTCTTGTTCCTACATGCAGTGACTTGCATTTGGTTGTACTGAAAAATAACAAGCTGTTCTGTGGAACCCAGCTTCCCGTTGCTTTCCAGATTGCTCTGCATCCTTTCTGCCTGTCAGGCTTCTTACATTGCACCCAATCAATCTGACGTCTGAGCCTCGCTTGCTGGGGAATGGAAATCATAGTAAATATTCTGCAGTCTGTGCGAAATGAGTTGGTGCTTCCAATGCAGTTGCCTTCAGGCAGGTGTTTGCATATCAGCCCTCAGACCGTTCTTACACTTGGAACCTCCTGTTGTGCTTCCCAGTGGGTGTTGCTCCAGGATTTGGGCTGAATCCTGCACTGCAAGCCCCCTGGTTGCTGGGAATGTGCTGGCTGCACTGAGCATTAGGCTGGGGACTTCAGGTATCTTCAGGTACCCCTGTGGTTGACTTTGTGATGTGATTTTCCCAAGGGCTGAGCCAATATCTGTTGATATCAACAGGAATTATTTTGTTGGCCTCAGTGAGCACTGAATGTGTTTCTGTATACATGTATCTTATTGCAGGTTAGTTTTAAAAAGAAGAGAGGGGATGAGTAGAGTCAGGGCTGCGTTCAACGTAGATGAGTACATATAAGTGCAGCACTTTCTTCCTCACAGTGATTTTGCAGAAGAGAATCCACCTTTTCCAGTGAGCCCTGCACTCCCCGACACAACCTTTTTTTTGTGTGTGTGTGTGTGTTATGCTTTCAGCTTTCCAACCTCCAGTCTGGGTTAAGAGTGCACCACCACCTAAACTCACAGCCCTGCTTTCCTAAACAGAGCAATTATCCCAGGCAGGTGTATCCATCAGCCTCAACATTGCCTCCAGCTGCTCTACATGGGGTTTGCTTGGTGGCAGTCCTCTGAAAGAAGCCTCACCTGGGACACTGGCTAAAAATAAACTGTGGAAGACTGTGGATTTGTAGCCTGCTTCAAAAGTCCTTTGGCTGTATGAATATCTTTCCAACAAACCCACTACCTGCATAGTAAGATGGTTCAAACAAGGCTCATGGAGATGCGGGGAACCTCTGCTATGCAGCAGAGCAGCCACCAAGATATTGCTAGCAACCACAAATCAAACTGCTACAGAAAAAGCAAATGAGCTGCAAACCAAAGCAGAGATCTCATTCCTTGACAGGGAAGGTGAGCCAGAGCTTCAATGAATGCAACGGGGGAAGTGCAGCAGCTGTGAGGGAAGAGGCCCTACCACTGTGCTGGTGGGCAGCAGTGAGACAGCAGCTATCTTGTTCTTTTCCTGTGAAAACAGGAGTGATCACATACTGAAATACCCAAGTTAATTCTGGATTGCCTGCTTCAGCTCACATTAGCTTTGTACCTTCTGCTTGCTGTTCTTTCTTGGGTTTTGTTATTTTCTAATCTGTGCAAGGATCTTCCCTCTTACTGCAGGGTGTCAGAGCATCCATTGATGAAGAACACTGGAAACCTTCTGAGAAATCCAAGAAGGTTAAGACAATTGTGCCTACCTTATCCGTGTATTCGCCAACTCCTTCTCAATGTGCCATATTTTGATGAGACAGAACTTTCCCTTGCTGACTCTCCATGGATGTATTCTTATCCACGTGTTTTCCTTTTGTAAACATAAAAACAGAGAATGGTTTCTACCAATATGTCCATAGGTGTGAGTCTTGATAGTTTTCACTTCCCTGGATCTTCATATTTGAAGAGTGGTTCTCTTTACCAATACCTAGTCCTTTGGTGTTATGGCAGCTTAAGATGGTGGGTCACAAGCTTTACTGGTAGTTCAGTTAATTCATCTTTAATTTCCTTTAGAAAGCATAAATGACTTTGCTGATGAGAAGTCGTTAAATCTGGAGGCTTAATTATTGTGGTTGTTTTATCTGACCAGCCTCTTGCCTGGAAAATTCACTCTTGGTCTTGTCTCCTGTCATAGAAGGTTGGTCTAGGAAAAATTCCCCTTGCTCCAAATATTCTTTCTTCCTATGCCAGTAACTTGCTTTAGAAGTTATATCCATGCTTAAACCCTATTGACTTCAGTGGTTTTTTGGAAACTATATTTAGATGAAAGCATTAGTTTTGAAAGCGTTGGCTCCATTAGGAACGCATGCTAGACATTCTCTCC
Source organism: Chrysolophus pictus (assembly GCA_037305975.1). Taxonomy (NCBI): domain Eukaryota; kingdom Metazoa; phylum Chordata; class Aves; order Galliformes; family Phasianidae; genus Chrysolophus; species Chrysolophus pictus. The sequence goes on along the minus strand of CM074582.1, from coordinate 36,234,006 downwards.
CAGAATTTTTCAGTGTTTTTCTTCTGTACCAATTATGCCTGGATCCAAAGTTAATCCGCGAAACACAAGAACAGCTGTACTAAGGCAGACCAAAGCCTTGTGCACCATCTCTGACACAGCCTGGTAGGGGGTGCTTAAAGGGAAGAGCCTAAAATCAGGAGTTACACCAACTCCAGCAAACTCTCCCAGGAAGTTGTAGTTTAGCAGCTCACTGCACTAGAGGTTTTCTCTATATTTTTATATTTCCTAGACCTTTATGTTCAGCTTACTTTCCTTTATTCTGGCTAACTGCCTTTGGAGCAAGCTTACGCCTCTGCAACCACCCATGGCAGCAAAGTTCACGACGTGCAGGAAAGACTGCTTCTGCTTGGTTTTCCATCTGCTGTCTGGTGAAGGATGTTCATCATACTCAGCTAGTAGTGACAGTGCATCCACTGCCACCGTGTGCCTCCTGATGTGCTGGGAAATGCCCCAGAGATCCAGAAGTCACTTCTCAGGTAGCAGAGGAAGTGGACAGGCTTAAGCTGTGCCTTCCTGGGGAGGACTTCTTGTGCCATTTCCTTACACCTGTTAATCTCTTGGCTCACTGCTTGGGAAAGAGCCAACATTCTTGTTGATTTGGGATCTCCTTCTTGAGTGCATAATATAAAATGAAAAAAACTATAGTGAGGTCAGCTTGGTTATGTGCTGCTAGTTGTTTACCAGATAATCTGTTTTATTACCATGCTCCTTAGTCCTTCTGCAGCTCCTTATAGACAGCACTAATTTCTGCAACTTTAAATAATTTTTTCTTAGCAGCCTCAGCAGATTTTTTTTTTAGTATTCTTTTTTCCAGACCGTTTAGGCTCTGAAAGCAGTCCGTGCCACAGCCCAAATTTGATCCTGAATGATTCAGGATTCTACTAGGATTCCCTCCTCTTTGAAAAATAACCATTTATTCCTACCTGTCCCTTCCTATTTTCTACTAGTTTTGAATTCACTTGAGAACCTCTCTTCTAATCCCAGGAGAGATTAAATTCCTAGGAGCCCCTGGTGAGAGAGCTTTTGAGAAACCAGAGCACACTGCATCAGCCAAACTGCCCGTACTGACACGTGCATTGATGCCTACAGAGCATTCCCCAGAAGGTGTGATTCCTGCTACCAGAAGCATGCTTTCTTCATCCTACATCTTTAATGCTGTTACGTAGCCTCTGTTGCTTTGCCCGGTGTTACATCTGGACTTTAAGTAGCTCACTGATTTCTCTCTCAGGTTTGTTTCTGCCCACTTCCCTTTTCCAGAGGCTGGCAGTGCTGGAGTCAGTGCCATCTTATTCCTGGGCTATGTCTCACCTATGACAGTACACACTGGTGGTGAGACAAGGCATCATCTGGATGTGAAACTGTGCTTTTCTTGGCAGATGGGAAATGTTTGAAGTCCCATGAACTTTTATGGCATCACCTGCAGCTTGTATGCACTGCTTCAAACAAATGCTCAGGGCACTGAGAATGTTTTTCTATTTTGGAATGAGGTGCTGCATATTAGTAGCAAGTCCATAGCTGCTCAGATACTGCTGAGTTATTTTTGATTTTAAGAGCTACAGAATAATTTGCTAGGGCACACAAAGAAGTGTCAGTCCTTGCTTTTTCCAGAAATGCAATCAAAATTATTCTACCATAATCAAATTTGTCTTTGCATGTGGAGAAAAACGTGTGCTGCAGGAGGTGGTTGTGTCCAGGTCCCTCTGTGTCCCATAACCCAGGTGTCTGTTCCTTTTATGTCAGGAATGGGTTGGCATCAGTGTCACGTGGCCTTGCTATGCGAAGAAAAATAATAAAGGTTTTGATGAGAAGGTGATTCGTTTGTCCTGCTGCAGTAACACTACTTAGGCTCAGCTACTTAGACCAGCTCAGTTCCAGAGAAGCTGAGTGTTCCCTGAGTCTGCAAAGGACAGGCATTTTTCTTAGCAATATTTACAGCATCTCTTTGAAGCCAAATGTTTTTGGGGTTTTTCACCACTCCCCTCATTCCCATTGTGACTGTTTCCCCCATGGACCATTTCTTATGGTTTCAGGAGTGATACCACTAAGGGCTGGCCCAGCGTGGAATTTCTGCAGTCCTCAACTGCTCTATTTGTACTCCCAGGGCTGGATTCAATTGACAAGAGGCTCCGCAGCCAACCCCCTTGGACTGCACATGTGTTTATTTAAATGTCAGTGGCCCACACAAGCTGAATACCTATTAGCTAGAGCACGCATAAAATTCAAAGCACAGCTACAGTTCATATTTATTGCTCAAAGTACAGTTCTCTTTATTGTTGTCATTTCAGTTCCCTTGTATTTATGGTATTATTCAGTCAGCTCTGAGAACTTAACTAGCACTTTGCAGTGTTTCTATACTGCGAGGGTATAATATCCGTCTGTAATAAATATATAGGTGAGGAATTTAAGAAACAAAACAAAACAGCAACAACATATAGCATGTGAAAACTTCAGTAAGCAAATAAAATATCCCCTGCTAGAGCTGAGGAAGAAAACACATGTAGACACGTGCACAAAACCCACCAGAATCACCTCAAGTCACTTAATGAGGAGAAGATGTGAACTTCCACTCTGTTTTTTCATCTCTGGCTTTTGCCATTCTCCAGTGATACTGCAGCATACATGCTGTAAAGCGCCCAGCTCCCATGTGAGGTAGTGGCAGATAGTGCTGTTATGGGCTGTGTGTAGGTAGTGCTCTTCTGGTGCTTGTCCATGAATGACACTGGAGCACTGCTGTCTGCAGAGCTGTCAGCCAAGCTTCTCAGCCAGAAACATGATAGGAAAGCTTGCTGTGGTCCCGGGAACAAAGCGAGCAGTTGTGGTAAACGGGTATATTTCTGGTATATCTGTTAAAACAAAAAAACAAAAACTCGAATAGTTAAATCCGGTGTAGGAAAATAAAGATGCATTTCTTCTAAATGGTGGGTTGTTAGAGTTAGGGTAGTGGGTGAGGCTGCAGTTGGGCTCGATGATCTTGGAGGTCTTTTCCAGTGTGAGCAATTCTAAGATTCTAAATGCAGGTGGAGAGATGCGAGATGTCTCTTGCAGCTGGTATCCCAGAAACCTGCCCTATTTCAATTCTAACGTTTGCCTTGGTAAGGAAATGTTCTGTAAAAGACAATAGTTTCTGCTAAGTGTAAAGCTATTTCTAGTGGACTTTAAATTTCACTGGCAACACTCAGCTGTGCCCATTCTTAGTTTGGAGGGAGGATAAAGCTCCATTTGACTTGAGAGAAAAACAGTTTAATTAAAGGAAAAAAAAAAAAGAAAAAACTTTATGTTTGGCTATGTTGTTCTGCTGACATGAATGTGAGTGACTCCAAGTGGGATTTTGGGCTCAAGCCCAGAAAAGCAAAAGCACTCCTTTAAAAATAACTCTAAGGTTGGAGTTTTGGACTGTGGCTTCAGAGGCTGTTTGGTAGTCAGTCAGGTCCTTGCTGAGCTGAGCTGCCAGTGACAGAGGTGCCCAAATCAGAGTGATGTTCCTGAGAACAGGAATAGAGATCTTCTGAGAACTTCTTCCACAATGATGTAAGAATCCACCTTCCTCAGTCTTGTGGCAAGGTGTGCATGGGAGGAGCAGAGGTCTGCAGCAGCACAGTCACCTCCAAAATACATTCATGCACCTGTGTAGGACACAGCTCCTTTCTCTAGCCTGGTCATTGCAATTCTTTTTCTTTTCTGACCTTGATAGCCCTTATTTTGCTTCTGTCATGACAAAGTTAGCCACTTTACTCTTGGCTGACTGCAGGGTGCTAGCAGCAAGGCTGAAACACTTGATAGCCTCTATTGAGAAGAGGATAATGATTATATCAGCCACAGCTATGAGAAGAAACTATTCTTCTAAATATGTGATCAGAATCAACAGCCTTGCATCTGTAGTGTTACTAGTAGTTTAATAAATAATGTTTCCTGAAAAGGTTGCCAAAACCAAGGTGACAAAGGTATTATGCTTTTGTCTTGGAATCCAGCAGCTGGAGCTTGCAGAATCCAGAAGGAAGTATAATGCTAACCAGCACAGCTCGTCCACCACATGGCCTGTCCTCTTCCCCTGCCACCCTCCACTAATGCTTTCATACCTACTCAACTCATCCAAAATTACAAACCTGTCACTAGTGAGCTATCAGGCTACTTTCTGTGTCGTGTTCAGTTGATCAGACGAACAAATCAAACCAAATCTAACCAAAGAGCTGTATGCTAACACTCTCTCTCCTCCTTACTTATATAGAAGCACAGCCCAGTTTCGGGCCATTACACTTCCTATCAAATGATCTCAACATTTTGCATTGCAGTCTCTATATAAGAGCCAGAACATGTCCTGCCCCTCATTCAGTACAAGGTAGAAGGCCTTGTTTAATTAATCCTACTCTCATTTCCAAGCCACACCAGCAGCTTTCCTAGAAGTTATCCATGTCAGCCTGCTAACGTGTGATGTTTGGAAAGCTTCCATGGGTGTTCATAACTGATCCTTTAATATGCACCAAGTAACCTACTAGCAAGGCAGGAAGCTCCTGATAAGGATGAATCAAGATCTGTGAGTCTCATCTCTTTGATGCTGTATCTCAGTGTTAACAGCCTAAACCAAAACTGCTGGAAAGGCACAGACGCACTCCATTGCAACACCCTCTCAAGAGGTACCTAATGTAAACTCTTCCTTTTCTTAAAGGAAGAAAATATATGATGCTTATTATGCAATGTAGATATTATTGATCTATATCTCAATTACTTACGTTCCTTTTCTGGGTTGGACTCCATTGCCTTGCAGATTTTTGAAACAGCTCGTCAGTTTTAGTCTCCATCCCATTCTGTCCTTTCTGGGTTAGTCTCTTCTCTGTCCCACTCAGCCCTTTCCTTGAATCTAGTCCTTGAAATCATTGGGTTTCCTCCATCTGTTCTTTTACAAAATGTGAAATTTGACTTTTTTCTTCTCTTTTTCCTGGAAGAGACATCCTGTTCTTTTACAAGACTGATGTTTCCTACTGATCCTGGAAAAGTGAAGTACCTTTCTTTTGTGTCCGTGTTTTATGAGCATATGCAGATATTTCTAGGGCTGGAGAGGTTTTGATTCATCTGATCTCATCGTAGCAGATTCTAAATGATATTTTTAACATTAATGGCTGATTATTTATGTCTTAGCTGTCCATTAAACAACGTATCTTCAAATGAGAGGCCAAGATTCAAAATTCACAGCCAATTATCTAATAGAGACAACCAGGATGTAACTCTTCAGCCTTTGGAGATGTTCCTTTCATGATACTATTTTCCACAATTCCATTTCACTATCACTGTTCTGGACATCTCTACTTATGTTGACACATCATGATTTGCTGTGCCGCTCTTTAAGAAGTCAGAGAAAATGCTTGCAACTAGCAAGTCTTTAAGATACAACCGGAAAGGTAAATGCAGTGAGAAAATGGTGTTAAAAAGGAGATAAAGGACCTGAGCATTTGCCCTCTGTAGATGCTTCTGTGTCTCTGCATAAAGGAGCTGAACCAGTGCTATAGGAACGATCCATGGATGTTCTGGTTCAGCATGAGATCTGTACACCCACTGACTGCCTTCTGAAGCGAGCTCAGTGCTGTAACTTTCAAAAACTGATGATTTGTGTGAATATCTCCAGTTATATTCACCAAGAATGAACCTTTCTCCTTGCTGTATTGTTTTCTAATGCTCTACTTGGCTTCCTGAATGCACCCAGCTCATGCTTCAGTTTATATATACCTCCTTTTTTGCCCTTCCTCTTGCCCCGTCTTTTCTGAATGCATAAGGAGGGTTCTATCTGAAATGGTGCTATGCCACTGTGATTGCTCTCCTGTAAGTAGATAGAGAAAATCTGGGGCCTTCCTGTGTTTCCTAGTGAGTTCAAGTCCAAAACTAGCTGTGGTTTTAGTTTTGCCATAGGAAAGGAAAAGTGAGTGAGGTTTCGCCAAGTACAAAATACAGCTGCCCAAACCTTTTAATAGATACATATATTCAGGAAATAAAATAAATAAAAATAAAAATTTATTCTAAATAAAAAAAACCCCAAACCCAAACTTTGACCTATGTGCAATGAAATAGGACAATATTTAGATAATCTAAACAGAGGGAGGAGAAATTAGGAATTTGAAAGGTGCACGCAGTTTTGCCCACATACTTCATCTACCAGTTCTCCTTTCAGTCCCAACTTCTTAAACAAGATCTATCTTTTCTTTTGGACCATGCTCAAAAAGTACCACGTCCAACAAAACATGATTTACTTTGGTCTGTGCTGCTCTAATTTGTGTGTCTGTGTGCTCTTGTCTTCTATGTAAGAAACCTCATGGCCTATGGGGCTTTGATTCCAGAGTGCTTATCAGTACCAATGCCCATGGCAATCTCCCAGCAGTGGACAAAGCTAATGATGTCAAGGCATAGAGTCTGTGATGAGTAATCTTGCACAATCATGATATGGTGTGAATGGCTGTTTTTAATGGAATAAAGCTACAGTAGGAAGAAATTGTCAGGAACTTTATTAGTTTGCCACCACTTAAGTATTTCATTCTTCTGTGCAATGACAAAAATGCCTGGTGATGGATTTTGTTGTGGTTATTTTTTGGTGCTATACTGCCTCATTTGTATCTTCAGGTCTCCCAGTAATGGATAAGAAGTCACAGCCTTTTATCCTCATCTTATTCTTAGGTAGTGAAACAGTAATATTCTTGTTTTACAGATGCAAGACTAAGGCACTAATGAGGAAAAGGCAAGATCCAGTAGTTTCATTAGCTTGCAATTAATAGCTTAAGATCAAAGATGCTCTTCCTCAGACTACACTACATTGCTATCCTATTTTGGAGGCAGCTATGAAGTACTCCCCAGAGCTCAGCTTCTGAAGTGCAAAGCCCTGAGATATCTTGGTGCTGTGCTGCTGGTCCTGTCAACACCAGTCTACACTCAAATGATGTTCCAGAACATAAGTATTTTTTAACCCTCCTCAACAGCCTGTCGGCTAAGGGATGTAACTTCTTGCCTGCTCGATAGAGATCTTGTGCATCGTGCTTCTGCTTAGTGGTCTATCTTTGCAGCAAGGAGATGCTATCCTGTGCTATTGTGACCACCAGCATTTGGGGAGATGGAAACTGCATTTAAGGATTCTGCCAGATAGAAGAGAGAAGTGATCCTTGACCCTTCAGTTCATGGGTAAGTGCTCTGAACCCTTGAAAATGCTCTGAGTAGGCATGCTAAAAAAAGAATAAAATAATGATGAAAAGAAAAAAAAGAGAGAGAGAGAAGGAAGAAAAAGCAGGAAAGTGACTCTGATTGAGATTCTGACTGAGGGAAGGTGAGTTGTGGAGCCCAAGTGAACTGCAGTGATCTGCAGGCTTTAGCCACAAGATACATTTCTGACCTGTGAGTCAAGTCACTCTGTGCAACCTCTGCCATAGGCATCCTGGGTCCAAGAGCTCTGGTTCTGTATGTTCCACCTTGCCTTCTTGTGTTTGTCTCAAAGCGACTGAGTAGCAGCGGATCTGCAAAAGAAGTCTGTGAGTGCAGGCTCTGCCAGCTGCTACTTACCTGTGAAATAGGAAAGTTGCTTCTCCTCAAAGGCAATTGCTGCTCCTGAAACCAGGCATTCGTATTTGCATGAGAAAGCTGTGACTGACTGTGAGATGATGCAAGTCTAGGATCTCACCTTAAAAAAAAGTGTAGATATAGGTTTGTTTCTTGCTCTGCCTCAGTTCAGCAGCTATCCTCTTTTGTGCTCCCCACATCTTTAGAGAGCTGGTTGGCACTTACTTTGGTTGGCCCAAAGGAAATACAATTAAGTGTGTGTGAAGGAGCAAGCCCTGGGTCACAGCTCCAAGAGCAGCAGTAAGAAGCATTCCTTCTCTGCAAAGCAAGGGGCTTATGGGCAAAATACAGCCATTCTCAGACGGCTCAATGAAACACACACAACCTGAACAAAAAGTAAGTATTCCATTCAACTTGTGAATGCTTGTGAAATTTATTTTTTGCCAGCTTTTACAGTCCACAGCCTTCTCATTCAATCTTGAATAATAGCTTTGAATTGAGCTGTAAAAGCTTCCGAAGTTTGAAGTCTTTTGACAAGTTAATTTAGCTGTATGGTAAAAAGTTTTTCCCGCAGATAGAATAAAGACATTGTATCATGAATGTAGTAGTCATCCAAGGGAAAGAAAACACCATTAGGATAAGAAATGATGGGCTTTATGGAGATAGTTTGTGGTTTAGTGTAATCTACTATCAATATTTCAGTAGAGAAGTATTCTACTTGTCATTCAGCTGCAAGTCAATATCTTCACTTACAACCAACACCCAGGGACCAGACTGCATATATATTTTTATTGAAAAAGTAACTTGTTGCTTTTTGTCAGTTTTCTTTTTCTTTTTCTTTTCTTTTTCTTTCTCACTGTTATTTCTACTTTAATTGTTTTGGTTTTTTTTTTTTATCCTGTATCATGCAGGATGCTTCTTTTCTTTTTCTGGTTGAAAGAGACAGAAAAATGAATCAATATTTTCTCTAAGGCTCCCACTGTAGAGAAACACACACATGCACACACACACACATTTTTTTTCTCTCGGCAGCTGCCAAGGTTGAAAATTCAAGGAATTCAATAACATATATGGAAAGAATCAGAAAAAAAAAAGACACTGATAAGCTAAATGATCCAACAATTATCCTGGCCTCAATTTCACAAAGATCTCATCTTAAGTACAGACTTATTTCTTGTGTATTTCTAAATTCAAGCCTCAGTATGCCACTAACATTGACAACTGAAGGCAGTTGAGGAAGGAAAAGAGATTTATTTGCTCTTAGCTCATCAGTCTGATCAGGAGGGATAACATCTTAAGGTAAGATCTTAGGGACAGCAGTTTGTAATGGCTGCACCACATTCCTTCTCCATCTCCTATAACACAGCTCAGAGAATCAATGTTATTGCTGAACAAATTACTGTATTTATAAAATTCAGCAAAAAACACTCGGAGCAAATTTTGGCAAGGAAACATTTGCAAAGTGTATCAAGCTGAGGATAAAATGACTGCTATAAATATCCAGCATTATCTTCATTAGCCTTTGTTGCATAGCTTTTTCTGCACGTTTTTGGATTCTATGTCTTCTTTACCTGGTCTTTTCTTTCCCAACAGCAGCACCATGGCTTGTCCTTGTCGCAGCTCAAAGGAGGGAGTAGCTGCCTCTGCTACCCAGGCTGCACGCTGCTGCAGCACAGCTATTTCCAGGTGTGTTTTCCCTCTGCCAAACCTGCAGCATAGAAAGCAAACCCTTCCCGTTGTGTGGCTGGCTAATCTCCTATCACTCATTCTTCCATTCAGCAACATAGCATTGCGTGTTCTGTGTTTGGTATTGCTGAAATAAAGAGCATAATTTGAGACAGAGTATATGTATGCCTGAAGATTTTCTGAAAAACATAAACCTGAACAACAAATTTTGCATTGTGACCTTTATTTTCAACTTATTTTCTTGAAGTGTGGGATAGGGACTTGATTTTGTCCAAGACAACAGCAATAACTTTTTTTTCTCTGAGACTGGCCCTACTGCTGTAGAATTTAAGCTTTTTAGTCCTTGAATGATGAAGACTTGATGAAGTGCTGGGTCTGCAGACAAGCTGGAAAAATAACTTCTGCAGCCAAATACAGGCTTCTTCAGCCTCAGCAGGGGCTCTTTAGTGGACGAGAACCACCTTGTTCTCCTTTATAGCTCACATTAAGTCAGACAGGACTGCGCTGCACAGAAGACAGATTTCAGAGCGTATTGAAAAAAACCACCACAAGAGAGAAGTATCTCTGCTGCCTGTGGTCCTGTGCAAAGATAGAAGGAATCCCAGCTGAATCAAAATTCACCGGGACAAGAATAGAAAAGGTATAACTGAAGGAAAATGCGGGGGGGGGAGGGGGGGGGCATGTGGATGTAACATTCTCTGTTTAATTACAGCTGTGTTTTAAATCTGGTGGTTGCTGTTTTTTCATTTGTTTGTTTTTTTTTTTCCTGAGGGCAGAAAGGATGAAATGAGTACGATGTAGGGAGGACACAGAGCAGATGGGAGTGGGAGATAAGGCAAAGAAGGGTGACTGGCAGGAGAAAAATATCAAGGGAGAGCGATGATGGCAACTAACTGATCAGGAGGGAGGAGAGAAAGCAATCCACATGGACGCTTGTGTCTGGGCCTGACTGCAGCATTGGCACTTGGAGTAGGTGTTGCTTTTCAGTGGCAAGGCTCTAGAGGAAGCTCCTGTTGGCTTTCTCCCTAACTCGATGCTCTTTTTCCGGCTGAGGAGGTGATGGAAGTGGCAGCATTAGGATGGAAAGCAGAGAGACCCTCTTTTACTTCTTCCAGATCGCTGTGACTGGAGAGGAAAATGAACTGGAGCATTGTGATGGATGTTACCTGCTTAAGAACATCAAAAAATGGAACCTTTTTGACAAACAAGAAGTAGAGTTCAGGTAGAGATGAGGTGGAGGTAGGCGGGAAGCTCTGTAATTGCATTTTATTTCAGTCTTTATGAATTAGCTCTGCCAATTTTCTTTTTCCCCAATTTTTTTATTTTAATTCAAATGGCTTTTAAGTAAACTTCTCAGCTGCAATTACAGTAAAAACAGACCATACTATATACAGTCAGGTTTAGCATATAGGAAGAACACTTTTTTCTTGCTCGTGTCTGAATTCTAGTTTATAGGAACAATGGCAGGGTTTAATTTTCTGTCATTATGCACAGGTTAGCCTAGACTGGATATTAATAGACACACATATTCACACCCACGACCACAAGTAAAGCATCAATCAAATTTGGAAGATAAAACTTACACTCCATGGCAACTTTAAGGGTGCAATTTTCTTTCTCTTCTTTCATCTTTTTAAAACACCTTCAGCCATGCAGAAGGCATTGGAGGTGACAGACCCAGCTGCAGGAGAGCATCCAGGGCACATGTGGGGGGTGTGGATGCTGCAGGGACCACTTAGGCAAAGCGATGGCCGTGAGCACGTTGGTGAGCAAAGCACCTCGCAGCAGCCCAAGAAATGGGGAGCCTGAGGAGAGGGCAGGCAGCCATGCAGCTGTCCTTACATGGGTCCTGCCATGGCCACCGCTCATTAGATCCACTGGGCAGCTTCTGGCATATGTGAATATTGCCTCGTCAGCTGCACCGTCTGCATTCGTGAACCTCTAGACCTAAAGCACTTATACCCACATGTCTCCGGACACTTTAAAATAATTTAGAAGCTTATTTATACATGTAGACATACATGCACGTGAGCACACAAACTGGCCCTGAATAAAGACAGCAGAACGACCGTAGAAGGAAACCTAAAACCTCACCGACCAAAGAACAACAAACAAACAAGCCCACAAGCCAATATATGGTAAAAATGAGACAAAAACGGGCTTCAGCTTTATGCAGAGGTGCTGCTCTTCACGCCAGTGAAGACACAGACTGGAGTGAGAACATCCCCAAACTTCAGATCCTCTGCAAGGCAGGCTGTGCTGCCTGTAGGCTCAAGCTTAGAATAATCAAAATGCAGAATCACAGGATGGCTTGGGTTGGAAGGGATCACGAATCTCCAACCCCCTGCTGCATGCTGGGCCACCAAGCTCCAGATCTGATACCAGCCCAGGCTGCTCCATCCAATGTGAACAGCCACAGGGATGGACGGGGCATCCACAGCCTCTCTGGGCAGCTGTTCCAGCACCTCACCACTCCCACAGCAAAGAACTTTCCCCTGACATCCAACCTCAATCTTCCCTGCCTCAAATCAAAACCATTTCCCCTCGTCCTGCCGTTATCAACCCTCGTGAAGAGTTGACTCCCCTCCTGTTGGCTCCCTTTAGGCACTGGAAGATGTAACGTTTGTTTTAAGTTGCTGCTCACAAATTAGTCTCATAAAGTAAAATGGGATGATTGTGCGGATGGAACCATCAGCCTGATTCTGACCTCTGCCAAGAAACAGGGATGTTTTTATGGCATGGAAAGAGAAGCAACCAGAGGGGTCAAATGAATGCGATTTTCAGATGGCTTTGTAATTGCTAAACGTCTAAAAAAAAAGAAAAGGAGAAAGAAGAGATACAGCTGTGAATTAAGAAGGAAGGGACAAAGTTGTTAGCAATTCCCCTCAGGTGCCAGGCGGCCCGCGGCTCTGCCCCTTTCGCTGCTCACACGGTGATTCAGCCGCTGTTTCAAGCGGCGCAGCTCGGCTGTGGGACGGGGCAACCCAACGGACGGCGCCCAACGGCCGCAGCCCGTCCGCGCGCCGCGCCGTCACCTAGGCGACGTGCGGGGGGGCGGGGCTAAGAGCCGAGGCGGGGTCCGATTGGTTCCCTTCCCCCGCCGCGCGCCCAGCCGGGATGAGGCGGAGCGGGAAGGGGGGGAGTGGGAGGGGGGGAAGAAAAAAGAGGGAGCCGCGGCTATAAATAAACCGCGCTTCCTGATTGGCCGGCGGGAAAAATGGTCGCACCACGTGACTCTCCATCTAAAAATTCCAAGATGGCGGATCCCGTCACGGGCTGAGTCCGTTGGTGGCGCGCGCGCCGCCCGTGTCCGCCGCCGGGCCTTCGCCGCACGGCTCCGCGCTCCTCCCGCCGTCACCCAGGTCAGTACGCGGCGCCTCTCGCCGGGCCGGACCGCACCGGGGCCCCGCTGCCCGCCGCGCGGCGTCTTAAGGCTGCGCGAGTTTCTGCCCGCCGGCTTTTAATCCCGGCCCGGGCCTCCCCGTGGTTCCCTAAGGCTTCGACGGCGCGCGGCTGTTTTCCTCCGGGCTCCGGCCGTGCGGCGCGGAGGGTTCCGCAGGGGGGAGGTGACGGGCAGCTCCCCGCGCCAATCGCGTTCGCCCTCGTGGTATTGGCGGGTGGATTTGAGCCGCTGCGCCACGCGATTGGACGCCGAGCCCGGTGGGGGCGTGGCTTCGGCTCGCCCTCCTTCGGGCGGCGGGGAGGTGCGGCGGGCGGCGGCGCTGGCGTTTTTTTGTGAATGAGGCAAGGGGGCGGAGCCTCCTTCCTGGCCACGCCCCCTCGCGGGCGGCCGCGGCTCCTCCCACCCCCGGCAGCAGCGGCGCCGCCTCGGAGCCGCGCGGGGCTCGGCGCGGAGCGATGCGGGCAGCGGTGAGCGGCGGGGCCGGGGGCGGAATGGGCCGGGGGCGGTGGGGCCGTGCGGGGCCGAGGAGGCGCCGGCCGGCGCCTCCTCGGCCCCGCACGGCCCCGCCGCCCCGGGTTTGGTGGAAGTCCCCGAAAATGCTGTTTTGCCAGGTTGGGGGGATAAGGTTTGTGCTGCGATGTTGGGCTCCTAACTTAAAAAGCAAAGAGAAAAAGAAAATGGCTTGTAACGCGCGTGGCACTGCGTAAGGGAGGTGCTGCCGAGCGCCGGTGCGGGTTTTGCTGCAGGAATTTGTCAGAACGATGCTCAGCGCTATCCGAGCGGCGTGGCCTCTTAGCAAGGGAACGTGTTTGCGGAGCGATTATTTGCCATTATGGTAGGGCTGTATTTGGCGTTACGGAGGGAGCTGAACCGGCCTTTTATTCAAAGCACTTGCGTAATTGTTTGGGGCATGATAGGGGAAGGTTTTGTTGCTTGCTCGCCTCCGAAGGTTGGCACCAACCCGGCTCGTCGCTTCAAACGCCCATTTCGTAGCACGGCTCGTTGCTCTCCGGCCCCAAAAACGCTCCCTTGAAGCGAGGTGTGGGTGTGCTGGGTCGGATGGGTGCCCCGTGCTTGTCCTCAGCTCCGTGCCATGCTAACAGCACTGCGATGTGCTGCTGTCACGGGCTGCTTCCAGCTGGGGCCGCGTTCCCTGCCAAAAAGCTACCTGAAGTTAATTATCTGAATTAGGCTTTGATAACAGCGATGTTTCTAAAAGCTGAGGAGCTCTGAAGTTTATATAATAATCTGCTTCTTGGCAAGGCTGCTTTTTTTCTCCTTTCTTTCCCCCCCCCTCCCTCTGCGTTGAGTTCTGATTGCTCTGATGTTTCCAGCCCTTCCTCGTGGAGTTTCCAGCCCAAAGGCTGCCTTTGTCGCTCCGCAGCCTCTCAGAAAGAGTTAAGAGGGCATTGAATTAAGAAAGCTCAGCTGCTTGTATACAAATATACCGCAATTACAAGGCACCAAAGTTATTGCAGAATCCTACCGTCACCATGGCGACGTGCTCACTCAATTACATTTGGAAATGTAAAATGCCACCCAGTTAGAAAGAGTAAGTTTTTAGCACTGCAGATTTTCTGTACGAAGCGAAGCGTGCGCGGCACGGCTCTCCAGGATGCTCTGCTTCTCTCTGTGCATGAATGGCACGTGCACCTGACAGGTGTCATCGCTGACGTTAAGCTGTGCTCTCAGTTGGCTGAACTGAGGGGGAAAAAATGTTTCTAAAAATCTTAAATCTTGAAAATTTATCTTCCCATCCTTGATTTTTTTTTTGGGGGGGGGAGGAAGGGGAGGTTTGCTTCAGGGTTTGGTTTTGAAGCAAGGATGCTTTAGAACAGCCAGAGATGCGTTTGGAAAATGACCTGAGGAATTTGTCTTTTAGCAGATGGGATGGAAGCACGGGATGGCAGCTTTCATCCTTTGCACAGGAGCTGCCCTTTCAGAAGTGTGTGTCCGTGACCTGCAAAACCATTCAGCTCTGTGGCTTTCTTTGCCATCTCTGCTTACATAGAGTTGCTAGTTGTGGTTTAGTGGGCAACATTGGTGCTAGTGCATGGTTGGACTGGATGATCTTAGGAGTCTTTTCCAACCTTAATGGTTCTGTGCTGTGTAGGCAGGTCTGAGCTGTACAGCTGGGGTTGGGGGCAGTGCCATGCCCCAAGTATATGATGTGGTCGGTGGGAGCGAGTCTCATTTATCACTTAGTGTTGGCTTATGAGCAAAAAGAATAAAACAGAAGAAAGAATTAAGCAAAAAGAGGTGGAAGCATGGGAGCTGCCTGGCTATGGGCTGCTGGAGAGGTGGAGCTGATTCCAGCCTGCAGCATTAAACTATGCAGTGACCTGCAAGGGGAGGGAGAAGGGCTTAGTGAAAATAAAAGGTAAAGTTGAGCAGGAGCTCGTGGGTTTTGATTACATTGCCCTCCTAATCTCTTTGAAGTGGCTTGCTGCTCCCTGGAGCAGACTTCTTGAAAGCCATCTGAAGACGCCTCTGGGATCGGAAGCTTGGTGCAATGGCTGAAGCTTTCCCTCTGTGATCATTTGTGGGTTTCCAGTTCTGAGGCAGCTACAGCCCTTCTATTGCATGAACATACCCCAAACCAGATAAAACAAAGCACTGAGGAAGAACGTTTCCACCGCCTATAGAGTATATGAAAGAATCAGATACTCCAGGTCATCTTTCTGTTTCCAGTGCTGAGAATGGCTAAGAGCTCACCGTGCACTTACCAAATAACTTATGCTAAAAGGAATTTGCATGCTGAATGTCCTTTAGGACCTGTTGCACAGCCTAACCTCAAGGACTGCAGGCTGACAGCATGAGGTGCTTGTGTTCTTGCTTGGCTGAACGCCGGGCTGAAAGCCCACTGCCATTGTTTTTCAGCACCTTTGGGCTGCATTCCTGGAACTCTTGTTGTGTGCCATGCCTTTGTAATATCACTGTAAATGAGTCCTTGAGTTTGCTTGAGTGCAGCATGTGCTGTCTGGGTTAAGTGGCCAAGTGTGTGCTGAGCAGTGCTCCGCAGGGTCTGACAACCTGGACGTTCAGGACCCAGCTGGGCTGACTTCATCATGGGCTGAAAGCACTCTTCTGGTCTCCTGTCCTTTTCCAGCTAATAAAATGGCTGTGTTGTGCTGGTTGGCGATACGTGGATTTGTATTTATTGGAAATACTGGTGTGTGTATGTGTGTAATAATGTATATATAACACAACTCTTCAAACCCTTAGGACTCTTCTTGCTTGTCTCAGTTTGGTTTACAGTTGATGCACATGGTCATGTTACCAGAACGTTTTATTTGCTGAATGGTATTTGCTGCCAGCCCGTTCCAAACTACCAAGCATAAAGACCACAAAGAAATATTAATTGAAAGTATTATTTGGATAGTGATAATGATCTTCATTACATATTTGCCAAGTGTTCTTGACTCTTCCTGCAGGCCTCTTTGGTGGTGTCTCCTTCTTGCTCTCCTAGCTTATCTGTAGCTTGTTTTTAGGCATCCCATCACTTTTCTTTACCTTCCTTTTTCAGTCCTGCTACGCAGCCTGCAAAGCCGGCCATTGGATTTATATTCTATCAGATTGCTGCTGGAATACCTGGAGCTTCTTTTGTTAAATGTGTGTCATTGGACAGAGAAGCTGCCAGGATGCGTCTTGTCACTTCACTCAGGATTGCTCTTCAGTTTTGCATCTGCTTCCCTCATAGATAACCCATGCTTTCCATTTACAGGTACTCAAGGTCTAAGCTGTACAGTGATGAAAGGAACCTGGTTCTCCTCAGCTTGCTGATTTCAGACTTGCAAACAGCAACAACGATAAAAAAATAAAATAAAATCAAAACCGAAAATATGATTTTGCCTTACATTGTGCCTCACAGCAGTCTCTTATCTGCTGCATTCGAGACCTTGGCTTGAGGGGTCCTAAAACTGCTGTAGTAATTAATGCCACTCACATTTTGATTATGTTATGCAGGAAACTGAAGTGGGCCAGGTTTACTTTCTTGTGCAGCGGACCATGTTGATAAGGCAATATATAACAGATGATTCATGAAGTGCTGCTTGTCATTGCCAGGACTGCCTGAATCGCAAGCAGATTTTGGGCAGTGCTCCTTCCCTGGGAAGACTTTAGTTTAAGCCTGGGAGAAGGGGAGGGAACAAGTAGACGTGCATTTCTGGCTGTCTTGAAGGATAAAGACAGCAAATTTCAGAGAATTCAGAGGGGTAAAAATAGGTAACACATGTGGGGACAGAGAAGTAGGAAGAAAGCACACAGAAGTTGTAAAATGATGTTGGAAAGAGGAGCAATTAGAACAGTGTAAAATCTCCTGGAACGTGTTCATCCTGTGGTTCTCCGTTTGCAAGGAATTACAGCTTGGCCTGCCTCTGTAATACTTGAATCTTTTTGCATGGCATTCATTACTGGACACATTTTAATCAGCTTCATTCTTGTCCTTCGTGTTTTTTTTTTTTCTGCTGGATTTTATCTCAGTTTGATAAAAATCTGCCCGATGCTGCTGTCCATTAGTGCAGAGGAATATGTGCTGAGTTGTGGTCGTGGGCACCACAGCCATCTGCCCCCATGGAGTGACTGAATGTTTGTTTCAGACACAAGAAGTAGTCAACAAACAAACAAAAAAAAATTGCAGTTTGGAAATTGGATCTTAGGCCAATGAAAAAACCTCTTTCTAGTCTGGGTAAGATTTTGTTCATGGTTTTTAACCCTAAGAGTCTCCAAGACAGCCATTTAAAATGATGGAATCACCAAGGTTGAAGAAGACCTCCAAGATCATCCAGCCATCCTACTGCCACTATTTCCCCACTAAACCATGTTCCTCAGTACAGCATCCAAACGTTTCTGGACACCTTTAGGGATGATGACTCAGCCTCCTTGGGCAGCCCCTTTGCACCTCACCACCCTTTAGGAAAAATTTCTTCTCCAAACGTCCAACCTGTGGCACAACTTGAGGCCATTTGTTTAGCTTGTAGGACCAGCAGGAAGCCAGAAGGTTGCTGGGAGGAGCTGGAGGCTGAGGGTGAAGGTGATGTGTCAGCTCCTGTCATGTCAGGGGGCTGAGGAAAGGATGCTGCCTTGCCTTGGGGCATCAGTGGCTCAAGCAGGCTCGTAGGGTTTGACGAAGCTTTGCAGTCCTGGAACCCAGGAGGTGATGTGGCACACTGGGGACCCTGCAGGTACAGCCTGGTGACGTTTGGTGACTCTTGTTTGCTGTCCTCGACCTCTCCTGGACGTGTGTATCAGTATGTTTTATAATGAGTCAGTAAGCTGCTGAATCATAAAATGGCTTAGGTTGGAAAGGAACTTTAAGATAATACAGTTTCAACCCCTCTGCCATAGGCAGGGTTGCCAAAGTGAATGAAGTACTGTATTGTGAGCTGGTCGTATAGGATAAGTTAATGTATAGGAGATTAAAATCTGGGCACTGATGGTGTAGCTGTGCTTTGCGTTAATTGGCCTTTTAAAGCAACTCGTTCTTTCATCTCGGTAAGCACTGACACCTGATTAATCTTAATTCCATTTATCTATTATGAGGAGCGAAGAATCTTGATGTTTCACGTGTAGGAAATAATTTAGTTTATTGATTTATTTTCCAAAGAAACAGTGCTTTAATGATGTGCCTGTCACCAAGACTTAATTACTGTTAAATCCTGTGAACGTTAGCGTACTATGACTCGCTTTATGTGAAATCAAATTGCGTTTGTCAAACGCACAAGATAGCATTAGTTGGCAGATAGAATTTGCATTAACTTAAATCTGAGAGCTGGCTGTGATGGTGGGCCTGTCCCCAATGGGTGAGCAGGCCATTGTGTGCCTTGGCCTGTGCCTCCAGCCAGCAAAGGGAAGGTGCAGCATCGCAGCTGCATCCAGGCTGGCATCCTCGAGTTTCATGCTGAATAAGCAGTTCTTCCAGGTTGCTGCTCAAGATTCAAGATAGATGAGCGCGTTGCTCTGTTCTCCTTTCTTCCAGTTTTGTTCCCGTTTCGTATCACCTCAACAAAAGGGGAGGCCTGCAGCTTTCAGTAGGTTGTTTATAGTAGGTTAACGTATTTTTATTGCATTAAATTATACTAAAATAGCTTACACAGTCGCATTATGTGTGCTCTGTAGAGGAATGTTCCAGTAAGTTCTGGTGTTTCCATTTGTTTGGGTTGCTCCTAGAAAAGGTCCTGAAACATAAGCCTGAAACAATGAATGGATTCTGTTGTATGCTGTTCCCAGCAAGGCTTTGGAGAAGGGAGTGTTGTTTAAAGTTACATTTTTTTATCTAGTTTGTGGCTGGTCTGGGAGGAGGTGGGCTGAGGAGAATGGGAGCATCAGCCTTTGTATTGGGTGGGATAATTCAGCCTGGAAATGAGTCAGGACTTAAAGGCTGTCCATTTCCCTGGGACCAGTGGGAGGGGATTACAGGCTATTGGACAAGGGAGGCCTTAAGGGGAGGATTTGTAGGTAAAGTTGAAGTTCCTAGCAGGCTGGGTTAGCTTTTAAAGCATTGCCTACGATGCCAGCAAGGTCTTTGCTGGGCTGCAAGCACAGCCGTTCTTTCCTCAT
The DNA here is from genome assembly GCA_037305975.1 of Chrysolophus pictus. NCBI lineage: Eukaryota > Metazoa > Chordata > Aves > Galliformes > Phasianidae > Chrysolophus > Chrysolophus pictus. The sequence continues at coordinate 36,214,811 of CM074582.1, read as the reverse complement.
GTGCAAAGCAGAAAGCCTGCTCTGCTGCTGCTATTTTCTACTGCTAGCCAACAAACCCTTAGATTTCTGTAACCTTCTGTAGGCAGCGATTGGTGCCACAGACTAACTGAAGCTTTGCAAATTTGATGCCACTGCTGCTCATGGGCACCGTGACGTAGGGAGAACCAGATGTGGTTAGTACTGAATATGCTCAAAAAGGTGTCTTGTCTTCAGTCTGTGATGAAGAGAAAGGGAAGGTGAAATGAAAGGCCTCGTGCAGTCAGGTTTATTTGAGCCTGGTGTGAGATTTCCTGCTGGTAATTGATTCTTCCAATGGATTGGAACAGACGTTGGCTCTGCATTTGCATCTCAGTTTTTCCTCATCTATTTGATGTAAATGGATCTCCTAAAATAACAGGATCCATACAGGAGATTAATTTATGCACTTCATCTCTTCTCCTAGGCTGAGTTTGTTTGAATCCAATGGTAATACTTTGGTTGGGAGAAATTTTATTTTTTCTTCTTCAGCCTCCACCAGCAGATGTGTTTGAATGAAATGCTCAGCCTGGAAGGGAGGCTGGTTCTCTCCCTAATCCTTCAGAAGTGAATGGCAGGGAGTTTATTCTGCTGCATCTGGTAGGTGGTGAGTGCTTCGTTGAGGGTTGTGCTTATCCATCCTTCCATTTCCCTCTTCTTCCTCATCCTTGGAGAGAAGGAAGGCTGCTGCCTCATCTGTTCCCAGTGCCGTAAGCATGAAGTGTTTGAGGAGCTTAATCATAATTATGAGTGAAGTCACAGCATTAGAGAAAAAAAAGATGCTTTAAGCTTTGCTGTAGCAGTGAAATGGTGCATGGGAACGTGTAACAGCAAAAGGCAATCTGAGTTTTTTCGTGTTCCGAGTTATCAACCCTGATGTAATGAGAAGAGCTGGATGCTTCTGGATCCGTACAGAAAAGGCTTATGTACATATCAATGTGATACAGAACAAAGTGTAGCACGTCAAGTATTCCTTCAGAAAGATTGCCTCATGTGCTGAAGTGTTGTTCATGGACTGTGAACCACTGCAAATAGGAATGACTTGTACTACATAACTTTATAAGCGCTCTGTGGTGTTTTCAGGTGGATTTACACAGGCTGTGGTCTTGTTCACCTCTGTGACTGTGTGTGGTTGTTGTTTTTCCTCGTGCTCTCTGTGTTAGTTTATGCCTTATAAACAAAGATAGGTGGTGGTGGTACCTGGTGCTTGCGTGTGGCCTGTGACATGGCAAATCTGAAGGTAGCTGGTGTTCCTTAGGGAGAATCCAGTCCTCCTCAGTGCCTGGGGCAGTTCTCTTGGATGGCAGACCTTCAGCTAGTACCAGTCTTCAGAGGCCATCAGGCTAAAGCATCCTTCTGCCAGTTAGTGACAGTACGAGAAGTCTCAGCTGAATTCTGTTTGGCAGTGAAAGTGTGCTGCTTCTGGTCTTTGCTGTGAAAATGCTGTTCTAAAAATAAACTGAAGTACGGGGATGCTGAAAGCAGGGGAACAAATGAAAACTTATGCTTGACTGATTGAGGAGATAGTTATCACACAGTAATGCTGACTGCGGCACGAGTGAGGTCAAGGCAGGAAAGTTCTGCACCAGGCTGTAGTTGCATTGTAAGGGGAGAAGTAAGGAAACTGAGACTTGTAGATAGACATCAAACTCTTCTGTAAGCCTACCAGCAGCCAGGCTGCCACACCACAAAGGTTGTGCCCCTGAAGCCCAAATAGCAGTTGGGTAAGGAGTATTAGACGGCAGACATGAAATCCTGTAGTGTTGCAGCTAAACCGGACTCTTATCTGTGTAGATCGTGTTTGAAATTGGAGTTTGGACTGTATAGATAGCATAGAAAAAAAAAAGAAAAAAGCATTCATGTTTAATTAGGTGTTTACCTAATTTAAAATGTCGGGAAAACCAAGCAACTTGAGACGTGTCCATGTAACACTAGAAATGAGAGCATCTTCTTTGCGTGGAGTTTATCGTCCCTCCTCATCAGCAGGATATCCAGTTGTATACTTCCATAGAATCATAGAATCTTTTCATTTGGAAGGGACCCTTAAAGGCCATCTGGTCCAACTCCCCTGCAGTGAACAGGGACACCTACAGCTCCATCAAGTGTTGAGGTACACATCCAGCCTGGCCTTGAATGTCTCTATGGACAGGGCATCCATCATCTTTCTGGGCAACCTGTGCCAGCGCCTCACCACCCGCATTGTAAAAAACTTCTTCCTTGTATCCAATCTAAATCTCTCTCTTCTAGTTTGAAACCATTTCCCCTCGTCATTTTACAATAGACTTTGATAAAGAGTCTGTCCCCGTCCTTCTTAAAGCCCCCAAGTGCCGTTATGAGTGACATTCCCCTAATTCTTTCCTTTGCTGGAAGCAGCTGATCAAGATGGGATGTTGGGAAGCAAGCTGAAAAGCTGAACAAACTATTGCCTGAGCTTGTGCATCCCCCCTTCTGGAAATACTGCTAGTGTGGTGTACCCCAGGCTAAAGAGATAAATGTAGACTTCCTACCCACTATCTTTTTGCCCTTCTAAGAAAAATCAAACCTTAAGGCTGTATTATTATTGGTGATAATTTAGACTTTTGCTGTGAATAATGTAAACCCACTTGGGAGCCAAGGTCTCTTGTGAAAATCAGCTCCAGATTTGGTATCTTTGACAGTTTCTCTGTACGTCTTATATTTGGGCTTTCATTTTGGTAGCACAGATGCGATGTGTGTGCTTCTAGATTGTTTAAAAAAAAAAAAAAAGTAAAATCATCAAAATAATTGAAGTATACAGTGTACCAATGGGGCTTGCATTCCGAGTATTGCAACACAAGGTGTTCTCTGTTCTAGACTGTAAATATTTATCTCTTGTCAAAGCACAGCAGTTACTACTGGGAACTGATCTGGCATGCGAAAAGGTTTTCCTTAAGGAATTTGTTTCCTTTTATTTACAGTGTTATCGTATATTTAAATTCCAGGGCCTCAGTGTATAGCTCTGAGGCTCGTTCTTAACACTGGCAGCGAAAACCTAAATTATCGCATCCACTGAATGCAGATAACTGAGTTCAGAGCATATGTTGTAACCAGCCAACGAGTGTGGGTGTGAAAATCAAGCAAACATAGGAAAAGGTACCGTCTTGCTGCAGCTGCAGGAGGCTGCTGAGTGAGGATGGGAGCCGGCCGTGTCACCGAGTGCCTTCTTGGCAGCAGGAAATCTGCTTATAGAGCATTTCCTGGGTGCAGGCGTAGTGGTCCAGCACTGGGTTGTTGTTGGTCCCTTGCACTCCTCGCCCTGTGGATTTTGTCTCCTTGGGCAGGTGTTCACAAACCTTTCAGCTTTCACTTAGCCTCGCTGACAGCACACCTGTTTTGTCCTAAGCCTTCTGCTGGAGCTCCAGTGCTGTGCTGAGCGCTACCTGCGGCACACTGCTGCTCTGCAGAGATTTATGGGTGATGATGTGAAGCCTCGCTGCTGGCTGAAGCTCCTGCTTTTGAGGAGCTGTAGGCTGCTCTCATCTCTCTGCAGAGATTTGTGTTGCTGGGAAGTTGTTTCTGATCCGTTGTGCCATATGCGGGTGACTTAGCTTGGAAAAGGTCTGCTTTTCTTTTTTACTTAAGCTTTTCTATATGCTTACTATTTGATACTGGCAATTACTGAAGTTTCTGTGCTCCCTATGCTTGCCAGGTAGACGACATACCCCTGCGCTTTGTCCCAAAAGAGGCCAAGGGCTGTCAAGCAGGTATTCCAGTTGGAATGCTTTTTTCCTCCCTTAGGAAACAGGCTTGTTACCAAAGCAGCGTTGTTACCACCGTGGTAGTGAAGAGCTGTATGTGCTCCCCGGCACTGTCTGGATTACAAAATACAAGATGCATGTCTCACGCTACATGCAAACGCAGCTCCTGAGCTTGTCTCTCTGGTTCAGAGCTATAAGCAGATAAAATGAAGTGAAAATGAAAATCAATGCTTTCTTTGGCTCCGGTGTCTATAGGTATAGAATATATATCTATATAATAATATATAATGCATCTGTTGGGTGTCTCTTCCTCTCAAAACTTCAAGAACAGCTGACGGTTGTCCTAGTATCACCTTTTGGAAACAGCTCTGTGCTTCTGGGGTTATCTGCTACCAAGTCACGTCTGCTTCAGCACCAGCTCTGTAAGGTCAGTCTTCAGGGATGCGCAGTCAATACAGCCTTTATTTTCCCCTCTCTCTGAAATCTTTTGCAAAATTCACTGTTTCATCTTCTGGACAAGAAGCTCTTTCCCGAGGCAGCTTTGTCAGGGTGTTTTACAGCTTAATGTCGAGTCCTTTGTGTACTTCCAAATGAGAGTAGTAAAAGATAAACGTCCGAAGTGATTCTTAAGTACTGTGATATTCAGAGTTGAGCCAAATTTTCTACCCCAAAAATATCTCAGCGTTCCTTTGAACAAGAAGTAAGCTTGCCTTGGTCAAGGTGAACTGTTCTGCACAGCGTCCTGTTGGAGCTGTGTAGCTCACTTCTATGTAGTATATGCAGTTTTAGTGGGCTTGAAGTAGTTTGCAAGAAACCAAAAGCACGTGAACTCTCAGTCTGTCTGTTTGCATATTTACTGGCTTGTGTGCGTGCAGATCTGTCAGCAGCCTCTGCTCCTTTATGCTTGATCTTTTCTCTCCATTCCATTTCAGAAATAAATTCCTGCAGTCTCCTTCCCCTCGCTCCAGCCTTGGAGCGTGCTTTGTGTGCAGAATGTCTTGAGGTGACAGAGGCACATTTACTTTGTGGTGTCCGACGTTATGAGAGAATACTGAAATCCAGAGTCTTCATCTTCATCAAAGCCAACCAATTCCTGGTGGTGTGTTTGCTGAAACTGAACGTGTCTTAGTGAGGAGGATATCTAAAAGCATACAAAGGTGCGAAAACCCAAATCCCAGGAGTCTGAATAAGAGACTTCAAGTTTGGGCTATGATGCTCTAATAATTGACAGTGAAGACTGAAGAGAGGCAAAACAGCATTTAAATTGCTTCGCTTGATTCCTTGCCTGTCTTAGAGAGGGGAAAGTTGTCATGTTGTGTATAAAGGCGTAAAGAGCGATGTAAGCTGTAATCTACAGCACCTTGTGTGAAATAGGATAGATACAGAAACTTGACAAAACATGAATCCCTGCATATCTGAGCTGGGCAGTTAAGCCTTCCTTGATGGGAGGGAGTTGAAGTCTTCTCAAGAGGCAGCTGACAGTGTTTTAAAATACACCAAAAAGAGACCCTATGGCAGGTACTGCATCAGTCCACCAAGTATGTCCCAGTTCTTGTGCCAGTTGTTCCCTCCTTGCATGTACTACAATAGTTGTCAGCCACGAGCTTGAAATTTTTGACTGAAGATTCAAGTTTTTATTAAAGAGTGCTCTCTGTTATTACAATTTAACCCTATTTTACTTCAACATGCAAGTTAACATTTGTCTGGTAATAGCATTAACTTTCCATTCTGGGCATGTTTGTAGTTTGAGAGAGCCTGACTTAAAAACAAAATGGGTGGAAAAGCCTGGATTTCCTGTGCATAGGAGGATATACCTCTGCTTTATCTTCTGATGGTGACTGCTGCCTGTTGGGCATGTTCCTGTAGTTAAATTCTTGTTGCCTCAGCAGCTTGGGCAGGTAAGAGACTGAACAGTGCACCTTGTGTTCATTGGGGTGGGAGGAAGGCACTTTGAAGGTGAAGCTCTAGGTTTTGATCAGTGCAATATCCTTTACACTCTTCATATAAAATCTGGGGGTAGATAGGACTGGAGGGAATGGCCTCAAGTTGCACCAGGGGAGATTCAGGTTGGGCATTAGGAAATACTGCTTTTCCAAAAGAGTGGTCAGATGCTGCAGTGGGCTGCCCAGGGAGGTGGTAGAGTCACTGATCCTGGATGTGTTCAAGGAACGTCTGGATGTTGTGTTGAGGGATGTGGTTTAGTGAGAACTATTGGTGATGGATGGATGGTTGAACTGAATGATCTTGTAGGTCTTTTCCAACCTTGGTGATTCTGCGATGCCATGTTGGCATTGAGAAAAGGTGTGCAGATAATGCGGTACAGCTACATGCCATACTGCATAGGAAAACAGAGGCAGATTAAAAGAAGAAATGGCAAAGTAGCACCAGAAGTTGGATAGGGCTGAGGTCAGTTTATGAAAGATGGAGGATATAGGAGATATGGTGCCCGTTCAGAAGGCTTCTACCTTCTCATCCATCTTTCTTACAACAGTGCAAAGCTGCCATGCAGCAAGATCTGGCACTGGGAAGAATGGGGTAATTAGACTCAGTGATGTGCCCACTCCTATGGAAGTGGAGGAGCAATTGCAATCAGAAGTTGTGTCTTCCAGCTGCGCCCCAAATGCAGAAGGCTTCTGGGTTACTGCTTTGCAGTGGGAAGTGTGTTTTGCTTTTAGTATTTGCATGTAAGAAGGAATGAAATTAGAAGAAATGTTTCACCGCAAGAAAGAAGCAAGAAAACAAAAAACTTTGTTAATTCTAGCTTTTGTGGATGAGGACATGCTGCTGTTGAATGAGTTGAGCTGTAGCCAGGGTACAGCTACAAGCACTGTGCTGTGAGCTGGGCTAACTGGTTAACATTGTGCAGTGTGAGCATGGAGTGCTTGAACAGCCTTCATTAAGTTTCTGGTTGAACTTAATGCTACTTCAAACTAGCATTGCAATGTTTGTTCTTTAAAAAAAAAAAATTGATATTTTTTCAAGTTAATGAAGTAATTAACAGTGATTGATGACACATGTACTTAGCTATTTTCTGTTGGTAGACCAGATGGGTTAGGCACAGCTAGTGACCAGTAATTTTGATTCCTTGTCAGAAGGAACATGAAGTTCAGATGTGGGCTGTAACAGCTGAAGTAGAACAGTAAAGTTTGATGTTTTTCTCTCTGCTTTTCTCTACCTATATAAGAAAGCTTAAATAATCAATCTTAGGTAAAAAAGTTGTGATTTGTGCGCTTTCAGCAGCTGAGAAAACTAAGCTGGAGTGAAAATGCAGTTGGAAAGCTGAAGGTTTTCAGTGGTTTCCCAAAATGAGGTGCTTAAAGGTGCTGGCATTCTTTTTTTTTTGGCTGTATCGTGCTGCTTGGAAAGAGGAAAGCTGTACGTGTATGCTTGTGCAAGCAGGTAAGAAATTGCATTTTGGACTTGTTTTGAAAGCTGCAGGAAAGTGGTGGCTGAGTCCACTTGGTTTGGTCAGCAGGGTGGAGAGAGAGCAGTGCTGCTGGAGTGTTATAATGCGTTCCAGTTCTGAAACACTGCTGAAACTTGAACAAATGAGGGCGATGCTGATGTTGAAGGACGGTGTTTGGATCACAGGTATTGATAGGAAGCTGGTGTTCGTGGTGTGGTGCTTCGGTATTTCCGAGAGTTCTGGCTTCTTGTGCTTCTGAATTATTGTAGCTATTGAATTGTGTGCAGGGTGCCCTACAAAGGAGTGGAGAAATAAGACAAATGCTGTCCTTAATACGCTGGTATTAATCTACCTTCTGTTAAGCGCTGTGTTGAGCTGTCTGATTTGAGCTCCTTCAAGTGCAGGAATACTAGGATGGAGGAGAAAAATGGAATGAGGGAAGAACAGGGCTTCAGAAATGGCTGAGACAGAGTAGATTTTTATAGGTAGCTGCCCAATTTGTACCAACTCCTCTGAGGCTTCAGTGGCAGCTGGAGCAGGCTCTCGAGGCAGACTTTTATCCTTTCTCCCTCCCACGCGGATCCATCTGTGAGACTGCTTGTTCTTGCTGCTCTTGCTGAGAAACTGGATCGAGCTCAGAAGCATCCTGCTCTTTCAGACCCTCTGCCAGAGTCTTGCTAGTCAGGGAAGGTTCTGTAATCCTGCAAATTTACATATTCCCAGGTTTTACACACAGTCGGTTGTATTTCTCAAACTGTTGCTCTTCTGTGACCTGCGTTGGCTTAAAATGAGGTGGGGGAGAATCCAAGCCATTGCCCACTTTTACTTGGAGCTCCCACAGGCTGAACATGAGGTGATATTTACAGACTTGCTAGGACTCCTAAAGATGAGACATTCCCAGACTTGGGTTACACGTCAGAGAATTTAGACCCGCTTGTGATGTGCTTGATTATAGAACATCCCAAGTTGGAAGGGACCCACAAGGGTCACCCAGTCCAACCCCTTGCGTGTAAAAATTAGTGAGGAGGGCATGTTTAACTCGCAGGCTTCTGCTGGGGCTGACCTTTAATAGTGGCAGATACAAGCTAATTTAACTTTGAAATTCACTTTTGCTGGAGTATCAGTGTCTCACACTGTATTTTCAGCGTGCTCTGGTACTTTGGCTTTTGGAGTTAAATGACTGAAGTGCAAGGCTACCACTGGAGATCCATTTGAGCAACTGACTTGGCTGAAGCACGACTGAAAGCTTTGGAAAACAACCTTCCTTCAGAAGTCTGTGTGCCGTGGACATCTGTAGCTATGTGTTTCTTCTTATAAAAAGTAAACGACTATGAAACTGTAGGAAATGTGTTGTTTTAATTATTTTTGAGAAGCTTTGTTAGGAGTAATGTGACTACGTACATATGTTTGCTGCCCTTGAATAGCTACGGATTGGTTCAGTGAGGTCACAATCAGTTAAGTCTTTCTTATTCATTGCTGCTGTTCATTTCCTTTTGCACTGGATGGTGATTTCGGTGCATGTGCAGCACTGTTAGTATTGCAAGGCCCTGTTTGACAAGCCTCTGTCTAAAAATAATAGCAGGACTGCTCCAAAAGCAACTACCTAGCAATGTATTATAGCCTTCCTTGAAGAAACTGCATAAACACGAGGTAGGTATCAGTTACTCTTGTAGTCTTAATGTACATATACTATAATTTAACACTTAGAGCAAATATAGTTAGATATTGAATCCCTTTCTTAGCGCTGCACCGTACAGAACCTGTCACAAAGTGAAAATGTGTAGTGCACGCATGTAAGCAATAAATCCTCACGGCGTGCACTTGAATGTGGAAGTTGAAGGGAGAGGCGGAAACACAATATTTGTTCTACTCTTGGCTGTCATGTGAGAATAGCACTTGTAAGGGCTGGCATTGAAATGTCAACACTTGCTAAACAAACGTAGTGTTTTAATTCCTTGAAGTAGTGGGTAATGCTCTGTGTTTCTTAGCTGGTTAGTGCATTCAAATGGTTGCGTTGGGCTTTTGATCTCACGGGTGAGTACTTCTCGTTTTGCTGGTATGGAAGTATGGAGGCAAGAAGCTGAGCACAGACGTGGCACACCACTATCCGGTTTGGTGACAGGCAGGCTCCTCTTGTACCTTTGGTGAGAAGCTATTTGTAGTAGCTGAATTAGCTTAGGTTTTTCATTTAGTTGTTACTTAAATGGGTCTAAAAGCCATCCTTCAGGTACTCAGACTGGTTTTCTGTTCTTCCTCCAAGTGGATGACCGAGTGCCGTGCAGGTACTTCCATCTGCCAGTTCACTCAGGTATTTTTAACTTAATGCATGTCTACTAACTACTTCTTTGGAAACTAATTTATAATTTAATGTGTAATCTTACTGCAGTGCAGACAGCTGTAAGGAGTAAGCATTTTGCAAGACGGACCTCCATCACGTCAGTGTGGGACAAAGCAGAGCTGAGCGTGTGGCTTTTCTTGATGCTTGCATTGGTGCAAGGAACAAACATTCCTCACTTATATTCTAGGGAAAAGAAGTTGCACAAGTATGTTCTCCTTTCAGCCTTTTTACTGAAGAACCAGCTTTGGCTAGCTGATACAGTCTGCCAGAGGACAGTTCTCTGAAGCACCCCCTGTGAGGCAGTGACTTGTCTCATGGTCTTCTGCAGAAGTGCTTGCTGTTTGTCTGTTTGCTTTTGTAATTCGTGAGAACTTTCTCCTCGCACCCTGAGTCAGAGTTTCTCAGTACTGCTAAGAAGGAGCACGTAATGCTTTGCTGTAATTTGCCAGCTGGTATATGCTGATACTTTCCTCTCTTAGGTGTCCACGTGAAGTCTTCCCTAAAAAAAGCATGGAAATACCTTTTGTGATGATGGGTGACTTCTTCTATTAATTATGTTTCTGCATACTGTCATGGTGATGCCTCTCAGTGATCTCCAGGCTGAAGGCTTGAAGTCTACAAAGTGGAATTTATGCAACACCACTTTGCCCCTTTTTTGTCACACTTCTGGTTATACAGTGTACTTAGGAATGGAAAGGGAAGTCCGGTTTTTCACAAAATGTTTCTTATTTTGGAGGAACTGGGATACAAATTGATGTTCTACTTCTAGTTTCTATTGCGGTCATGGTATGCTGACACGTGTGTGTCAAGTGAGCATTGAGAGGATGCTGTGTCTTACAGTGCAGTCTGGTTATAAAAAAATAAAAGCTATTACTCCTGCAGGATGTGTTCAGACAGAAACACAGTCTTCAAAGAATTAAAACACACTGAGAAGATGTCTCCTGTTGTTTGAGGCTTCCAAACATGTTTTCGGTGGTAATTCTGTTCTGGATATTGTTGAAACTATAAGAAATGCTTCTGGAGCTGGATGATGCTTCTGAATCCTGGTCTCTTGGGACAGCTTCAGTTCTCCAGCTGTCTTCTGCTGGAGAAGAGTTGAAGTGGTGTTGTCAAAGGGTTGCACGAGTCCTGAGAACTACCACCACTATTTTTGTCACCTTGCGAAGTGGTGGCTCTGGAGGCACGGTCCCTAGAGAGAAGAGTCAACCCATGAGGCTGTTTCACATTGCCTCTGCTGTGAATAGATGTAAATCATTATTATTGTTTCAAACCACTGTATGCCTGCTCTCTCTTCCTTGTCTCCTCCTTTATTCATATACAGATCCTATATTGACAATCTTTGAAAAACAACCCTGGACAGTGAAGGCAGCACTTTTTTTTAAGGGGCTGCCTTATCAAATCCAGAAGCCTGTACGAAGCTCATATATGCTGCAGCATTGGATCGTTTGCAGGCTGTTTGTTATGAGCAGGAATCCAAGCAAGCATCAAGCTGTGGTTGTTGTCATCTCAAGCTGAGCATGTGGGATTGAGCTTAAAACTGTTTGCTTGTTTATAGAGCAAGAATTGGTAGATTTTGAAGAAAATCTTGTTTTCTGCCTCACATTGCATATGTAAACACAGATGAAATAATGCTTTTTGGAAGAAGGTGTTTCCATGGCTTTTGGAGGCCAAGCCTCCAAGATGCTGGAGTGCTGCTGCATGCTAAAGAAGCATGAGCAGGCAGAAGGCTTTTGCCTTGTATTCCTCCTGGTGTTACCTTCTCTGAGATTACTTGCTTGTCCTCTTAAAAGGCAGAGCAGTGCTCATTGGATCCAGAATAGAACTTCAAAGCAGAATGGGCTGTGTAGTATGCATATGACTTGCAGCATGTTTGGATGCATTGAGTCAGCAGACAGATTTCATTTAACTGTGATTTTCAAGTGATCTTGTCAGCTCACTGTAGTGCTGCTGTCTGAGGTTGCTGATGGGATGTGTCTGACAGGGGCTGCAGATGAAATGAGGTCACTGAGATATGGGTATCCTGCAGCAAAAGGACTTACTTGGCTTAAAACAATCCTGGTACTTAACCCTGAGGCCAAGATTTTGATCTTGGCTGAAATACCATAGTGATTTAAACTCTGAAGAGTAGAGCTTTGCAGACACGACTCCATGGTAATCTTAATTATTGGTTACTGCACATCTGCAGGTTTGACTAGCATGGGCATATCTGAGATGGGCTGAGAAGAGGAAGATGAATATCTGTAGTGTCAAAACATTTGTATGGTGGAACAGCAGGAGTCTTGTTAATTGTTTTTAACTAACTAAATAAATTAAAAAAAAGCTTCCAGCAGCTGCAAAATGCAGGGGGATGTTGGAAAGCAGTCAGATTTCTTGGACATCCTCGTTCACATGCAGTCCTGTATCTTAATTGTGTCCAGATAGCCAGTGTGGGGGAAAACATGTTGAGATGTATATGGAAGGAGTGCAGAACAGAGTGGTGGAGTGCTGTCTGCATGGGTGTGATTTTGGAGGCAGGGGATCCAACCTGGTCACGCAGTTAGAAAGGAGGAAGGCAAGGAAGCACTGCTCAGGGTTAGAAGCACAGTTTTTACTGTTAAAACTGAGAACTGTTAAATGATTTTGTGTACAGAGCCAAATGCCTTCTCTCTTGGCTGTCTCACACGTGTTATTATTGTGGTGTATAGGTGGTTTGTTGGGAAATCTGATGAATTGATGCCTGCTGGTGAATTTGCTCTTGCTTGCTTTCTAGATATTAGAAGAAGTAGCTGGATCCTCATGAAGGTGTTTTGTGCAGATGCCTTCTTGACACACAAAATGGAAGGCCTGCCCGCTGTACTGCTGAGCACCAAGTGTGCTGTGTGTTGAGCTTGCTGGTATGAGATGAGTAAGATAAGAAGTGAAATTAACATCAGTGCCTTTCATCTAGGGAAGCTGTGTCATAAGGCATGCTGGTTTGTTGAGCCACCAAAACAACTCGGAAGCGAAGGGCTCAAGCAGCTGCAGCCCCCCAGTGTCATACCGTATGGTGACTGCAGATACAGAAGTTCCTTATCAGTTGATAAGGCAGGCATCAGCAGCTACCTGAGGGCTGTGACAAGGGTGCAGCTGAAGCAAAACCAGCCTTTGCTGGCTCTGCTGGAGCAGCCCTGCAGCTTTGGAGCCTGCGTTGCAGGAGTGGGGGCTGCGGGTGCCTGTCTGGCCAAAACAGTGAGTTGTGAAGCTGCCAAGGATCATGCTGCTGTAAACAAATACCCACTCCATCCCCAAGTGGGCTGCCAAAGCAGCTCTCCCAGGTCTTGACCCAGTCCTTCCTATGGCCGTGGGGCTTTGGGAGAGAGAGCCTGTGAGCAGCGTGGGCTGAATCCCTCCTTCTCAGAGAATCACAGAAGGCATATTTGGGTTGGAAGGCACATTTAAGGTCATCCACTTCCAACCCCATGCTATAGACAGGGACACCTCCCACTGGAGCAGGTTGCTCAAAGCCCCATCCAGCCTGGCTTTGAGCAGTTCCAGGTGTTATAGCCAAGGTGGTGGTGGCCCTTGTCTTGGAAGGCAGTGGCATAGAAATAAAACAAGCCCTGTGTTTGTTTATTCCTTTTATGTGGATTTTTTTCTTTCCTTCTATGAGAGAGCCTTCTTGGAAAAGCCATGTAGGCTTCAAAATATCTGATGCATAGGAGTAGGCAACATTTTGCTTCTCCGCTTTTGAGAAGTGCTTTGTAAGGTGGTGGCAAAATGACAAATTTACAGAAGAACTGTCATAGGTAGGACCCCAAAAACAGCTCTTGGCTGCTGTAGGAACCTCTCGTTAGACTGCACTGAGATCAGTTCAAGTGGTAACTGAAAACAAGAAGCTGGTGGTGAGATAAGTCGTGAAATGGCTGCTGTGCCTGTCCTGGGGAGGGCTGTTGTGCTTGTAATTTAGTCACTCCTGTATAAGAGATGTAGGAATTCTTTAAAGGTAGTAACAAATGTATAGCTGAACTAAATCTGAGTGTGGTTCTTCTGTTGTCTCTGCTCTCCCCAGGCAGTAGTAGCCCCAAACATGCAGAAGTTTAATGTTGAGGACTCTTTTATGCATAACTGAATTTAGATAGACCTTTGGGGGAAGAATTGGGTATGGGTAAACCAGAGGTGCTGTTATATGGATTTGCTGCTGCTGTGTCAGTCGAATTTCTTCAAGAAAAGGGAAAAATATATATATATTTTCATTGTTTTCTCTTATTCATTTTGCATCGTGTAAATGGGCAGAAGGGGATGACAGAACAGTAGGGGTTGGGAGGGACCTCTAGAGATCACCTAGCCCAACCCCCCTGCCAAAGCAGGCTCCCTAAGCAGGTTGTACAGGTGGGTGTCCAGATGGGTCTTGAATATCTCCAGAGAAGGAGAATCCACAAGCCCTCAGGGCAGCCAGGTCCAGAGCTCCATCAGTCTGACAGTGAAGAAAGCCTTCTTTGCGTTTAGTATGGAACTTGTGTGTTCCAGAATCTGTTCGCTCTGTTCTGAATTTTTGTCTGCAGCTGAGATTGCTTGTGCCGTAACGTTACCTGCTGTTTTTATTGGAAATGAATGATATTAATATTTGCTAATGTCTGGTCCAAGCTGACCTGAGTCTTCAACAGGATGTGCAAATTAATGGAACTGGAAGATCTTGAACACTTGAGATGGCAGAGACCTGTAGGGATTAGAAATGACACTTAAGTAATTTTCTCTTAATTTAATGTGTAACGTAAGAGAGCATTCCAGGTCTCTGAAAATGCAAGATAGGCAGGGAAGCTTGGAGAGCTGTAATGCTGAAAAACTTGTGGTAGAGAGAAACAGACAGTGAAAGGTTTGGGGTTTTCTTTTTTCGTTTTGTTGTTCTGAAACAGCATGTGCTTTGCATTGTCCTGCAAACCAAGGAAGTTCCATCATAAAGCAGAGCCCAACAGAAGTGGCTGCGGTGGTATTTAAGTCTCAGACCTGCTGTTGCTGCCCTACTGAGAGGGAACACCAGTATCTAATGACAGGAGGGAGAGTAAGGTTGAGCACGGTAAGAGCTCTTCCAAGAATAAATGGGACTGTTTGGAATGCAATGGCAAAGATAAATTGTGGGCAGATGCTCATTGTGCAAGCAGCAGTAGTAGTTAATATCATAATTGTCCTCCGCCCAGGGAATATTGCTGCCTTTGCTGAAGGCTACCACACCCTCAGATCTGCTGCTGGAGCAGCTTGGGGTGAGTGCTGCCTGCTTTGCTTTCAGCAGCATCAGCTGGTTTAATGGAGGTGGGCTAGCTGGTTTGTGCCAGCCTGGCTTGCAGTGTGAGCTGGGTTACGGAGTGCAGGGTGTAAACTGCTCTTGCTCGCGAAGCTGTGAGGGCAGCTGTGAGTCTGTTTCCTCTGGACTGTTATCTTCTAACACGGTGTCCTCAGGGTCTACAAGTTTTCTGCTGAGGCCCTGAATGCTGATGATGCTCTCAGTGCAAAGGAGGGCAATAATCTGTGCTCGTGTAATGCTTTGTGTAAAGGAGGCAAGTCACTCTGTCTGCTTCAGTAGCTCTACCTGATAGCACGCATTAGTGGCAGGTCTCTGTTTGGATTATTTTTGGGGTGTGTAAGGGTACGTTAGGTGAGCTAACTTGGTGTTTTGCTGTCTTCTTTCTTTAATATGCAGCTTAAAAATAATGGAGAGCAGTGGATTTTTCCTTGGCGGTACGATGTTGTTCTCAGTAAACTGCTGGAAGCTTGCACGGAGTGGGTGTGAAATGGATTGTGTGGGCTTTTTTCCTTCCTGCTCCAAGACCACTTCTTGGCACCAAGAAGTTTTTCTTTAGACTTCTTTGGGGAACAGATGCGTGAAGTACAGTTACCACTCATACATATGGCTTTCAAAATATGGAAGCTGTTGGACTGAAGTGGCTTCATATGGTATTGTTGAAGGATCAGAGTGAACATGCAAGTTTAGGTTTTTAAGGCTTGAATGTGTAGCTGAAAAGTTTTTTGGTTTG
Organism: Chrysolophus pictus; assembly: GCA_037305975.1. Classification (NCBI taxonomy): domain Eukaryota; kingdom Metazoa; phylum Chordata; class Aves; order Galliformes; family Phasianidae; genus Chrysolophus; species Chrysolophus pictus. The sequence goes on along the minus strand of CM074582.1, from coordinate 36,199,349 downwards.
TTTTTACAAGGTTAAATATTTGCATTTCCATGGTTATTTAAGATTGCACCCATAGCTGTGAAAGTTATTCTTTCTGCAGCTTCCAATGCCTAAAATGATATCCTCACTTAATCTCTTCCCCTGGGGGGGAAAAAAAGTATAATGCATAATTAAAATAGTTGTAATTCTTAATTTTCTAATGCAGACATCTTTCTATTGCAGGTTCCCAGTTTGAAAACCGTTAGAAGATACTCTGCCACCACATTGGATTACTTTGTGTGCAACTCAGCATGTCACTTTGCCCTGGATTTTATAAGGTGGCCATAATTTAATCCCCACTTTCAGTTTCTATGTATCGGTGAAGCATTGGAGCTCTTTAGAGCTACTGTTACTTGTGTGGAAACTGATCCCTCTCAAATCCCTTCTCCAAAGGACTTGACGTTACCAGCAATGAGCTCCCAAAGCCATCCAGGTAAGGACAAAACCCCTTTGAATTTAGAAACAAGAGCCAGATATCACTGGGCTTGGCCAAAAACGTGCTGTATTTGAACTGCATAATAGTTTTATGTGGAACGAGAAGCTTTGTGTTGTGTTTTTTGCTTTTTGCTGCTTTGTCAGAGTAATAATCCAGTCTCTGCTTCTTTCTTCATGATTGAGATCATGCAAAGATGGAAAGTTGCATTGCTCTTATCAGCCACGAGGAATTTCTGCCTCTTTTAGGTTTCTGATTGTTGTGTTATGTGCAACTGAGCGCACCGAAAGGTCTGGGTGTTTGCTGAGATGTTAACCTGATGGTTAGTTCTGCCAAAACTGCACTGATAAGTCTTAATGTTACATGGTATTCCTACAGGGAGCGGTCACAGTTCTGCTAGTGAGTGTTAGTTGATGTTTGAGAAGAAACCTCTTTTAAATTTGAAGTACTTTTTAGTACAAAAGCAGAGTTTTGTGGGAACAAGAGTTCATTAATCCATCTCAGTGCTGGCTGGGGGATTATCCCTAATGTGTTTTGTAACTTAAGACATGATTCGTGGCTACAAAATTGTGCATTTCTGTCTGCCAGGAGGCTCTGTAGATAGATGCTCAGTTACCTGCTTTTGAGCTTAAAGTCTTGTCAGATGTTTGTATTTAGTGAGTGTCAGGTAAGCTACTGTTAGGCTTTCAGGTTTGTGAGCTTGGAAGAAGAATTTTCATATATGTTCCAGTATGTTTGCTGGTTGTTTCAATTCTTGGTTAGGAACAGTGACCACAGAAAGGTAATCCAGCAGTGGCGAGGCACATGAAACTGCTTGTTTAATTATGCTTTTGACAGGTTGCTTTTGTGACTTCCATTTAATCGGTTTTGGGTTAACAGCCAAATAAGACTAAAGTTAAGTCAGCATCTCCTTAGATTTAAGGAACCATGTGTTTGTAGGGGAAGGATTTTATACGTGCTTCAGGATGATTAATAGCAGTCCATTAGTGGCTTCTGAGGCTGGGAGCAAGAAATGTTGCAGCAGACTGGGATGCTGGAGGTTAGAAGCAGCATGGCTGAAAATCTGAACCTTGCATAATACCTGTTTTATAATTCTGTAATGTAGCAGTCTGTTAGATTTTCAGACATCTTTCTGGTGTTACAGGGAGTGGGGAAATTAAATATGTATGAGTAGTGTTCTGCATGTAGGTATTCAGCTTTGATACAGTTTTTGCAACAGAGTGCTTTTTTAGAGGTCTGTTTTTCGAGTGTGTGGATGGTTCTTATTGGAACAGGTTGCCCAAGGAAGAGGTTGAGGATGCCCCATCCCTGCAGGCATTCAAGGCCAGGCTGGATGTGGCTCTGGGCAGCCTGGTCTGCTGGCTGGCGACCTTGCACACAGCAGGGGGTTGGAAATGGATGAGCATTGTGGTCCTTTTCAACCCAGGCCATTCTGTGTTTCTGTATGAGACACCAAGGAGCTAATGGCCTTCTTCATTTTCCTGAACAGTAGTCAGATAGATTGGGCACACAGCTATGTTAAGAACCAGCAAATAAACCTAATGATGAGCAGCATCTCTCCAAGTGTTCTGGAAAGAGAGATGTCATTCATAGCTGGGCTGTTCTTTTGGCTCTCATGGCTGATTTGTCTTGTTCTCCTTTAATCCGAATGCGAGCTCATCCCTTTTTCACCTTGCCCTCATTTGGTGCCCAAGATCTGTGAGAGAGTCCTAGGAGAAGTGCCAAGGACAGAAGGCAGAAGCTTCCCATGCAAGAGGAGTTTTCTGTGGTGCTAAAAATCAATTTAAGACTTTTGCAACAGACATGTTTATGTGTGATTTTTGCTGGAATAGCTGGTTGCCTCAAACCCAGGGAAGCAGCAGCTCAACTGGCTGGTTGTAGATACATATGCATTCTCCTGAGCTACCTAAACTTCTTGGCCCACTGTCACACAGAGGAGCCTGGAGTGAGGTATGCGTTGGCTCAGTGAGAGCTGAAGCTGTGAATCCTCAGTGTTTGGGAGGAAATTTCATATTGGCAGTAACCCTTGAAGTGAAGGACTCCTGTCGTCAGCTGTTCTGCGGGAGATCACTTAATTTTTGCAAGTTTTTCACCTTAAAAAAATTATAATAAAAGCACAGGTAGTGATTTGACAGTATTTTTACATTATGGTGTTTTAGATGTTGGCTTTGTATGACTGTATCTCCTAGAGTGTGTTGTGGTGGGTTTTTACTTCTAGCTCACACCCTGGTGTTCTTACTGCCTGTTTCTCTTTGAGAGTCAGTTTTATAACATTTAGTAGAAACAATATCCAAATGTGGCCAAAGATGACATCTGGAGTTCTCATGTCAGTTGTGATAGCTATTTTGATTATGCAGCTACAGGTAATTATTACTAATGATGTGCGTTGTTTAAGGGAATGCTCTGCTTTAACTCAAAAGCCTATTAAATTTTGCTTCAGTGGATATGAGCTTTCTTCTCTAATCTTCCCCAAACCTATCACAAATGAGATTTTTTAGGAGCAGCACCATAAAATTGTTGCAGTGTAGCTGAATGAAAGTGTTTTCCTGGTGGTTTTTTTTTTTTTTCCCCTTCACTCTGCAAAGCTGTCTTGTGGGAAAAGCTGCGTACTGAAGGCTTCTTGCTGAAGGAGGCAAAAAAGATGTGGGCAATTAGGTAGTCTAAGGAAAATGACTTTTCTTCCCCAGTCGTTGCCATTCCTTTTGATATATTTTGGAGTAACTTTGCTAAAACAATAAGAATCTGTGTAGGAGAAATGGTGTCCCCCCCCCGTGGAAGTGAATCCTCAAGAGCTTCCAGTGGATGTTCCAGGCTGTGTTAAGCCCTAGCTGTAGGGTAAACACCATGACCTTTTATTTCTGATTTCTGGCCTGGAGGCTCTTTGCAGTTCTTACCTTGAGCTCCGGGTTGGGATAATCAGCTCCTAGGAACTTAAGGAGCAGGGGGAGCAGCAGTCTGCTGCTGGGGTCCCTCTTTTCCACAAGCACCAGCTGCTCCTGATGAACCACCATCCAGCTCCCTGCAGGTACTGGTAAGCTCTGTGGTTGCATGGGCAGGAATGTGAATCGTTTTGGGTGGAACTGCTGGGCAGGCTGGGGGCAGGGGGAGGGGACAGGGCTGCAGTTGAAGGCTGGGGAAGCAGGAGGAGGAAGCTATGTGGAGCCCATCACCACAAAGTGCAGAGGCATTGGGTGCCCTTTGGCAGAGGAGTTGCTGCTTGAGTGCTCAAACAAAGGTGAAAAAAATGCTGAAATTGTGCTATGAAATATCAAGATGCTGCGAAGCATAATTAAGAAAATTAGTGGAATTAAGATAACATTTAGGATTATGACGAAGTTTGGGGTGCACGGACAAGCATGTTTAGTTTCACTTCTTAACTTGCTGTGTTGACCACACAGGTTTACCTTACGTAACCTTTAGTGCTGGTACCACTTGTGCACAACCAAGTCTGCCTGGGCAAAGGATGGATGTGGGCTTTTTTTAATTTCCTCCCATTGACCTGAAATGATTTTTGGCTGTCACCTTCTGCCTCTCTCACTTAATTTTCAGCGGCTTAAGTTTCGCTGTAATGTCATTCTTTAATCAGTAAAGATTGTTCTACTGATACCGGTTATACATAGAGATCAGTTTAAAGAAACCTGAATGCTTAAAGTTAATCACTCAACTGATTTGTATTTGTTTAAAGTTCACTCTCCTTTGTAAAAACTGGAAATCTCCGTGCTCAGTGAAGCGTTTTGTTTATGAAATGTTATCTTACAGGAATTAGTCTGAATGCAAATGCTGTATTCCTCCTTCAGAGCTGCTCTTGCGGGGATGCAAATGTTATTTACATCTTGAAGTGCTGAATGTTTGATAATTAGGAATATTGAAATTTAAGAATGAGTTGCCTATCTAGTATGGAAAAATCTGCAGCACAATCATTAAAGCTGAGAGGAGATACCAGACAAAGCAGAAAAGCTTCATGATCACAGAACACAAGAAAAATGAGTTAGCAAGTCATGTGCTGTGATTTTGCTAGACTGAGAAGTACTTTTGTGTGGCATTTTATCTGCCAAGTGTAAGAAGCCACTCTCCTTTCACATTCCATGGCTTAATGAGGCATGGAAAGCCATTTCATGCACTATACATAAGAGCTTTCCCTGTTAGTCTTTCAAACATTTTGCACCATAAAATAAATATTTTATGCATTCTCTTTTTAAAGATTAAGAAGTTTCTGTGGAGATGCATTTCAAACTGGCTTTAAATGACACTGACCTACTTTCTGGCAGTAATCAGTCTGCTTCTGTAAGTTATCTGGGGACAAGAGCATTCTTTCAATAAACATAAAGAGCATGCGAGTAAATTCCAGTCCTCCTTCAGCACAGCTTGGGCACGGCTGATCCTTGGTGGCTGTTGTCTGGAAGATGATTTGGATGTGGCATATCTATGCTTGCCCCTTCTTGTCTGGTGCTCCACTTTGCTACAGCTGAGTTATTTTAGATTGGGCATTTGGGCTTTTATTTACAAGTAGAGCACTAGTGAGTACGGGCACAGCCATTATCTCACATCCTGTCTTTTCTCTACATGAAAAAACAGGGATTTCTAGTATGCCTACTTTTCCCACTGCTGAGTGTGTGAAGCTGGTTGGATGGAAGCATTCAGCTGGTGGGCAGGACCAGCAGAGGAGCAGGAACTCATTGGGAAGAGCAAGCATTGCTTGTCTTGAACCTGTTGTCACGAGGAACTCCTCCCAGGCATGGGGGTTGGCTGAGAAATAAACTCAGCAGCAAGATCTGCCAGTGAGAAGTACTCACCGCTGCTTCTGTTCCACGTGGGATAAAATAAACTGTATGGCAGCCACGAGGGTGATAAGTAGAAGAAACACTGAGAACCTTACTTTGAAGATGTCCGCGCTTCAGACTTACTACTAACTTTTTTCCCTGTGTTTGTTGGAGAGCTTTTTGTCATTCTTGGTCAAAGCTGGCATCTTGAAGCCTCTTCTTGTTTTTCTACTTGTCAGCTTCTTCTTCTCTAAATGCATTATTGAGAAAGCATGTGCTAAGGAATCTTCCTGTTGCCTGGATTGAGTGCCCTCAGTTCTTTTTGGAAGGGGCTAATTGTAGTGGCTATAATGTAGATATTCTATCAGCCCAAGGAAAAGCTTTGGCAGCTATCTTAAACTGCAACATATGGGGAAGTTGCTTTGAGGACTGCATGTTATTTTGACAGTGAGTGGAGGTAGGAGGTGTTCTGCAAAATCTCCTGTTACAGTAAAGTTGTCAGCTCTGGAAGAAAATTTGAAAGGCATACCAGTGGAAGATTAGACTTCTCATTATGCATAAGAAATGGCTGCTTCATGATCCTTAGAACGTGTCTCTCTGGGTTTGGTTGTCATTCATGTGAAAAGCGGTGTGGTACACTGTCATATGTAATGTGACTCGGAGAAAGATCTGTGTTTCATCAAATGGTGAAGCAAAAGCTGTGTTGATCATTTAGTTGCTGTGATGGCTGCAGAATGATGGGAGTTCACAAGGACACTGATAGGAGTTCAGTTAGAGCTCACGAGTTCTGTGATCCAAACAATGTGTGCTTGATCTGCAGAGATGGTTCTCTTAGGAAGGTGATACCAGCCTACGCAAAAAAGCTTTGGTTAAAAGAGCTGAACACCTTTGCAAGACCAAGACCGTGTGTTTACCTTTCTTTCTTTGACATATGACTGAATGCATATTCCACCTGCGTTCAGATTCCTACAGATGTGTAAGCTGAGCACGTCCTGCATTTCCTCTAACAGGAACAGTATCATTGTGAGGACAATGCAAGTTAAGCCTGCTGCCATGGAACCTGTGAAGTTTTTACTTTCTGGAGCATCAAATAGCGGAGACTTTCTGTATAAGGTTTTTATTGTACCCTCAAAAGAGAAAAATTGTTCTGTGCTTCAACTTGAGGTTCAAGTTGAAGTTCCTTCTAGGTCAGCGTCCCTGCTAAGTACGTTCCTCTTGCTTCTATTTTTTCTTTAAATGCAGTTCTTGCACTTTAAAGCAGGCTTTTGAAGAATTCTAAAGTAGTTTTTTTAGCCTGTGATGTATCCCACAGTATAAAGATGAGAAGCAGGTACTTATGGTGAGAGGGAGATAACCGGATTATTTTGATGAGATGTGGGATAGGAAAGGGGTAGGAAAAAAAGGTTGCACTTTTGAAGTCGGATGATAATGCTTAGGATAGTCCTTGGGCCCTTGTGTCTTACTAGGAAAGTAAAAAGACCTTTTTCCATATTCTTACTGCGTTTTTGGTATTCACCTCTGGTCAACTTTAGTTTGACCTGTATCTTCTCATGTGTGCTTCCCCCAAGTTAAATTTGTTACTAGACTGTACGGAGTATATTCTCAGTATTTATTTTAAATTATTTAGCTTGCCTTCTTAAGTGCCAGGCTCTTGCATCGATGAGGCTTGTTTGCTTTGCTGTGGTCAGATCAATTAGGACAGCGCTGATCTCGAAGGAGTGCTTCAGTCATTCCTCTAACTCTAGCTTTGACCAAGATTTTTTTATTTCTTTCAGAAGGTTTTTACATTGGTTGGGAGAGAGAAGGATGGAGAAGAAAATTGCACTGATGCTTCTTTTACTGTAGTTTTTAGGATTTCTTCTTCTTGTTTTGTATCTCTTATATCTACCAAGACTGACTTTATAGACAAGAGTGATTGAACAGGGAGTATCATATTTGGAGAAGGAAGAACTGTGGACGAGTTGATTCTCCAGTTCTTCAGTAAAATTGTGACAAGTCTCTCTTTCACCCTGGGCTGCAATATTTCATGAGTATCCTTGTGCCCTCTGCTTGTATCTATTTAGGCTGTGTCTCAAGAAGGGCTTCTGTTATCTCTTCTGTTTGTGGCTTTTAAATTTTTTAATCTTTTTTCCTTGAACTTCAGTGGTTGCTTTTCTTTCCTCCTCGCCCATGGGTGTACTGGCTGAGCAGGGGCTTTGGCTGTAGTGACTGCAAGAAGAGAACAGACAAGTGGATCTTTGCTAATATCTTTAGCATCGTAATCAGTGAGAAATGGTATATGCAATTAATTATTCCCCCAAGAACACCAAAATTCAGTATATTAGGGGATCTGTTAAAAAAAAAAAAAAATAAATCACACAACAAAAAGTTGTTTTATAGTTAACCAGATAACTGTTCTACGAGTTGCTGGGGAAATTGGATGCTTCACCTACTATGCTCTTACTTGCTTTAAAATACACTGGAAGGCAAATGTTGCTGTTTATGAACCTATACCACAGCCATGGTGTCTGACTTGACCTGTGCCTCTGCAGCCTCAATGAGAACCCATGTATGAGGACAGTAATTGGGAATGTTAGTTAATGTCATCAGGTGGATAAGTTCGGCTGTTAAGCCTGTTTTTATAGGCTACTACTAAGCTATTTCTGTGCCCCAAGGAGGTGCTGAGGTGCAAGAGGCCAGCTTGGCTGCCATTGCCTTGATGAAGGGGTGGCACAGCACGGCCTCCTGCCTGGGAAGGCCTTGCACTGCCTGCCTCTTGGCCAGTGTCCCATGGGCAGCTAAGCCTGACCGTGCTATTGGTGGCACTCATTTTTTGGGTGTTACAGAAGCACATGTGGGGTTCTTTGCTCTGTGGTGAGCGTGCATCAACAGTCTTCCCAATGACCCAGCAGCACTGGCTATGACAGGGAACCTGCAGCCAAGGCTGAAGGTTTCTTGTGTTTACATCTGGCCTGTTTACTTTTGTAAAAGCCACATCAGAACAGTCCTGTGAGCCTGAATTCTGGGGTCCCTGTGCATTCTATAAGAGTGATCATGCAAAAGTCTGAGGAGACCAGGATCCTTATCACCTCTACTTGTGAGGATCTGGCAGAGAGGGAGAACAGGAGCCCAGAGAGGCTGTGGGTGCCCCTTCCCTGGAGGTGTTCAAGGCCAGGTTGGATGGGACCCTGGACAGCCTGGTTTAGTATCAGATCTGGAGGTTGGTGGCCCTGCATGCAGCAGGGGGTTGGAGCTTAGTAATCCTCGAGGTCTCTTCCAACCCAAGCTATTCTATGGTTCCACGAACAGCTTTAATACGCTGTTTGGGATCTTTTTGGAAGTGGGGATTGAGAGTGGTAAGTTTGAATTTCTCAGTCTTTCTTCTGTCATCTGTTCGGTTACTTTTTGGAGGCTACTTTGGCATTTGCAGGGAATAGCACGCTTGGGCCTTCATGTGTGAGGGGTGCCATGATGAATCCCACCATAGCGAGTGGTGGGCATGGGCACTGCTTCAGAGCTTGTATGGCCAAACATTGATGCCTCTGGGGGTCTGCACCCTTTTGCTGGATGAGGAGCAAGGTGGCAGCATCTGGATGTATGAGCAAGCAGGATTTTGCCAGTGCCACCTAATCCTTCTCTAGGAACTTGTAAGCATGGGCAAGATGCAGTTGTTTGCAGTGGAGAGAACTTGTGGAAAATCTGGCTGTGCTGCAGCTGCACTCTGTGGTAGGGCTGGGATCAGGATGTTGGAGGAATGACAGATGAATTCAAAGAAATCATTTTAAAAAAGAAAAAAAAAAAAATCAATCCTGACCCTTTCACTATTCAAGAATCTATGTACTCATTCTGTTTGTAGCTGTTATGTTGCCAAACCACATAAATAGCTTTACAGGGAAAATTGTAATAGGAGTGAGGTGTAACCAGTGTGCTTTGACCCGCTAGCCTTGGCTTCAGGTACCCATCTTGTCCCAAAAGGCTGCTGCTGGAGTCATGTAACCCTGTTGGGTTTTGTGAGCTAATGGGGTCTGGGGGCTGTATGGCTCTCCATGGCACTTCACTCACTGAATTGTGTATCTTGATTGCTTGTTTTTTTTTTTTTTTTTTTTTTAATTTTTTTTTTTTTAAGGCATTGCTGTCCATGAACTACTGTGTAATGACTCTTTGCTCTCAGGTTTCACCTTCTGGTCGATAGGCCGGGATCAATGCAGTTATTTGTGGATGGAGTCGCTGCGACATCCAGCTAGCCAGCTTGGGTGCTGCCCAGCCTGCCACGGCTGCTGCCACACTTGGTTGCCTTACTTGCTGAGCCAAGGACTGTGAATTTATTATTGTTAAACTACTCTAAAGTTATTTTGATCAATAGGAAATTCTTCAAGCAGAGAAACCTCGCAGCTCAGTAATGTTAAGATGCACTTAAGCTAGAAAAGCATAAAGATGATCCATTGAGATGGATTTTTATTCTGTTTCAGTGTTTAAAACTTGTGCTTTCTAGTTTAACAGACTGGTTTCCCTTCTTTAACTGTAACCTTAGTTTTACAGTGGATATAAAAAGAAGCATCTTATTTTAAAACTTTTTCTCCCACAGTAGCACGTTCCTGTTCTATAAAATGCCTGAGCTGCTCTTGTGGAGAGAGATAAAAGCCTGAACTAGACCAAGCTGATATTCCTTCTCTTTGCTGGTCAAAAAACAACCCAGAACAGTAGAAAGCCTGGCACATACAGACCAGGCTCTTGTAGTCCATCCAAGCCTTGACTCTTTGACTTGTCACTTTGGGAGAAAGTGCGAAACTTCTGAGCACTTTATTCTGAGCGAGGTGTCCTTGATCTCATGCAGCCTTTGCTGGGAGAAGGCATGCAGTCCTTACAGCTTAACAAACAGAGGAGGAGGGCTTAGGAAATCTGTTCCCTGCTGACAGCAAGGATCTGATTAGCATTAGATGTTTTTTCTTTCCAGCAGGTGGAAGGCCTGTTCTGCAGGCTGGTAGCTCCTGACAGGTTTATCGTGAAGGCTTCTTGGCAGGTAGGGGTGATGCTCCTCCTTGAGTCTGACATTTTTTCCTTTAAAATCTGTCTTTGTGCAGTAGCTGTTTCAAATGGATCGTTGGACTCTGTTTTCTTTCTCAGCACCCAGAGTTGCAGCAGGTAGGACCAGGGTCGGTATCCTATAATAATTATCACCCAGAATGTATTTGGGATGCGATCGAAACAAACATAGCACCGGTTTGTACTGCTGAAGGATCAAAACCACTATTTTTTATATGACAAGAGCATGCACGACATTTCCCTCTGGCCAGTGGGTTCTGTCTTAAACTGGAGCTGCCGTGTCCTGGCTTTTCTCAGTGTTTGTCATGCAAGACCTCAGCTTGTTTTGTAAGCAATTCACCAAATCACTTTCTAACTGGGTGCTTAAGGAGAGTTCCTCCTTCTCCACTGATTAATTTTTGGCACAGAGCACCAAATAGCTCTTGCGTCAATAAGTCGTCACAACCTTTGCTTGTCTCTGTCAGCGTAAATACACTTGGACTCTAATGTGCCCAAAAGTAGGCCAGAGGTTGCTAACACTGCAGCTGCAGAGCGGTCAGGTCCAGAAGTGCTGCGGGATGTATTATTCCTGCTGGGAGAGCAGAGCTGCTGCATGTCAGGTTACGAGCTGGGCCCCTCTCTGCTCTTCTTTTTTCTTTAGTTCCTAAAGTTGTAATTTAGATTAAATACATAGTTTTAAAACTACCTTACAAAAAAAAAAGTGTTATCAGCAAAATGTGTGTGCACTGCTTGCTTTTGTCAGGTCGCATGTGGATGCTATTACACAGGAGAACGGGATGTTTTGGGGATAATTGCTCAAAGTAATTGGGTAACAGTTACTTAATCTTTAGAGGGTTCTAGCAATCAGATGAGAAAAACTTTCTGCAAGGCCGTTAGCTCCAACAGCTCTCAGTGTGCACATCAGGTGCTGAGTGCTTCGGGAAATGGATGGGAGGAGATCTGGTGAATAACTTTGCAGCTTCGAAAGAGGAGGTAGAGCTTAATTTTCAGGAATTGTCAAGACTGTGTTTGTTTATTAGCTGGGAGCACGAAGATCGGAATTTTACCACAAGGATGACAACATATTTCAAGTACTCCAGACACTGCTATTGTTTTCTTGTTTTGTTTATCTGCTTGTTTTGAGTACAACCGAATGGTAAAACTAGTGCTCCTTCTCTGGTTGCTTTTCTGTTGGAAAGAGCAACACAAAGCCTTTTATTTATTTATTTTCTCTGAGTGAGGTATTCTCCAGTCTTTCTGGAAGCTTCTTCCTTCTGCTGGGATCACTTACCAATGGCCCAAAGCCACCCTGTTGGTAGGTTTGGCACCCAGGAGACCAATGTATTTGTGCAGACTCTGGCACAAATGGCAGAGAAATATCAAGAATGTTCTTAAATTTTAATGTATTTATTTTCCCCCCCCCCCCCCCCCCCTCATTCTCTGAATCTGTATCTAAATAAAAACAAAACCTGCTGGTGGTGGGGGTGGAGGGAAATTCTTAGAAATGCCACTTCTGCATCAAAGCTGTAGATGTTATTTCACCAATCTGGAGAGGCCGGCTGCTAGCAAGCAGTGTGCTATTGAACTTTCTGAGTAGTTGCTTCTGTCCTTTAAAATAACAAGCTGTTGATCCTGATGCATATGTCAGCGTGCTGCAGGCATGCATCAGCCTGGAAGGGCAGGCCTCAGTGTGAGCTCTGTTAGTGAGTGCTTGCAGTGATAGTCCGTGTCTGTTTGATGGGAAAGCTGTCCACTTAGAGTTCACTTTCCTTGAGAGAAAGGAGAGTGTGGCTTGTTCTCAGCCTGAAGCAAGGATTTGACAAGCTCTGTATTTCTTTAGTATGAGATCCTTCATCTTGTGCCACATTTTGGGGCAGATGCCTCCTCTTTCTCTTCTTCCTCCTCTCTTTAGATGTAAGCTGACATTCACAAGGGTATTTATGTGTTTTGGTCAAGTTTAATGCATAATCTGTGCAAAGAATGGTTTTCCCCTTTTTCCTGTTACGCCTTGAGCTTTGAGAGTGAAAGTGATATTTTTTCAGTATGCTGTCATTTTGTTCCTGCACCTTAGATGTGCCTCATGGTGCTGGAGAAGCGGGGTGACATCGTTGCAGCCTTCCAGTACCTGAAGGGAGCCTACAAACAGGAGGGGAGTCAGCTCTTTACAAAGGTTGATAACGGCAGGACAAGGGGAAATGGTTTGAAGTTGAGGGAGGGAAGATTGAGGTTGGATATCAGGGAGAAGTTCTTCACTATGAGAGTGGTGAGGTGCTGGAACAGCTGCCCAGAGAGGCTGTGGATGCCCCGTCCATCCCTGGAGGTGTTCAAGGCCAGTTTGGATGGAGCCCTGGACAGCCTGGGCTGGTATTAGATCTGGAGGTTGGTGGCCCTGCATGCAATAGAGGGTTTGGAGCTTAGTAATCCTTGAGGTCCCTTCCAACCCAAGCCACTCTATGATTCTAAGCCACGCAGTGACAATAGTACAGGATGAGCCTGTGGGTACTGGGTGCTGGGACTGGCTTAGCAGCAGCTTGTCCTTACCTGTACTGATGTGCAGATGGTATGTGCTTGCCATTCCCTCGTTATCGAGTCAGCTGGGTGTTGGTTGTGCTTCTGTGCAGTTCTCCTAGTGAGCCTGAATTGGAGAATCTTGGCAGAAAGTGGCTGCTCAGGAGTGTACGATGCTGTTAGACAGCAACAAGGCTGTTTTGAGTTGGCTCAGGAATGGAGGGTTATGTGTATTCATGTGTGCATATATTTTTGTGTGTGTATCTATCTTAACTCTACTTTGGTTGCTAAATCTTTAACTTGCCAAGGATTCTGTGTGTGTATGTGTGTGTCTGTGTGTGTGGAGCCTTATTTTTGGTTAAAATACCAGCTTCAGGTTGGACATCAGGAACAATTTCGTCCCAGAAAGAGCAGTGCTGCAGTGGCACAGCTGCCCAGGAGTGCTGGGGTCACCATCCCTGGGGGTGTTCCATAACCAGGGGATGTGGCACTGAGGGATGTGGGCAGTGGGCATGGTGGGGTGGGTTGGGGTTGGACTTGGGGATCTGAGAGGTTTTTTTCAACTGGGATGATTGTATGATTCCCAGTGGGTGCAGATCAGCTCCTGTTAGCTGGCACGCTTCGTGCTGTGGTTTGGCTGCTTGTCTCAGGCCAGGCTCCTCCATTCTGGACTGGTGAGTCTGTTCCTTAGGGCTGTGTTTGGCTCTGGGCTGTGCTTGTCAGTGTGACAAGGAAGGCGTGGGAGCCTGATGCTTGACCTGGCTCATCGAACATCTGCTCACCTTCCCCGTTTCAGGTGTCTGGCATGCCTGGAAGCGAGCTGAGCATCAACATGGTGTTGTGAGCATGGTAAGCAAAGCTGGGCACTTCATAATGAAGAGAGCACAGACTTCCTAGGTGCTGAGTAAAGCTGTGAGTGCTTTCTAGGTCTGCTTTGCCTTTTTTTTTTTTTTTAAATTATTTTTTCCGCTTGGAAACTGATCACGGAAGAGCTGGAGTTGAATGTGAGAGTCAGGTTGGGAGGTGGAGCGGTTGTTTCCCTCCCTGAAGAAGACTGCTTGCTCTAGGAGCTTTTTGCATCACCTTTGGAATAGGAAATGCGCTGGTTATCACGCCCTGAGTTTTCTCTCTGACTTCATTCATGCCCAAATTCCCAAGAGATGATGTCTCACGCGTTGCTGCTCCTGAGTGGCTGCTGCAGGACCAGCTGCACTGGTGCTCATTCCTGGAGCACCGATACCACCTGAGATGGCATCCCCTCACGTCGAGAGTGTAGCAGGATGCTTTTAGCAGCATTTTAGTAGACTTTTGGTTTTGAGCAGCCAGATGTCACCTAGGCAAGCGTCGGTCTTGATAAGACAGGTTGGATAAGCAAGTTGAAACTGGATACGTTCACAGGGCAGCCACTGCATACCAGCTGGTTAGCAAGGAGCTGGCTCTGTGTGTTGGTGCCAAAGCTAAGAGTGGCTGCTTGCACTCGCAGGCAGCCCCCATCCGCCTTGCTGCCCTGTGAAGGCTGCAGCAACCTTCAGCAGCCAGGAGCAGGTGAACCAGAGGAACGTGGCCTTAAGTGCTGAGTGCCCAAAGGCTGCAGATCTTTACTGAAAGTGCATGTTTTTATGCAGGAGGAAATGACACGTGTAGTAGGTAGAGATGCATTTGCATAGGTGGCTTTAGCAAGGAAAAGGCTAAGATGCAGTTGTGCTGAAAGATAACTCTTGCTGTGCTAGAAGCATTTTTTCCTCTTACAAGAAGCAAATGGAATGTGAGCCTGTTTCTTGTGAACAGTAAGGTCTGTTTTTCAAACATCTTAAAGTGGAAGTACTTCACACAAAAAAAGGCATGTGTAGTGTTTATAAACTGCTGTCTGCGAGATTGTAACTGGCTTTTATTTTGAAGGAGGCATAATGCTCAGCATTTGCTTTTTCACTCTATTTTTCTATGTTCCTCCATGCATTTTCATCGTGTCTTCTAGCTTGACTGCTTTTGTCACGTTTGTTAGTTGTTGTTAGCATCCTGGTCAGTTAATATGTTTTTTATATTGGTAAATTTTAAGTGATTTATCAGCTCAGATAGCCTTTAGTTATCGCTCTGCTACTTCCGAGTTGTTAATTCTGCTGAGTAACTGGGTGGAAGATAGCCTTGTGCACAGAGGTGCTGCAAGGTACGCATCCTGCCTGGGGTGTTTCTGCCAAATGGAAGCTAGCAGCCTCCTGGACTTGCTCAGGGACGGCCCTGCTGCCAGCTGCTGCTTTTCTCTTAGTAAGAGAATGACTGACATGGTTCTTCTGCCTCACGGTTCCGATGTGTTCAGGGGTAGGAGAGCTGCGAGGCTGTGAAGCAGGCATCCCTGCTAGTGAGAGTCTGCAGTGTGCATCAGTGCCGGTTCTCCGTGTTTTGGTTTTGGCTTAATCCTTTTTTAGATGCTGAGAAAACAAACTGCCGTGCAGGTTTTTTCTTTTTTTCTTCCCGATCTTGGACCCATCAAATGCCACTGCAGACCTCTTTCCAGGATAACAAACCCTGAAACATCTAATTATGGATCAGTCTCTCATTCCAAGCATCGCATGCTCAGAAGGATTTCTGATACGCTGCACAGATTTTTTCAAACCGCTGACCTTTGCAGAGTGCCCTTGGCTGTGCCAGCAGAGAGCACGCTGGCAGCTTGAAGATGTTTTGTCTGGCATTTGAGCAGAACTGAAAACTTACTGCTGGTGGGAACAGATGAGAGGGCAGAAAATGCAGCGTGTGCCGAGGCTCGCTTCGTGTGTCTGACGGTGAATGGTGGTGGCACTGTGTCCTTCTCTGCTAGGAGGTGATGCGAAGGGGGAAAGCTCTGCGCCGAGCACAGATTGGACAGTAGCCCCGAAGCAGCAGTGCTTGGTGGGTTGCAGGAGCCCTTTGCTAATTGCACTGCCCTATAGATGAGCACGCGGCTCTGTGCAGACTGCCACAACTCCCCCCAGGTAGAGCGATGGGAGGAAAACACCCACAGCTCCAGGAGACAATAGCTGAGCAGAGGGAGCTGGGGTGATGTGTGTGAAGGATGTGTGATTTGTGATGCTGGAGGCTTACAGGCAAAAATAGCATCATTTATAATAGTAAAAGCAAAGACTTGTGCGCTACGCCTTTGCATTCTGCCAGTCTGTAATGAATGGAGGAGTAGTTTGCTTACAGATGACAAGGAGGAATGAATAAGCACTTAAAATCTCAGCGCTGAAGAAACACTGTTTTTGTTCTGGCCTCTGAGAGAGCCGCAGCCACGCAGCCCCTTTCCTCACTTTAAATCAAAACACCATGAAGGAGACAGCCTTCATTTCATGCATCCCTCGCTCTCCCTGCGGAGCTCTCTGCTCTGTTCTCAGCCTGCTGGGGCTCTTGGTACAGAGATGGCCGTGTGCTGAGCTTTTGGGGAGGATTCCTTTGCTGTCAGCTTTCCCCTTCTCAGCTGAGGAGATGCTTAAGGAAGGATCTGCTGCTTTGAGCTCCTTCCCCAGCTGGAAGCATCCCATCGGGATGGACTCGAGGTGCTGCACTGAGTTCGTGTTTGCAGTGGGGGTTTCCTTGGAGGAGGAGTGCTGTGGGTTCATCCCTCCGCTCTGTGAAGCTGGCTTTCCTTTGGCTATCAGATGGTCACCCTCGTGCAGTGCGGTGACTTCCCCTCAGAGCGTGGAGCGTGAACGTTGCACAGCAGCAAAAGCTGCCTCCATTCTGGGCTTTGCAGTCAGAAATGGCTGGCACAGATGCAGCTCTCCTCACTGACATGCTGTGGTGAGAACTGGTTGATCCTTTTTATTTTTGTAGTCCCAATAAAATGTTTTTACCCCAATTACGATGTTGCCTGACTACTGACCTTGGGCTACACAGCCAACCACCATAATTGCTTCTATCTGTAGTAAAGCTATTGCAGCTCAATTGTTTTAGGCGTGCAGTGTGACCTTGACGTAGAGTTTGCTTGTCTTGTTGTGAAATTAATACTCTTAATTACTTGATGCTTAATGATGGACCTGTTAAGACATGGCCAGAAGTGTTTCTTTCACCTGCAAAATATCCTTTTTCCTGCTGCGTTTCCCATTGCCAGCAGCAGGTACCTGTTAGGGATAGACTTCCTAACAACTGCAGCCTTACTCTTTTTTGTATTTTCCTGCCATGACTGATACTTACAGCATTTCTGGTGGCATCTGCACACCATGTAATGTAAATACGTGCAGATTTTGCAAGAATTAGATGAGGAGAAAAGCCAATTGCTTGACCTTTGAAAATCAGAAAAGATTAGGTTGATATCTGCGAATGCTTTTATTATTTTCATATTTGGCTCTGACTTAAACACCACGAACCTCCTGCTCTGCGAGGTCCCATCAGCAGGGAGCCCTGGTAGATGTTTCCCAGCCAAAATCATGATGTCTCAGCTGGAGTTGGCCTTCAGTGAAGCTGCCAGTCCCATCATACAGCTTGTTGGTACATGGGCTGACCATTTATTTTGTTCAGTGTCCTGCTTTTAGGACCTGGGAAGCAAAACAGGAAACCCAAGTGAAATACAGAGCAATTCTTGCCACTTTTGATGGCCCAAATGCTCTGCCTGAGAATGGACGTATGAAAAAATGCACCTTAAAAAAGGTGAAATGCTTGAATTATGTCTTCAGCACGAAGGCTGGAAGTGATTTGCAGTTGGTGTCACTTGCTGCACGTTGTGACTGTGGAGAACACGTAGTGGATGTGATTTTCTGTGAATGTGGGATTTGTGAATGAGTCAGGATTGCTCCAGAGAAAAGCATCCTGCAGGGGAGCACAGGCTGCCAGTCCCTGTGGGTCAGCTCAAGCTATGGAATGCTGCAGCCCGGAGGGTTTTCATTCCTCTGTGTTGTGTTTGAGGGGAGAATTCATTCTATCTTTGCTGTGAGGGTGAACAGATTGCCCAGGTTGCCCTCTCCCTGGAGGCATTTGGGGTCAGGCTGTGAGCAACCTGGTCCAGAGGGAGGTGTCCCTGCCTATAGAGGAGGGTTGGAACAAGATGATCCTAAAGGTCCCTTCCAAACCAAACCATTCTATGCTTCTATAACTGTGGGAATAAAATCACATATGAGTGCATGATTTGGAGGTGGTAGCATATGTAACTGTAGCTCTGTAGTTCCATTATCATGTCCTGTATCTGAAATGCAGTACGCTAGAATGCAAGTGTTTTGTTGCATCTTTTGGTGCTGGCCTAAAGGAAGCACGTGCAAGAACGTTCTGGGAAGAAATCTCATCTCTTCTGATGCTGCACACTGCACGTTTTGTGTCATGAAGTAAGGCTGAAACATCACTGGCGTGTGAGAATCACCTGCATTCAGCTGAATCAGCTGCAGAATAGCTGCTGCATGGCTGCCTGAATTGATGCAGAGGAAGGATGTGCTGTTGACTCAGAAGGTTTACCATGTGCCTAAGGTCAGCAAATACATGTCTGATTTTGAAGGTTACGTATTTACTGTATGCCCTTAAGACCATGAATCACCATGACAGCAGAAAGTACTTAGAAGCACCAGTTAGGGGAAAAAATACCCTGCATGTATTTATGTTGGTAGATGGCTGTGTGCACACATAGTATATCTATCTATCTATCTCTAAAGCTTTGCAGGCCAAAAATAAGAGAAGGAGGTGATGCACGTGGTGCAGAGATGCTTTTTTGGTAGATCATAGTAACATGATGGGGCAAAGTGGAATTCGTTTGCATCATTAAACTTGTGAAACAGTTATGTAAGCAAATTACCTGGGTGTAAACTTGTGTGTTCCTTGCGGCTTATTCCTATAAATGTTCGTCTGCACAACTGTGAGGGCTGTTACATGCAGATTAACCTTTCTGAACTGAATTGTGAGATGGGATCTTTTGTATGTGGATTTAAACACCCGTCCCTCCTTCCCGAATCAGGCTTACTTTTGCCTTTGGAAACTTCTCTTTGCCTTCGGTGCCTCTGCCTGCTTCAGCACGGCTGTGTGTGTGTGTATGTGTGCCGTCGCTGACATTTTTGTGAGCAAGAATGTAAACACCAAATCCACACAAGACTTGCAGAAGAACTCGGTGAATCTAGTGCATCATCTGTTTGTTATGTAATCTGATATAATGGCAGCAAAATAGAAACCAGATGTCAAGGCAGAGCAATTACGATTTTTCATCCGCCGGTATTACAGTAAATGCACTCGGTATGCTTTCCCCCCTGAACGTGGAGTTTTATTTGTTGGGGGACTGGGAAAGTGCTGCAGGGGACTTGAGAGCTCTCTGTGTGATTCTTGCTTAAAGACTTTGTTATTCTGCACTGATGTTCTTTCATGTAATTAAGGGCTGTGTTCTGCTCCAGCTCTGCTGGCTGGGGTATTTCTGACTCAAGACGAGCTGGGTGGAACTGCTCAGTCCAAGGACACCACCTCTGTGTCCAGCTGTGTAGGTTGTATGGTCAAGTTGCAGGCTTACTCTAAATTTAGCATTCAAAACGAAGCTGCTTTATTTATCATGGCTGATTAAACTTTGTAAGAAAATCCTGCCCAAACAGGTTTGGTGCCGACCTTGCCATGGATTCTTGAGCTGAGGAGGCATCTAGGAGGAGAGCAGATGGAAGCTGCGGTCAGCACGCTGTCTCAAATTCACCGTGAGACCAGGGGGATAGAAGGGAAAATAGATCATCGCTGATCCTTGCTTTTGGGAAAATGAATTCTTCCTGCCATGGTTTATCCGGGAGGTTTCTCTCTGCTGTTTTGCATTAAATAAGGTGATCCCTTGGCACCTATCTTCATACGCACCTTCACAAGTTGAGGCACATGTAAGATCTCGCAGAGTGCGAGTTGAATTGAATTCGTCTGTTTTCCACTCTTGTTTTTTTTACCTCCCTGTTGCTGTTGTTGCTGAAGATTTATTCTCTTCCCTTCTCTCTTGCTCTGCCTGGTTAAGCTCGGGGGACAGCAGCCCTGCTCTGCTGCTGGAGTTGGTGCATGGGGAGGTTGGAGGTGGAGGCTGGAAGTGCAGATCTTGTGTGTGCATTGGGCGTTCTGGCTGCTTCCTGCAGGCTGGGATTGACGCTGCTGATTTACGGTTCCTCTCAGTGCTCTGTTCCACCGACAGCTGTGGAGTTTGTTATGGATGATGCTTTCATGTCCCTGCAAGTAAAAATCTTTTTATTTCGCATTGACAGCTTTTTACTGGGTGGCTGCCGCTTAGCGTACCTTCAGTGCAAGCAGGCCTTTATTTTCTGTCTCTCTGTAATGAATAATAAGTCAGAAACCTTTCATGAAGCTTCTATCTTCATTTATCTGCGTTCCACAGATAACTTTAAGAGACTCTTAAATCAGTTGCTTGTTCCAGCCGAGGGAAGTGCTGGCAGTGAATTAAAGATTCTTGCTTCTTTTAAACAGCAAGTTTCTTCTTTTTAAACGCAGCAAAGCAGAAGGATATGAGATCAATGTGAACTCTTACTGCCAGTCTCTACAAATAGCATCCAATCCTCCCCACTTCTCTCAAGGATGAGATGGAAAGTGGACAAGAGCACCTGGAAAGGAGTTCATTACGTATGATTACTGCTGAAATCTCTGCTAATACCGACTAACGACTTCTGCCCATTCCTGTAATGAGCTGCCCTTGGGAACAAAAGAGTGGAGTCTTCCCAGTTCTGCAAAACCAGATGCAAGATGGGTTTTCTTCCTTTTCTGGGCAGAAGGCTGGCACTCTGCATGTTGCTGGATGGTGGCAAATGATGTTTGGAAGGTGAGACTGGTACCACGTGAAGCAGCAATCAGTGAGCCTTAGTGATGAATGCTGTGCCTGGCTTGCTAAGGAGTGAGGGAACTATGATGTAGCTTCACTTCAGTTCCAGTACTGCACGGAAATGCACACTGGAGCTTCAACCTGTACTGAGTGTATCACGTAGGAGTGTGCTGAGCATCAAGAAGGGGCACTGTGTGGGATGAAGATGGGAAAAAATTATTTCCTCCTGTAATTTGAATCTGATCTGATTATTTAGATTCAACCTTACGATATTAATTTGCCATCTTTTCTCTCCACTTCTTCGGCCAGTGGCTTCCTGTTGTCTCCAGCATCCTGGCGGATGGATGGAGGGGCCATTCCAAGCGCTGCCTCTGGGCACCGTGTGCTGGGCAGGATGCTGCTCCTCTGCTGAGCCTGCTGCCACGGGCACAAGACTGGGCATCTCTCCTGCCTCATCCGTGCCAGTGCTTTTTCTTGCTCTGTCCTGTCTCTTGTGTTACTGAAATCAAGCACTGCACGAGCGACCTTAAAACCATAGAAACGTGTCGTGACCGCGCTGGCCTGAGAGAAATGAGCTTTTTTCTTCCCAACATAAGTTAGCGGGGATTTACAAGGAGGAGCGTTTCAAAAGAAAACAAGTCAATCCAGTGGGGCTGCTGGGCTTGATTTCTGTGCTGCGGCTCTGCCGTGTTGGTTGTGACCACACTCTGTGACCTTCGTTCTCAGCCAAGGGAACCTGATTGTCCCCAGAAAGCACTCCGCTCCAAAATACGAGCAGTAGGTGGTCACGTGCAGCCAGGAGCTCGTACTATAAAAGCAGCACTTCTGTGCAGAGCGACCTTCAGAATGGCTGCGAACGTTCGCCGTGTTATTTTTAACCTGTCTGGGTAAATTTCCAATACAAATGCGAGTGCCAATCTGATGTGTAACGCTTTCCCAAATCCTTATCTTCTGCTTTCTAGTGCAGTGACACATCAGATGGAACAGTTAGTTTCAGGGCTGGGTACAACTCCACTTTTATGTCCGTAGAACCAGAGGGAATTAAAGACTTCAGCCCTGTTACATCATTACGTAGAATTCTTTTTTCAAGAGGTTTTCGAAAGGCTTGTTTCAGTGACTTTTTTGTTTAGTTTGCTTTAAAGAAAAACCACTTCAGGGTTTAAAAATACACGAATGTACTTTGATTAGGTTGTTCTGGCACTGACGTCAGCGTGTGACATTTATCTGTGTACGGATTTGTCATGCTGTTGACTAAGGCCGTATTTACACAAGTGGGAATATTTCTGTCCGTTGCGAGGATGGTGGGGAACATCTCGGTTCAAACGGTGGCCTTGCCCTTAGTGTTCACGAAGCTTGGCTCTCTCTCCTACTGCTTGATTCTTATACTGGGATAGCGGGGTGATTTTTTCATGTGTTGATGCTGTTGCAAGGATGCTGGGCACCAGCTGGGAGGAGAAGCAGGCAGGTAGAGTGCTGCTGAGCTTGGAGAGGTGTAAAGTGAGGCATGAGCCTGCACTGGCCTTAAATACATGCCTTCATTAATAAACGGGTAGTGGATATGCTACAAGCAGCAGAAAATAGGTGAGATACACCTAAAAGCTGGGAGTGGTGTCAGATGAGCGTGGTTTTGAGCGTAGCGTCAAAATGTATTTGTCAGCCATCTACCTGTTCAGATGGTATTTAGAGTAGCTGCTGTCATTTGTTCTGATTTCTAGTTGGAATTATTGGGAAGCTCTTCATATGGCAAATATCACTTGGGAGTTCAACTGCTGGAGCATCTCAGAGCCTCCTCCATCTTCTCAGAGTAATGCTTATGGTTCCCCCAGCCCCCCACTTCTGTGACTGCAGCAGAGATAGCTAAGCAGTTTTCTGTAAGCACTCCTTGTAAAATCAGATTGCTGGAGCATGGGGTTTTCCTAAAGCTGGTTCTGGATGGTATGTATGTTCCAAGAAACTGAAATCAAAGGGCAGAAAGTGGGTTGCTCCTCCACCTTTCAGTGCAAATCCCAGTCAGAGCTGAGTACAGTTCTCAGGCGTTGGATGTAAGCTGCAGTGGCATGGAGCAGCATTGAGAGCAGGAATTTCCTGAATGAGGTGCTGCAGCTGCTGAGGATGGTACCATTGGGATGGCATTGCTATGGAAGTAAAACCCCATCTCTTTTTCCAGTCATTCAGAAAGCAAAGGTCTTGCTGCTGTTGGTCGACGTAGCAGTTCAGATGGAATAAAGGATTGGTCTGTGAATACTGCAGCACTATGGGGCCAGGTGTGTGTGCACTTCAGACTAAATGGATGGTGCTGCTTGGTTCTTCCATTCTTACTATTCTTTGATTAGAAAGGCAGCTTGTTGGTACTCAGATCCCTTTGGAAATAGTTTTGACCAAAGGATGAGGAGAGGAGAAGGAGGTTGGTAGACTCCCGAGACGTGAGCAGGTGCAGATGATCCTTTGGATGGTTCTTTCTCACACACTGAATTTACTTTCTGAGGAGCTTAGAAGAATCTCACTGATGAGCTCAGTACACGATCCTTCTAGCAAAGCTAGAAACCTTCTAGCTGGTTTTTTTTTGTTCTTGAAAGATGTGAGAACTCAAATTGTTTGCCATTGGAAGCAAGAGGAATTCAGCTCAGTTTCTGCCTTGATTTTTTTACTTACTAGTTTTTTTTCTGCATGCACTCATGCAAGCAGAAGTAGCTCATGGAGAAGAGATATTGAGGCTACTGTGAAAATGATGCTGCTTCATAAAATCGGCTTGACAGTCTTTAAATGCTGAAATGCTTTACCTGGTCAACTCTACAGCTGCAAGACATCATCCTATGGTCTCTAAATAAAGATGCTTTGAAATCATAAGGCTATAAGAAAGAAGCCACCTCATGGTGTTGAGCTGAAAATGCAACACTGCTGGTAGGCTACTGCCTTGCAAAGATGTTTTATGATCTCTTAATCATATGGAACATAGCACAGCTGAAGTTCCAGTGCAAGTTAAGCAAATTGCTGGATGGGTTCATGTCCAGGTGGAGCCTGAAATCTACTGGGACTGTGTTGAAGAGGGGTTCTGAGATGGTCCTTAAACAACCTGTTTGGGTCTAGACAGCAGAAAAACTCTCACACTGAAACACCCAACAATAAAATTATGTTTTCAGGCAAATTGCAAGTACTTGGATCAAACAAGCTGAAGAAAGTTCACCTTGCAGCTTGACTATTTTTCACCCTCAATACTGGTCTTTTACTGAGGTCAGCATCTACGGGAAAGTTTCAGCTTCTGCTAGAAGTGTTAAAGCTTCTGCTATTACGATACCTGATGAAACAAACAGCCGGTGCCAGAGGGTTGTATTCCGGGTACTAAAACAGTCTGTTCTCATGCTCAGTTTACCCCACTACCACACACTTCACCCAGAACTTTTAGCTAGAGAGCCATTATATGTTGTAAGCATGGCTTCAGTGCTTTGCAGAGCTGCTGACACATTGCTCTCTCAGAGCTGGGCCAGTTCTCCAGGGATGCAGCTTTATCTGATGCACCCAGCAGAGAATAAGGGCTTTACAGGCCTGAATACTGGGATTTTCATCTGCAGATTGGAGAAACTTAACTGTATGCATAATGAAAAGGTATTGGCATTATTTGGGCTTGCATATGTGTCCTTTGCTTATGAATTTGAGCTGTACTGTAGGCAGGCAACAGGTACCTGTGGTGGTGAGTCTTGAAGTTGCTTGATGATTATGAAGGTGCACTTGGCATCTTTTAATGACTTTTAATTTGTCACCGACACCAAAATAATAATGAAGGAAACCTGAGTAAAGCGTCCATTTTCTCCACTGCTGATCCTTTGTGTATCTGCGAATTTTTTGTAATAGTGATTCAGGAATCTACCCTCACCTGGAGGCTTGCTGCTATGGCTATGCATTTTGCATTTGCTGCGTGATCTGAAGCATGGCACAGAGTCCAGCAGATCATTTCACATCAGCCCAAAGGCAGCTGCTGTTTTCTGAAGTTCTGTGATCTCGCCCTGGAAAAGTAGAGCTTGGAAGAGCCGCTGACCTGTGTTGGCTGTTCTGAGGAGAGGTGTTGCCTTCATTCCTTCTTTCCTTTCTCCCCAAAAATCTAGATTTCCACTGTCTCGCCTGAATCTCAACGAAGGTTGTGAGGTAGTCCATGGGATGTTGGTTTGGGGGTTCTATGCAGACTTACAGTGGGGAAGCTGAAGATGCTGGAACCATGAGTTCTGGCTGGCTTTTAGGGATCCGTGGTACCCATACCCTCCATCTTTAAGCTGGGGACTGTTTTACCTTGTGGGACGTTCTCTGATTTGTGTTGAAGGAGTGCACTGGAGAGAGGTGGGTGGCAATGCCAAAGGAAGGGACTGGCTGTATTAGAAGACAACGTGACTAGATCTCTGACCGGTGCTGCTTTCAGCTTTTCTGCCATCTTGCATCTAATGTTTCTTTTCTTGAAGATATAATGCATTGCCATGTGCACAATCCTTGCATTTATACACATCTTACTCTGAGCATTCATGGAGTGCAGATGTTCATAAAACAGACATTCATGTCTTGAGAACTCCGCTCGCCTGTGGTGAATGGGAAGCCTTCCCAGGTAAGCTGGAGAACCGCTGTAGTCGGTTCCTGAATAAATGAACCTTTCAGCACGTTGGGAAGGGAGTGGGGGAGGCACCTCCTCGCTGTGATGGATGCAAAGAGTGCCTTCCAACACCAGAGCAAGCTGTTCTCCCTGCTGCTGAGCTCCGTGAGCAATAGGAGCTCCGTGGAGCGCGTACTTGGAGGAGGAATAGAACAGGCTGTGTGCATTGAAGCAGCATCATTGGCTAATGGGGCTTTCATGAAAAATAGCAACTCTGCTGCTGTTAAATATCTGCACATACATACGTGCATCTTCCAAGGGGAAGCAGGCACCTTGTGTCTGTGTGCTCTTTGCCCTTGGTGCTGTATGCAGGGATGGCACTGATTCAACAGAATGGCTCCATTACACAAATATTTTGTTTATTATAAGCTAGGGCAACACGCAAAGGGGAATAAAGTACCTGCTGGCCATGTGTTGTGCAGACGTGGGCTGTGATGGGACAAGTAGCTCTGAGGCTGCAGGAAAGTGTTTGTAATGTCTTTGGTTGGTGTATGGCTCTTTTCATGTAAAGAGGAAGAGGAATAATTGATGTTCAGATAATGCTCTTTACGTACAAGTTCCTCTTCAAGAGCAGGTTGCCCAAGGAGGTTGTGGATGCCCCATCCCTGCAGGCATTCAAGGCCAGGCTGGATGTGGCTCTGGGCAGCCTGGTCTGCTGGTTGGCGACCTGCACATAGCAGGGGGTTGGAACTGGATGAGCACTGTGGTCCTTTTCAACCCAGGCCATTCTGTGATTCTGAGCAGGCCTGCTGGTTTAATGCTGGCTGGTTACTTGAGATCTTCTGGGTTTTAAAGCAGATGTTCTGATGAGAAACGTGTAGACCCTGAGAGGAAGGTCTGAGCTATGCAAAGGGTGGCACAGGATGGGCAGCTGTGTGTGTGCTTAGCACTGAATGAATACTCCTGGTTAAAGACTGGAAATCCTGCTCTGGAAAGTAGAGAAACAAACTGCTAAAAGCTGAAAGTTGCTGTCCAGAGTTGCTGTGTTTGTTGTGATCCCCTCTGCTCTGCGATGGCTGTGCTCTGTGCTTGCCTTTCTGCAAAGCCGAGTGGAGTTGTCCTGGTGGTGGAATGGAGCAGAACCTGAGGGGAGGAGCAGGCAGAAGGTATTGAGTGCATTGTCCAGCTCGGCTTCGGTTACAACAGAGCTGTAGAGCATATTGCTCAACAGGCTGCTCTTTAGGTAAGCATCGATTTTGCAATGCACAACTAGCAAAATTAAGCTGGGTAAATCACTGATGGGAAAACAAAGATTTGCTTTCTTTCTTTTTTTTTCCCAATGGCTTCTATCTGTGGATGAAAGCGAGTTTCAGAGCCCTGAGCTCTGGATATATGCTAACCACGTTCTCTTCTTCAAGCTGTAATTAAATTTTAAAATGGAGGAATGAGAAATCTGCATGCAGTGGACTCTCCTTGCACCACAAAGTTAAAATGCAGCCGTTGGGTCCTTCTCTGATAGCCTGATTGACTCAAAAAACACAAGGCGTGCACTTGCAGATGCCACATAGAAGAAGGCACTCAAACATGTGTTTAACAGCTCACTTGTTGCATCTCTGCCTGCTTAGAGCAGGTTTCTAGCCCTTGTTTGCTGTGATACCATCACTGGGGAGCAGCAGCAGCTGAGACCTGTGTGTGCCAGAGGAGATGCCCCCAGACTGAGGAGTGGGAGCTCTTTCTTGGAGGACAGCTGCAGTGGAGAGCTCCGTGTCGAGCCTGGTGAGATAGGCGCAGAAAGGTTTTGCTCCCCTCTAAGGGGGTGGAGAAGGAAGCACATCTCTCAGCATTTCTTCTCGCTGGAGGACTGGTGTCAGCCGTAGGTGTTCCAGCAGTGAACACGAGCCCTCGGCACGCTGAGCTGTTTGTCACGTACCTTTGACCACCTCACCCACTGATCTCTGCCCGTGCGCGGCTATTCCTGGAGCTCCCAGCCATCACCAGCACGCTCTGTCTCCGGCAGCGGTTCCTCTCCTCACTGCCAATGGGAATTTTTTTGCTGTCTTAAACAAATGAACCGCTTCTCTTGACATTTGGGGTTGCTTCTGTACAAGGCTGTTGAGGCAGAGTGGTTGCCAGCCCTGCAGAGCGGGATGATCCAGCCCTACAGCACCGAGACGAGAGAGGTCTGCAGCTTTGTATGCACTGCGCTGTGCCTGCTTCCAGGGCATGTTGTAGCTGTGTCCTCTGTGCAGAGATGCAGAAAGGTAAGGGTACATGCAGAAAATAACACTGTTGATACACAGGTAATGGCTTTAAGAGAAGTAGGACTGCCTTTTTGGAAAGTGGGATCTAGGTAGAAGTTTGCTCTAAAAATTCCAGAAGAGCAGTGCAGATATTTTCAAACTGGGATTTCCAGCAACTGAAAGTGGGAAAACTGGCTTTGTGCTCTGTTTAAGCTGCAGGAGAACAGTGTGGGAAGAGATTACTGCTCTCCTGTTCCTGGATGCAGCTGCCTGTGACAGCCTCACAGCTGTATTTCCGCACATCTTCGCAAAGCTCACCTAGAGTTCCAAGCCACAGACCTTGCAGCTGCTAACAGCTCTGCTGCCTGATGGCAGCTGCTGTATTGACAGGCACGTTTCTATCAGGGGAGATGCTGGGGGGAGTTGAAATGAGCAAGAAACAACTGTTTATGTAATCCATGCTCTATAGATCAGCGGTGGCGAAAACAAATCATTTACATCCGTGGTGCTGCTGCACCTTGGGCTGTGCATGGCTGCAAACAGCATCATTGCAGGGAAAACAACCCAGGTTGACCGCCTCTGTGCTCTGCAGGTGTGGGCACGGGTTGGGAGCTGATCCTTGAAGGGAGAGTGGTTTCCACAGTGGCACAGGTCTCGTTGCTCGCATTCACTTCTTAAATAACACCTCCTTCCCTTTCCTTCCCTTAATTGCCGAATAGATCATCTTTATTTCTCAAATACCCATCAGCCAGAGCTCCCAGGGGATTCCTGTAGCTGCTGGTTCCTCGTGCATCTAGAAGACTCTCACCATTCCGTGTTACTCAGGGCTGGTGACTTAGCACGACTGAAGCTGCACGTGTCAAAAGCATGCTTGAGGTCAGATCCAGAGTCATATATAGACATGGCAGTCACTTAACAAGCTTATATCAGATGAATTTGTTGACAGGTGTGCAAAAAATAAACTAGTACGAGGAGTTCCAGCTGCGAGGAGCAAAGAGGAATCGAGGTATTGCGGCATTGATGGCCATCCCTGATTTCTTATTGCTTCACCCTATTTTTCTGCATAGCCTGGTAACTCATTACACAGACGGCAGGGCTTTCTTTTTCCTCGGTCACACTGTGAGCTTTTACAGCCAGATGAAGATACTGGCAGCCGTGTCAAGGCCTCTGCGTGCGCTCGCTTCCAGTAAAGGGGAATGCTTTATTTCCCGTAATTGGGATTTGGGGAGCTCTTAGGTGAGCATTTCCATTGGATTGGGAAGTCCAGGGAGGTCTGTGCTGCAGGTTCGACTGCCTGCATTCTTCCCTTCCCAGCAGGAGTCTGGGGATTTAGGGAAAACAAGCTTCCTTGCTGCGGCTGTTATTTATTATTTCTCCCATCGAAAGTCGAGGTTCTCTAACATCAGAGAAAGGAGATCGAACAATCTGTTGCAGGTTTTGATTTCGTTCTTTCAAAATCCTTGAAGGCACTCCAACACCAATCGTGCTTTACATTTCTGAAACAACATGCTTCTGCTTTGGGTTTGGTTGTTTGTAGCTATGGATGGGAAGTTCTTCCTGAGGTATAAGCACGGTTTGTCGCTGTGTCTCTTCCATCCATCACCTTATCTGCTGTTCTCACGTGGCTCTGAATGCCCCTCGTTCTGCTCAATGTGTTCTCACTAATTCCTAGCGCTAATATAGGGAAGTCAAGGAGCAAACACCCTAAAAGAGACCTGCCCTCTGAACGTACCTCTCACAGTTACGTAGCACTCTGTGTAGTGACTTTGGGTTGCAAATGTCTCCGTTATTCACAAGCAGTGAAGCTCTAAGAGCTACCCAGGTCATTCCAAACAATAAAACCTCCAACCACATTATTCTCCACGTGCTGTAGTTTGCTGCCTTTTTATTTCATTTTATTTAGCAGTTGAGATTGGAAAAAGGGGGAGGTCCTTAGAGAGGAAGGTAGGTTATTACTGTACAATATTTAAAAACAGGAAAAGCTCTGCTAGAAATGAAACCTTTTTGAAATAAACAGGGCAGCTCTTTTTCCCACTTGTCAACTTGTTACCGTAATCTGTTTACTAATTGCAAGCTGTTTTGGGTTGTGAATGGTGCTTTTGGAGCCTGCTGTAGTGTGCATAGAAGTGCTCTCCTGATAGGAGCGCTGGGATGCTGGTCCTGTCTGGAAGGCTGTGCTGGGAGGACTGGAAGGCATGGTGTTCTTCAGCTGTGTTTTACAGCTCTGCTATGAGCCTTCAAGAACAGCTCAAATGCAGGAGGATTAATCTCAGACTGCATCGTGTTGTTTCTGTATCAGTTAGCAGCTGCTCTGCTATGGTGCTGCAGGTCCTCACTATACTCTGGTTCCTCAGAGGGAGCCCAAGGTACCACCGAGCCTCTGAAAAGTCTTTAAAAGAGCCGCTGGACAAAGGAGAAAACAAATGGTGTGATAATAACCACTTGGATTTGGAATGCCATTGGGGGTGATACTGTGCGTAAGTTGTGTTTCAGACTGGGGATGCCCACCAGTATTGCTTTCAGTGTGTTCTTGCTGTTATCCTAAGCTATAAGTCATAATTTTTGTGATAAAACAATACATCCTTCCTCCTATGGCAGTTATTTTCCGCAGTAGTTAATCCTGATTGTGAAAAAATCCATGGTGGTGGATGTATGAAGCATAAAACTTCCAATGTGCAATATTGGGGAGAAGTGACATACAAGGAGGTGATGGAATTGCTTTGAAATAGTGTTTTTTGGTCTCGTTTACAGGATGTCAATGGATGCTTACACGTGCTTCACAGCAGGGAAAAATGCTTTGTTTTTAATTTTAGCCCCGCTAATAAACTCTTGTCATGGATGTCAGTGAAGAAGAAAGCAAGCTTCTAGAGCTGACTGTAGGTCGTCATTAAAGCCGATTCACTGCACCAAGCCAAAAACAACACAAGCTTCAGTTTCTGGACTTCCTAAATATATTAGTCACACTGATGTTTCCTTAAGCCCTGGCCCCAGGAGCTGTAGAAACGTTCTGCAGGGACCATATTGGAAAGCAATGATGTGTTCCTGTCTGTCACCTTGTCCTGCCTCACGCGGCGTGCTGCTGCTGCCCTCTCCTCTATTTGAAGAGAACTCGCTTTGGCTTCCAGCTGCTGACACTCGCAGACAGCTGCTGGTAGCATCCTGCTGAAAATCCCTTCCTCTCTTCCCTTGGCCAGCGCAACAAGAGGCAATCTGTTGTTTGGAGAGCACAGCTGAAGGCGCAGCCTGCCAGGTTGTTGGGCAGCAGTGTAACAGGACACAAATCCTGCCGTGGCTGCACGGGCGCTCAGCGGTTCAAATGGGAACTCAGCGCTACTCTAAAAACAAACAAAAAGAAAACAACCATAAAATCTTGCAATCAATCAGATTACTTACTAAAAAGCAGAGAAAGGGGACTTTCGTGTGAGCATAGATGGGAGGCCCTAACCTTAAAGCTACCAGTTCTGAGGCTGTGGGAACTCTGTGGAAGCGGCTTGCTCCAGTGCTGTTCTTCCGCAGCACCTCTTTACCTGCAGCCATGCTGGCTGAGGGGTCACTGGAAATGCATGAGCTGCCAGAAGGTTTTTAGGCACCACTTGTTCTAGCAGCTGTAATACCTGGAGCCTCGAGGCTGTTCAGCTCTGGTGGCTGTGTGTTTGACAGAGTGCTTAAAGCCAACGTGGGACCGCGTGTGTTTATACCGAGAAACAGCGCGATTAGCTTCTTAATTTCCTTTCCAGCGACGTGCTGCTGTGCTTCATCAGCTAATTTCATTAGGGTTTTGTGCTTTAGGTTGCGTTTGTTTTTAAATGATGACTAAACCAGAAACTGAGGAGGGCTGGCCACTTCGGTGTTGCGGTGCTAAATGTGCTGTAATTCACTCTTTTGTGATGTTTGTCTTTCTGACAAATTTTCTCCTGCGTTTCTGCTCCCCTCTCCCTCTTTCCATCTTGGTGAGTAGATCCCTTGGTTCCTGTGTGGGTGGGAAGGCTTCTTTAGGCTGGTCCCAGCTGTGCTAATGGAGGTGTCAGACTGCAGTGCCGTTGTATGGGAGCTGTTGAGTCACAGCCTGAACCACTGATTGAGCACCTGGGGAAAGGACGGGGTCAGCCCTGGGAGCACAGGTGAAGGCAGTTCAGCTTTGTGACCAGAAGGGATGGAGCCTGACTGCATCTCTCTTAGACCTCATTTAAGGGCTGACTGCTGCTGTATGCTCTTCCCTCCTCCACCAGGCTGGTCACTTGATCGTAGAAGGAGATGAGGTTGGTCAGGCAGGACCTGCCTTTCGTGAACCCATGCTGGCTGGGCCTGATGTCCTGGTTGTCTCATACGTGCTGTGTGATTGCACTCAAGATGATCTGCTCTGTGACCATCCCTGGCACCCAGCTCAGGCTGATGGTCCTGTAGTTCCCTGGATCTTCCTTATGACCCTATCCTCTGTATTCACGTGGAGGAAGGGAAAAGGAGAAGGAAGCAAAAATATCTACCATAAAGGAAAAAGGGAGTAGTCTGCAACCGGGAATAGAAAGGTCAGAATGCATGGCTGGCACTGCGGCAACTGTGTCCAACTGGGGTGTGGTTACGGGCTATCCCTGAGCTCTGCTTGGATTATGCCTTCGCTCTGTTCAGTGCATTAATATTCCCTGCCAAGCTGCAGGGAAGCGCAGCAAAATGGCTCTTGCACACACTATGCTTGGAGATTTATTATGATGCTTTCTGTTACCTAGGAAAATCCAAATCGTGTCCTAGAGGGGAGTTGGGGGACTAAAAATGACGTTATGGAGAGGTCTGTGTTGGGCTCTGCCTCTCACGGTACGTGCTGAGCATTTGAGTGCATCAGCAAGTTTGTCCACATGCTGTTTTTATGCGAGCGTTACGGTCTGACAACTATGAATCACCCGCTCAGCTCTTGATTTGCGTCAATCAAACCACATTTAAGAGAAGCTTTGTTCGCTCTTGGGATCACAAGACCCAGGCGAGTGTGTGAGCGATGGCTTCGAGCAGATTTCTTTGGAATGGAGGCTCAGTGGTGGGTGCTCAGGCTCTGGGGACGGAGCTGTGGTTGTGGTGGGAGATGGAGAGCTGCCATTCTCTCCTACTGATGTGCTGGGTTATCTCTGAACTCTTTGTCAGTTTGGGCGTAAATTGGAGAGAATTATGTACCCAGGTTTTGCTGTGTGTGGTGGTTGTTTCTTTGGTTTTGTTTCTTTCCCCTGAGGTCACTCTTCAGTGTTCTCTCTAAAAGGATATAGGTTTGTCTTTACATTCAGTAGTTTGTTTGTAAGATAAGAAGGGCTTCAATGAAGCTAAGCTTGTTAGAATCACCTTTCCGCATCTCCAAACATGGGAGTCCTTTCTTCCAGAATTCTCTCTCTACTTTTAGGCAGTGAATCTGTGCTTCCTGACCTAGAAACTGGGACTGCAGCAGGACTGTGAGCCAGGCGATGCCGGAGCAGAGCTCCCACCTTGAAGCAATTTGCGAGCCCAGAAATAAATCTGTACGACAAACTCAGCCATGGGGTGGGAGACAACTTGGTGTTGCTGATGTGCAGGAACCCTTTTGCAGAGAGGCTAGAAAAAACAACAGTCACTGGATGCAGAAGTTTCCTCTGCCCTTCACAGTGCTGCTGTGCCCTGCTAGAGATCTCTCCAGCAGTTAGCAAGGAAATACACCGAGTTTTGTTTGTTCCCTTTGCAGCCCCTTGATGAAGGTACGCCTTCCAAGTTAGACACGCCAAGGTCTGCGCTGTCTTGTTTTGTGAAGTGTCAGTTCTCTTCCTTGGCTTAACCCCCTGCTATCGTTTCTGCCCTTGCAGATGACAGCAGCCATTTTCTCCCAGCCTTTAGAATCCACGTGTGAGGTCCGCCGCTCCTCGCTAGCTCTCATCATCCCCTATAAGCTCACTCTGCTTCCCTGCTTCCTCAACCCACCCGACCCAATTCATCCTCAGAACCTCTTGCTCTCCCCATGCTTGCAGCTCATTGAAGTCTTTTCTCCTCCTTCCCGTCCCCCTCTGGCACCGGTCCTTGTGCTCATCAAAACATTGATCTCATGGGCTGTAAGCTTGCCAGCATAATAAGGCCACTGCTCTTCCAAACACTTTTCTTTCCCCTCTTACAAACGGAGAGACAATATTTTTTTCTTCGTTGGACTTGTTCTCGGTGTTTTTCAGAATGAAATTAGGGGATTAATTCCCGCTTTCCTTCTGACAGCCATGGAAAAGAGCTAATTTCCCAGTGTCAGAATGCTGATCCTGATCTCATTCAGTTCCCGAAGAAAGTAATAAAATAACTATAGGAATAAATTGCTGTAGCAGATGCAGCATATGGGCGTATGGCAGTCTATTAATTACTCATACTCTACCCAACTTTTTAAATAAATCAACAAATGTTGATAAAACACTAGAGAGCATGCGGTGCTTTTTCTCCGCGTTTGACTCATCTGGACTTGTAAATATTAACTTTTAGCTGGTTTTAACTGTCCTGTTTTTGGACAGCCTTGGTGCCTCCCTATGGAGATAAACACCAGGACCTGCCTGCCTCTTCCTTTGGGCTTGGGGATGGCATTGGCTGCCTGTAGAGGGAAAGAAGATGACTGATAAGATGTAATTAGCAAATGCTGAGAGCTGCCAGTAAGCAGTTTATTTTAACCAACTCCAACCTCCGCCCTGAAACAAAACAAAACAACAACAAAAAAAAAAACACAACAAAAAACAAAAACCCCAAACAAACCAACAACCCACAAACATTAAAAAAAAAAAAATCCGAACACTTCTAAATGCTTTTACTTTCAACCTGCTTTCTCAGTTCATTACATCACGTATTTATGGCATAGCAGTTGTTAGCATCTCTACGATTACTTGAAGGCAGGGAGGAAACAGTCTTAAACTTTGCAGAGCGTTCTCCTGTTCCTAACCATTGTCATATTTTTCTTAAGCAATGGCCACCCCCATCCCTCCTCAGTGTTCTTACGCTGGTGGACTTGAACATGGGCCAAAGAATTGATCATGGTGGTGGCAGAGGGCTGTTCCATGCATTTACTGATGCTGGTGGGTTATACGACTGTGGAACTGGTTGGTTTGTTTTTTTTCTCTCTGCATTCTGTGAATAGAGACAGGAGTGACGTCCTTTGTGCAGTGAGCAGCCCAAAGCTGAACGTGGTGCTCAAGGCCTGGCCTTATCAGTGCCATCTAC
Source organism: Chrysolophus pictus (assembly GCA_037305975.1). Classification (NCBI taxonomy): domain Eukaryota; kingdom Metazoa; phylum Chordata; class Aves; order Galliformes; family Phasianidae; genus Chrysolophus; species Chrysolophus pictus. The sequence goes on along the minus strand of CM074582.1, from coordinate 36,164,896 downwards.
AAGGGGACGATGACTTCTGTCGTCCTGCTGGCTGCACTATTGGTTTTACTTGATTGAAGGTACATGGGAGGGGGTGTTTGGGGTGCGTGTGTGAACCGTATCTTTCTTTACTTGAGGTTTTTAAGTGAAAACTTCCTGTTCTGCTGTGCTAAAGGAGCAGAACTTTAAGAAGAAATCTTGGTCATTGTTTTATGACAAATAACCACATGCAGACAAAGCTTCTGTATAGCAGAGCTTTTGTATAAGAACTGTGTGGATAGATTACAGTGTTAGACCCAGGTGGGGCTTAGGAGCTCTTTGGGAAGGTGCCACAATCAGGCATCACGTGGGTGGGAGGCACTTGTTTCACCTGGTGCACGTATGGATTCCTTTCAGCTGGACGTTGGAAATGCCCTTGCCTATCAATCTGGCTGAGACAATCCCTCTTTGGGTCCCTTCTGAGTTCTCATGCAGGTTGTTGTGGATGCCCAGCAACCGTGTGGTTGGTCACAGCGCTCTCACTGACACTTGGCCACCTGTCCTCGCCTCTGATAAAGCCCAAGCACACTGCTCCTAACCAGGGAGTACTTGGTAAGGTGCCTGGGATGATGCTGCCATTAGGAGGGTATTTCCAGAGCTGAAAAGATCAACGGTCATCAGCTGCAGTGACTGAATTGTTTTTAAGCACCTTTTGAACTTTGATTTATGAACAACTGCATTTCGAAATTAGCAAATGGCTGCACTTAAGGCTAATGAGTGAGTTAAAGTGGAGGTGCTGCAAAAGGCTTTGAAGAAGCCGAGGCTGTTCTTGGACTTGGAAAAGGGAAAGCTGACAAAAACAGCATAGTGCAGGCTTGTTTTTATAAGGCTGCATGTGACCAGCTTGACGGTCTATCTCCAAATTTCTTATACCCACAGAAGCTTTGAAATGTTGAAGAATGCAGGTCTTACCCGGCAGCTGCTTGCTGATGGAGTGGGTTGTGATCCGGCCCACGAGTCCAGCAGCACGAGGGAGGGATCGGCCCCAGCAAGGGCCAGATGCAAAGGGGAGATGATGCACTCAGTCAAACCGTGCTCAAGTTTTGGCACCTTTGTGCCTCGTCTCCGTTTGGAGCTGTATCTGAAGCAAGCCGAGAAAGTAGGAGGGGAAATATTTCCATCCTGAACCAAAGGAAAGCTTTTGGTTGTAATTCAGTGGAAATTCAAGTTAATCTTTCTGTTCGCTTGAGTTCAGTGGAAATTATTAAATCCTCCAGGATATTGTTATTCTCTAGCTGCAGTTTGAAGATTTTTGGGATGTTTTCTCTCTGCTTCCCCACCTTTCTGAGTGCTTGGGTGGCTCGGCACTGTTTGAGCAATGAAAGGATCTTCTGTTGTGTGTGTTGTTTTATTTTAAACTCTTCGTAAATAGCACTCCTGGGCTCAGACCTGTCAATATGAAGTTAACACAAAATCCATCAGGCAGTTGCCACCTGTTTTATGGCGTTTTACTGGTGAAGTTAGGTTTTATGAGATAACTACGTAGCTTTTACGTGCTGGCGGCATAGAAGCTGTTGTCCTTCCAACTCTGAGTCCTGAGATATTTGATGTCCCTATGGATTCTTCACTCGGAGGGCAGTGAGGAGCTGGCAGCTGCCCAGAGCTGTTGCTGCCCCATCCCTGGAGGTGCTCAAGGCCAGGCTGGATGGGGCCCTGGGCAGCCTGGTCTGCGGGGACCTTTGACAACCCTGTAATAAAAAGGGTTTGCAGTGGGATTGCTCTCAATCTGGGTTGGAATGTTTTTTGTCACACGTAGTGAGTGCATGGTGCTGTGTGCCTGGCGGAGCCTGGTGATGCCTATGGAAGGCTGAGCTGTGGTGCTGCAGCACCAGATGAGTGCTGTGCCTCCTTAAAAGGGGAAATGCCCCCAGCAGGTAAACAAGAGCCTGTTTGATTGATCTGTGTGTTTCCAAACTGTGCGTTCAAAGTCCTTCTTTCTCATATATATAGCATCTCCTTTTGAGGACAGATAATAGTGCCCTGTGAGTTAAAAAAGCCACCATGCTGTAAGGCATTTACAATGGTCCTGGTGTCCTCCAGGACGGCAGGAGCTTGCTGGGTGCACTCATGGAGCAGCAGAGCTCCACCAGAAGGAGCCTTTCACCCCACAGGCTGAGAACAAACCCACTATGCAGTGTTTTCCCTCATCTTCTGTATCTGTTTGCGTGTCTGTGCAAACTGCAGACCAAATGAGCCCTGACAGAGTCACACGTGAAGCTTTTGGCTTTGGGGGTTGCTGCTGTGCCATGCACGCTTTATTTGTGCGTGTCTTTGCTTCTCTGTTTGCCTCCTAACTCAGGTAAAGTGCTTGTCTTCAAAGGGAATAGTACTGGAGCAAACCGCTTGCTTTCCAGCATTGATAAGCAAGGTGATTGCCTCACAGCCTGGGAATGACATCCAAAATAATGGAGCTGTGTGCTTTTTTAGTCTGCTTTAATCATTAGCACGGCTTAATTGCAGGCATTCTCTTAAAGACTGACAATGAATCATACGTCAGGGTTTAACTGCAGCCCGACTTTCTAAATTCTCCTGCCTCCCAGCTCCTTGCATGAGTTCATTGCCTGCTGTGGAGGAGCTGTGACTTAAACCCCTGCACTTTGCAACCTTACTCACATTTACTACATCGCACGTAGCGCCCGACGAGCCTCATTCATTAGGAGCTGCTTGGCACGTGGGGCTGATGCACGATATTCTGGTAGATAATGGGCTCAGGACACTTGAACAGAATGCTGGCTTCTGGAAACCTCAGCCCTCAAACTGAGCACTGCTTTGCATGGAGCTGCTTTCCTTGGGATCTCAAGGATCCCATGCAAGAGCAAACAGCTTTGTTCCAGACCGTGTGCATTGCAACACGAGATGCAGCTTTGGTTAGAAAGAAAATGAACATGTATTTTTGTGGCTGGTTTTTAAATCTTCCACTGGCACAGGTTGTGCAGAGAGGTGGAGACACCCAAGGTCAGGCTGGATGGGCTCTGAGCACCTGATGGAGCTGTGGGTGTCCCTGTGCACTGCAGGGGAGTTGGGTATTCAGAGATTCCTTTTGACTCAAACAATTCAATGATCCCATGATTCAAACACCACCTCTGTGGGTTTAAGTCTGCGGTGGCCTAGGCTGAGTGTGGGGATGCTACCAGAGAAATGCTGATAGTGAGCAAGCTGGCAGCCCCAAGCAGCACTGTCAGGGTGTGTTTCTAGCTGGCTCTGGCTCGTTTCCCATTTCTTGATACCTTTCTCGGAGTCTTCCTTGTCTCACGTTCCAAAGTTCTTCCCAGTACTCAGCCCTGTTAAGGCACTGAGCTGTCTCCTCTGCAGTCAGCTATCAATTTCTTTTCTTTCTCTTTACCTTTTTGCAGGATTTTTGTGCCTGACACTGGTCAATAGGTTTTATTGATGGAGACGAGATGAACAGACTGCGTTTCAGTAGTTTAGGAATAATTGCTGAAAACACAGGCGAGTATTTCTGATTTTGTACAAAGGTGCTCTGTGTGTACCGTGCCATGTACAGTGCTGGTAATGAGATGTTGGAGAACTTTTGGGGTATGAGAAGAAATTGTGTGGGTGTTAGAAAGGAGCCCCGTGCTTTGCAGGATGCTAAAACTCCAAGAGAAGTGGCGTGTCTGGGTATGGGGATGTGTGGGAAGATGCTTGGGGATGCTGCTTAACCCATCTCTGTTAACATATCCCATCTCCTCCTCGTCATAACCTTTATTTGCAGCAGTCAATGTGCTAAAGACTAAAGGATATTAAAAAAGCTTTAGCAGTCAATTAGTAAGATTACTGGCCAAGAGGATTTCTCCCCCTAACGAGAGAAGTCTGTCATGCCATAAATTCTATTTCGTGTTCTTAGTAGCGTTTTTGGATGTGGGTGCTTTAGGATCGAGGAGACCTGGTTTGGGTGATGCTTTGGGTAGCTGAGCCCAAGGGTAAGGATTGTGCATGTAAAAAGGGTGACCGTACCTGGAAATGGAGCTGGGAATCTGGTTCTGCAGTCCTGTGCAGGTAAAGTCAGTAAGGCTGTGCCCACAAGTCCTGTGCTGGGGGGGGGGTCAATGTTTTAGTACAACCAGACATGCCTGCTAAATAAATATGGCATCTGCAGAACAAAAGAAAAGCAGTATGAGAAGTATCCTACCAGGTGCCTTGTGTGTACTGTTTGTTTTTTTTTTTTTATTTGAATTACAATTGATGGTCTTATTACTATTTTCATTCTTAATTTGGTGAGCTGTTTGCAGTACCCCCTAACACCGACTACTGAAGCATCTTCATTTTGTGTGGGCGGACGTGGAGATCTGTTTTCCATCTTTCAGAAGATTCCAGCCACTGAGGTTGCTTTTTTCATTCACTTCTCCCTTGTTTACTGGGGTATTAGCAAACTGCAACGCAAACAGTGTGTGTTTTGCCCTAGGAAACAGCAGCAGTCCAGTCACCATTCCAGAAATTCCTCTCGGTTCATTTTTCTCTGTAACAGAGCTTGCAGAGCTGCTGCACGTTGTAAATGTGAATCTGAAAAGGTCAGTCCCCAATGTGCTGGAGACGGGGATACGGGATGACAACAGCGCAGTGGCACGGATGAATTTTAAACTGTAGATTGAGAACAATATGTTCAGAGAAAGCTCTTCATGTACATGCCTTGGGTACTGAGGAGTGATTGGAGGAGCGAGGACTTCTCCAGCGTTACTCAGGGATTTCTGAACTGAGGGCGAATCGAAAGGCCAGATCCACAGCTGGGGAGGGGAAGGAACTGTAGGAGCTGGGGCTGTTCTTTGCTTCTGTTTGCTTTGCTGCTGGGATCCCATTGGCAGGATAAGCGGCACGTTGAGGGGTGTTCCTGTTGGTCTAAGCTGTGTCAGATGCTTTGAGCGTTGGTGCAGAGCTTGCAGCTGGGGCTTGGCTCTTGTTCTTTAACTATTACAAGATGGGATTACATGTTCAGGATAACCACACGCGCTGCTTTGAGAAACCAAGGAGGTGAGCGCTGCGCTGGCAGCAGATGCCCCAGGCAGGCAGAAGCCAGCAGCTCCTGTCCTCCAGCAAGCACAGGGACAGCCCAGCCCCTCCAGCAGGGGAGCAGCAGCCACATGGGATACTGATGTGCTATACCTATAGACCTTAAATAACAGCTTTCCTCCTTACCCGAGCAGCCCTGAATCTGTTTTGTGCCTTTCCGAAATGTGAAATCACCCCTGGGCCGTTCAGCTGCTTGTGAGGCTGTGGCACAGCTCTTGGTGGCATTGCCTGCTCCGCACGCTGCCTGGTCCATGGGACCAAAGCCCAGCAGCTCCAGGAGCAGAGCGTTGTGTGGCCGTGCTCACCTTGTTCAGCAGCACGGTGAGCAGTTGGCTTGGGTTTCCCCACACCCCCATTTGCTGAAGCCTTGATTTTTCAGATACTTTCTGATTACTAAGAATGATGAAACTTCTTGGCATAGTTGTTTTGACAAGCAGCCTTATTGCATTGCTTGCAACTCTCAGTCTTTGCTTTATTTAGCTGTGGCTTTGAATTTCCTGCTTGCGGTGGGGCCTGTGTTTGTTAATTCCCCATAGCTCCAATAGTGGGCCTGCCTTTCCTCTAGCAGCTCTCAGGTTCCGTGCAAGCTGCCTGCTGGACTCTGCTTGGCCAGCTTGTGCAGCCCAGAGCCTGGTACTATCAGTGCCATCAGTCAGCATTGGGTTCTACTGAAGTGTGGAGTGAGCTTTTAAACTAAAACATCAGTAATGTGCCATGATCATATGGGAAATTCTGTTTTGAAACTTAACATTCATTTCATTTTTGGAACTAGCTTCTTATTGTTGTCTTTCATTTTTCATTTACCTTTAAGGCAGCATCCTAGAGGGAATGGCAGGAGGGCTGTAAAGGCCCCTGGGACAACCTAACGAGTCCTTGCCTGGCACGCAGGCTGTTGTGTCTGCTCTTCTGGACTTTCAGTGCATTCTTTTGCATGAAGTTTGGGTTGGTTCCAGTAGGTTTTGCTCCGTTTCTCTCATAATTTCTCTGCTTCTGAAGGTGAGTCATGGCAGTAGAGTCTTTGGTTGAGAAGGAGATCAGATACCCAAGCACGCAGCTCATATTCCATTTCTGTAACATCTGTAGACCTATACAGGTCCAGGCCCTGGCACAGGCTGCCCAGAGACGCTGTGGATGCACCCATCCCTGAAGGAGGCATTCAGGGTCAGGTTAGATGGGAGCCTGATCTGGTGGCAACCAGCCTACAGTAGACGGCTTGGAACTGGATGGTCTGTAGAATCTCTTCCGACCTTTCAGATACTTTCCGAGCATTCTGTGATCTATTTTTTAAAGAAAACGTGTTTTTTCTTTTGTAATACACGAGAAACATTTCATCATGCAGTCACCTGGTTCTGTGTTCAAAAGAATCCCCGTGGATTTTGGACTTCACCTTGACGTTAACAGTCTCCTGAGTTTTCTTTCTATGTCATTACCACGGTCTCTGGACAGACCTTGAGCACTATGCTCCTGCAGGTGCTGGTGGCATTTACACAGATGCAATCTGTAGGGTTGTTTGCTGCTCTTGATTTTTAGTCCTCTGTGAGATTTCATGTTGCAAGTAAAAGCTTATGGGCACAAAAGGAACGACCGAGTAATACTTGTTAATATGCTCTTATGTTTATTTTGTCCTGTTTATCACGGAAAATCTGGCACAGAATATAGGTGTTGTGAATTTCTCTTGGCACGTTTTGCTGTTAAAGTTAGCACTCATTCCCCTTATTTTGAAGCCATTGAACATCATCAGGCAGGTGAGCCTACTGTCACGTGTGCTGTTGGGCTGGAAGCTGAGCCTGTGCTGGTCGGGTAGGGAATGGAGACTTAGTATGTCTAATGGTTTTCCCATGTGGGGGAACCCATTCTGCAGCTCTCAGTAGTCCCTTTGGAATAGGGAATGACACTGAGCTATATGTTGAGCAGAGCGTGGCTACACCTCTGTAGCCTGAGCTGTTGGCTCAGTTGAGTCCATATAGGAAGGAATAATCCTGAGCTTCCATGAAGCCATTCTAGAAGTCAATACACGATGCCAGCGTGGGTGAATCCTCCAGTTGCTCATCGCTGTAGTCAGCTGGAGGTGATGTTCCTTTAGCTTCATGTTCCCCTGTGATTGCACACCTCCAGCTGACTACAGCAATGAGCAACTGGAGCAGTGCCGTTTTATGCAGGCTGGAGGAGGAAGGATCACCTTTGCAGCCCTGCTACCAAGAGCCTGAGTTCATTCTGAACTTATACAAAGCTTGGTGCTTTGGGTTGACACCAACCCAATACTGAGTACTGCTTCCACATGTGGAGTCTTCAGTACAGGGGAGTTGTGGAGCTGTTAGAGCTCATCCAGAAAAGAACCACAAAAATGCTCCCAGGATTGGAACACCTCTCCTACGAGGACAGGCTGTCTCTTGTCACAGCAGGGTCTGTTGTGATAGGATGAGGGGAAATCATCCTATCACAGAGGAGAGATTTAGATTGAATATAAAGAAAAAGTTTTTTTACAGCGCAGGCACTGAGGCGCTGGGGCAGGTTGCACAGAGAAGCGTTGAATGCCCCATCCTTGGAGATATTCAAGTCCAGGTTGTATGGGACTCTGAGCAACCTGATTGAGGTAGGTGTCCCTGTTCATTGCAGGGGAGTTGGACCAGATGGCCCTTAAAGGTTCCTTCCAACTGAAACTATTCCATTCTATTCTACTTGGCTTGAAATCTGGGCTTGCTCCTGAACAGATCCAGGGTTTGAAATTTCTGCTTCAAAAATTGCTTTTCTCATGTTACTCTATTTAGTTCAGTGCAAATGCCCACTGTTTACCCAAATGCTCACCTGTGTCCCAGTGTCCTGCTGATGTGAATTTACTGCAACATCCCATCTCAGTGGAGCGAGAGGAGCAGTGTTTCCTGTGAAGAATGTGGAGAGCAGAAGGGATCACGGCAGCAGAAGAGCCTGAACTTGGCAGTAAGTCAGAGCTGGAGGCATGCAGGATTAGGCCATTGGTACCATTATAGGCAAAGATCAGAGCTGCTAAAAATGCAATGTAAAAACATGAAGCAGCATGCTGCTATTTGCGTCCTACAGAAACTCTCTGTGCTGAGATCTTGTGCCATTTCAGCTGGCTTTGGGGCCCGTTATCAGGCTGGGGGAGCACACGTGCTGGTGATTAATGCAGTAAAAGAAAGTATGAGATACTCTGGGAGTGGCTCTTCCATTGCTGAGACAGTACTGAAATTCATGCAGTCCAAAAGGTGCAGTAATGGTTTTGATGGGATTTCTGCCTTTCTGGCAATAAATGAAAGGCTTGTCCTTGCTGTCAACATTACGGTGACAGCATCCATCGAGTGTCCTTTGCAGTCCTCCTCTCATGTGAGCACAGACACATTGTTACACATCTAATTGGTTTTCTCTATCTCCATCCAGTTCTCTGCACAAAGCACGGGTCTTCCTGGCTCTAGGATGGTCATTTCCACAAAAACAGCCTCGTTTGAGTATTTTAAAGTGAGAGTTTGCTGTTGAGTGGCTCTGATTGCCGCATCCTTACCGTCTGTTAAAAATAAGCTCTCTTCCTTGGCGCTTTCCTTGGGTTGGTTTGTTTATTTTTAGAGCAGATTTGGAATATAGCATGAAAAATGGCCAGCGGCTCCTTCACTGCAGTGCTTGTGTCAGAGCAGTCTCTGGGCTGGATTCAGGATATCTCAATCACTGGCATCCAAAACCCTAATCCCAGAGCGGTACACAATGGCAGATGGAAATGTGTCATTTAGTTCTGTTCTTAGCAATTAAAAACCCAGTGATTAGTGGTTGCTCCTTCTACCTGGGCTGTTACTTTACATGCTCGTGGTGCCACAAGTCTTCGTGCTGGAGCATGTCTGGTAGGTGCTGCTTTGGTCTTCCGCAGGAGTGAGCAGAGGGAATTATCTAAACTTTATACACCAGTTTCTGAAATTTTTATGCACACCTCTTGGAATTATGAGTGGAGCAAGCAAACAAAACTTGTCTCTTGTCTTGTCTTTTAAGAAGAGGGATTGCATTTTAAAATGCTAACATTTTTTTCTGCATACATCTTCAACCTGCCTACGGTTCAGGCTGCTGATAAGCATGCTTGGCTCGGCTCTGGTCCTTAAAACGTTTGACCAAAAGGATTGCTTACTGGTGAGGGCTGTTCCTGAGTTGTGTCAGCTGGATGTGTTGTGAAACCAGCAGGAGCTGGGTCAAACAAATGGTGCTGCTCTGTGTAATACAGCCCAGGAGCTGTGCAACCTCTCGGGGTCCCTCAAGCTTCTGAAATAGCTGCTCCCTAGGCAGGAGATGCATCCAGTCCAGCTGCCCTGGGCTTACTGCTTGTGCCTCCGTGCCTTTGGCTGGAAGCTTTCTCAGACCCCTGCGGGATGCTTTTACCTGGGCTGGGAGATGTCTTTACAGGTGTTTTTGCTTCTGTTTTTTCACCAAGAAAGGCTTGGTGGAGCACAAGGCTGCAAGCTCTCTGATTGCTGGGCACGCTGACAGCTGCCGGGGACCCTGCAGCTCCATCAAACCCAAGTCCTCTGTTTGCTGACGGATCTGTTTCCATGTCTTTGTACTTATTTTCCTCAGTGAAGAATTCTTTTTTTCCTCTGCTCTTTCCAGTTCTGCCATGCACCCAAGGAGCTGCAGCCTGTGAGGCGGGGGAGCATCGGGTTAGCAGCTAGCAAGATCCCATTGCCAGTGTCCAGGGACCATCAGTTTCCTTTGCCTCCTTTCTCCCTGCCCTCTGCTCCATCCAGGAATTTTCCCCAGGTTCTTCTGCTTGCTGAAAGTTCTGGTGTCATGGGTTGCTGAGGAATTATTATTGCTTCCCTTTACTGCTGGAAATGCTCAGAGCCTTTGGATACAGATTGCCATGGAAATAGTTTCATGGACAAGTCCTGTGTGGTGTGGGCTGGAAGAAGGAAAAAAGCCCGTGCTGCTTTGTGCAAGTAGAATACCATCCATTCCCTCTTTAAAGAGACAAGCTTTTTTCCCCACTAGCAGCTCGTTAGCTTGAAGACAGTGCATGCAATACAACTCCTTAGTTTACTTCTTCAGGTGAGCAAATTTATGCTGGCCAAGGCAGGAATGAAAGAAAGAGTTAAGAGGGTGAGCTGAGTTTTGCAGTACGTCTCACTCTTTCTGGTTTTGCAGCTTGTTTTGGGAGGCTTCTGAATACGAAGCTGCAGTTGCAAACAATTCTATCGTGGCTTATGAGTTTTGCAGCACCCAGTGTTTAAGGCAGGTGTCAGAGCAGTCAATTTGGTGCAGGCTTTCTTTCAGGGCTGGGATGGGAGCATGTGGATTGGAGCTGGAGCCCCATTGGAACCTGTGGAAGACCCAGGCTGTCCTTCAGCTGGATTTCTTCCTGACGGTGTATTCACCTGGTGAGAAGGGAAATTGAAGCCGGTTGTTCAGCCTTCCCTCGTGCCTTTGTAAGTGCTTCCTAGGTTTCCTTCTGCTGAGAATTGGTGATAATTTCAAGGTGATTTTTTTTTTTTTTTCCCTCTCTCTTCACTTTTGTGTCGCCAATCATTTTTGAAAACCTGCTTAAACATTAGTTGTGATAGAGGAGGCATTATATCTGTGAATTCGTAGCTATCAAACGTGAATTGTTACGCTCTGAATAGTCGGTGATTGTGAGATGGCTGGGAGCCAGCAGCACCTCTCCTGCTGCACGGGTTCTGCTTTTCTGCTGTGCTGGAGCTCGTGGCATCTGTCTCAGCACATTAAGCACCTTGCGTTGGCAGTGGGGATCTCCTGTTGGAATATTGGCTTCATCTTCCTGTATCTAGCTAGGATGGAAAGTTTTGCTCCCTTTCGGTAACAAATCTGCATTAAAACTTAAGAAGTCACCATACAGTTAACAGGGAAAGCTTTGCAGAACGGCCCGCGAAAGAAATGCTTGGCTGAACTTCTGTTCCATATTTAAGCTCAGTACTTGGACTATGCTAATTTCTTGAGGACAGTCACCTCTTCAGATGGCAGCCCCCTGCAGATGGCGGCAGATTGCACCCTCCTCCCCTCCTGCCAGCAGTGCGTGCTCACTGGCAGGGTAAAAGCAGGAGGGATGGAGCTATCCGTAAGGGCTGATGAATCTCTTGCCTGCATAATCAAAGCGCTTCGTGCCAGGGAAAATATCTAGGCATATATTTATAGTAATAAACAGTGTAGTCTCAGCTCCTTCATTGCAAGCAGGGATACTGCTGTTCCACCCAGTCTGTGAAAGTAAAATCTACTTTTAGATACTTTGAAATGGTAGTCTTTTCTTTTTTCTTCTTCATTTTTCTGGGATTTAAAAATATCTGAATTGCAAATCTTAGAAATCTGAACATTAATTGGCACTAAGTTGTTACGGATGGATTGTCTGAAGCCGGTAGGTAGCAGCGTGGTGTATTCAGGAACGGGTATCGTGGGGCAGTTTTCCTGATGTCTGCAGCTGACAGTAGCTGACCTCCCATCGGGTTGGGCTGGGATAACGGGGAGATGCTGTGCCAAGGTACCAGGTTGGCTCTGCACACAGCTCTTTGTCTGAGCCATCAGTGTCAGGCACCAGCGGGATCTGGCAGCCTCCACCTTGAGGACGTGGGCACAGCTACATCCCGGTTTCATTCCCCATGGAAATCCCGAGCTCCTGTCCTTCTGGAGCTCTAGGACAGCACAGGCAGGTGGGAGCGTTGGATGGATGGCTGCAGAAGAGAGCCTATGGGAAATGGTTGGGTAAGATAAGCCAAAAATAGAGCTGAATCTGATGCCACGCTTTCCTGGTATCGCGTGCTGGGCTACAGCTATGTGTATGAAATATAATAGCAGCCTCTTCTGCCTGTAATTCAAGAGCAGAACCGGCGGGTGTTTGGGCTGACCACGTGCAGAGGCGCTGAGTGTCACAGGGAAGCCGGGCCGCTCACGCACTGGGAATCAGAAGGGTGTTTGTGAAGAAACAAATGCTGTAAGTGGTGCTTAGCGCGGCTTAGGGTAGGCTGCGTTGGCTGGGTAAATGCTTGGTGTCAAACAGGAGCAGGTAAGCTTTCCATGCTTGGTTTTCCATCTTGCCTGGCTACCTGTATGACCGAGCGATCGCTCAGCCTGCCAGTGTGCGTGCAGTGAGTAGTCGGGGTGTAGGATGCTGCTTTGCTTCTCGTGCAGGAGCATGATCCAGCTTGTCCAGAATGGGTTGATTCCTGTTCATCAGTTGGTTTTGAAAATTGATACGGAAGAATGGAATGAAAAACAAGATGAAATATGAATATCTCACAGCAAGGCACTGGAGTAAGCAGTGGCAGTAAGAGGTAGATCACAGAACTTCTATCGTCTGGCGCTTGGCAAGTAGTGTATGGACACATCTGCAGTGGTCTGTAGACACCTCGAGGACCTCAGCGTTGCTTCACATCTTCGCTGTTTGGCTTCTAGGAAAGCTTCATGGCAATCAATTCAAGGTTGCTTTTCATGCTAGCTACTTGAATGCTGTTTCTACCTTAAGATTAACCATAGGGAAATCTGGGTTTCTCCTTGCTGGGTTCTGCATAGGAAAGCAGCGGAAACAAGACTCCGTACAAGACTTGCTGATGGTGTTTCTGTGCTGTGCCACTGGCAGTGGAAGATGGCTTACCCTGAGCATTAGAGCTAATAAAAATAAGAATAAAACAAATCCAACCCTACATAAACAGGACTGGATTGGCTTTCATCTCTGTAGGTAGCTTCTTCATTATGCTTGCAGGCCATGCATATTTAGAGCCCAACTCTAAAATACTTTTATTGTTTCTTCTGCTCTAATCCCTTGTTCTTCCTGTAGGTATCTGCAGCATTTTATTTTTACCATCCACCCTTAAAGTATGAGTAAACAGTGCTTAAATACTACGTTTATTTTTGTTCAATTCTATATGCTGTTGCGATGCAGTGGATTTTTATAGTAGTTGCAGTCAATTCCAATTGAAACCATAATTGGTATTTCTACTTGATAGCTGCTGTAAATCTCAAAGAAAGGAAGAGAAGGATGCTCTCATTTTGTTAGGCTGCTTCTCTTTCGGATGCACAGTGCATCTTCCAGCTCTCTGGGCTAATTAAAATGCCATTACAGTACATGTGGTGCTACAATACAGTCTAGGGAGACGTCCAAAAATAGATTCTTGAGTGCAGACAAATTAGAGAGGAAATATGCGCTGAGCATTTTCTCATAGGTTTAAAGAGAAATAATCCATTTGCTGCCTTAATTGCTTTCTTGTAAATGTTGAAGATTTTTTTTTTCTCTGTAAATTCCGAATGAGTAGACAAATAAATAATACATCCATGATAATTACTGTTCTCATTACTAATATTTTAACTTGTTGTTATACACCACAGCTGTTAATATGCAAGTCAGGATGTTTTAGCGGGCTGTGCCTAATGGTCGGGGGCAGACTTTGATTCCGAAGCCGTTCTGTTTTTGTCACCTGGCATCCCAAGGCTATGAGGTTAGCACATACCTGTTTTTAGCACTAGAGCAGTGCCTCTGAGCAGAACCCCACCCCCAAGAGGCAATGCAAATGAATACTGCTTGCAGGTTGTGTACAGCGCTGTGGTTGGGAGAGCAAGCGCTGTGCAAAGGGTCAGCTCTGCGGAGTGTGACAGTTGGTGCTGAGGAGGCTGTATGCAGGCTGTGAAAGCGGAATTTTGATTTAATTTTTATTTTTAAGCTTGCTTTAGGGCTGAATTAAAACCCAGTCTCCCAGGCAAGGGTCTGCATTAGTGGCTGGACCGCATTAGGTGAACTGGCAGGCACTGAGTTCGGGTTGTGTCCCTCCCAAATGCAGCTCTGTGCTCAGCCTGCTCCGTGCTGGGACTGAACGCATGCAAAGAGAAGCACAGCCAGGAATGCAGCCTGGGGCTGACTGTAAGCCCTCTGCATTTGCAGGGCAGCATGCAGATGGAGGGGGACCTGCCACCACCCTGCTTCTCTTCTTACAGGCTATGGATGTGGTGCTGGTCAGGCATGCTGAGCTCTTATCAAAGAATCATAGGTTGGGTTGGAAGAGACCTTAGAGCTCACCCAGTCTCAACCCCTGCTTTAGGCTGGTTGTCCCCGCAGATCAGGCTGCCCACGGCCCCATCCAGTCTGGCCCTGAGCACCTCCAGGGATGGGGCACCCACAGCTCTGGGCAGCAGTGCCAGCTCCTCACCGCCCTCTGAGTGAAGAATTTCTTCCAACATCTAACATAAACCTGCAGTTTTTAGTTTAAAATGGTCCCCCTTGTCCTATTGCTGTCATGTACAAAGTCGTTCTCCATCTTCAGTAAGGATGGATACGAGGCTGGTCATCTGCCTTCGAGCATTTCTGTGTGTTGCTGCATTTAAGCGTCTGTTGGTTGTACCTTAAAGCAGGATCCTTGTGGGCTTGGGGAGAAGGGGAATGGGTCTCTTCCTCTCCTTTGTAAGACAAGCTCACAACTGCTTTGCTAGAAAGCAGTAAAGAGAGCAAGGTAGCTATTTGCTCGATGACAAATATAAATTCAGGAGTCATTGATCCAGAAACATCCCTTCTCTCTGCAGAGACCGTAGCAGAAGCTGAATTTTAAATGTGGATGCACGCTCTTGAAAGGATGTGGTTGGGATATTCTCTTAGATGCCAACTTTTCTCAAGTGTTTTCTCAGAGGTTTCTCCTTGATTGCCTGCAATTCATCTTCTAAAACCAAGGGCAGTGCTTTTGCCGAGCAGGCTGTCACGTCTCTGAGTAATTACCTCCCGTGTCTTGCATATGTGCCTGCTAATGCATCCTGGAATGAACTTGTGTCTTCTGCATCGCTGCCAAGCGGTGGATTCTCAGTTTGCAAAGAGCTTCTTTTTTGTTGTATTGTTTCTTGGCCGGGTATTGCTCATCCTGTAATTCTGCGTTTAACCATTATTGTTATTTAGGTGGGAGGGATCTTCCCATTTCTGATCGAGCCTTGCACCCGTTCGCCAGCTTGTCATTGAATTCTTCTTGCCGTGCTCCCAAGTGTGACCTCTGTGGTGTGATGTCAGGTCTGAGATCTAAATGCAACTTTAATGCATTATCATTAAATAGTGAACTGCCACACCGTGCTGCGTATAATCCATCTAAAAGCAGATGATGACTGAATGGGCTTTTTAAGTAGATTTGTGCTTGCTTTAGGGTGATTCATGCAGACCTGACTTCTTTAATAACGTGCCCATTGAAACCTTTCAAAGTTTTTTATGAATCCTGGGTAAAACCCCCCAAAATACAAAGCAACATCTTTTAAAAACCACCGCTTTACTGGGCTGACACACTGACAACGCTGGGTAATTGCCTTCAGCTTCACCTCCGTCCATTGGCGGCACTAATTCCTGTGCTGCCACGTCCTTTCATTCTGGAAGACAGAAATAACTCCTATTTACTGTAATTGTTTCCCACCTTCCCTCAGAATCTGCCTTTGTGTCTCTTTAGGACTTTCCCTGTTCTCTGGGAGGTCTTTAAAGACAACTGGTGGTTGTTCATCACTTAGCTTGGGGAGTTCAAGTAGAGCAGGCTGATTTGCATCAGGCCTAAAGATCTGAATACTTGAAAAGCTATTTAAATGACCTTTTCCAGTTCTGCCCCGCATTTTTTCACTCATCAGAGTTAATTATAGGAAGGCTGCATACAGTTTTCTGGTGGAAGTGAACTGAGTGCTTCAGCCTTCTGTTTCGTTCATCATCTGCCCTTCTTTTAGTGGGGAGAAGGAATAAAGCTGCACTTCCCTGCCCTTGTCTAATCTGCTTTCACCTTGGATGTTGTTCTAGTTCATTTGGCTTCTTCATCTTTTCTGGAGGCTTTTATCCATGCAGGTTTCTCCCTGTTATTCTGTGTGTACTGTAGCCATCTTGTCTTTGTTTTGCTCTTTTCAACGAGGTTAAATCCTGCAAGCCCAGCTACTTCAGAAAGTGACCTGGATATATTTTAAAGTAACTCTTTGGAACGCTTCAGGACAGACTATGATAAAAATGAAACGTTCAAGTCCCCGTCATTGAATAATAGCTTCATCTCATTAATTAGTGAGTAGAATTACCCCTTTGAAAATGAAGCTGTGCTAAATCTCATCTAACCTGAGCCATCAGTGAGACGTGTGCCTCCTTGCAGACCTGCTGGATGCTGCAGCACATCTCCTTGTTGCCTGGCTTTGGGCTGGACGGTCTGCAGCATCACTTCTGGCATCTCCTGCATGCAGCCAGCCTGGGGTTTGTGTGCAGGGCTCCCACATGGCTGGGACAACTCGCTCTGCCTGGGGTGCTGCCTGTTAGGTGGAGTCATCTACGGCCCATTCAAGATTGCGTTTTCTTGGCATCTCTTTTTAGTATCTCAGGAAACACTTGTCTAGTAGAGAGACTGAAAGTATTTCGTAGGTAATCTGCTTTGTGCTACTGTGTGTAGCTGCTAGGTTGTGGCTGGTAGAAGTGCCGAGCAGTGATTGCACAGCTTGCCCTCTGTGCGTGTTCTTTGCTGCCCTTCTGCAGCAGTGAGACGAGCTGCTTCCCATCCCTGCCCAGGTTTTCAGCATTGCAGAAGCACCCTGTGATCCCCTCCAGGCAATAGCAAGGACAAAACTGGAGATCTGTGTGTGTGGCACAGATATTTTTAGCATCTTCTGTCTGTTTTTTTTTTAGTTCTGTAATTGCCAAAGCTGTCTCTAGAAATGCACGGTGAAGCTTCTAGAGGGTTGGAGCTGAATTCTTGGGGAAGGAGGGAGTGGGGGAAAAGCTTTTATTTTTGCGACAGAAACCGATGGTATTCAATTTGGCATTTGCAGACCCAGACCAATCTTTATCTTATTGCTTCCTCATAAGTATTGGCATAAAACATCATGCATTTCTTGATACACGGAAGTCAGTTATGTAGCAGCTGATTTAGGAGAGAGGCTTCGGTAATGGTGGTAAGAAGAAAACAGCACAGCAGTAATAGCAGATCGGATGCTTCATTAAATGCAGAGCTGTTTTGACTTTCTGAACAAACTGTTCACCCGTTCTCTTGAAATGGACCCTTTGCTTCTTGCAGGCTCTCTAGCTGGCTGTAGGAAGCTGAGCTGGTGGTGCATTATTTCTTGTGTCAGGCTGACCAGGTGCACGCTCTGGCTGTGAGCTAGCTCACCCCTCAATAAGTGTGCATGTTCAAACCCTGCTTGAACCTCTTTTATCATTACCGGTAGCCTAGGAGAAGAGGTGCTTGGTGCAAATATTTCCTCCTTACAAATGGAGCCTTTCTTTGTCAGTCAGTGTAGAGAGTACAGAACCTCTGTCTTGCCTGGTTTGATTATTTAGACTTTAAAACATTCGTGTTTTTCTGTGATTATCATTCATTTTGCAGCAGAGATCGAAGAGACTGTTGGTTTGGGTTTTTCAGTTAATTGAAAATGTAGATACTTCAATTCTTAGAATTAAAAGCAGACACGGCTCTTAAATCCCCACTCACCAACACACGTGTTGGTGATCTCTGATGCTCTGGTGACACTCAGCACACACAGCAGTGTGGGAGCGAGTCCACAGACCAAAATAAAGCCTTGTGTCACTTGGGTCTGCTCCGTGCACATCCCACTGCTTGTAGACACAGGGCTGTCTGCCCCAGCTGTGCTGTTGGTCTCATGGTAACAATCCAAAAGCAAATAATGTGTGATGGGAACAACCTGTTTTATCTGCAGGACAGTAATTACTTGCTTGGGAAGGAAAGCTCAGCATGGCTTGGTAGTTTGGTTCATTTACTTATTGCCTGGGGCAGCACCGGTGCTTGGGTGTTGGCAGTGGAGGCAGAGCCATGCAAGTGATGGAGAAGACCCAACCACTCTTTCTGTCCAGGAATCCAAACTGGTGCAAACAGGGAGAAGAAAACAAAGTGTGATTTGTGTTGTTTTCTTTTTTAACATTAACCAACAGCGTAACGTTTCATAGTACTGAACTTGGCTTTGACTGAGAGATGGGGTGGCTTCTTTGATGTCTGTGCAGACGGGGTTTGGCCTGATGGTATCTGTGCTGCAGCACGGTAACACATTAGAGGAGATCAAGTGAGACACAACTGCCAAAGGTGTGGGTATTTACAGTGGAACAAACCAATCTGAGACGGAGTATTCATAACCGAAGTACTGGAAACATACTGTAGTGAAGCATCACTTACTTGAATTTAGCATTTTTATGCTTCAGCTCCTATTGGGGGGGCAGAGGGGAGGGGAGTGGATGACTAGAAAATCTGGTCTGGCAGTCTCCAGCAGTAGGGATCATGTTTTTCTGTTTTAGCTCTACTTGAATGCGAGATATAATCTTTGAAATATTTTAAATAGAGAACTGCTTCAGCACGATGGATTTCTGCATATCATTTACAAAGTATGTTTTTAATGCCTTTCTGAAATCCAAACTTATGCAAAATGGGACTTGTTATGTATGTCTGCGCATTTTAATCTCCTGCAGTGATTTGCCAGTTTTCCTTAGCATCTCCCTGGCATATTATAACCATTCCTCAACTTCGCTTCACCAGGGATGTGTTTCTTCTGTCTTAACTCTGCTCGGTTCTCCTGAAGAAGGAAGGAGTAGCTGTTTAGCTATTGTATGGTAAGGTTTATCAGCTGCCATGCCTGTTTTTGTGAGTTGGGAGCAGTACCAGTTGGATTTAAAGACCGGGAAAACCTGAGAGTGGTTTGGGAGTCTTTTATTTTCTGCTGTAGTGCAAGCAGTTGTTGGGCAGCTGCTGTCCTGTTAACGTTCTTGTTTCTATTGATTTGTGTTACTTGCGTGTTTCTGATTCTCACTGCTGATTGCTTAGTGATTTATTATTATTATTATTATTTTCTGCTTGAAATGTCTAAAATAGCTCAGCTAACCAAAGAGTTGTTGTGATGTTTTTTCTCTTTCCAGATGGGCTTTCTGGCAGAGACCAGCCAGTAGAGCTGTTGAATCCACCTAGAGTGAACCACATGCCCAGCTCTGGTAAGAAGAAACTTTTATTAAATGTTGCTCCTATTCTGGGAATGCAGTAAAATGTTATGCAGATCTGTCTTACAAGTGGATGAGCAGAATGCAAATGCAGTACGCTGGAACAAAGTGTGTCAGAACTTGCACACATCTACTTTCCCAGGCTGGGCAAGCGGGGTTTGGGAGTGGAGGGAGAACAGAGCACAGCAGTCTTGGGAGGCTTAAATAACTCAACCCCAGCCCTCGGCATGGAGCTAAGGAGAGGCTGGCCTGACAGAGCTGCTCGGTTGTCCTTCTAAAGAAGGGAGCAGCAGAGCCATGCAGCACCCTATGAGAGTTTTCACAGCTAAAAGGAGAACTGCAAACCAAAGTAGGCTTTCTGAGTTTCTATTAAGGAAAAATCTCCTTGTGTTGAAATGAGTAAAAAGTCGGAGCCAAACTCAGGCTGATCAAAGCATATCATGCTGATCTCCTGGCTATTTGCTTTTCTTCCCTGTCCTAATGATCCTGCAGCACTGTCTCCTGTGTCTTGTCCTTCTGGTATGAAGCAAGCAAAGCAGCCAGTGCTGGTCTTGAAGGTTGGCTGCTTCTTGCGGGGCAGAGGAGAGAAATCTTGCAGCTTACAGTTAGAGCACTTCAAAAAAACAAAAGCAACTGTTTGCATCCAAAATACATGAAATGCTATGAAAAGCAATCTCTTGCTTTCTTTTGTACTTCTGCCTTCTCTTTTCCAAAAGTGTTTTGTTTCCAGGCGCATACTGATAGAAATATTTATACTAGGGATGATTTGATATATGAAGCATCATCTACTATCCAGGTGGGAGCTCAAATTTTCCCAAACCCCAACTTTCTCTTCTTGATTGCCTTCCAAAATCCCTTTAGGTCCTTTTATATTAAGGAAGAGATCTTGCAGAAGATGTAAGAGCTTCTGGTAATGCAAGTTGGGAAAATGTAAATGAAGTATATTCAAAACAACTTCAGTAGATCAGGAGGAGGGAAATGGGCTGCAATCTAACCTAGATTTTTGTGGACTTAAATGCATTTCTGGGAAAGAAAACCTTTAAGGAGGTTGAGCTATTGCGCTGGGGGAAGAGAGGAGACCATTGTTACCAGTTATGAAGGTTTGGCTTTGCATTCGGAGAAATCTCTTTTCGCTGCATGTGCTCCAAAGCTTGTCTGTCAAGTAAGGCAGGTTAAATTTTCCTAAACCTGAGAGAAACTCTCATTTTAAGTCTTCCTTGATAACACAGGTCAGCTTAAAGATTTTCCTACCCATTTCGTATCTGTGTGCTAGATTTTCTGAGACTGCTTAAGAGCACAAGAGGGATCGCATTCCTAACTTCTGTCAGTAAATAGATCAATGGGCAGTATTATAAATGTGTGATGACTTTTAGCCTTCTACTCTATTTTGGAATTGATTTCATTGTTGCTTGTAATGTTTCACATTTTCTTTAGAGGTATTTCAGGACAAAGGGTGCTGCTGGTTAAACAGCTTGGGTAACCTGATGCTAGAGTTCGACGTGCTCTGTGTTCCCAGATGCTAGGAGGTTGTTTAAAGGGCTATGAACTCTTCAGGATTCATAGAATTCTTACCTTTTGTACTGCATTTTGAGTATTTTCAATAGTTCAGTTCTCTGCTTACTGAAAAATAAGCAGCTAGACATCAATGGAGAGCTGTGCTCGTATGAAGTGGGCATAATGTGAGACAGGCAGCAGTGACTCTCTTAGATGACTTCCAGCAGCATTTGAGCCACAGAAACTTCTGTCTCATGCTTGAAAGCTTAGCTCATGCTGGCAGTGTAGTGGGTGCAGGGCAGGAGAGACTCCTGAAGGGAGGGAAATGAAAAAGTGACCTTATACAAGAAGCAGCATCAGCTCTGATCAGCGGTCGCCCTGGTACTTTTCACTTGGGATCCTGAACTTGGGTTTTGCTGAAAGAAATCTTCTCAGCCTTGCAGCATGTATGTGAGCCAGAAATGTGCATCTTATGTTTTTAATTTAATTTTAAAACGTGGAAGCAGAGCCTGACAAAAAGCAGAAAGGTGTTTTGGTGAATTTGTAATGGCAAACAAACACCACTGACCTTTTGAGTGGCTTATCAGCTGGCTTTCAAGTGTGGTGCCTGCCTATACCTGTGTATCCTGATGAGTTTTTGAAATGAGCTGATGGAATACTGGTGAGCAAACCATTGTCCTCTATGTTTTTTGTCATTACTATGTATAGAAAGTTTGATGCAGATCCGTCTGAGAGAAGAAAGGGAAAGAAAATGCCAAGTATTGCTTTGGAGAAGGAAGTTGCATTTGGTTTTGTGGGGTTTTACTCCAAATCTCAGGCATGGCTGAAATAATGGGATTGAAAAGCAGCTTAAGGAAAAAGAAAATGCTCAGTCATGTCCTGGGATATTCCCCTCCAAACTTTATCCCCTTGTGGTAAAGCAACTGATTTGTAGCCCTCATGATGAATAAACCCACTGCTGTGTGGCAGAGGATGGTGAGCAACCTGTATCCCCAGTATTGCATTTACAGTTGAGATAAAATCATTGTGGTGAGTTTTATAGGAAACCAAAATGTTTTCTCTTTGCCACAAA
This sequence comes from Chrysolophus pictus, assembly GCA_037305975.1. Classification (NCBI taxonomy): domain Eukaryota; kingdom Metazoa; phylum Chordata; class Aves; order Galliformes; family Phasianidae; genus Chrysolophus; species Chrysolophus pictus. The sequence continues at coordinate 36,143,396 of CM074582.1, read as the reverse complement.
CCAAGCAAAGGAGAAGTGTGATCCATGTTCACTGTTCTGCTCTGGTGTAAAAAAGTGGCCAAGGGATGTAAAATACCCAAGTGCTAAGCACACTCTGTTCCGTCTCGTGCAGCATCTCAAGTATAGAATTGAAATGTTTAGGGCATTTCTATGAAGCTGTTTCAGGAGTGAATGGGGTTGAGTGGAATGGAGTTCAGTCAGCAACAAGGTGGGGCTTTATGGAGATGCTTTCTCTCCTTTTCACAAAAAGGTACGGATGAATTTGAGAGAAGATGCATTTTCCCTTTTCAGAAACGTATCGTCTGTAATTGGTGTTTCTGGATTTTAGTTGCTTGTAAGAGGAAAACGAGGCAAACTCCCTACAACCCATATCTCGCTCAGGAATATTATCAGCTGCTGTTGATAATAAACAACCTGTTCCAGCTTCTTTCTCTTTGTACAGCATCAGAATATCGCTGCACACTTGGCTTGGGGTAGCAAAGGGTATCAGTTGTTAGGTGATGGTGCTGTTTCCTTTCCTTACCTTCTGCTTGCAGAATTCATAGAGATTCAGGGACTGCACAGGTACAGACACCACGGTCAGCAGGAGAGAGAGCAGCCAGGTTCATGAGCTCACAGGTGGCCGTTGTCTGTTTGTGACCAGTGGCAGTGGATCACTTGCAGAAGCGTGATGGAATGTTGGTTTTAAGTACTCTGTGATTTTAGGGTACTTTTTTTTTAGCAGCGAGTGTACACAGCCTGTGGCTAAGGGAACTGATCAATATGAAGGAGGGAGGGATAGAATTCTCTTGTCCCCTTTTTCTTCCGTGCTTTTAGAATGTCTTTCCATACTGTGTATCTGGGGAGCCAGTCTTAAAGACCTCAAATGTACGAGTACCTGGATATGTTGTGGATAATCCTCTTAAAAACAGTGCTTATGGACTGTTGACTCCATCCTCTAGATTTGATAAACAGATCATCCTTAAGCATACCTTCACTACTTAGAATGGGCGTTTTTGTCTTCTATAAGGCTGTGTTTGTGGTATTCCGGGTCAAGCTGTGATAGAAGCAATAGCAATAATCATGAGCAGGGATGCCCCAGTGGCAGCGTTGAGCAGGCAGCCCATCTCCTGTTCACACAGCCCTGCCCACAGACCTTTGCTTGTCCCACGTGTGCCTGGGGCTCCGCTGGGCCCGGTGCTGCCATGAGCACACACCCTGTGCTGGGCAGCCAGAGCCTTTGCTTCTTCCCAGGTCTCATTATCCAGTCTCGCTTCCACATTCATTTGAAAAAGTGCTGATGTATCTGAGAACAAATGGTCCGCGAGAGCCTCTGGACTAATATTGTTACACGATTTTACAGGCTTTTGAAATCCAAGATTAATCCCAGCCCTGACGAGGAAGGAGTGGTAGTTCATTTGGCCTAACAGAGCTGAATAGCGTGCTTTTGTTAATTTATCCCTTCAAAGGAAGAGAATGCCCTCTCACTACACTGCATTTTCAGATATTTGCTTGCTTTCTATAGCACGCCTGCTTCAAAAGCTCCTTCAGAGTGATACCGAGCCGGCGTGGCGCGGTGGGGCTTTGAAGCAGGTCCGGGTTGCTGCTGGTCAGTCAGGATTTGGGGCTCCCGACAGGCTCGTGCTTCTGCAGACAGGAGCTTGTTCCTCCTTGTTCACACCGGGACGTGTCGGAATGGGGATGGTGTGCAGTTTTGTGGTGCTGCAGGAGGGGAGCTCACGTTCTGAAAGGCCGGTGCTTTAATGTTAAAAATATCCTTGTCTGTTCTCCACGGAGTCTGGCGAGGGGGGCAAAGGGAGTTCTGGAGAAATCGTTTAAATGTCAAAACAGTACGCTAGGATTGAATCATTGTTTGCTTATTAGCTTTTTGTTAGCCTATTGTTTGCTTATTTATTAGCTGCAGCTATTTTTGTCAGACCTAGTGGGTGAGTTTTTTCACCGTTAAGATGCTCTGACATACACAGCAAAGAAACTGTGGGTTAAAGTAGATCAGAACCTTGATAGTTGCTCTGTAAAACCAAGTTAATACCTGTTGCAGTAAATACAAGGTTTTTTGCTGCCCCAAGCTAGCAGTGCAAAATGCAGCTTCTGTGATGGCAATTACTGTTTGCCAACTGGAGGCAGTAGTGAAGTTCACCTTTGTAATCCACTGTTCAGTGTCGTGTATGTGAAGCTCCAAGAGATTGAACCACTTTTCCTGCTGCTTTGGGTTTGCTGGAGTGCTTGGTCCCTGCACTTGGGTGGTGGGAAGGAGCTCAGAACTCTTAACCTCTATTTTGTTGTGCTTTTTCTTGGAAGAAAAATGTTTGTCACATCCTTTCTTAAGCACAAGGAACGGCTATTAAACAGAGGAGGTGGGATGAATTAATGGCTTGTTCCTGTTCTAAAAGCTGAAAGCAACACTTAAATCTTGAGTGTGTGAACATTGCAGTGTTTTCTTTGATGAGAGGTAACTGGCAGGCAAGTCTGCTTTATCACAAGACTCAACATGCTGCTTTTCTTTATTCTTCCCTCATCTTGTTAAGCTTAAGTTTGTAGTAATTGACTATAGATTTCCCTGGATTTGCTTGGCCCTGAATGTTCACCAAGCGTTATTTTCACAATACTTCTTCTCTCACTTCCCCCACCAAGGGCAAGGCTGCTTTGTGCCTTTGCTGTCGTGTAAAAGCAGGTGAGGGAGGGAAGAGCCTTTGAGTGCACGACAGAATTTATATTAAACTTTTTGACTTCTTAGCGAAGGAGGAGATGGCAAGATACAAGCAGACATTTAAAGGCTCACTTGAATTGTTAATCAGTAATCTGTTCCCATTGCCTCTGGCTCTTCTAAAAATAACAGTACTGTGCAGTGAATGAAAAGCGATAAATATTTCATGGAAAGTTGATCACGGAATCAGGCACTTCTTGGGGGAAAATTCTGCATTTTTCAGATGCGATCTATCAGTGCCTTTGCTGCATCGTGTTTTCCGTGTGAGCAGCGCAGTCTGTGTGCGTTCTGTCTGGGTCCGCAGCCCTAGAGAGGCTCAAAAATCAAGACGAAGCCTTTTGTTCTCTACTTTTCTTCCATCACATTTTCCAGGTGACACTGTTGCCCTATGGCTCGTAAAGACATTTTGTTTCATCTGGACGAAAGACAAGCCTGTGTATTTCCCTTCGAAGGCTGTTAAGGATTCTGGAGTGGCCTGATTTACCTCATCCTCTTCTTCCACCAGCCTCTTCCAGTGCCTGCTAGGTGGCTGTGCCCATTAGCTGCTTCATTTGCAGTGTGTTTACTTTGATCCAAGTTCTTTTTTTATTGGTGTGCTCTGTACTACAGAGCTCCCTAGAGTGCTTTATGCCAAAATTAACTAGGTATAGTTTATTGCTATGGGGGAAATAGATGTCAGGTCTGTGCCCAGCAGCCATGTGCGTTCCAGGGGTTTTAGAAATACCTCTTTTGACATGCATTTATCAAAATCCTAGAAGCTCTTCACCAGCATATATTGATTTTCAGGACTGTATTTGGCTCTGTTTTGTTGTTGGGCAGTGGAGGGAATATCAGGTGAATGGCTTTTGCAATGATGCTTAAAATCATCCAGATGCTGATCTGGAGAGTTGCTGTTAATTAATTGAACACACCTTTACTCTCCGCTGCTTTTTCCTACCCCTGCCTCAAAACATCCACTCCAAACCCCAAAATAATTCGGATGAAGATAGAGTTTGCCGAGTAAACAAATAAAAATTGTAACCTAGTTACTTCGAAATGAAAAATCCCAGCAACGCTATTGGGCCAAATTAATGCGAGACTGCTGCCAATCTGTAATGGCCTCACTTGTGTGGACGTCTTAAGTGTTCAGGCCATGAGAGAAGGGACGTTGCCTTCAACAGATTGGGTCTTTTGAGAGCTGGATTGCAGTGCAAACACTCCAGCTCACCAGTATTGATCTCCTTCCGTGTCCTTGTTCTCCAAAATCACTTCCTCTCCAACTTCTCTAAGAGTACCTGTGGGAATGTCCTCTTACCTCCTTGCCATCTTCTTGCAGTCACACCATGGCTTTGTCACCAAGCAAATGTGAAATCAGAATTTTCTCTGCATCACCTGCAGAGGAATGCGTTCATTCAAACTGCAGTGGTCTCATGTAAGTTTACAGTTAATGCTGAGTTGTCATTTGCCAATTAAATGGCTTGAATTGAGGTCTGCCTTCAGCCGGTGTCTCCTTTAACTTAAAACAAGTGCTTATGATTAAATATCTGCTCCTTTGGCTTAACTAATATCTTGTGACTTAAACCACTCAATTGTTACTACTTCTCCATCTGTTTTTCATTCAAGAAATTGTGTCATATTGGATGATTCATTCGTATTTGATTAGAGATTTCATTATAAGCTGGTCTTAAGTTTTTATGATCTAATAAAAAGCTTCAGAATCACTGGCTTGGAGCTGTAATTGTAATATCATACAGAATAAACGTACTGCACATTTTTAATGACACTTTTCTCTATATGTTTTATCCTCTTGCAGTTCTTACTGTGTGATGTGAATTCGTTTAAAAGTTCTAACAGAATTCAGGGACTGACCATTAACATTGTTCTTCCAATGCTGTTGTATCCAGGTGGCACTTAAGGGTGCAGTCAGGTCAGACTTTGCACTCCTTAACCCATATTTGTTGTCCTGTTCATAAAAGCAGTCATGCTGTAATGATATGATGAAGATCTTTAAGATCCTGAATTGTGGGGGTATCTGACAAATGGAAGGTTTTTATTTTCAATAATAGAGCGGATCCTGTGTGCAAACTGTTTCTCGGATGAAAGTAATGAATGCAGTATTTTTTCAATTTCTTCTAAATCTTGATTAAGCTGCTAAAATAGAGTATTTGGAATAATAATAACAATAAAAGTAATGGGAGGAACTGCATTTGCGCACTGTTTTTTACTGTTCCAAGACTACCTTTAGATCTTAAGGACTTCTCAGTTGTACGTAATAACAGCTTATATCTGTCCTTTGAATACATAGGGATTTGTTTTATTAAAATAGTGTTAGGCCACGTTATTTTTTGCTGTAGTTTCTGTTCCATCTGGTCTGCACAGGCTAACGATCAGGCTGCTCCTCAGCCGTAAGGTATTCTTCTGAAAATGGTTATGTACAGAATTTGGCACGGCTCAGAGATCACTGAAGGCAGTCCCAAAAAGGTATAACACACAAACCCTTCTGTATAAAGTTTTAGAAGAGCAAGACAGCTGCTTGGCCTGCCTTCCTTGAGAGGGGCAGCCAGAAAATGGCCGCTCCTCATCGGCAGTCGTCATGGGAAGCCAGGCCTCGTCACAAGCCCTGCTGAAAGCCTGCCTTCAGCTGTGGTACTGGGGGATTGGTTTAGATCGACTCTTTGAGCTGTGTTAGGAGAGAGGAACCCTGCTCAGCATTGGTGATTGAGCAGAATTCTGGCTTCATGGCAGTGGCCATCCTGAGGTGGGGATGTGCAGTGGGTAGATGGGGCAGAGCTAGAAAATAACAGAAGGGCAGCTATTTTGTCGTGAAGATAAAGAAATGAATGTTTCTGAGAGAAACTAGATGGCTTGGGTATCAGCCACAACCTTCTGGTCTGGACAGAATTGTGTCCTGTCTGTCTGTCTGGGGTCGGAGCTCAGATTAAGGAGTGGAGTCCTGTGTTCAGAGGGGTTTTGGAAGGGCACTGCATGGAGCCCAAAGTGGGGGGAATAAGGCTTGTACACTTGAAGAGGAGTTGGGAGATTCAGGCCCGTAAGCTGGAGCATGGGTGGGTTGTCTGCAGATGTCAGCTTTGCAAAAAGGTCAGTAAAATTGCCAGCAAGCATGTATCTTCATCAAGAAGGGGAATAAATGCGCAGGTTGCTGCAAATGCAAGCCTCATGCTTGCAAACCTGGAAGTAGATGGACATAGATAGCAAGGCTCCTTGCACAGCATCTCCAGCACCTCGAGGCCTGGTCTGTAACCCCTGCGTAGATGCTGGGCTTGTGTGAGCGGTGCTTCATGGCCTGTGCATTGGAGAGGCATCCAGGCGTTCTGAGGGAATGCGATAGCTCCTCACAAGGCTTAAAATATCCAGGATTTGTTCCAGAGGTTCATTATTCTGGAATGAGAGGCTCTGCGTTTGGTGCCAGCTTGCTCGGTGACCTTTGGCAAGTGAGTTGGCTTTCCTTCCCCAAAAATAACAGGCTCTGCCTGTCTTCCTAGGGATTTGCTGTAGCTGTCACCTGCTCAATACCTGCAGCAGGTAGAAGGGAATTAAAATTAATTTGGTCCTGGGTGATCGTCTGGGCACCCGACCTCAAGTCTGTCTTACCAGCTGTTGGTCTGTGTCCTCTTTAGGAAGCCGAAGCTTGACTTGTTGGTTCCCTGAAAAAATCAATTTTTCCATGTTAAGCCTACTGTTAGCATCAAGGCTTGTGTGCAGTAAACGTAATAATTTTTCTTTGTTTATTTATTTATTTTTACAGCCTTTTGCTTTAGTACAACATAGGTTCTGTTAAATGTTAATATATTGACCGATTCATTCCACGGCTGTATTTTTATGTGCATCTATAATTAGTTCCTATTGCGCAAATAACGTATTGTGAGAGTGACTGAGTTGGATGGAGGTGAAAAGAATTTGCAGGAAATAATCTGGGCTTCTGAACTGTTGGAAATGAAGGAAAATAGAACGGTGACAAGAACTGAAAAAACCTTGTCTGAGGATGAAAGCCATAGCAATGTCTGGAAGATGTTTAGAGTATTCTTAATGTTAAATCAGCACCAGGGGAGTTTTAAATGGGAAAAAGTTGAAATGGTGGAGGCAAAAGAACACTTCAGAGAAGTGGCAGTGGTTTCCTGCGCTTCAGTGTGTTTTTCTTCTTTTAATACTGTCTGTCTGAATTCTTTGTTCTTGTACTTTCTTTGAACTTGGAACGTTTTGGTCGGGCTTCTCCTGATAGTCGCCGTCCTTAATTGAAACAGCAGTAGCCTTGCTGCCGTTTAAATGGAGATTTTGGAGACCTGGACAAAATATTGTGCTCATACCTTCTTTTGGCAACTGACTTCATACGAGGCTAAAGCTTTGCATTTCATGACTGATTAATTGTACGTAAATGCAGTTGGTGCAGTCTGAATATTATTCTTGTGCCCTGAATCAACCGGCAGGAACTGGCATTTACTTCTGTTGTGTTTCTCATAAGCTGTCCTATTTATAGCTTACTGCATGGGGAAGGCAGCGTAACTTGTGCTGAGATAAGCCTCAGGGCCAGAGAAGTGTTATCTTACCCGTGCGGTGTCGGCAGGGCTGTGGCCAGCCCCAGGGTGTGGGCATCTTCCCTCAGGCATATGGTGCAATGGGCAGCTCCGAATCCTGCATCTCCCTCATTGCTCATGTGTGTATATTTATACATATTTTTTTTTTTTCAGAAATCATTTCCCACATCAAAAAACCGCTCCCCAAACATTGCAGAGCAGGAATGTCGAAGTCCTGGTTGCTCGTTTGGTTGGTGTAGGCCAGCAGAGCTGGTCTGCCATAATGTCCAGGTGGATATGGAGGCCCTGAGATGTTCCTGCTGTGAGCATGGATGTGTGTGCCTGTGGAGCCCGGGGGACTCACCTCCTCTTGCAACCAATGCCTGTTCAGTACCCAAAAACTTAGTCCAGTAGATGGACTTTGTGCAGTAGTAGGAGTAGATGTCCATCGTGTGTGCACATCAGTTGATGCTGTTCAAGACAACACATGACAGCTAGGACAATGTCATGAGTCCTATCTGCATATTCATGTCTCTGATCTCCTTACTGTCGATAAATATTTATAACACAGAGCTGCTTTTTATTTTGGTGTGCAGTCACAAAGATAACATTCCTTAATCCTCGTGGTCATAAATGTTCTTATTTCCTTCTGTCGTTGCTAAACACACCTGAAGGTGAATGCACTAGATTTTATGTTATGTAGATTTTATGAATTCTGTGTGCCACTGTCATAATTTTTAAAATCTATTTAGTCTGTTGTTTGTTTTTTTTTTTTTTTAAATTCATTTTAATGTGTGTTGCTTCTGTTGTGTTCCTACTGTAATGCAGAGAAGGATGGCTGAATTGTAACGTGAACTCTCTGAAATGTAGATACAGCGTTGTTAGCGCTTGGCTAATTATGACCACTGTTCAATTTGCAAGGCATCTTTTCCTGGTTAAAAAGAAGAGGCGGGCAAAGCAGACCCTTTCATGTGCCCATACTGTAGGACTTGCAGGAACAGGGAACACGGAAGCATTGTAGTGCTTTAGGCTTGTGAGCAGCGATCTCCTTTTGGGAGGAAACAGCGTGTAGTCATCACACGACACAACTTTGTCTCACAAGGTCCGGTATCAAAGTGAACAAATGATTGCTGCTGTTAGCTGTCTGCCCATTAGACACTCAAGCATTTACTCGGGACATTCTGGGACTCACAAGATGGCAGATCTGGCAAGCCTGAGAGTTTTATTCTTCCATTTCTGGAATTGTTCTGTAATGATCAGTGGTATTTCTTTCTTCGTTGTAGTCGGTAGGGAAAGGTAATGATCTGAGGCCTCAGAAATAGGTTTATGAAGATATTTGTGATCCACTGGCAGGAAAAAGCAAGCAGATCTAATTCGTGTTCTTCTGACAGTAAGCCAAGAAACCGATATGCTTTTTATTCAAATTGAAAGTTTCTTAAGATGGTATTAGACCTGCCCCATCTGTCTCAGCACGGGCTAGATGGCGAAGGATTTTACTTAACTGAGCAGTGAAGTTATGCTGATAAAAGTGACAGTAATTCCTTTTACCCAATGTGCTGAAGCACTCTAGTGTGACACACTCAAATGTAGCACACCTCGGTCCTGGGGTCCAGGAGCGTATTTATTTGATTCCTCCAGCTATTCAGAAAAGAGCTCAATTTAAACAAGTGGCAGAGGTCCCTTCCAAACCTTAAGATTCTGTGATTCTGTGCTCAGCAGTTGCACATTTGCTTACCCAGACTGAGATGCAGCCTGAGCTGGAAGCGCTACCTACCTCTAAATATACAGGAAGAAAAAAAAACTGCTTCAGGAGTACGTCTGTCACTTGCATGAATTTTCTTAAATTATTTCTGAACAGACTTCATTACTGTATTTCAGAGTGAAAGATGGCATTACACAAGCTGAACAGGATTTGCCATGCTGCTGCTAGTAGCCATGGGGCATTCCCAGGTGGGAGCAGAGGCATGGAGCTCAACAGAAACACTAAGCAGCATCCTCTGAAATCTAAATATATAGCACAGTTTGGGTTTGCTTGCTGTTTGAAGTGTCTGTGTTAGGGTATTTAGCCACACAAGATATGTTTTGGGTTTTAGAGCCGGTTCGGGTGCTCCAGAGGGAATGGCTCCTGCTGTGTCTTTCTACTTCAGGTAGTACACAGAGGCTAAAAAGCAGGCGTTTATTTCCTGGTGGAAAGTATGTTGTGCTGGCAAGCTGCAAGTGGGGTTAAAAAGGGAAGGGAAAAAGCACATGCACACACGTCTGTCTACCTATTTATGTATATATGGCTACAAAACTCATAAGATTTAGTGCATATCGTGTTTGGATTGCTGTGTGACGGACTGTCGTGTCCTAAAGCAGTGCCATACAAAATCTAGATCTTTGTCCTCTATCCTTGGCTTTGTTTTTCAGGCTATGGAGTTGCAGCCCTTCAATTCCTACATGTTTATAAGGTAGTGGGGTGAAGAAGATAGGATAAAGGCTGGAGAGGAAGAGGGTTGAGTCAGGGCTGTGACAGAAGTATCATGGTCCAAACATGGCTCAGGGGAAGCTGGAGAACCCCATGCGTCTTGTATCAAGTGGGTATATGGGTCAGTAACAGCAACTGCATGCTTGAGGTTGGATAGGAAGCTTTCACTTCACTTTTTCCTTTTATTATTTTTTTTTAAATGTGGTTCAGGATTCTTATGAAGTCAGCAGCGTTGTTAGTGGTGCTTTGTGGGAGAAAAGTTTGTTGCAAAAAAAGAAAGATCAGTTCCCAAATTATTCCTTCCTTCCCTTTGACTAATTCCAACTCAGGGTATTCTGTGATTCTATAACTGACAATATTAAAACCCAGTGTGTTTTAAGAGATGAGTGTTGAGGTGGCAAATAAACCCATACTGCGTTTCTCTGTTCGTGGAGGTTTTTTTTTTGTCTACCAGTCAACTGTGTTATGAGCTCGACAATGCAATTAGAGTGAATAAGGGAAAAACAGGCACCTGAATAACTTTACAATACTTGTTTCTCCTGTTATGTACTTAGATGACCCATTTGATAAGAGTTTCTCCTGCGTGCTTCAAAAATGAAGTGCTACTCAAGCAAGTAGGATGAGAAGGGAGAGCTGAGCAGTAATTGCAGTGCTTGTGTTTCTCTCAGCAGGAGCATTTTCTGTCACAGTATGTGCTCTCCAACAGGACAGGGTCTTCTGTTCTGTGGTTAATTGTGCCATGTCTTCATTTGGAACAGAAGGGGAGGATGATGCCCGACTCAGACATGTTCCTGTGCAGACACTGCTCTGAAATTCTGTGCTCTTTGGGGAAGGAGTTACAGTTCCCAGTTTGTAGAGCTTCTTGGCTGGGCAAGTGAGCTTGCAGTGTATGAGGCATGAGGATTATCAGCGGTGAGCTTCGTATTTTTGATGGTGAGTTTGTTTTTTAAAGGGAGAGGAAAAGGTAGTTAAAATGAAAAACTAATAGTTGGCAAAAAAAAAAAAAAAGAAAAAAGTAATAAAGTAATCCTTGAAATTGCAGAGAACTGGGATGAAAGCATAGGGAAAAGTTTTAACTTCAGTTTAGACTATTGCTTTATTGCCTTGAGACATGATGTAGCAATGTCTAAATACTGATAAGAGATGAAAATAAAATAGCCGGAAAGACACTGGCAGCCAAGAAACTCCATCTAGCCTTATGTGAAGCCAAAGATGTACAACATCTGTAGCTGGCTTTTTCTTGTTCTGAGGCAGAGCAAGGGGTGGGGAGGGGTATAATTTCATCTTGTTCAATGTAACAGGGAGTTAGGAGAACTGCCACAAAAATTCCTTATTCATCATGTTCTGGGGACACAGATTAATCCCCTGTGCTTTAAACTATTTGTTCCTGAAGCTAGCTGGTGGGGATCTCACCATTCAGTACAAAGATTAAGGTTGTATGCACTAACAGAATGGAAGCAATACCCATGAATCTTAAAATGAAAAAGGCAACCCACAGATTTCCCTTTTTAACGTATACATTCACAGTGATCACAGTGATGACACAACATATAGACGCTCTTAGGAAAGAGGTTGGTTTGTATTTTGAGCAATGGTGGCAGAGGGTTTGGAAGTTTGCTCTTAGTAAAGGCTTCTGGTGTCAGACCACGTACTGCAGGTCTGGGGATGCTCTTCTGCCTTCCCAGAGCATCACAGGGGATGTTGGTTAGAGAATGTTCACGCCATTGATTTGCACCTTCTGTGATACAGAAAATATGCCTGGCTTGGGTGCCTGATGGATTCCTGTTTGCGTTTTTCACTGTTACTGCTTGTGCTGTATCCTTTTCTTGTGCTGTCTTTGCACTTTTTTTTATAGCAGCAGCAGCGCTTAGGGCTGATTTCGCTGCTTTGAAAGGGGCACAAAACCTTTCGAAAGCAACTGCCTGACTTGCTTCCCTGCAAGTGCTGCTCCCACAGATGGCAGTGAAGCCGTGAAGTGTTTGTGAGAACTGATCGTGAGTCTACAGAGATCCGTCGCCCTCATCTCTGCAGCCTTCCAGAGCCCTAGGACTTGTGCAAGTCCTGGGGAGATAAGGGAGCAGCTAAGGCAGTTTGAATGTGGGGCTCGGTCTGGTTTTGCAGTGGCCATGGTGTTGGCTTACAGGCTGAGGCTGGAGCTGCCGTCACCATCACCAGCTGTCCTCTGTGCCCCACGGGCAGAAGGGCTGTGAAGAGGCCAGCCATACCTTGGGGTGCAGCAGGCCCAGCACTGCCAGCAGGGAGAGGACAGGGGTTGTCCTGCTGTGCTCTGCCTGGTGCAGCCCCACCTGGAGCACTGGGACAGGTTGGGTGCCAGAGTACGAGAAGGACATAGAGCTACTGGAGAGCATCCAAAGGAGGGCTGCAAAGATGGGGAAGGATCTGGAGGGCAACGTGTGCGAGGAGTGGCTGAGGTCCTTGGTTTGTTCAGCCCAGAGCAGAGGAGGCTGAGGGGAGGAATCATGGCAGCCTGCAGCAGTCTGCAAGTGCTGAGCTCTGCTCTTTGGTGGCAGCAACAACACCCCTAGGGAATGGCATGGGGCTGTGTCAGGGAAGGGTCAGGTGGGGGTGAGGAAAAAGCTCTGCCCCAGAGAGCAGTGGGCATGGAACAGGTCGTGGCCACAATCCGCTGGAGTTCACGGAACGTTTAGACACTGCTCTCAGATGTAGGGTTTGGGGTGGTGCTGTGTGGAGCCAGGACTTGATCGTCCTTGTAGGTTCCTTCCAGCTTAGGGTGTTGTATGCTCTACAGTCTGTGGTGCTTGCTCTCCATCTGAAGTAAGAGCCTTGCAGCTCTCCACAGTCATCTTAGAACATAGTCTTCAGTGCACTTTCACCAGCTGCTCAGTTGAAGAGGATTTCTTTTTGCCTTGATGGCTGTGTATCCTCAACCGAAGGTGTGAAATGGCACAGCTACTGCACAAGCATCCTGGAATTCAGCTCACCTTTCTGAAATCTTTCCAAAACACCGTTCAAATATTACATCCAAGGCAGCCCTCTTCTTTTAAGCCGTTTGGGTTCTTTGCAGCCATCTTAAGAGCAGAATTTCTTCTTGTTTATAGTTGTGTTGCCTGTAAGTGTTGCACTCAGTGTTGTGCCCCGCTGTGGCCCTCAGGATGCTGATAACAGCCTTGTAAACCATTTCAGGTAAGCGCAGGCAGACTACGCTGATACACTGCCCTCATCTAAATGTAAGGCTGTAACTGCTTCTCCCCCTTCAACAAAAGACAGTTTGGATTTGATTTAGATGCTCCCTGTGCTGATTTACCATCCCTCCTCCCCCTGAAAGCATTGACTTACAGATGCCAGTTGTGCATTTTCAGAGTCAAAAAAGATGGTTTAGTCATACTCAATGAAAATCATTTGTTGGATAAACTCTGTTGTGAAATTGGGTTCTTGTAAAAAGGAAATTGGGTTCTTGTAAAAAGGAAACATCTCATGTTTTCTTGCACAGAGAGGGGAGCTTTGAAGTTTTGATGCTGTTTGCTAGGTTTGAAAAGGCTTGCTGCAGTGCCGCGCCAAGAGAGAAGCAGAAAATGCAGTTACTTGGCAACTTGTCTCTGTACATCATTGAATCAGACCAAATTCCTGAAGCTCGTAAATACTCATATGCTTCTGCCAAGCAATAGCTCTCTTGTGCTGTTTCTCACATGCTTACCAACGTGTGCTTTTCCTTGTATTCTTCTAAGAACTTGGGCTGCAATTGCGGGATGTAGCTATGTGTAAAAGAGCTAACGAAATTATTGATGCGGTCAACATCACTGATGTCAGGATAGAGCACAGGAAATAAGCACAAGAAAAAAAACTTATTTTTGAGTGAAGTGCACGAAGGGACAGACAACAAGAATTACATGCAGCGTAGAAGTCAGCAATATTAAGTTTCTAGCTCTTTAAAGCTACTTTATTCATTTTCTTCAAGCTTTCCTAGAGCATGTTTGATATTTAGTTGGCGTGCAGCTTGAAATGCTCTTTATCCCACAAAGCAGGTTCCTGTGTACGATGAAAATTTCTGCTTCTAAGTACCCATTATGTAACACTGGTATTATTTTGCACACTTGAATTATATTATTAACTGCTGTTCTATACCTAAACACCGCTTTACGTCTGAAAGAGCGTGTTGCGCATCACTTGGTGACTCTAGCTGTCTGCAAGTATTGAGAACACTTCTAACTCCAACATAGATGATAATGAAGATTAAACCCTTCTTAAATCTGCTGCATCCTTAATGGATTCAGCACTATCTCTGCCTCATTACCTGCCACAGTCAATCCTATTGAGCAAAGGAGAGCTGTAATGTCATGAATGTCGTGCTGTTGGTCTTCATCAGGTAGCGGGTGTCCTTCAGTGTTGTGGTCAGGAAGCTGTTTGCCTCCTGTGAGATGAACCAAGTCACAGCAAATTTGGGCAGCTGGGGGCTATGCGATGAGTGTGCCTGAATTTTGGAACCTTCCCTTTTTCCTTTAGGTTTAAACCGATTTAGGCTTCCTTGATAAAGGCGCAGAGGGTTTTAAATTACACTGAAATTTTTGTTCTTTAAGCTATTTGTAAGCCAGATCTTAACATGTATGCTAATTTTAAGGCAGTCATTTTCACAAGCAGCAGATATTTAGTTTTATATGTGCCAGATGGATTTGCTACTGGCATCACATGTGAGATTATGGTCAAAGTAAGGAGAAGTAAAGTAAGACATAAATTCCAAGACCTCACTGAATATTTTTCTTCCATCTACAGGACCCACTGGTTGTGTTGCTGTATTTTTGTCATTGCTAGTATGGCTGGGAAAGCTTCTTCATGCATCTGAGATCACAGTGAGAGGAAGAACTTGGCAATGAAGGATCTGTCCTGCCATGGGTTTAGTTTCCTGTTGTGTAGTGCAACATGACTGCACAGGCTTCTTGCTCTCGTGTCCATGCTCTGATGAATTAACTGTGTTCTGCACTGCTGCATATGTCAGGCTGCAGAAGCACGGTCACTTTGAGTTGAGGTTGAGCAGCACTGATACCTGTATTTGTCTGTAGCCCAGGGCCAATACTTTCAGCACACCATGGTGTTAAGCTTTTGAAAGCTTTCTTTATTGAAGTTTAGAACGTGATTAATGAAAAATACTGTTACCTTTCCTGCGAAAGGTTTCCTGTGAAACCTTGCAATTATTTTCTTGGAAGAAAACGTTGAATGTGTGATTTCATTTTAATCTACTGTTAATCTGCCTGTTTCCCACTTGTGAGCCTTTCCAGGGATGGATGCAGGAGTGGATGAGCTCCAGTTGTTGCATGACAGGTGGTGGTGGACAGGCATCTCCCTGTGACTCTTTCTATTGAGTGGTGCCATCAGCAATGCCCAGCACTGGCCATGTCCTTCAGGCTGTCCCACACTGGCTTTTTCAGGGAAACCAGTAATCACTCTCACTCAGCGTGGGGCTGAGTGGGCAGAAGGACAAATACCACTGAATACCTCTGTGGAGCTCTTGTGCAAGCTTTTGGTAGTACCACTTTTTTCCATTAGCCGTGAGTATTTACATCGAGGTGACACAAAATTGAATGGCTTCTTGTTATGCCTGCAGTGATTTTGTCATGATGCAATTGTGTACAGCACCAGGGATTTCAGAAACAACATGTTTCTTAAGCATAAATCAAGGCAGATGGTAAAGCAAAGTGACCTACCAAATACAGCAGGCTTGTTCTCCAGAAATATGCAGTACAGACAAATGTAACGTCACCTAAAGCTTCAGAGATGACTTTTCTGACACAATGTTGATTGTACAAGGAAGTCAAATAGGGCCCAACTTCCTTGCCAAATAACGTACTATCAGCAAATAGTGCTTCTTTACAGTTACTTCATATATACATTCTTAGTAATTAGAGAATCACAGAGTGGTTTGGGTTGGAAGAGACCCTTGAAGGCTATCTAGTCAGACATGCCTGCGGTGGCAGGGACATCATCCATTGGATCAGATTAGTCAGAGCAGCTTTCTTTACCTACCAGCTTGGTTCTTGCCAAACCGATTCAGTTTTGTTTAGTTTTTGCCTCCTCTTGCAGAGTGGCACCCATTTCTCTGGTCATTTCAATAACCCAGATTCACAGTGCCCGCTGGGGATGGACTGTGCTTCTGCTGAAAGAGGATGCGGGTGGCAGGACCTCAACCCCCTCTGCCATTAAAGGCTGGAGAACTACAGCTCCTGCTGCTCCAGCCCTCCCTCGTTTTCAGGCATCGCTTCTGGATTCCCAAGTACCTTATGCATGAGCAGTGAAGGCTTTAGCAAATCTCCTTGGCTTTTTGCAAGGCTTCAGATCAGCACAGTGGAGACGGTGCTCTCGCACGATACCTGCCAAAGGAGGGCTCTTTACTGAAAGCCTGCTACCTTGAGTGAAGCAAGCTTGAGGCAAATCAGCTGTGAAGTGGAAACATGCAAATTAAAGCACGCTAAATCATGGGAGGATTAGACTTGCAGTGATTTAAGACTGCTTTATTTCAGCATGGAAACATTTACATTAAACTTAATGTACGTTAAGTTCTCCTTGTTGTCTTTGTAGTTATGATGGGTGGTCTGACACATAGGCAAACACAGAAATCTCCCTCTTTCTAGAAGTTTTTTCATACCCAAACTTGTAACAATGGCGTTTTGGAAATGCTGAGAACTAATCTGCAGTCTTAAGGCCCTGAGTTCGGGGCAGTACTGTGTGCTAGGGGAAGTAACAGCTTCTAGGAAGAGACTGGAGTACTCCTGTGCAGTGAAAGCTTATGTTTGGTTAAATTATGGAATTGCATGCTTTTCTTTTTTTCCCACTGTGCTGGTACAGAGGACAATCATAGAATAGTTAATAAACTTTTTGCATAACTCTTTTCTTCCCTCTCCGCTAAAGGTTGTTTCTGAAGCTCCATTCCAGCTTCTCTGGGAGCTGGGAGAGCAGAGCAGAGCAAAGCAGAGGGACTTTTGCAGCCTTGGCATGCTGCAGGGTGTAAGATCTTTGTGTGGCCTTCAAGCAACGGCTTCTGGCATGGCAGGAGATGCGTGGTCTGGGATTCGTCTTGCAGCTCTGAATTTACACAAGCAGTCCATCACACAGGATGCCATTGGACTACCTTGCCTGGCTTTGCACTATATTTAAAACTAAATGCCACCCAGAAACATTTGGGTCAGTTCCTTATGTTTTGCAAAGGATTTCCATCTGGTAAGGCAGAGTTGTGAAGTGAGGGGGGCAGGTCTACCACTCCTCTCAGTAGTTACTATGCGTCTCCATCTTGCTAATTACTTTGACCTCAGCTGAACTTGATTCTTCCAACTAAAAGGCCCTTTGCTGCTGCCCAAGAGCCCTCCTGCTTGCGCATTATAACCTGATTGCTTTGCAGTTTCCATGGATTTATCCACTTCTTCTACTGCCTTCTGGCCATTGCGGTCGTCTTCTCTGTGGCTGCTTGAGTTCAACACGCATTTTAAAAACTAGTTACTGGAGCTGTAAATTTTTATCAGTACTATTTATAATTAAACTTCTCTTTACACTATGTCTATTTTTAGGATTTATCAGCAAGAATTGCTTTTCTGAGGTTGATGCTCTAAAAGAGAGATAAGCAGTTCATTTTCATACATGCAGTGTGCTCAATGGTGAGTTGCCCCAGAGCTAAGCACAATCTGATGCCACTTGCTGGAGTGTCATTTGTGCCTCTTCAGCAGCTTTGTCCTTCTTTATTTTTTCAGATTTGTATTGCTCAGAAGAAAAATAAAAAGCATTAAATAAGATTTAACACAAATGGCTTTCGAACATTTCCTAAAAAACACAGTTTCAGACTAGAGGAATGAGGCTGCAGAACACATAGTGCTTACCTAAAGTGACCTAAAAATAAGCTAATATTTATAGAGAACATAATCAATAGAGATGAATTGTGTATCGGTATCAAACAAGAATTTTATCAGAAGAAGCTGTGGTTTGGTAGTGATCATCTGCCTGGTTAGCACTGGCTGCCTTCTTTGAGACAAATTTTTGTACAGAAACGTTGAAGTGGATAGAAGAACTGAACGTTCCATTTTTGTCACACATTTCAGGTATTGAAATGTGCTGTAAAAATAGATTCTGGGTCTGCAGACAGACTCTGAGAAGCTCGTACCCAGCCTTTGCTTTTCTGCTGTGCTCGGGGAAAGAAGGGATACCGATCCCTTTCTAAACCTTCAGAACAAGGAGATGTGATGGGAAGCATCCTCCTCCTCCCTATGCTGGCCTTCCTCTCCTGCTGAGAAGCTCTCCAGGGTTGTTACTGGCTCCTGCCCTGTGTTCCAGTTTATTTTATATATATTTCCAGTTATTTTATTTTGGGTAAGGATACATATAGATCTCTTTATAGATAAAGTCTCTCCCCTTTGTTTCTCACAACATCGTTTCTTCTTGTAGAAGAAACTCTTAATATGATGGATTCACTGACATTATGCCACTCGCTTTATTTCTCCTTGGTTTTACCACTTGAAGCTCTTAAGCTGCACACTGAGCAAACCTCCCTGCCTAACTTAATGTTTCATGGAACAAAATTTGACCAAATTCAGTTTAGCTGTGATGACATTTATAATTAACATATCGAGACCACGTTTCTTTCATTTCTGCACCATCTACAATTGTGTCCGATGTGTTTTTATGCCATGTAAACCTGTACTGCCTCATTCATTGGAGCAGTAAGGGAAATCTTGCCTACGTGTTGTGGTGGCTGTAGTCAACGTACTGTAAATCATAGAATCACAGAATGGCCTGGGTTGAAAAAGACCACAATGATCATCTAGTTTCAACTCCCCTGCTATACGCAGGGTGGCCAACCACAAGATAGTATAATAGATGATATATAACACAGATTTTGGACAGCTATGAATGATTTGTCTTGGGCTCGAATGCTTCTCAGTTAAAAGTTTCTTATAGTGCTGCTGAAGTAAAGTTGAGGCTTTCACTTCTGTGCCCAGCTCGTGCTCAGCTTCCTACTTTTCCATGCACGCTACCAAGGTTTTTGAGACTGATGGGTGCCATGGAGAAAATGGTGAAAACACAATGAAGGAATAGGAGAAGAGGGACCTCATTTAGATGCCTGTCCTCTTTCATCCAACCTTTAAGTAAGTGTGTTTTGTTTCACTGATGGTACGCATCACAGTAGAATACTGCCCTCCACTGCAGAGCCTGGTGGGAGTGCTGGTCATTGTTCCAGCGTTCAGTTGTAGTTGAGTCATCCAACAGAAGGAAGATGTAGGAAGGGGACAGAGCATTTTTTTTTTTTTTAGGGCAAACTATTTTTATGAGCCCTATAATAAGTACTTACTTTTTACTTGCTTTTACACATTAGTCAGTGAGTAAGCTGTAGCTGAATGGCAGGAGAAATGGTGAGGGGTAGGTAGGACGCATTTTGTGTCTACCTTTCATTGATGTTGGGAAAACTAGGAAATGGGCATCTCAAGTGCTTGACCTACCATTCATATAAGCAGTGTTTTGCTAAATTCAGACATTGTTCTCAATGTTTCAGACTGTTTAATTGCAACGGGTTGCTTAAAGACTTGCATGCATGGGGTGGATGGGCAGTGACAGCAGTCATCGTACTGTCATCGTACAGATACTGTTGGCAACCACCCAACTTCTATGTTTTAATGAAATACAACTTTAATTCTAGAAGCTGGAAGGAATAGAATTCAGAATTCTGTGAAATTATAACTGAATCTGAATCTCAACCGTTGCATTGCTGTGGTTCTGTTTTGTTGAAGCTCTCGTGTTAAAATTCATCCCTCTGTCACTCTGGCTCTCGACACGGGAAGAAGTGCCTATGTAATACAGTAAAGAAAATAATGTTCTTGTCTTCCCAGAGTGGGGATGTTTTCAGCAGAATGACTGCTGAATTGTTGTTCCATCTTTAAAAGGCCATGCTGATGTCAGTGGCTTGAAGGCTGTACATAAATGCCAAGAAAAAGCTTGCTTTGAGTGAGAATCATTGCTGTGACGCTGGGAAACTCGTCATGCATGGAGTACTACCAGGATGGGGGGTGCAAGAGAAATCTGCCATCCGCTCTTAGGGTTTTGGAACTGAAAACTGAAAGGCTGATTGTTTCTTTTAGTCCGTGCTGGTTCAGATGGGTTTCCTTAACAAAAGGGTTTTGTAATTACTCTGTCCTTTATCAGCCCGCTGTGTTTAAATACATTCACTTTATCTGGTGCTTTTCTCTCTAAAAAAGTTTTTAATAGGAATCTTAAGTGAGAGTTTTACGAAATGTTTGTGTTAAGGAGCTGAAAGACAACATTTGCTCATTTTGGGGAAACGAGGGAGGGCTTCAGCGTAATTTCTCCATTATGTCCCAGAATCTGACTGTTTTGTGCTGTCTGAATTTTTCTAGAAAGCTGGATTTCACCTTCTCTTAAAATAGCATATATATATATATTTATTTATTTTATTCATTCTGAATGGATTAAAAGTACCATCCTGGGTCCTGACACAGCTTATGCACCTGCGTGTTAGAATTGCTTGGGAACAAAAGCCCCCAGAGAGCAATACAGAAAGCTGTGGCTATTTGCCTGCTTGAACATATGCTGGTTGTGTGGGGCCGGGATCTTGGTTTCTAATAAACTGCTGAAAACACTGCAGCCTTTCAGCAATCCATGAAATTCTGTGAGAGCTGCTGAACTCTTTCCTCTTACAGCTTGTGATTTAGCTGCTATTTTTGCTGCTTTTCCACGACTGAAGAGATTGCATGGCGTGTTTCAGTGCTTGCTGTAAAGCTGGGAGTCACTATCACTTGAGTAGTGATAGAAATAATAACCAGTCCTGGAACAGTCAGAATATACCTTTTTGGCACACTACAGCACATACATGTAACGGGGAGGGAAATTCCTTAGAATTCCATTTTACATTTTCTTTTGACCACGGGGAGTTGCATACTCTTGCTTACGTTCTGGCTAAATCAGTGCATTAGATCTCGAGCTGTTAGCTAAAGCCTTGGCTCTCACAGAGCGACCATGCTGATCTCGGAGGCTGTGCAGTTCCCTGGGTGGCAACCAGCCCTGTGCTGTGCACTGTGTTGGTGTTGCTGCTTTTCTTCTGTTGGCAATCGTGAGTCTCTTGCCTGGTGAATTGGTGGATGCAGCAGGCACAGGAAGGCGGGCTGGCTGTGTGTGCTCCGTGAGCTTTTGGCAGAAGACCAGCATTTCTCCAGCAACAGATAGGTGTCTTTGATCTCCCAGCTTCTCTCCATCTCTTTGGGAAGCTGACAGCATTTCCTCGGAGCAAGAGCTGCTTTTATCGCACAACTCGTTCAAATGGCCTGGCTCTTCACCAGCTGGCACCATCCCAACTTGCAGGCGGACCATTTCAGTTCTCGTTGCATCTACTGGAGACCTGATAGCAGCATTTCAGTGTCTAAAGGGGAACTGTAAGAGGGAAGGGGGCAGACTCTTCTGCAGGGTGTGTGGTGAGAGGACAAGAGGAAATGGTTTCATACGAAAACAGTGGAGGTTTAGGTAGGATATAAGGAAGAAGTTTTTTACAGTGCAGGTGGTGAGGCACTGGGCCAGGTTGCCCCATGAGGTGGTGGATGCCCTGGGGTCCATGGAGACACCCAAGGTCAGGCTGGAAGGGGCTCTGAGCACCTGGTGGAGCTGTAGGTGTCCCTGTTCATTGCAGGGGAGTTGGACCAGATGGCCTGTAAAGATCCCTTCTGACTGAGAAGATCCTATGATTCTGTGATCTTGCAGCAGCATCCCCTCCCTCTGTCTGCGTAGCAGGGGTTACAGTGGGAGAACCTTGAAACATCAGAGCGAGGAGGAGATGCAGCATGTGCTGTCCTCCTGAAGTCCTCACAGCATTCCTGTGATGCCCTGTAGCTGCTTCACCTGCTGTGTTCTTGCTGATGTAGGGTCACTGCTTTGCTGGCTCATCAGGTTGTCCAGACATCTGTGTAACCTCAGTTCTGCTGTGTGTCACAGAATCAAAGAACGGCTTGGATTGGAAGGGACCTTCAAGATCATTCATTTCCAACCCCGCTGCTGTGAGCAGGGTTGACACTCACTAGATCAGGTTGCCCAGGTTCCTCAAGCCCTGCTGTGCATGCCTAGTTGGGTGGTGTTTTTAATGTATTATCTCAAGATGAGACTTGATTCCTTTTCCTTTCCCATCTCCCCTGCTCTCCTTTCTAAAGTATTGTTTTCCCTTCAAGAACGGTCAGGGTAAGATTAGAAAAAGCACTGGAGAAATCTTGTGGGTTTGTTATCTCCCTTTTCTGTCAGATATCTGGTAAAGTGAGGAGTTTCTGAAACCAACAGCCAGACAGATGGATCAAAGAGGTTCATTTGTTGAATAATGCTTGAAATGAGGATGCAGGCAGAATTATGTTCCAAGGTATGTCCTTGAAGAAGGGCAGCATGATTTTTTTTTTCTTTTCTTTTTAACGTCTTTTAAATTATTATTTATTTAGACACTTTCTCCATGGAGACTCAGGTGGCTTTCACTTGGCTGTTCCCCTCAGGACAGAAGGGTGGCACAAGGGAACTGTGCGAGGAAGGACTTGCCCTGGTTATATGAAGTTTAATGTGAGATACATTCCAAGCTTACTCTTTCGATTCCATTTTTAAAAATTTCAGTAAAAGAACTGACATCATCTTCATTTGTTAAAGATATTGATTGGAACAGTGAGAAAAGGAGGCAGTGCAGGAAACGTCTCCCTCTGGAGCGTTCTGTCCAGCCCAGGCTCATCTCTTGATCAAGTGTTGATGCTTGGCCTTCCTGCAGATGCTATGGTATGAAATGTTAAGAATTTATTTCCTATTCTGTGCGTTCTGCAGTGCTGTTTCATTTGTGAAGTGCTTGGCTTTCCTGCTGCAGAAGGACGTAGCTCAGAAGGTACTCAGCTGATCAGGATGCTTCAAGTCCCCAAGTCTTTCATGGTCCTTCAGATGGGACCCTTAGAAATGCATCCTGCCTGTAGGATCCTGGTATTTAGCAGGGAGAGTGCATTTTTCCCAAGTGTGATGTGCTGTTCTGAGGTTGCAAAACACTACAGTGTTATATCTGTCTGTTGTTGACGTATTTACTGACTTCTTTTTCTTGTTCTAGTATAGAGATACTTTCTAATGTTTAAAGCCTAAGGTGGAGAGAGTGGGATACGTGGTCAGGTCTTACAGTGTTATTTTCCTTACATTCATTAATAAAACATGCGTGCATATGTTTCACAGGTTGCTAATACATGTTAATGAGCAATCTGCAAATAAAGGTATTAGGATAAAAAAAAAGTTGATTCTAGAAATCCAGAATCCCTGTGTCCTGATCATGACTTCAGGTCTTGGTAGTAATGAGAAGAAACTTTCTTTGCCATGAATGAATGAGTGACATTTAAAACTCCATCTGTTGCCTACGGTGTGGTGCCTCACGATGTGTTTCAGTGGCTGATGGGATGATTAATTTCGGTTCCCATTCATGCAGCATGACATGTTCTCATAGTGGGGAATGACTCCAGCCCTTGCTGAACTGCAGCATGTGTGGTGCTCGTAGGAAATCTCACTGCTGTTTGCTCATAGCTTGTGTGCTGAGGAAGGATCCAGGCTGCTTTCGCATTCACCCACACAGTTCTGCAAAAATAACGGTGTGTGCTGAGCTGAATGCTTCTGGGGGATGGCTCCATCTCCTGATTGGACTAGGGGAATGTTGTTTTCGTTTTTCCTTTCAAGCTCTTGTTTCTAAACAGGCCCAGCCCTGCCAGCCAGGTGAGGAAAGGAATGATGTTGCTCTGCTCTGCCTGGTGTGACCCCGAGCGCTGGGGGCAGGTTGGCTGCCACAGTATGAGAAGGTCCGAAGGAGGGCTGCAGAGATGGGGAAGAGTCTGAGGGCAAGGTCTGAGGAGCGGTTGAGGTCCCTTGGTTTGTTCAGTGTGGAGCAGAGGAGGCTGAGGGGAGGAATCATGGCGGCCTCATGGCAGCCTGTAGCTCCCTCAGATGCTTGCAGTGTGCCATGGCCGACTCAGGGATCAGGCTGAGATTGAGCCTAGAGAGTGGCCCAAATGCACACGGTGATGCATGGCCTTTTTTTTCCACCGTTCTCTTCTGGAGAGATGCTGCTTATCTTCGAGGCACTCTGTAGTAATCAGCATGCTGTAGGTTCAGAGCAGCTCCGTCTGCCAGGCGTTCTAACAGTGCTGCACAGTGCTCTCAGCCGTTTCCTTACGGTGTACACAAAACCATGCATGCTGCTTTCATCCTGGCACTGCAGGCAGATACTGCAGCAGCTTGTTGCTATTAATAGCCCTGATCTCACTGTCTCTCCGTGTTTCGGCGAGTTGTGACATTTTGGGAAGCCGAGCTGTGCAAGCAGAGCTGTGTCCCCATCACCGGGTGACGGCCACAGCCGCCTGCCTGGGGCCGCTGCCCTGAGCCTGGTGGCATGCCTTCCTCCCCTGCAAATTTAACTACGTGGCTTTGGAACCTGCATGCAAGCAGCCGAAAATAAAGCTTGGGGGGAGATCTGTGCATGCATGTCCCCCGCCATCAGGCTGCACAGCACAGACTCCTGCTGTTGCAGTTTTTTGTTGGCTGCTGCTGAGAGGCTGCCTCTCTGCTATTGGCAAAATCCGGCCAGAGGGCAACACTGGCACACCAGTAATTAGAAAGCAAACTCATTAGTTGGAAATAAAGCATGGGGGAGAAGCTGAGTCAGTGGTGTCTGGAAAGTGTTGGCCAGGGATGTCCAGTCACAGCCACACGGAGCTGTGGGTTCCTATAGGAGCCCAATTGCTCGCCCAGCAGGGTTTGGTGTGGCTGGGCTGCTGAGCTCATGCTGGCACAGGCATGTGGTGGTATGTCTGTGGTTCCCTTCCTCTTTGCCATTTTCTGTCCTCTTGCAGCCCCAGCAGTGGATCTGGGGACTTCTGGGCTGGAGGGAGGGGGGTCTCGGGGAGCACTTTCTATTTGAAGCTGATGCTGGTTTGAAATAGAGGGGAGGCAGCTTTCTGTGCTGCTTAAATTGAAATGAAAAGAGTCCTTCTGGCGACAGCTTTTGGTTTTTAAAGAAGTAGTTTTGAAAATGTTCTTAAAGTTCAGCTTTAGTAAAGGTTACACTGAAACGAGGTTTGAATTTAAATGTTTCAGAAATCCCATGTCCTTCTCATACCGAAATTTTCTTTTATCGTACATCTTAGCGTGCTTTCAGGATTGAATCCTTCTATTTTGTCAGCCCTTCAAGGACTTCCAAGAAAATGCTGTTTCGGAGAAGAGGGAGAAAATACAGTTATTACTGTAGTTCTTATTTAAATAATGCATGCACATATCTAAATAGCATCTCCCTCTTCTAATCCCTTCCAAACTGCCCGGTGCTTGCAGAGAGGTGATTTTTCTGTTGCAGACAAGCCCAACGTATGACTCTCTGATAATGTATTTAAACGCAGCCTTGATGTGAAATGATTTTAATGCCAGACATTTTCTGTAGGAAATGGACCCTTGCTTTGCAAACTGAGCTGATCGGTCTGTTAAAGCAAATACATTTAACTGATAGATTCCGTCCTCTGTTGATCTGATAGATGGTGTGGGCAGAGCTGGGAGATGCCAAATTTACAGTCCCAGCCACGAGGCCTCTCTGTGCCTGCAATCGATGAGGGCTGCAATGCTTTAGGTCTTAATTAACGTGCGGCACGCAGGCGGCCTTTGATGTATAGCCATGTTTTATTTATGCGGGGAGGGAAAAGCATCAGAGTATTTCCAACTTGGTGTAAAAATAATGGTAACTGGACTGTGGAAAAAAATCCTTGCATGGCTAGGTTAAATAATAATAATGCTAATAATTCCTCCTGTTTTTTGCCTTGTGTTCTTACAGTGAAGGAAGAGGCAGGGTAACATGAGATAGTTTATTATTCATAATTGAGATCTTGTCTTGTAATTCATGGGTTTGGCATTTCTCATTAAAACTCTGAATATAGTCTTTGTGCTTTTGCTAACGTCATGAATCTGATTGTATTAATATGTTCTCAAGGCAGAACCTATAAAAGCAATTTTCTAGTCTACCATAAAATATTCATAAGAATACAGGCTTTTTTTGTTTTGATGATGCGTTCATTAACTAGAGAAGGTTTTATTGTTTTCGGGAGGGCCCCGTAGGTCACAAGCGCTCGCAGCTTCTGTTGGGAACTCATGGCATTTCCAAGAGTTTCTTGAGACCGAAATAGCAAGAGGCTGGGATGACGCAGCTCTGCGGGGCGATGAATGGGAGCTGTGGCCACGGTGCCCCAGCTGTGTGCAGTGCCAGGCGCTTGGGAGGCCTGCATGCTGCTGTCTCCAGCTCCGGGAAACGGAGGGTTTGTTGGGTCTTCCCGGGAGATTGGCTGCCTTTCTCTGCGGGTTTGGGCTCTCGTTGTGGAGTAGAGCGGGGCAGTTTGTCACTGGCACAGCTTGAGCTCCCAGCTCCCAGCTCCTAGGTATGAGAGCCTGGTTTGCTGTCCCGATCGCTGCGTTTGATCCTCCTGCATTAAATTCTTGGAGTTCTCCTCCAGCACTGGGACTATGGAGTTGCATCAAACCATGCTCTGGTGTGTCCAGGAGCTCTGGAAAAAGATGTATAGTGTGTACATTTGGACAGGGAAAAAGACAGGCCGGGGGAGGCTGTGGGTTCATGTGTTTGTTACATCAGGATTTGCTTTCTGATCACTTGGGGTTTGATTGGGCTGCGTTAAAAAGGGGTGGCCAGCAGCAAAAGAGGGAGGTGATTGTCCCCCTCTGCTCGGCTCTTGTGAGGCCCCGTCTGCAGTGCTGCGTCCAGGCCTGGGCCCCCAGCACAGGAAGGACGTGAAGCTCTTGGAGCGGGTCCAGAGGAGGGCACTGAGATGGTCAGAGGGCTGGAGCACCTCTCCTGTGAGGAAAGGTTGAAGGAACTGGGATTGTTTAGCTTGGAGAAGAGAAGGCTCTGCAGAGACATCATTGTGGCCTTCAGTACTTGAAAGGGGTGTATATACAGGAGGAGGAATGTCCACAACGAGCGTGGACAGTGATAGGATAAGGGGGAATGGATTTAAACTGAGACAGGGGAGGTTGAGGTTGGATATTGGGAGGAAGATTTTCACCCAGAGGGTGATGAGGCACTGGAACAGGTTGCCCAAGGAGGCTGTGGATGCCCCATCCCTGGAGGCATTCAAGGCCAGGCTGGATGTGGCTCTGGGCAACCTGGTCTGCTGGTTGGCGACCTGCACACAGCAGGGGGTTGGAACTGGATGAGCATTGTGCTCCTTTGCAACCCAGGCCATTCTATCATTCTGTGATTTGGTGGGCTGAAGTAGAGTAAAGCCCTGCTGAGCTGTTTAATTCGGTTCCATCTTTTAGAGATGAGTCTGAACCTTGCTGTGAAGCTGCTACACTTGCAGAAAATGGGGCTGAAGCATGAAGTCCCCAATATTTGCTGCCAAATGAAATTGCTGCTATTCCAAGAGCAGCCACTCAGCATCTGTCACAACATTCGGTCCTCAAGTTAATAACACTCAGAGTCTGACAGCCATAATGCTTAGATGCAGATGGTTCGGTTGGGTCTTTGAGAGCCACATCAGGCACTGCCCCTCACTCTGTGCTGCCAGCCTGCCCTGTGGGCAAGATACCTGGAGAGGGGGATGCAGGAAAGGAAGAACTCATGGTGAATAACAGCAGCACTTCCAGCAATGTGACCTTTTATGAAAAATATTTCCACCCAAGAACAGCCTCCTCCTCCCTGCATGAGCTGAGCTCCTTTCCCTGGGCAAAGTGCAGGTGCCTGCGGGTCTCACTGCGGGCACCTTGTGCTCCTCCCAGCCCAAATCTGGCTGTGTGCTGTGGTGTTCCATGGCAAAGGTGCTGGCAGCAAAGCAACCATCCTCGTTTTTGTTGGGCAGTGTGCAGCTGGGTCCAGGTGCCCCAGAGTGCAGTGGTTGGAAGGATATGGGCTGCTCGCTCTGTGTGCTTGTCTCGCCTCCCTGGGGAGGTGGCTGGAGTACTACCTGGTCAGGCTTAAAATGAAATAAGAGCTTAATTTGTAGGGAAATTTGCTATTCTTTGCCCGTCTCTTGGTTGTGTTTCAGCATTGTCTCCCTCAGAGTCTGAGTTAGAGGCACGTTGAGGCACTTCCCTGTGCCCAAATCTTTGCACCTCTCTGGTTGTTGCAGCAGCTAACTCTAGACTGTCACAGGAGCCCTTCATTACCCATTTGCTTTTGTTCAAGCTCCTTTCAAAAAACTGTTATGAAGGATACAGTGTGTAGTGATTTTTCTGTGTAATTTTTATTGAGAGCTTCATGTTCCTGACCGTAAGAGTCTATGAATTGATCAGCTGTAAGACAAGATGGATCTTTGCTGTGAAGTCCCAGAGTAATATTTATCCATCTAATCTCAAGTGATGCTAGAAGAGTGCAATAGGGACGTGTGTTTGAATACACAGGCTTGGAGTGATAACAAGTAGGGTCACGTGCAGTTCACTGAAGTTCTTTGCTTTGAGAAAATGCACGTATTCATAGGAGATGGTGGCTGGAGAAAAACTGCTTGAGCTCTGTCTCCCATAGTGCTTTTTTACCGCTCATCTCTCCCATGTGTTCTCCATCTGCAGTTGATGTGAGCACAGCACTGCCCTTGCAAGTTGCCCCAACCTCAGTCCCGATGGATCTGCGCCTGGACCACCAGTTCCCCATGCCCGTGACAGAGCCAACGCTCCGTGAGCAGCAGCTGCAGCAGGAGCTCCTGGCGCTGAAGCAGAAGCAGCAGATCCAGAGGCAGATCCTCATCGCTGAGTTCCAGCGGCAGCACGAGCAGCTCTCCAGGCAGCACGAGGCCCAGCTGCACGAGCACATCAAGGTAAGCGGCAGGCAGCCCTGCTGCGGGGGGCTGCTGGTTTGGGATGGAGATTATTTTCAGGGGTCTGCACGCCGCAAGGCTTTCCCAGTTCAGCTCTCAGGCTGGGTGCTTTACCTGGCTCCATCGTGCAGGACGAGAAGGAAATCTTTTTACACACGGGGTAAGTAGGAAGTGCAGTTCAGAAGATGGCTGTTGCATAGTGAAAATGTTAGACATTATATAAATATTTCACAGTGATAGACTATTGCTATGGTAACATAAGCTTTCAGAATTGCTAATAGGCTCCCTTTTCAAAGGGGGATTAGCATGGCACATGGTAAATAGTGTTAATGTAATATTAAAAAGCAACCTCAATTCAACCTTATATAACTTTCATTTTAATATAAAGTATATGTCAGAGCAGGGAAGATAGGATTAAAAGTTAATGTTGCATTATTTACAGACTTTTCAAGCACAGTTATTAGCCTGGCTTTGCAAGAATAGTGGCTGTTTGAAAGTAGATTGATTAACAGCAAATGCCTTTGTCTTTAGTGGGGCCTGCCTGTAACCTGCTGTCTTTGGGACAAAGGTGTGGGGAGATGCATGTGTATATACACTGATATACATGCATGTGCACATGTTCCTATGCAGAGATGTGTGTGGATGTGTGTATAGCTGTGTGTGTATACATGTGTGCCTGTATGTAAGCTGATTTGGGTAAAAGTCTGCATTAGAAGAAAATCAAGATCAAATTTTAAGAAGCCAGTTCTCATGGTATATCTAGATCATTAAGTAATGAAGGTCTTCCTCTAGTCTATAAGGCTGGTTGGATAAAAACTTAAAATAGAAATGAAGTAATCCCGTACAAAAAAGGATGATGACCTGGAAGGCCATCTCCTGTAGCAAGTGTGTCATCTTGCCCAGAATTTCTTTCAAAATGAAATGGCAAGTTATAATTAAATAAATCAATCCCACAGTATCTCACAAAGAAAACAAACCCCGAACCAAGCAGTGAGTAATTAGGAATGTAAGTTTTTTGTGAGAGCAAACTTCTTGTGTTTGTGTTCGTCAGTCAGCATTTGGATGCTAGATTCACCAGTTTTTTGGTTACTGAGTTTCAGAGGCTGACAACTGCACTTGGTGCAGTGGCTGTAAGTGCAGGGAATCTGTTAGTTTGTCTGGAGAAATTAAACTTACAACCACATATTTGAAGTCTGAACTCAGATCTGTTCAGCTGCTTTATGGCTCATGAAAAACAACATGGGAGGGGAGAGAATATTAAAGGAAAGAAATAAAAATCTGAGCATAAGAGGTTGAAATGTGAAATATGGTATAGAATCGGCTCTGAATGAAGATGGAGAGCTTTTTTATGGAGGAATTCATGTGCTTTTAGAAAATGGTGCATACATACTGCACTGCTCCAAGCATGCAAGGGGAGGACTGACTCTACATTGAGTCAAGAGAGCTTCCCACTGCTTTTATCCTCCTCTTTGCTGTTATTTGCTGCCTTGGGAGTGCATGGCACTTCTAAGGCCATTAGGACATAAATGCTGGCACACATGAAGATGGTGGGTCTAAAGAATTGTTGCAGAGCAGTTCTGATCCATTGTATTCTTAACAGAAACACAAGACAGGGATGCAGTTCATGATCTTTTCTGTTCACTCCAATGCTGAGTCTTTAGATTAACTGTGAGAAGGAAACAGCAAATCCCTGACACTCAGAATTAGATGATTGGTTTATGTTGTCACTGATGAGATTAAGAATTTCATTAGTCTCTTGTCTCCAAAGCAAACTGTTCAGTATGCAGGAATAATTCAGACTGAGTGATATAGTTATGAGATTCTTCAACTGAAAATGTTGTTTTGTAGCCTGAGTAGTTTACAACATTGCAATGAAGGTGTCTATCACTCCCATTAATAAATTTATATTCCCAGTTTCCTCTTCTGGCAAACGTGTAGCTTGCCTGAAGACTGCAGGAGAGCCTGAGCTTGCCCGATTTCTGTTAAGATTGCATGTTAAGACTGGCAACTAGAGTGGACTTGCAGTGTGCCTTACTGCAGCATCACTTTTAGTTGTTAGATGTTTTCAGTTTCCCTCCAGATGTTGAGGGGTTTTTTGATGCAGAAAGCAACCTTTCAGCAGCTACTGCAAGGTAATTGCATACCTTGCAAGCTTGCATGCTTTCAAAAAAAAAAAATAGTGGCTCCTGCAGATTAGCTAGAACTTTCAATGTCAGAACAACCTCAAAATGTATTGAAACAGATCAAAAAATTAAAATAAAAACATGAAAGTTCAAACCTTACAGTCATATCAAACAAAATGGCAGTTCTTTGACTTTCTCTCTGACATTGGTTTCCTTGGAAATGGTCAGGACCTTTGTTATTCATGCTGTTGAATTCTGAAATTGCTTTGTTGTAGGCTATTTCCGCAAAGAGAGGAGACTACTGCACCTTCCTGTGTTTTGCATATCTTGACAATGCTATTTAGAATTTATTAATTTGGCTTTTCTCATTGCTGCCTAGCATCCAGCATTTTAACCAACGAGAGCGAAGGCAGGGTTTTCTGTGCTTTCCCCCGTCTTGTGCCTGTTTCTGAAACTTCATGCCTACAGTATCTGGATTTTAGGTGTATTTTGGTATGGTGGGGCAGCCTCTGGGTGCAGCTGCATACACAGAGCAAATACTGCGTTGGGCCTCCCATTTGGCAAGGTGTTCGGATTAAATACCTTTGCACTCTTTCACTTGTAGATGTTGAATAGTTTTTTCAACAGGAATGCACTGGCTGGGCGTCTGCTGTGAAGGTTGTCACACACCAGGGTATAGAGGTGAAGATAAGAATGGTTTTGATTCATTTCTTTAGCAGCTCTTGTATCCAGAGGAGGTAGAATTTCTGTTTAGCATTTTCGAGTTACAGCAAGCAGCGCTGTGATTTTAAAGCTCTTCTTTGTTTAACGTGTTAAACTCTCAGCTCATACACTTGCAATTGTGGTTTGTGTTTGTTTTCTTTCTTTTTAATACCGTGTTGTTGGTCTGAGCAGAGAAACTTCTGATTCAAGAGAAGGCTCAGGGAGTGGGGCAGAATCTCTCCCTCTCTCCGTCCCAGCCAAAGCAGTACTATAAGAAACATCTTAAATTCTTTTTAAGTCAATTAAATTTGGCTTGAGAAATGCTGGCGTGTTTTTCTGCATTTCTGTTCCAGTAGATAACTTAATCTGAAGTTTTGGTATTTTCCAGAACTTGGTTTTATTCCAGCAGCCCAGCTTTAATTGTCTGATCTAGAGCAGGAGCAGGCGGGTGACCACTGTCCCCTGTCCCCCCATCAGTCCCTGCTATCACAGATACTCATCAGCTGCTCGCATTTGAGTAGAAATAGTGTTTGGGAAAAAATGGTTTTCATGCAAAAGGGGGCACATTCCGGAAGATGGTGCAATCTGGAGGAGCAGGCTGAGAGCAAAATGATGTTTGTGGAAGGAAAGGCTATAATGGGACGTAGCTGCAGCTCGACTTGTTGAGGGAGCGGGATCGTGGCGCACAGGGAGGAACGAGAAAAGTCTGACTTGTTTAGGGAAAATTAGCTGAGCCTTCTGAAGACTTCACACCATATGGAAATACAGAAAACTGTCTTTCACAACTACAGTGCAGCTTTGTAAATTGCTGCAACTTGACATCTGAAAGCGGAGCAAGATGGGAGCCGGGGCTGCAGCGGCTGGCTGGAGGGATGGACAGGAGCTCGGCTCCAGCACGGCCGCTCACCTTTGGTGAAGCAGATTTTCCACGGAGGCGTGCCTCTCCAGATGTGCAGCAGTGCTTATAGCCTTCCAATCTGCCTTCTGAAATAAAAACAAGGATGGAACAAGGAGCCCGGCGCCCAGGCTGTTGCCGGTGAGACTGTGGAAAGGCTCTCTGCAGGTTCCAGCGTGAGCTCGGCCTGACCTTTGATTGTGAAGCCACCGGCAGGGAATATTTTCCTTTCTGAGTCACTGATTCCCAGCCAAGATCAGCTGGAAGTTACCAAAAGCTTTTCCATTTGCCTTTTGGTCAAGGGCTGGAGCTAGACGATCGAAGAGGGGCAGGACGTGTGCTTTGGCAGTGCTGGAGGCATCTGGGGCAGCGTGAGCTCCACAGAGCAGCGAGATGCCTGGTGGGTGATGCAGCTCATCTCTGCCTTTGCACTGCTCGAGGTTGGAGCAGGGCTCGGAGGAGCTCTGGCTGTTTTATAGCCAGAGCTGGAAAATTTTTCAGGATGCTGACGCACATCAGCGTTAGCACATGGCAGCAGGCTGCAGAAGTGTGCTGATGGAGATGGGACGGCTGCAGGCAAGCAGCTAAGGCTCACAGTTCCTCGTGAAACTCAAATCTTAACCTGGAGGCATGCAGTGGTGTTAATTCTGCCATGCAACTCCTCATTTTTTTTCTGGCATCAGGTAATAGAGTGCATATTAGAGCACTGTGCTGTTTGTGCGTGTGTAGGGCAGATAAGTGCACGCATAGGGTGGTCAGAGACATTGTGGGTTCATGCATAAGAAGTGACAGCACTGTGAATAGGAGGGAACTCTGTAACAGTGTTCACCAAGGAGTGATGCTGGAATTGTTTTGATTTTTTTTATTAACACAGAAATTTCATACTTTCAGCAGTATGCTTGTGCTGCTGAGTGGCCTCGTGCCAATAAATAAAAATATGTGGAATGTTTTCAGACATTGGCTTTATATATAGCAACATTCAGATAAAACACGGGGAGATGGATTTGTTTTTGCTGTTTTCAAATGATGTGTTTTCCATTAGCACGACTTCTGGGCTGATGGAGGGGAGATAACAAATCTATGCTGGCAGTACCTGAGTTGATTATTCAGAGACATGGGGAGGAGCTCTTCAGCCATTCCTTAGTTTTGTTTGAGAGTAGAAGTCTTCCAGGGAATCTGAAATTCCAATAAAATGGAATTTCTTTCCAAAGATATCTGGAGTTTGTATCATGTTGATGTTGAAGTGAGAAGCTGCTCTTTGCTTTCATTTGGTGACAGCTGCCCTTGCATTGGTTGGTTTGCTCACAGGATTGCAGTGACATAGCTGATAGTGTGACTGCTTTTGGCCCTTGTGTTGCCCAGTCTCTTCTTGGTGGCCTCTTTGAGATGAGTTGTTTCTTACTTTCCAAACAGGAAAAAGTACTGTTAAAAACCTGCTGACATGGTTGGTGTCATCTGTTTTCATCCCACGTCTTTGCTGGCTGCTTCCTTCCCTGTGCAGCGGGCTGGGGATGCTGAAGAAACACCTTGAAGCCTTGACCAGAGCCCTGTCCTGCCCTGCTGCTGCTCCTTCTGTTGTGCTGCTGAGCTGCCTGTTGGATCTGACCTGCCTCCATGTAGCCAGACTCCCTCAGCTCCACTTTGTGACTGTTCTGCAGAGCACCCACTCCTTGCAGTCTGCACCGCTTTCAAGAGAAACTTAAAAAGCCCGGAGATACCAGGTGTCTGCCTCTGTGTTCTGATATGATAGGATTATTCATCTTAGAGAACTGCAGCTGGGTACAGGCAGTGGTAAAAACAGACTGAACATTTTGTGCCTTGTTACGACTTGAATTCATTGCACACTGTTCTCTTGCTATTTCTAGATGGTTTTCTCTTCTTTGTCAGTGACCTTCTCTTGTTCTTCTGGTACATGTAGCTGACTCTGTGGCCTGAAAGTCTTAAACCTGGATCCTGCAAAACTTAACTTCTGATGGCAGTAGCCCCGGGGAAAGCTTTTGTAAGATCAGAGCATTTGCTCCCTTTGAAGGCTGGGGGTGACTTTCCTCATGCTCAAAGGCAAGATCTTTTCCAAGAACAGTGAGGGGCAAATCTGCACGCGGAGGTGTGTGTAATGCTGGGTTCTTAGAGAATTCTGGGAAGCATCAGTGGTTTCTGGACCGAGGCTGGATTGCTCAGCCAGGAGGACTGTTTGCAGTAGTCCTTACAGATGGTCTTAGAAGATGAAGTGGCTAAGGGAGCATGTTTTCATTTGGCTCCTCCTGAGATGGACCCTGTTTGCTGGGTGGAAGGAGCAGAATGGGAATCGCAGATCTCACTCCAGCAGGTGGACTTGGTGGCTTTCATCCTGTAGAACCCTGTGCCATTGTCTGTGGCATTGGCTGTGGAGCGAGCCGTGCCCTCCTTGCACCACCACCTGTGTCCTTTGTTTCAAGGTTCCCAGCTTTCTATCAGAACGTGGAGTCTTTCCATGGAGTCTTAAATTGGGCTGGCTCTTGGATATTCTGAAAGCCTGACTGATGTAAATGAGAGAAATGTCAGGGTTCACTGGCTCACAAATAACAAGATCTTGCTTACTTGATAGCACTTAGTCATTTTTTTCGGAGGAATCCAAGCAACTTTTGAAGTGGTTAAATGTGTTCTTTTCATAGCATGAATTTGTCTCCTGGCATAATGTGAGTGGGGCACACTGGTATTTTTTTAAAGCTTAAAGCCTTATGGTTTCTATTCAATTTAGAATTTCAAAATAAACAGCAGGAAAAAAAAAAAAGCACATTTCCAGTTCACACTTAAATTTTCAGCTTCAACTTTATATTATTTTTGAACTAGATAAAATTAGATCGGTATAAGGTTTAAGAGAATACGTTGAGAATCAAGGCAGGAGCAGAGAAACACCCAAGCAAATCCTGTTAAAATATCAGAAATAGTGACCTGTTAATATATACTATCACTGATTAAATTAACATTCATAAACTGAGAATTCCTGTTACTGTATATGGTCTCAGCAAGATTCAGCTGGTGTACATGAGGGTGAAGTTGTGCTTAAAATGTAAATCATACAGTGAATAACCTCACTTGTCTACGCACAGTATGAACAATGTTTTAGGCTTAATCTCCATGTTTATGTTTCCTGTTGAACTGGTGATGATGTGTAAAAATGATAGATAGATGTTTGGTATTTCAGTTGGTGCCATGCTACCTTTAAACACGATGCTTCTGCTCTGCTTGCATCAGCATTGAATGATGTTGGCCACTCTCTTTCAGTCGGTAGCCTTCCTGCAGGCACAGCAGGCATGTGGGCTGTCACTGTCCCCTTTCAGGCACAGGAACAAAAGGTGGCCTGCTTCACCTCATCTCAGGGCATTAATCTCTGACAAAGGAGCTGGACCAGAAATCCCAGACACACACGTGGTGGCTGATGCTTTGTGGCAGCAGTTAGACTACTAACAATGAGAATGCCAAAGATGGAACTGAGCACGTCTTGCTGTCCTCCAGTCCCTTTCTGTTCAGGAGTGGAAGGCACTTCCCTGTCTCATTTCACTTTGCACAGGTGCTTTGCAGGTGTTGAAGCCTGACAGAAATGCTCTGGTAAGGTTTCCCTCCCCTCCTCTTGTGCTTGCCAGCTTACTGGTTCGGCTACTCCGTCCCTGTTCCATTATACAGATGACCAGGAGTGGTGAATCAGTGGTGCAGCCATGCTTCTTCTTTCCACTGTTCATATTTCCTTCACTGAACTGACCAAAATCTGATGGTGATTTCTCTAGATGTTTCCATTACAGGATCTTTGCCCAACATCTCCACTCCTGATATGGATTTGTGCATCAGATTTCCATTCCAGCTCCTCCATTCCCTGCACCCTGAAGCAATTTTGAAAAGACAGAATTTTTCTTCTGGGGACTGACGTCAGTGAGGGCATGACAAAATCTCATGTGGCCTTAAACATCTGAGGTTCATATCCATTCCAGGGAATTGCATGGCTCCAGTTTACCAAGAGTCCTTATTGCCATCATGGTCAGTTCTGGATATGCAGAGGACAGCAGTTGAACTTACTGCACAAACTTTCAGCCTTTTAGGAATGGTGAGCAGTCGTAGGTGTGAAAGAAATGGAGATACAGAAGTATATCTCCATGTATGAACTGCTAAACTAATAACGTGGGATCATTTCACCTAGGTCTGGCAATGAGGAAACTTAGGCATCATTCCCCTTCCTGAAGACGTCTGAGCCTCATAAACTTGAAGACCAGACAGTCTCAGTTGGATATGTCTACCTCAGACCCATCTCTTGCCCAGGAAGCTGTCAGCAGGGAAGGATTGTTTTCCTGCACGGCGCAGAGGCTGGCTGCAGCAAATTCTGGCACAGGACTGCCTGCTGTCAGCCTGTCTGATAGCTGGAAGGGGGCAGGCTGAATATACGTTCAGATATGTCCAAGAAAAGAGGTGATAGGCATTTGTTTGCCTGAGCTGTATTTTCAGATGTTTGTGTCTAGGAGCTCTTGCTACTTGGCTCCTGCTGAAAACCACAACTCTTCCCCAGTATAACCAATTAATTCTGACTTGTCTCCAGTATTCCAGAAGGTATCTTCCATAAAGCCTGACTGGCTTTGTCCTTGGAATTAAAACCCGTTGCGATGGAGCCAAGAGAGAGAATCCTGAAACAGGAGCAATAGCCTGAGACTGCAGTAAACAGGATGGGGAGAACACGAAGTGGAGAATTCAGCCAAAGGAATGGCTAGCTTTGAAATTTGTTTAAAATGACCCCATAGAATAGAGGTTCTTCCAGAGTATATCAGAATATGCTCATACACTGTGATTTTTTTTTTGGTGAGGTGATTTGATGTATATATTTTTCAGCTGGTGCTTCCTTGATTATCACCTACAATTTTCCTTTAATTTTATACAATCTGAGCTCCAGATCCTTCTGAATATATGAATTAACCTCTCACAGACTATAGAATTTGCCCAAACCAGTGGCACATGATTTACCTTAAAAACATCTCTGCTCCAAAACCCAGCCTCATTGCCTGAGAGGTGAGAGCGTAATCCTGTGAAGCCTCTGAAAGTATTTCCTGGGTCGTGCCTCTGCCTTTAAGCTGCATGTTCAGAGAAGATGGTGGGATGCTTTTGGTAACGTCCAGTGTTGTCAGTTTTGAGGCATGTATTTTACTTGTATGTCCTTGTGACTTCTTCGAGGCTGTTGTCTCTATCACTGAACAGCCTGTTGTTCAGGGGTGGTAATGGGCAGCAGCTGAAGCTGTTGTACACAGCCTCTGAGATTTCCTGCAAGAAGTCCTGCTCCAACAGCTCCTTATCTTGTGCTGGGGACCCCAGACCTGGATGCAGTACTCCAGAGGAGGCCTCACAAGGGCAAAGCAGGAGGGGGCAGTCACCTCCCTTGCCCTACTGCCATTCTTCTGTTGATGCAGCCCAGCATACTGTTGGCTTTCTGGGCTGCAAGTGCACACTGCTGGCTTGTGTCAAGCTTTTATTCCACCAGAACCCCCGAGTCCTTCTCCACAGGGCTACTCCCACTCCATTCATCACACAGTCTGTTCTGGCGTTTGGGACTGCCTTGACCCAGAGACAGCATTTTGTGCTTGGCCCTGTGAGGTTCACACAGGCCCACGTCTCAAGTCTTTCCACGTCCCTTTGGATGGCATCCCTTCCTCCTGTTTTGTCAGCTGCACCACTCAGCATGGCATCATCCACAAACTTGCTGAGGGTGCATTCAGTCTTACTGTTTATCACTGATAAAGATACTAAGCAGCACTGGTCACAAGATAGGCTTGAGAGACACCATTTGTCGCTGATCTCCACCTGTGCGAGTAGGTATGCTGGCCCATGGGGCCAGACTACCCTTTCATCTGTGCTTCTGCTTAACAGCCTTGCTCTGGAAGGAGCTAGAAATGTCAAATTCAAAGAGGAGCAGAAGTCTTTAGTGTGATGTCCTGCTGTGCTGTTGCATGTTGTAGCACCTTCCATAGGTGATGTCAGGTTGGGGTTGCAGTTAGGAGATAGACGCAAAACAAAGCTGCTTTAGATCTCAACTAACTTTTACCAGCAGTAAGTGTGCCAGCTGTTGCTCACCCAGACTTGCATGTGTGAGGGTTATGTGTAAGGGTGAGCTGTCTGCTTACAGGTAGTTTTACGTTGCCTTCCACTAATTGCTGTAAGGTAAAGCGTTCGAAATGTGTACTATAAAGATGTAGGAGCTATAGTCGAAGCTTCAAAACCTCTCCTGCTTTGCAGATTTTGAACAGCTTTACCATGGTGTGTCAAGTGAGTGGCAGAAGGACCTTTAAAGCAGCCGTTGTATGGGAAGGAAGGAGCAGAATGTGGGCAGAGAGCTGCGTCTGGCTTCTGGGGGAAGAATAAGGTGGTGTCTGCAGCAGATTGGGGGGTGCAGGAAGGATCTGCATTCTTCTGCTCATCTAGCAAATGAAGGAGTGCTTATGGAAGCCTTAATGCAGCACATCTTTGTGAAACACATCCTCCTTCTTGCCAGTAAATGGGATCTTTGGTGTCAGTACCACCCTCTTTCCAGGAGGACACTGGCTTTCTTTTGGGCTAAGGCTGCTGGAAGGCTTCGTGGCACTACCTTGCCAGTTTTGTTGTAATTGCTGAAGAAAACCATTTTGCTCCGCATAACTTGAAAAGAAGTTTCTCTGTGCAGAGAAAGTCTACAAAGTGCATGCAGATATGTTGTTAGTTCGTGTTCCAGATAGATGTGCCTGAGAACTGAAGACAATTATGGAATGTGGAGGCAAAATCCACCGCACTGCTGAGCCCATACAGCCAGTAGAAAATTGATAAATAGCTGGAAATGCTCTACGTGTTCCCTATTACATTTATTAATATTAATATATGCTCAAGGAGCACCAGAAACACCAACTACAGGTACAGTTGAACATTTGTGCAGTTTTCATAAATAGTGGAAGCAGTGACATTAAACATATGCAGGAATCCCCATAGTTTATAAATATTTACAAATATTTATTTTGGCAAAAGCACCTTATTCAGATGTTCTGAGCTGTGCTCACTAATACAGTGTGTGTATTTGTCACTCGGCACGCTTCTCAAGTTGGGAGCTGAATTATTGGTCAATGCAAGGGATTTCCCCTGGTGTATCGCTTTGTATTTCACAGATATTCAGATTTCATTGCAGTTCAGAAAAGCACACCACTTCAACTACGTGCAATTAGCACGCAAGCCTTGCAGGGATGGCACTGATTTCATTTACCAGCAAGAGAGACCAATTGCAGTGTGTGGCTCGTGAGCCAGATCGGACACAGTCATTAATAATTTTCATTAGAGCCACCTCTCAGTGAGCATCTCTTTCCATGAGCCGTCCAGATACGCATTGTTTTTTTCATTTACATTTCACTACAGATGTCAATGAAAGCACAGTTCCTCCTAAAGCATCATAATGTATGTAAACCATTGCGGGAAGCATAGCATGCAGAGCCTTGGAGACTGCAGATGGAGAGAAAAGGCTCCTGATTTCATAAAAATAACAAAACCTGTTTTAACATATTGTGCATTAAATATTGTTCATTTGCATACTTTCTGTGGCTAGGTTATAAAAGCCCACCATGTGGTGGACTTGTTGGAAGTCTGAAAAGATACTCTTTTTCCAAATGGAGATGTGTTAGTGGAAGCTGCTGCTTAATTATAAAACAAAAATAACTTGTTTTCTGCATTATTTTTTTTTTTTAACATGTTTCTTTTTTTTTTTTTTTTTTCTGTAGGTTTTCAGAGTCAGATTTTTTGTTGTTTCCTTAGAATACAATAGCATTAGGGAGGAAAGCATAGTGCAGTCACTGCAAGTTGTGCTAGCTCGGGCTCGCTGTTGTACAACAGTCTGGCTGCCTGGAGCCAGCAGCAGCAGGGACTCCTCGATCCGGAGCTTCCAGCAGATAGCCCAGCAGATTGTACAGTACCACTTGCATTATTTTTTTGCATCTTTATATAGAATTGTATAATTTTATGTACAGCACAGCCACGGTTGAAACACTTGATAGTACAAATGCACGATACCGCGAGTTAAAATGAGAAATGGCTGTCAAATCATAAATAGAAAATGTGAAAGAGAAGGAAAAAAATCAGTGTTTTGGGTGTAGAAGTCTTGCATACACATGCACATACGCTGTCAGGGCTTGAGAAAGGATGGAGTGAGCCACACGCTTGGGGGGAGCAGGTTCCCTGGCACAATGGCCTGGTCCCATAGAGTTTTGGGAGCCTGGAGCAGTGGGTGGCATCGGAGCACAGACACCCATTAAGCCCAGGCTCAGAGAATCTCAGCGATGGCCAGAGCGTATGCAGCATTCCAGGTTTTGAGTGCTAACGTTGCCAGCTTCAGATCAATCTGCTAATTTATAAGCTGCCAACGTAAAGAGTGCGGGCGAGTGCGAGGTGACAGGGGTGCCTGCATCCCCGGGGAGTTGAAGGGTAATTGGAGCAGCCTGGGGATTTGACTTCAGGGCCTGTCTTGCTGGGAGGGGTGCAGATGAAGCTGGGAAGTGGCAGAGGAATAGCAGTGACCTCTCTTAGGATAAGATGGTAGTATCTTACTGTCAGCTTTTTCTTAAGAATAAAGCGATTTTCAGTGGAACTTAAGTTTTTTTAGGGGGAAGCACCGTTTGCGAGCTCTATGGAGATCAATTCACACCTTGCCAAGCTGAGAGCTGCTGAGACTTGTCATTTGTCACCTGCTTTTCTCAGCACAGCTCGCTGCTGGCCGACTGTCAGGGCACAAGGTGTTCTGTGATCACTGACAGGTATCACTGACAGGCCCCAAGGCCCCACAGCCTTGCACAACACCTCCAGTCCACTGATAAAACAGCCCCACGAGGGATGCTTGGGGCTGGGGAGGATCACTCCATGTGTCCCAGCAGGTTGGTACGGTGGCTGGATCTGGGGACCTGAGTGGAGACTGCAGGGCTGGATGGAGACCCTGAGCAGCTGCCTTGGTGGCAGTGGAGCTC
Organism: Chrysolophus pictus; assembly: GCA_037305975.1. Lineage (NCBI taxonomy): Eukaryota > Metazoa > Chordata > Aves > Galliformes > Phasianidae > Chrysolophus > Chrysolophus pictus. The sequence continues at coordinate 36,102,207 of CM074582.1, read as the reverse complement.
ATTATAGACTTGGAGGGTTACCGTGCAGTTTTAGGGAAGGAATCATTTGGAAACTTCCTAAGTGCCCCTTGTCAGCTTGGATGTTAGGAGCAATTTCTTCTCAGAAAGAGCGATGAGGCATGGCACAGCTGCTCAGGGAGGTGATGTACCTGCAGGTGCTCAAGAGCCGTGGAGATGTGGCACTGAGGGACATGGTGGGGTGGTTTGGGGTTGGATATGAGAAGATCTGAGAAGTCTTTTCCAACCAGAATGATTTTATGATTCCCCACCAAATGCTATGATGTCCGTCCTTATCTTATACAAGAAGGCAAGCTGCCAAAAACCGCCTTATCAAAATCAATTTTTCTTAGTTAAAAACAAACAAACAAATGCCTGATCCCAGTTATCCATGTTGCTCACTGCTGGCTGTGTGAAAGCCTTGTGAAGAATCATGGTGGTAAAGCAGCCTTTGGTGTTTCAGCTCCTGAACACCCCATTTGATGAAAGCTTTGCAAACTTCGTCCTTAATTAAGCAGCCCATCTCTACTTCTTGCATGGATGTTGGAAGGGCTGGGGTGTACCTTTCCTTAGAGGCTATTGGAAGATGCTTTTCTAAGGAAGGAATTCTCTATAATTAAGCTTAGAAATGGGTGGTGATCCTTTCCTCGAGGACGCATTTATCTCGGGTGTGAGGTCTGCACAGCAGACAGGAGGTGACCAGCGTGTGATGAAATTAAAAGGCTGCAATAGATGAGTTGGTCCATGGGAACTCTTCTCTGTTCACTGATAGAGAAGGACCTTTGGAGAAACCAGTGTGTAAAGTTGTGTAATTAAGGTTTTTTCAGAAAAACATATGTGCAATGGAAATGGTTTTGCAGAGCCAGTGTTGATATTAGCATATTTTGGTTCAAGCACCTGCACATGAGCTCAGTCATATTCCTTCAGCAAGAGTGCATGTAAGATGTCACAATGGAGTTTTGTGATGGGGGGAAAACAAAAGCCCAAGTGAAATAGCAGGGGAAAAAAAAACAATCCAACTCTCAGGGTCAGAGACTTGTCCAGCAAAGCTGTGCAGTGGTTTCTGCTGTGTTAGGACAGGATCCACAGGTTTTGGTAGGGCAGCATTAAGTACTGCCCTGAATTAGAAAATGGGGCTGCACAAAGTGCCTGGAAGTTCTTCTTTTCAGAAAGAAAATGCAGCCATTTTTCTTTCTGTGGTTTAAACGTGATTAGTGTCAACTGATGGGAAGTTCTGCTCTAACACCAGGAGGTCTGACTGTGTTAATTTGCTGCTTTTCTCTCGTCCCTTCCCCGCAGCAGCAGCAGGAGATGCTGGCAATGAAGCATCAGCAGGAGCTACTGGAGCACCAGAGGAAGCTGGAGCAGCACCGGCAGGAGCAGGAGCTGGAGAAGCAGCACCGGGAGCAGAAACTTCAACAGCTGAAAAACAAGGAGAAAGGAAAGGAGAGTAAGTAGCAAAAGCTCACTTGGTTCAGTGATGACAGGTAGAGCAGATGGATGGAAGCCATAAAGCAGCTTCATAAAGCTGAAGAAACCTCCCTGATAGCCTTTCTACGGAGCTTCTCTGCACGGCAGCTTATGTAAACGTTTTCGAGGTATTGAGGGTAAAAGAGGAATTTATTTCTATGCTTTATCTTCATTTTTGTCTTTCTAAATGCCTTTTTAGCATTTTTCAAAAGGAAGCGTATCGTCTCTTTATTTGATTTAACATTTTCTGAAGTATTTTTGGCAGCTTTCCTAATGGAGGCAGAATATTAAAACCATAAAATACACCAGATGCACAGTGCTTTTCTTTTTCTTTTCTTAATTTCACCCTTTTAAGTTGTAGGCGAGTTCTCAGTTTTTAGCTTTAAAGTGTTTTCATTCAGAAGCACTTCTTTCATGAGGTACAGACTGTGGTTGGCTTCCCCACGTGTTATTATGCACTTCATAAGATTCAGTAACATGATTATGGCCTCACAAATCCCCTTATCAAAGACACTTTGGTTACTTGTTCAGTTTTCTTTTAGAAGTGAATGGGAGGAAAAATACCTTGCAGAGTCGTACTGTCAACTCATTAGGTCTCCATTCCTTGTGAGATAAGGAAGCCTGTGATGGAAGCAGCAGAGAGGGCTAAGGGCTACCAGCAGAAGAGATGCTGTTTGGGGACTAGAAATGAGATAAAGCTCTAAGAACAACTTTTCCAGCAGGAAGAAGCTGGAGTAGGAGGCTGCAGATATTGAGGTTGAATTCCTCATTCATGTGCATCACGCGAGAGCAGACTTTTGTTTAACCTGCATTCAAGTGAGGGAACTTGCAGACCTGCCCCAATGTCTCAGCAAAGCAGTTCACAGGAGGTCCAACGTCTGTGTTGGGTTTTGTTTGGGTTTTCTGTGTTTAAGCTGTAGGACAGAAACCAAAGGATCAGAATTTCCTTAAAAGAAGCAGTTGAACTGGGCTGTTTTCCCAAATAAAAACAATCAGTTTGAACTGAGTGAGATCTGTAAGTCCTTCCACTTCATCCTGCTATTCTCATCAACTGCTTATACTGTATCAGTGTTTCAGTGGATCCCTCTGCAAAAATGACATCTGGCTATTCTCATTAAGATAGTTTGCAATAAACAAAGGCTCCTGAGTGCCTGAGCACCTGAATCTGAAGCAACCTTTTGGTTGAAGCATAGGTGTAGAGGAAAGAACAGAACTTGAGGGTGTAAGTTGAGAATCCGTGGCTACAGTTTTATGTTTAAAATACTTTTATTTAAGAAGTACTACAGCATATAGTCGCTATAGAAGCTTACCTCTTAAGAGTATTTATCCTTCTCACATCAGAAAATTTTACAAAGTAATAGTTAACGTTGTCCAAATCTGAAATATGAACAGTATGTGATAGTTGAAGAATGTAGTTTATTCTCCATCCTTCCTCCATCACTGTAAGCCAAAAGACATTGTTTTGTACCTTTTAGAAGGCAAATCACAAATAGAGTTAGCTTAACACAATATTAGTTCCTTGCTTTCTCATCTCAGGACCCTTGAGCTGTGCCTTATGAACTGGTATCTGTTATCACAAAGCATATGATCAAAGCATGACTTCTAAGAGAAGAAGGAAAGTCTGTATGAGACTAAAGGTGCTTTTTGGGCGGGGTAAGGAGTGATAGTCAGTTGTCCTGTTTTTCCACTGCTGTGACTGAACCTAGAACCAGCTGTGTGCATCAGTGTTTCCAGAATGGCCAAATCTGTCTTCCTGTCTCCCTCCTCCTGGGCAGGGACCATTCCATGCCTTTCTGCTCAGGCAGCCTCAGGCTGGAGCTTTCTCCTACAAGCTGGCGGGCTGTGATCAACCTACACTATTATTAAGGGCTTTTTTTTATTAGTTTCCATTTGTTCTGCTCCTCTCTTCTTGCACTGTGCAACCCCCTCCTTCTTGGGGGAGCTCGCTCCTGCTTCTCACCTTTATTCTCTTACCACCACCCATGCTTTATCCTACATACAGTTATAGTTCAATTCTGGGACAGCATTTAACCTGTGTTCTTTCATTCCATATTACCCTCCTGTGGTCTGTCTCTTCTGGCTTCCTGCCCGTAGATTTATTCCATACATGTGGGCATTTGGCATCTGACTTCTGCTCTTGCCCTCGTTGCTTATTCCCTGCATGCTGACACACCACAGTCTATGTGCCACCTTGTGCTTTTTTCCTTTTGCTTCCTCTTCTTTAATGTCTCCACTGGGTATTGCCAAGTAGTTCTGCCTGTATCCTATCACTACATATAAGATACATTAAAAATGAATAAGATGATTTTTCTTCTCATCTTTCGACTCAAGGATCAGGAGCTGAACGATGGTCTGCTCAACATGACATCTTTGTCCACAGCTCCAGCATTGCTCAGGGTAGAGAAGATCTCCACGTTTTTATCCTGTTAGCATATGTGGGGCCCTTCAGCTGCTAGTTTAGGAGGAAGATGTGCCAACGAAGCTTTTGGAAACCTCACAATCCAACAACGTTTGGCTTCAAATCCTCTAAATAATGTCAGATTTATCTAAAACCAATAGAACACAACCATGTTTGAGTATTTTTAAGATGCTAATAGATCAAAGATGACACTTTGGAGAGATAAGGCCTTTATGTGTGAATTTGTCACCTATTCTGGTCTAGCCATGCTGCTCACAAACTCATAGGAATTTATCTCCAGCTCCTCAGTTGAACTTCCCACTGGGGTGCATGCCAAACCTACATTTTGTAGAACTGGTGAGGAATGCAGGCCTCCAAAAAAGTGAATTTTCAAGCTTTTCAACTCTGCTTCAGTGGTTGAGCAATATTACATTTTCAGGCAGTGCTTTATAGAATTATTGCAGTTTCCTTCTCTTGTGGAGATATTAAAAAAAATAAAATTGTTTCCCCAGCCTGTCAAATGGCACCGTGTTGTTGTGTAGGATCCAGGAGACAAAAGATCACCCTGTCGTATTTTAGGTATGCCAGCAGAGCAGACGATTTTCCTGGCCTTTTCATTTACTTGTAGCCCAGTTATTTTCCTTTTGGAATTCTTGGTTTACGCTGTGGTGTAGATGAACCATAATTTTCCACATGTTCTGCTTGCCAAACTTTCTATGCATTACTCCATCAGGAACTCTGCCTGCGAATCTGTTCTGTCAACTGAATGATAATTTTAATCCATCACCACAGTAAAACAGACTGGTCTCTATTGTGGAGGAAATAATGATCAGAAATTATACAGTTGACATTTTAAGTCTACGCTACGAAATTACTGACTTTTTTTCTTTAAATGTTAGATTTTCTATTTGAAGAAATAGATTGCACACTTGTAAGTGAATTGGAATATTATGTATGTCTTATTGTACACAGATACTTCTGAACAAAGAAGTCCTTATTTACAAGCTTTTTCAAGGCAGCATCTACATATGAGACATTCGTCTCGTTCCCCTTCTGCTTGCAGATGTGACATTTAAAAACTTGAGTATACACAAGACCCTTTTTCTTAAATACCTTTGATTAAAAGAAAGCTGCATTACCTCGTACAGCGCTTTATTCTAAGTTAACTTTTATGCAAGTGTAAAAATCCTCTTCACAGATCTTTTGTAGTAAAATGATAAATCTCTGATTAGATCTCCGCTTTCAAACATCCGCTGCGATTATATGCAAAGCTGAAGGGGTGAAAAAAGAGAGCTCCTTACTGGAGGCACTTTGTTCTTCTCTTTGAAACAGAAGCTCCTCTATTGGACTGAAAAATCGAGCGTTTAATTCTGAAGCCTTTTAGAAATTTTCATTCTTAAAGTATGTATTTTTTATTTGCTACAGCTTTTGTCCAAAGTCAATTGATTAAATATCTTGAATTTTTGTTCTTGACTTGTCAGGTGCAGTGGCAAGCACAGAAGTAAAGATGAAATTACAAGAATTTGTTTTAAATAAGAAGAAGGCTTTGGCACACCGGAATCTCAACCACTGCATTTCCAGTGACCCTCGCTTCTGGTATGGGTAAGTGGTGCTGGGCTTATCTGTGTGATTCAGCCTGTGCCACCTTTTCTCACAATTGCTGCAGCTGGGGGATAGTCCTGATTCAGTATTTACTGTATTTCAGTATTTACTGATCAACCATAACACTGATAGAACTAGAGTTCGAATTTGATGAGTGACATGAGTGAAAAGCATTTTTAAAGGGTTTCAAAGTGAATATTTTTCCTGTCTTCAGTGGTATCACTGTATTTTTGTGAGCAGTGGTCTCTACTGACATCTTGAATCCGTGATTATTTAAACTGAGAGCCTGCTGTCAAGATTTGCCTTTATAAGTTCTTTAGTTTTGCACCAGGGTTTGATCCAGATAAGGATTATAAGACATGAACTTTCAGGAAATTAGGTTTTATGCTTAGTGAACTGCAACTCAGGATAGTTGAGCTAGCATTGCTTTTATTGCCTGCTGCTCGTCTCAGTCTCTCAAAGCTGGAAGTTTTGTTTCCCTGTAAACTGCTGAAAACACGAAGTGCACCCTGTCTGTAATTCTGCTGATATCTACGTTTTCTACTGAAAATGCTCTGCTGTGGATATCCTAGAAAATCCAAGTGTCATGTGAAGTGAGAAGATAGCAGGTGTTCTTATAATGACATAGAAGCAAAGAGTGATTTCTTCAATTACTTCTGATGCACCAAAGAGCCATGGGTGGCATTAGAAATGAGGTATAAGTCCCAGTTCTAGAAATCCACTTCTTTATCAAGAAAATTTGGAAATTTGATGTAATTTGAAAACATTCACTACTAAAACATTATAAAAATATCTATATTTTAAAAAAATAATAATAACGTGTTTGGAATATTGCTTGATTGACCATAACATTGATGAAATTTTGAATGAGAAAATCCGAGAAAATTTTGCCGTGAAAATAGTTTTCAAGTTGAGAATCTGATATTATTTTCAGTCTTCAGCAATAAGCATTTATGTAGGGTTGATGAGGTCATTGTCAGCTGATGGTTCCAAATGCAAGAAACTAAGCTGAAATTAAATTGGAAAGATATCCCAGCTATGAGCCAGAACAGAAATGCTGAAGTGTAGTTGGCAGAAGATTCTAACGTTATTCTGCCAGGGGGAGATTGAGCAATTCTAATACATCTGTGAAAATCTCATCTGAGATTTGAAAATTGTGTGGCTGTGACGTTGGTTAAAGTGGTGAAATGTGGGTAGGGTGTGCAGAGGTAATGTTTAAGGCCTGCTAAGGTGGTGTGAAAGATAGTAGAAGAAATAGGAAAAAATGGATTTAAATCATGACAACATAAATATGTATTTTTAAATAACTGATTTTCCACTATTCTTTCTTGAGACTCACAAAGAAATCTGGGGATTTTGGAAGCATTTGAAGGCATTGTGGCACTGTGTTCTTTTTTTTTTTTTATTTATTTGTTTTAAGTACCTGTTAGTGCAGAAATTATATTATATTAGAATTAAGGCCAGTAAATAAATGCCTTCTTCCAAAATCTTTGCTCCTTTTGCCTTGGAGAAACCTCACCTAGAATTGTCATCATAGATGAATTTAATCTGTTAGAAAAGAAGGCTGTGGATGCCCCATCCCTGCAGGCATTCAAGGCCAGGCTGGATGTGGCTCTGGGCAACCTGGTCTGCTGGTTGGTGACCCTGCACACAGCAGGGGGTTGGAACTGGATGAGCATTGTGGTCCTTTTCAACCCAGGCCATTCTAGGATCTGTGATCTATGATTAAAAGGGAAAAAAGAAGTTTGGGAGTGGTCTGCATGCCTTATATTTTACAGTTTAGAATTAACTGCCTTTTCACCAAGACGCCAGCGCTCGGCTGAGTCCAGGTCAGTGACATGGGGTACGCTGCAGGGCCAGCTTTGGTGCAGCAACTTACTGAGCCCAGCTGTGCTTTGGGTTTCAGACTTCTTTCCTCACTTTGAGCAAATACTGAGACCCTTCTGAATAAGGATACATTCTTTAAGATTCATTATCTTTAGGATTTTTTGTTATTAATGTGGTGCGTTTTCATCTGAACATCCCTTTCTTGTGGTGCCTGAGGGATGCAACAGGTAGAGCCAGCATGCTGACTGTTGCACAGCAGGCTAAGCCCCTTTCTTAGAGGCTTACCGTTCCCTCATCTCCCCTCCATCTGTTTAGTAGCAGGGTTTGGTTTCCAACACAAGGCATGGGGAGGGAAGAAGGAGCCTCAGAGGCCTCACAAATCTTTCCAAGGGCATGCTTCAGTGATGAGTTGCAGGCAGATGGGAGCTCCTTTTGCCCAGCCTTTGAGGAGGGCAGCAAGGCTGTGCAACTGCAGAAGAGAGTTCTAAGTGCAGCCCTTTGGTTGGTAAGAGCTGAAGATTTTTTTGTTTGTTTCTCTTCTATTTAAATTTAAAAGAAAAAAAAAAAAAAACACACACACAAAAAAGAGAAAGAAAATCTTTAAATTAATTATGTATTGCTATTTATTTGTATATCATCTCATAGGTTACCAATTCAGTTACAGGGATATTTACGCACATACTTGTACCATGATTTAATTGGGTGGTGGTTGGATTTGACACACGCAAACAAGGCTTGCAGAAGATAGATTTGATGCTCCTACTGTGAGCAGGCAAACCAATTAAATGGTAACAGATGCTGAAATAGTCTCTTAAATGACACGCCTGCTTTTAAGCACTTCCTTTGGTATTATTAAGGTTTGCAGTTTCCTTTAAAAAATTTAAAAGCATTACTTGTAAACAGCAGTTCTCTTAAGGGTCTTGAACACCACAACAGTTCTGCGTCAATGGCTTTGACATGAAATATGTGCTCTTTGCATGTGAAATAGCTGTTATTGTCCACTAAGATGTGTGAATGATTTGCCTTCTGTATCTTGTATGGGCTGGAGCTTCACTCAGCATTGTCTTTTGTCTATAATGTCAGTGAATATATTCTAATTAATCAGCAGTATTAAAGGACACCGTTGTAGGCAGAAGTGCAAGTCAAGCCTTGAGATGGAAAGCAACTAGCTGCAGAGGTCTTGCCAAATGTACTCGTGGTCCAAAAGATCTACTAAAGGAAAGAACTAGGTAATCATAGAATTACAGAATCATTCAGGTTGGAAAAGACCTCTCAGATCCCCGAGTCCAAGCCCAACCCACCCCACCGTGCCCACTGCCCACATCCCTCAGTGCCACATCCCCACAGTTCTGGAACACCTTTAGGGACGGTGACCCCAGCACTCCGTGGGCAGCTGTGCCACTGCAGCACTGCTCTGGGAAGAAATTGTTTCTAATAACAAACCTAAACCACCCCTGGTGCAATGTGAGACCATCACCTCTCATCCTATTGCTGTCATCCGGGAGAAGAGGCCGACCCCCACCTCACCACAACCTCCTTTCAGGCAGTTGTAGGGCAGTGAGGTTCCCCTTGAGCCTCCTCTTCTCCACACTGAACAACCCAGCTCCTTCAGCTGCTCCATAGTATCTCTCAGAGGCTTTCACGGAGATCCTGCTCAGTATTTGACTCCATGGTATTCAAGCCATTTTGTATATGCAGCTCCAGTCTAAATGCAATTGTTTTGGATTGTGTGGTGGACTATAATTTTCAGATTATGTTAATGACAGGCAACAAAAGAAGTGGTTCTTTTGAATCCCATTGTCAGACTGTCCCTCCTGTGGATTCTGAATCTGCTGGGCAGCCCTCCTTGCAGGAGGTCCTGCTCTTGAAGACACTTAACGTAAATAAGAGTGAACTTACCAGGAGCAAAGATGGAGCACCTCGGGCCCAGCAAACAGGGCTGTTATTTCCCTGGGAAGTTTTCAGAAGTGCTCTTGGGAAGTAGCCACTCGACGCAGTAACCATCGTGAAAGGGACTTGAACTGAGTATTTGCATGCTAAGGAGATAGAGAGAAATAATGACACGTTAAATTATGCCAACGTACGTAGATGTTGTTCTCTGTGCACAAAACATTCCAGCAGAGATACACGTTCGAGTATGTATTCAGTTTACATGGCATGAATATGTTGGAAGTGTCACACGTGCTTTGCTCATGCACGGGCTTTTGATGGACCTCGCAGCCCAAAGAACAGAGAATGTGTTATGTGAAGGTATGTGCTTCCAGGAATGCCTGCAAACTCGATTTAGTATACAATTTCACCTCTTTCAGGACCTCTGAAATTCCTGAACGGGCATGCAGACCAGTGCATTTTGCTCTAAGCAGCGTAGGGTGTTGGATCCTAGTCCTCAAGCAATGCAATGTATTCATGTTTGCAGAGTGAAATGTCTGTCATTCAGCAGCTCCAGAGCACATCTAAACAGGCCCTTTGAGTTCCTGCACATTGCCTAACAAAGTGATGAAAATAGCTTCAATGTACGTGATTGTTCAGCTTAAGTCATGATTTAAAAAAAAAAAAAAAAAAAAAGGAAAAAAAAAAAGAAAAAAATTGTATTGCTTGTATAGGCAAGAGAAAAATGCGATTGTGTGCCATGGTGGGTTTGAGGGGCTCTTGGCTTGCATAGCCTGGGCTTCCTGTTTGTGAAACATCTCTCTGTGCAGCCTTCCTATGGTATGAGCAGATCTGGGCAGAGAAAGCCACGTCTGTTTTCAGGAGGGATTCAAATATTTTTCAACGTGGTTCTGTTTTTATTTCAGGTGATGATTAAACTGTGCTGCATACGGGCATTTACTGCTGCCAGTGTGACAGAGGACATGTGTAGATGTGCTCATGTGAAATGCAGCAGTGTGAGAACACACAATTATTCAGCCTGCGTGTAGGGAAGTTTGGGATACAAAGGGGGGAGGATTAGGAGAACGCAGTGAATCATGCTGCTTGGTGAGAACTGCTGGTACGAGACTCTATATAGACACTGAACAAACTTTTCAGAAGTGTTTGTAGCAATCGTTTAGAAAGCACCATGTGTTTTTCTGCTGTTTTCTTGAAGGGTAGAACTAGAATCGCTGTGCCGCATCTCAGCCAACAGCCTCCTCCTGACTTGAGCTTCAAAAAGAGCTCAAGGAATCCGATGGACTGGAGAGTAATTTTCAAATTGGGAATGGCTCATTTTTGTTCCTTAAAGAGCCTTTTAGAGCAGAATATTGTACTCAAAATCTCTGTGAATGCCTGATTGTTAAGCAGGGTAGAATTTCAGCTCTTTGCGTCTCTCAGCTAAGTACTTGTCCTGTATTGTTCAATCATTTGAAGAAGTAAAACAAGGTTTAGGTTCTGTTTACTTGAGTTAAAAGCTGAGATTGCTTGACAGCTGTATGGTTGCCTCTTGTATTGCTCAATCAATGATGTAGCTGCTCTGCTAACGTGGAAATGTGGAGGTTTCCAGAAGTCTTTAGCAACTGGGGTTCATGGCAAAGCTGGACACAAGACATTAAATAGGGAAGAAGCAGCCAACACACATAGGTAGGAGGTTTAGAAGACTCTCTTATTATTTAATATCCTTAGCAAATAGCATGTGCTTTCCTTCCAGCAGCCTGCTCAAACACAGCTATAAATCACCAGCCTCCAGAAGTTAACCTTGGAGGGTGCTGAGTGCTTTGGCCAGATACAAGCTAAGTGCTGGGGTCAGGATGCAGTGCAGCAGCAAAGCTGCTGTTAGCCTGCCTAAACATGTGGCCCTTCATGTGCTCATCCTTTGATTTGATTTCATCCTTAGGCTTTCTCTCAGGGTTTTATGCAGTGAAGGGGAATTGTTTGTTCGTGCTGTAGTTGAGGGAAGCAACGAGACCTGTGCTTAGCTTTACAGATAGAACTTATTGAAACCTAGCTCAAGTATGTGCTTAAAACTGTGGTTAAATGCCTAAATATGTGGAGCTTTCCTCAGCAGGATCATTCCAGTACTGAAAATTAAGCATATGTTTAGTCTCTTCCCTGTATATTAGCCTTCAGATGATCTTTTAATCTCTTTCTAGTACCTGGAATGAGAAAGCTGGTCCCAAAAGATTTTCCTTTTCATTGCTCACAGTGGAGCAGAGAAGGTGAAACTGAACTCTCTCCCTTTGTGCTACACTTGTGTTAAGTTTCTCCCTTCTCTTTCTCTCCCTGACCATGCAGGAAGACACAGCACAGCTCCTTGGACCAGAGCTCCCCACCTCAAAGTGGCGTATCCGGCACCTACAATCACCCTGTCCTGGGGATGTACGATTCCAAAGATGACTTCCCACTCAGAAAAACAGGTAATGCTCCCATTGATTTTCTATCTTACCTGCTGTCTTTGCTGTGACACTTGGTCCTTACATTTCCAAAAGGAAAAAAAAAAAAAAAGAAGAAGAGTATGTTGCCAAAAAGCTGTATTTCATGGAGCAATTTATTTAAGAAGCGCTCACACCACCCCACTCTCCTCTCCCCCTTCCAGCTGTCACTGAGCAAGCAGTGTTAGAGGGAGGCTTTGGTTGTGCAGGTTTGCAGAGCTACATGCAGAAGACAGCTTCGTTGTGTGTCAAAGCTTGTGAGATGTTTTCACAAAGTCAAAACTAATACAGAGATCTGCGTGTCTGAAGTCAAAGTATGTTTTGCTGAGTGAGAAAAGTACCAAGAAAAGTTCATTTCTTCTGGGATTTGCATTTTATATACAAGTTTATACTTTAAATAAATAAAAACGTTTCTGCCAGTCAAAGTGTAGGGACTTCCTGCAAAGGTTTTGGTTCACACCTAGACAGTTATTTCTCAGTTAGATTTCTCTCTGCATGGTGGCTAAGCAAGTCAGTTATTTCTCAGCTATATATTATGTAAACCAGTTTGTTTTGTTTGGCTGTGGTCCTCAGCTCCATATCACATGCTTTGGCCAACACAGCCTCAGCTTCTAACCTTGCAGGCTTGTGATCCTCAGCAGCCAGCTCCCTTCAGGAAAGAGCCAAGCTGCAACAAGCTCACCCCAGTCTGGGGAGCTCTGCTGCTTGCATGGTTGATGCAGATGGTGGTGCATCAAAAAAATTGCTTCAGAATAGGAAAATCCTGTCTTGACTAAGCTTTGCATGTCCTACAGGTGCTTCTAGCTATTTCTCAGGTGTGTTTTGTGGACCTTTAAATGTACAGGGATGAGCACTGGTTTTTGTGATCGTTGTGGTCAGGAATGGTGGTGGTATGTTAACCAGACCTTTCTGTGGATTTACTACAGCCTTTGGTCAAATTGGCTGTCCTAAATCAGTTTCCAGGAGCTGGCTGCACCTCCATTTCCTTCTAGGAGAGGCATAGATATTCTCACAACATTTCTTCTCCTAATAGTTGAAAGTCAAGTGGGTCTTATGTGTCCTCATCATGATTCTCATTATCTCTGTAAATTGATGTGAAGGTGGATTATTCTATTTGTTTTTTTTTTTTTCTTCTTTTGTCGTCTGACTAGAAAAACATAACACTTGTACACTGCTGCTGCCCTGTGCCTCCTGCCTCCCAGGTCTGTGCCTTTGAAGGCATTTTATGAACTGCTTCCACACCATAGTACCTGTCCTGCTGGGTGGATCTGTGGATGAATTCCTGGCTGCCACTCAGTAGATGGTTTTCCCAGTCACTAGGCATGCTGGGCTGGGTGGCAGGTACCAGACACAACAGCTGCACAAGAATCAACTTAAGATGGGGAAGTCCTTCCCAGGGTGAGGGCTCTTCCTTAATCACCCTGTGCCTTCAGGGTAAGTGATGACAAGAAAGCAGGCCCTTTCTGCAGGACTCCAAAGGGAGAGAGGGAAACAGAATTTGCTGAAGTGTAGGGCATCCTCTAATCTCCATTTCTAGATAATGACAAGCCAAACACTGCGTTAGGTGCAGCATCTGCTGCTGCCTAGTCAGTGTTGGAGACAGCCAAAGTGACGCTGTCTGGACCTCAGGACTTGTCCTTGCATGGAGGAGATGAGTGCTGCTGGAGGGCTGCCCTCAAAGGAGATTTCCTTCAGTTCTGGAGCTGTCAGCACACAAAGATGTGCTTTGCATACACATCTGCCTGGAAGAAGGAAGACCGGTCCTGGGCTGCCAGCATCCACTGATGCCATTTGCTTCTTCTCTGCTGAAGGCTATCGGTCTCCTCTGGAAATTCACAGCATGTCCTCACAAGGAAGTGTCCCTTGCCATCATATCTATTGCACAGGGCTTGTGGACAGCACGAATCTGAAGACCTTTCTGCTCTTTTGAAACCAGAACCTCCACTTTGGGGGAGCTCATGTTAGCAGCACCATGGCAGAAATGGTCTTTTATCAAAAACCTCTCTCTCTTTAGGGCCATTTCTTGCCAGTTTCAGTTTGAAGATAGATCATCCTTCTCACTGCAAATGCCATAACAGTGGATTTCTGCAGAAGAAAAGAGTGTCTGAACATACTCCTCTTGTTTCCTAGACTGAGTTCTGATTAAGCCTCTGGCTGATAAAACTGCTGTCAGACAGAGTGAATTAAAGAAGATAAACGTATCTAATGGCATTATTAAAAATCATTGTTGTTTTAAAATAGGAGGATAGTTAGCTGATTTTGTTTTTCCAGAACACCGATGCTTATTCTCTGTGGGCACTGGCATTAATCTTCTGGGGATTTGTATGCAGTGCATGCAAGTTCCCTTGCAAGGTTCAGCGGAGACCTTTTTTGTTGTTTTCTTTTATTTTCTTTTCAATGTAACAGCAGTTCAGACTCTAACACGGTGATATCCTGCAGAAACCCCACTGCCAAGAATGTTAAGTTGCTTGGACTCCTGAACAGCCTGGTGTAAACAAAAGGCAGGGAAGGCTGGAGCCCATCCTAAATAAAGTTCTTTATTACAAGTGAGCTTTTCAGATTTTTGGCACCAGTCAAAACTCTGGCTTTGTATTTGTAATTTAAAACCGCCATATCATGTAGTCCAATTTTATTAAATTAGATTAAATATTTGCAGTTCAAATAACAGAGTCCATCACAGCACAGTTGTGATTAGCAGGGCTGGCATCAATCCAGTGTCATTGTTAGGGACGGGGGGACTCGGGACGCTGCAGGAAGGCACTTGGAGCAGTGATTTCTGCTCGGGTACATTTCTGGAGTTGGCAGCATGTTCTGCATGTTGAGAAATTGTTCAGAAAGAATGAACCTGTAATTGCAGTGGGTTTAAAAGTGCTACCCTTCTTCGCTCCGATTACTTGAAGCATTGCGACGTGGAGCGGTGTATAGCAGCCCTCTGTGCACCCCTGGGGATCGCTTGGTAGTGGAACACTCAAGTGTGAATGTTGCATAAGAGACGTGATCAGCTGGCCACGCTCTCTTGAGTAAAAGTACATGTGTGCATGAGCAGTGTCCTAAGAGTGCTTGGAAACAATCAGCATGTGAAACAGCAAACACTTGCAGCATGCTCCTAATGCATCCTGCCACCTGAAATCCCACCCCCTCTGGTTTGTTTTACCAAATTATGTCCAGGTTTGTTAGCTGTTCAGGTTCTGCATGAGGTTGTTGTGCTGCCAGGCTCTGGCTGGTGCAGTTACCAGTGGCCTGAACTTGCATTTAGCCTGGCTGCAGGGTGTGTTTCACTGAGTTCTCTCTAGCTGAACCCTTTGTGGCTTTCCCTTCCTTAACCGAACTAAGAATAGTTTGGCTGATGCCATTCATGCTTTTCTCCTTTTGCTTTAAATAACTTAAGACAAGGATTTCTTATTTCCCCATTTGTGTAGTTTCCTTAACTACGTATATGCATGCTTCCTTTGCTGTATGCACGATCTTGACATGCTATTAATTAGGAAGCTGGAATGACCTACATCACAGGGATTCATGAAAGACTGAAGAGCATTGTTTAACTTGTTGACATGCTTTTTCTTTTGCTTGCGTGCGGTTTTTTCTTTGCTTGTTTTTTAACATGCCATGCAGGGTTTGGCCATGTTCTATCAGACTCTAGCTTTCCTTCTGGCTCTTGCAAAGGGGCGAGGATTCCTCACATTCTTTGGGACTTGACAGCTAATCAGGATTTCTAATGGAAGCCACAGCATTTCAATTAGCTGTCACTGAAATCAGTGGTTTTGCCAAGCACAGCACCTGCTAGACTTGCCTGGCCAACATGCGTTCAGCTCTCCGGGATGCATGAACTGGAAACATCTCCCTGTCTGTGGATCTATATTTAAACCTGACACCAAAGTGGGGAAAAAAACCATTTCTTCAACGAGCTTATAAAAGATGCTCTGCAAAACTGTAAGCATGAACGTGCCTGCATCCGCACGAATCATCCAGGCAGGCTGTGAGGCAGGCCCGGGTCTCGCCGTGGTTTTGCTTCTGCTGTTGGATAAGGAGCAAGGGACTGCTGCTTGGTGCGCTTGGCTCAGACCCTGCAGCCACTGTCCCCGTTCTGTGGAGAATTCAAGGCTCTGGCTCCTGCTTTCTGCTTTGCTTCCAGCCTGACTGCTGGCTGCTTTGGTGCGGTGATGATCAGGATGAGCATGGAGATCTTAGAGAGGCAAGGGATTCCTGTGGTCCCAAGTGTGTTTGCATTGCAGAACCATGGAGTAGCATCGCAGGGTGTGAATTTCCACTATTTCCAAAGCCAGTCTGAATATAATGCCAGACTGGGAGCTTACAAAGACATCTTTGGCAAGTATCTGTCTCTCAGTTTCCTGGCTAGGTAGTAAATGAGCATGTGCATGTGTGTGGTGTGTACTTGGGGAGAAACGACAATGGGGAAGTGTCACAGGCCCCTTTTTCAGCTACTATTCAGGAAAAAACAGGGATCCTGCACAACAACTCAATTCCCCAGCAATGTCTCTTGACAGACTGGTTATAGGTCAAGTACTGTGTCTTGGGGCTTGTGGTAAAAGCAGGCTGTCCTTAACCTTCACAGCCCACTCTGCTCCAAGGAGAAATTTGTGGCTCAGCACTGTCAGGTGTTGACTCAGCTTGTGCACCTCTTCGCTGCAGTGACTTCCTTCCAGGAGCAAAGCAAGGCAGCAAACAGGGAGCTGCTCCTTACACTTCCCCGTGGGTAGCACTGGTGGAAGGCCACAATGGCTGCTTGTTTTCCTGTACTTCAGCAGCTTCTGGGAGATGCCACAGAGGGAATCTGGGAAACGCATCACCCGTGCTGATCCCAGCAACCACTCCCTAAAAGGGAGTTAGGTGTTGTGGTGCTGGATCAAGATGGATGCTGGTGAGGAGTATGAAGGAGGAAGGCATCCAGCATCCCACCCTGGGTAGCTTAATTCAATGGGTGGCAGCTCTGCCCTTGGCAGGGGTTGAACTGGGTGGGCTTAAGGTCCTTCCAACCCTGACATTTTGTGGTTCTGTGATGCTTTTGGTTTCCTTGCAGTGTTGCTGACGCACGGGGTTGTTGGAGTGGTGTTTGCAGCTAAGCAGGTGAAATTGTTCTGAGCCTGTACTTAGAAACAATAAAGGGCAAAATATAAGTCCATAATTAAAATACTGTGTTTGTCAAGAAAGGCACAATACCTCTGTGAGTTCTGATTTTGGAACGTTCTGAGTGGTTTGTTTTGTGACAAAGATTGTTTAGAGGAAAATAGAGTAGGCTGAAATCCTGGTGTGTAGTGGGAGTGTAATTTAGAGAAATCTTTGAGCTTTATACAGTGTGGAGCATCGCTCAAGCTGAAAAGCAGTGTTGCTCTCCACCCACCCTGTCCTCCCTGCTGGCGTGGTTGGGGGTCCTGCCTCCCCAGCCGTGCTCTGCTGTGTGAAGGCTTCTATCTTGTCATAGACAGCATGCTCTGCTCCAAATGGAGAACATCAGTCCAAATCCAAAAATAACTTAATGACGAAAAAAATCACTTATTGCTGTAATGCTACAGAACAGTTCTTCAGATCAGACCGTTGACATTTCGGAGAACAGAACAAACCAAAGCGCAGCTGGAGGACCAGCAAATGCTCTTCTTTATTCCTTCCATCTCTTCTGAGGGTCGCACTGGCATAATAGGGAATTCAGCTATGAGGTGTGCTGCCTGGGCTCCTGCACAGTGCTGAGGTTTGTTTTGAAGCCACCCCCTTTTCTTGCTCAGGAGCTCTGCTAAAACAAATAGGTTTTAGCTCCACTGTGATCTCTGGTGCTTGGAGCTGCTCTCTGCCCTTGTGCTGAGTCAGTCGGGGCCCTTTGTGAACAAGCACTGCAGCTTTTTGGGTCTGTATGGAAATTCCGTGTTTGTCTCCTTCCCTCCTGCAGAGCTCAGTGCTGTTTTAAACACCTTACTGGGGAAACTCATATGCTGGATTTCATTTTCTTCCTTCTTTCACTTCCTTATTCCCTTCCACATCTCTTATCTTTCCTTCCAGATAATACTTTGAACGCTGCAAAGTTGCTGTCTTTATTTAGACTTAGAAAGGGGAAGACAGAGACAAGATGTGGCATTTCCATGTGTTTGTTTTTCTAGTCCAGTTTTGTCTATTCACAGTGGAAACCTTTGCAGCACTCTGTGACGATGCCTTTCTGCATGGTTCCATAGTCAGGCAAGTGATAGTGAAGCTGTAAAAAGTGTGAACGTTGTGTGCTCGGCTTCATGAAGCCTCCTTTGTACTGCTTGTATGCTGAGACTACTAAGCTTCAGCATGAAGAAATGACAAGAATTAGCCTTCAGTAAGTTTTCATTTTAAGGACACAACCTGCCACAAATATACAAAATAACCTGCCCACAAAGCTCTTAAACAGTGCTTGTGGCAACACAAAAGAGAGAACTCTGCAAATATATCTAGCCCTTCTAATGTATCTGTATTCCAGGATGGACTCTTTCAGGTCATGCTCTCTAGCATGGTACCTAGCAGACAAAAAACTGAGTTTGTTTCTGCAGAATATCCAGGTCTTCTTGTTCCCACTTTCCTTTCTAGTTCAGGAATTTGCTGCTGCTGTCTGTGCCCTGTGGTACCTCTCTCCTCCGGGTATGTTTGTCAAGGATCAGATTCTTCTCCTCTATACCGATGTCTGCAGGGATTGGAAATCAAGAATGTGAGCACCCTTGTGGTCCAGAGGGGTGGTGGAACAATCCTGTGGCTGTTAAAGCCTTTTGTTCAGCCATTGGTGAATTTTGCCATTGCCAGCTTTAACCAGGACCAGTTGAGGCAGAGGATCCAGTATTTTTGGGGAGAAGAGGCAGACACTAAATTGCACAACCTGTGGTCCCTCCTACCTAAACAAAAGTTCTTTTGTCCTCATTAAGATTCCGTGTTGTGCAAAAGGCCTGCTTCAGACAGGTTTCTCTGTTCCTCTCCTTTGTTTAGCCGTGGAGTAACCAGGGCTCTAGAAAAGTGACAAGGTAATTGTGTTGGCCTTTGCCTGACTGCTGTGGCTTGGAATGTGGTTTAAAAAACAACAACAACAAAAAAAAAGAATAGTCTTTCTCAATCCCCAGCCCCCAAAATTAAGATATGCGAGGACTGGAATTAGAGTTTTCATGGTGCATTGTTTGCTTTTTTCGTAGATGTGTAATGGGAACAGGGCAAACTCTGCCCAGGATTTTGTGTTTTTAACTTGCATAGACTTAATGTCAGATTAGTTCAGCAGCTTAGTGGATGCAGTTCCAGGAAGAAAACAATGAGAGTGACACAAATGTTGGAGAATTGGATTACATGAGTCCTGCTGCAGTAAATGAAGTAAAAGAGGGGTAACTTGGGTTTGAGTCTGTGAAAACTGAGGAAGCTTTTGGCCTGTGTTCTAGTTATTAATTTACTCAGAGAAAAACAAAATATTCTTTGAATAAACCCCTATTATGGGCCAAATTAAGTATGTCACTGCTTAAGAAATCCCACTGGCTTCTCTGAAGCTGACTCAGACTTGGCCCTGTGCTTCATTTCTTTGCTAAACAGGAATCAAACTGATTTTTTAATAAGTTCACGACATTTGTTTAAAATACTTCACCACCTTAAGCAGTAAAAGACCAGTATGTTTTGGGTTTCAATTGACAGTTCTCCATGTTGCACTAGTTAGCAGTCACTGGGAGCAACTCTTTGGATGTGAAGCCTGAAGGATGAGCCTCAAGAGGTGTTCAGTGGAACTGGGGCTATTGGAACTTGAATTTACTGAACTGGTATTGATAGTTGTGTGTCATAGAATTGCTCAGGTTGGAAAAGACCGTAAAGATCATCAAGTCCAACCGCAGCATAACCATACTACCCTAACTAACAGCAGCATAGAATCATAGAGTTGCTCAAATTCATATGTCACCTAAATTCAGAATTCATACTTCTGAAGGATGACTTTCTTTGGTTTAAAAACTGGAGTAGTTTAGAAGCCAAGTGAATAAGCTGAAATTACTGTTCTGAGTTTTGGAAAAGCCTCTTGAAAACTTACTCCTTAGTTATGAAATGTGGTAGAGGTGCATTCTTTGAACCGGAGGCTGTTCTGCACTGCTGGTGCTGAGTCTTAATTCCCCCGCTTTGGGTTGTATAACACCCAATTAAAGGCACGTAGGGATTATGCTTTCTGAGGTCTCGATGACATGTTAGATTTGGGATTATATTTGGGAGAAAAACTCAGAGTTCTATCACAGAACAAAGGCAGGGAGTGTTACTAAACAAGTGTGGTTTTTAAGTAGACATTTTGTGTTTCAGAATTTGATCCTCCATCTGGGGGACAAAGCAGGAGTACGCAGGATGCTTCAACCCGAAAATACTTCTGTCTGGCAAATTATCACATGCCATTTTGGCCATAACTTCTCTCTCCTAGGTTTGTAATGCTGTATGTTTGTTCCCTTCCTTCTACACGGCTGGATTTCCTGTTGTGGCTGTATGCAGGGGGCATATCTAGTAGTGCTAGGTAAACTGCGATCCCCACATCTGTCCTTCCAGACATCTTTTAAGGTGTTTCCAATCCATTCATTCTCTGTGCTTGAGAATCATACAATTACTCATCTGTTCCCAGCAGAAGACGTACGTCAGATGAATGCCACGCGCGATATAAATCGTGTGTGAATGAAATTTACACCAAAGTACAGTTTATATTGTCATGTTTTTCTTTGTCAGAAGATAGATCCTTGCAACAGCTGTGGCACGGGCTTATATTTCATTTACTAGCTGGCAGTGCAAATGTGTCTAAAATGGAATGGATCAGCATCTAGCTGTGACACATTCCCATTTATTCTTTAAGATCTTGATAGTAGCATCTCGATGGTTACTAATCACTGATACTTGCAACAACTTTAAAGCGTGTAGCCTGAGATACTGAACTCCCTCGTGTCCAAAGACAACTTTAAAAATATTAAGGCCAACTTCAGCTTTGAAGAGAATTTCATACAGGAACTAGTCAGAGCACTCACTTCTACTTTATCTAGTCCACTCCTCTAATTTTGTCCTCCAAGCAAATGACAGATTTGCATTCAGCCCCCTGCCATTTTATATGCAAATGTCCTGTAAGATGATTCTCTCCTTTGCTAATGCACTTCATATTGCATTTTAAGCATCATCTTGATGAGTGACACTTTTTTTTAGTGCTTCCTTTATCTCTTACTGGCATTTTTCTGTCCCAAACAGTCATGAAAAGCTCTTTTTTTCCCCTTCCCAAAGTTTCATCAAAGAACTGTTTTGATGGCTTAACTTAAAGCATTTGATCTTGAATTCATCAGCTTCTGATTTTTGAGCCCTGCAATTAACACGGTTGGTCTTGATCTTTTACATGACCTGGTGGTCAAAGCCAATTGTAGGGAAATACAGCCGCAGCCAGACTTAGTTAATTCAAATCAGTTTGTAAACCCCATTTTAAGTCTTCTAAAGAAATGCAGATTATTGGCCTCCGAGTGCAGGGAGCCCAGTGCGTTGGTAGTTAATGGCAAGAGCACAGGATTTGCTGGTTCAAAGGGATTAAGCCGCCGAGTTGTTAAGAGATTGAGGAATGGAAAAGATTGGGCCAGTTCACAAATCTCATAACTGTCAGGAGCCCTCGAGCACCAAAGCAGATATTTTGTATATGCTCCAGAGATTGCAAAGTTTACAGAGAAAATCGTCTCGCAGGAGGAATCTTGACTTAAGGCTTCATTACCTTTGTAAGAACCTGATAAGCTGCGCAGTACAAAGGTGCTTGGTGTTGCCAGCTGCCATTAGCCCAGCGGTATTAGGGGATCCCAGCAGTTCTGCTTTGACTTTTAGAGAAATGAAATCCCAGGATTTGGGTACAGAAGTATTTATTTCAGAGGATATTTCAGCTGCATGATGTACACAAAGCAGGTCAGACTGTGGTCTCAGCAAACAGATGCACACCCACTCCGGACAGCCCTGAATTTTCAAAGTATTTGATGTGTTTTCTTGATACGGTGTAACTCTGTGGCCGAAATGATGTAATCAAATATCTCCCCAAATAAATAAACCTCCTCCTCCCTGCCCTTGGCTTTGCCACTGGCCGCGCTCCCATGCCCTTTTTCTCCAGTGCTCATTGCATCCCAGTGTGAGGTGCTCTGGGGAGCTAAACCAGTGAGAAAATGTTTGTGTTTTTTGTTGTGGGATTTGATTTGTGTTTTCTCCCCTCCATCTCTCCAGGTGTCCCTCCCAGGGCCAGCTCACATCACGGTCTGATGATTCCAAGGGTGTGGGGCTGCCCATTGCACCAAGCCATGGCAGGCAGCCTCCCAGCCCCACAGTGTTGCTACCTGCTGACCAAGCAGCAACATCTCAGCTGTCCCACCTATCCCTGTGTTGATTTTTAGATCTCGTTAAGTTAGGTTCCGCCTCTGGCCTGGGAGAAAGTTGAGCAGTAGCAGGAAATGGGGGAGGTGCATTGATGCTCTCTGGTCTGGTCCAAATGAGTTCACAGCAGATTGTAAGGCACTGGAGAGACAATGCTGCAGGATGGTTATTATTTTTAATTAAAACAGTGTTGACTTTCATTATCAGTGAATTCAGATACTGCATAGGCGGGAAACCATTCATTATATATAGAAGTCATCGCTCCAGATACACAGTGTGAAATAAGTATTTTTGTTTAGGCTCTGCCGATGCTGAACTGTAACCCAGCTTTTGCACTGAGTAACACAGCTACTGAAATAATACTGACTAAAACACTGTTTGCTTTTCCTCCTTTTGTTCAGCGTCTGAACCCAACCTGAAATTACGATCCAGACTAAAGCAAAAAGTGGCTGAACGACGGAGCAGCCCCCTGTTGCGCAGGAAGGATGGCCCGGTGGTCACTGCTCTGAAGAAGCGCCCGCTGGATGTCACAGGTGTGTTGGGCCACCAGCAAAACCTGCAGACTCACTGAAGGTGGCCCTTTCCAAAAGCAGTTCTTGCATCTGGCTAATTTTGCAGTCCGGATCTCGTGTGGGTCTTAATGTTGGAGAAGAGGGCAATATATAGCGACAGGGCAAAGGGTGATGGTTTTAAGTGAAAGGAGGGGAGATTTAGATTAGATATTAGGAAGAAATTCTTCACAGTGAAGGTGGTGAGGCCCTGGTGCAGCTGTCCAGAGAAGCTATGGGTGCCCCATCCCTGACACTGCTCAAGGCCAGGCTGGATAAGGCTATGGGTCAGTGGGAGGTGTCCCTGCCCATAGCAGGGGTTGTGACAGGATGGGTTTTGGGGTCCCTTCCAACCCAAACCATTCTGTGATTCTATAATAGTTCACTAGTGGGTGATGCAGGTGTGTGCCAGCAACACAAGTCCTCAGGTACCCATCTACAGAGGCAGCATTGCCAGCACAATGACTTTTTTTTGAGCTACCTTTAAGATATGTAGACAGATACAGATGTGCCACAGGACTGCTGTTTTTTTCCTGAGCATTTCTCTGATCTTCAGCAACTGGTGGTTGAGAAATAAAATTTCTCAAAGGTGATTCTCCTAATATACATGGGGAGGCCATAACTCGTAGCTGTCTTTGTCCAGCAGTAAATGCTTTACAACCTTGGGATGTTTTTGGATTTGGGAAGATTGCCATTTTTCCTTAAGTAATTATGTTCCAGTTTTAAAACATTTAAAGCTTTTTTATTTAATATATATATAGCTGGTATTTTTGACTACATATTTACAGTTCCTTGTTGAAAAATAGTATTCTGAGAGTGAAATTTGTAAGGAGGGCTCTGAGTGAACTGGTTTGGATAGATCACCATAAAGTTAATTCTTAGCACCATCTAGGGATGCCTCTGTGTAAGTACCACTACGTGACTGCTTTTTCTTTCATCTGGGTTTTGAGGCACCCTATCATGACTCACCCAAACTCGGAGTGAGCTCTCTTTAGGTTTCAGGAGGTCCTGGGGCAGCTGTGTGCTGCTCTGTGTCAGCACCTCTCAGCTCGGAAAGGAAATGGGTTTCAAGAGCTATGTATAATTTATATCAGATCTGAAAAGTGAATTTACCTCTCTCCTCATATCTTGTTATATGTCACGTAGCTTTTAGGATAAATCAGGCCCCAGTGTCTGACTGTGTGATCCAAATAACGCCCTCACAGATAGCAGTGGAAGCTCCTGCTTCTCTCTGGGCACAGACCTGGTTCTGGAAGGCAGCCTGGAGTCTGGCTGGAGAAGTATCTGAGCAAAGCTGAGCAGGAGCAGAGCTGTGCTTGGTGCTGGCTCTGGGTGCACAGATGTGAATGAAGAGGGTTTGAATGTCTGTTGGAGCAGTTATGGTAAGAGCAGACTTCTGAGTGTAACATATCTTCTAACAGTCCCTCTGCAAGGGTAAGAAATCACTTTTAATCCTTGAAGAATACATCTTCATAGAGTCAAAGTTTGAATGTAGTAGTTTTCCTACTTCTAGGTAGTATACATGAAATCTACTATATTGTTGGTAATGACATGGTACCAAAAAAACCCCACCAAAAGACTGTTCTGCATGCAGTCAGAATGTTTTTTCATAGAGAAGCTCAATGTCAGGTGCTCAATTTGGTGTTACTCATTGCTAAGCTCTTAGCCTGCTAAAAGCGAAGAGAGAAAAAAAAGCCAACCAGACATCTCTGATAATTTGATGGAGGTCCTTGCAGTGATCGAAATAGCAATATATAGAATAATGCCTCTACAAGTAGTTAAGAAATCCTCCGAGTTGTAACAGTTGGCTTTTATTTCTTCTGGGGCATCCTAGAGCAGTTATGAGACTGCTGCAGCCTGAACCCTTGCAGCTGCTGGAGATTCTTCTGATGTTGGGCAAATCCTGTGCCTGAGGGTGGAGAAAAGCTCAGGAAAAAAAAATGTTTTTATGTTATTTACTTTCAAAAAAAAAAAAAAAGAGAAACACTGGAAGCTGTGCCTTGCACAGGGTGAGAGACGTGAGGAGGGAAGTTTTCTGGCTGTTGCAATTCCATATTCTGGTTTTGTTTGTTGTTAGTTCTACATAATTAATGGGGAGGCTTTGATTTCAAGCTGGCCATCTCTGTGGTTCTGGCTGGTGAGTTCACAGGGAAGTTGATTAAACATAGCGAGGTGAGAGGATTTTCTGCCAGTCCTGGTGATAACAGAACTATCCGGGGGCATTAATTTTGCTTTAGGTCTTCCAGTGAGAAAGTGGTTTGCTCTCAGAGTGGAGAAGACTTGCCAAAAAAGAAGGCAGTGCCTTGAAGTGGGTTTAGTCTCTCTTGAATCCAGTGGAGTTTCACCTGGCTTTTTGTGAAACGTCCATACTGAAATGGTTCCCTTTGAGGCAGGAGCAAAATCCAGCACAATTTCTGGTGACACGGAGTTGGGGTAGGACTGGAGGCTGATGAGGTTTAAAGAAACGTTCTGGAAAAATGATGCAGAACAATCCCACATAACTGCTGTTTGGCCTCTGCAAGCTTTCCGTGTCTTTTATCATCTTCCAATTGTATTTAAGGTCATGAATACTCTTTTAAAGAGAAATCCCCATGAGGAGAGTACATAAATAAGGTGAGTAGGTGCTTGGAGAGGCCGTTTGAAAGTGTGTATCAGTGTTTTAAGAGCCCTGTGAAAGTTTAAGGAGGAGATGGGGAGGAGGGTTGCCTTCCTCCAAAACAAAACTTGGAGGACTGTTATCTGCCTGAATATCATCTCAGAGATTGCTTGTCACGCTAAAAGTTGGGTTTGGATGTGTTTTAGACTCCGCGTGCAACAGTGCTCCTGGATCTGGTCCCAGCTCTCCAAACAACAGCTCCAATAACATCAGCGCTGAGAACGGAATTACAGGATCAGTCACCAGTATTCAAGCGGAGGTACAGAGCCTTTCCTTTCTCTGGGTTTGACACTTGGGTTTCTAATCAGGTCGCACAGAGGTTTAGGTGTCGGGGCACACGGACGGGTGTGTGGAACGCTGCAAACCCCAGATCATGACTTGGAGCAGACTTGGGGAATTACCTCTCAGGCTGGGCTGACAGGATGCATTACCTGTTTATTAAATCCAGTTTGAACCAGCTCAGGAGCTGCTCGTGGTAACTTGTGCTGGTTTTATTCTGAGCGGAGAGTAAAAATAGAGTGATTTGACAAGGTAAAACACGCAGAGCATTTCCTGGTCAAGCACAAGGGTTTTAATATATGGGGCATCTGTTCCCATACATTGTATATAGGGTGATCTTGCTCACAGGAGGTTACTATGAGTATGGCCAAAGCAGAACTGGATTAAGCAGACTGAACTTTTTCCTCCCCATTTAGGGTTGAAAGCGTGTTGCCAGATACCATGTGCTGAGGTTTGCAATGCCATAGGCTCCCACCTTCACTTGAGGCACCTGCTATGGCTGTCAGGGGCAGGGTGTTGGGCTGGGTAGAAGGGCTGGATTCAACACAGCACTGTGTTTGGTGTTACTGAAGCCCACCTTTTCCTAAAGGCACATTATGGGGTGTAGGCCATATTAACTGTCCCTCACTACAAGCCTTAGAGAACCAGGGCGGCTGTGTCACGTCATTGGGGCATTTCTTTTTATCCAGCTTGCCCTCGGCTGTTCTCCCTAATGAATATAGCATCTGTCTTACAAATTTTCCTTTTATTTTTATTCCTTATGTAGTGGGGAGGTGGTTGAGTCACCATCCCTGGATGTGGTGCTCAGGGACGTGATTTAGAGGAGGGTTGTTAGAGTTAGGGTAACGTGGTTAGGTCATGGTTGGATTTGATGGTCTTTAAGATCTTTTCCAACCTGAGTGATTCTATGATTTTACGGAGGGAATATGCATCCCACTATATTCTCCCCTGCCGACTTACCCAAAACTTGTCTTCATCCACTCTGCTGTGGATCTTAAAGGATTAAGTCGAGTATTGTGAAGGCTGAGCAGTCTAAGTTAGTCTTAGCTTGGCCCTGGAAACTGGTGCTGTTCTGAAGATATGTGGTTTTTTTAGATGCATTCCATTTAGGAATTTGGAGCAGATCTGAGAAAAGATGTTATGAGTGGGGTTATTGGTTATTGGTTAGGTTTGTGAAGCTGAAGGCTGGCTGAACTGCAGGCACTTCCTAGTTATGTAGCTGTTAGCTCCAGGAGGATGAGTGCTCATCTACCAGCTTTGCTGATGCAGGGGCTGTCAATCTTATCTATACTTAGCAAACTGCAAGCCTCTGAGCATCAAAGGCCACCTCCTTCCCTTCACCTCTTTTTGCAGCTGTATTGCAGTGGCTAATTCACATCAGTACCGCTGCATGGGAGGAAGGAAGCACCTTGAGCTAACATTTTAAAAAGAACAACATGTCATGTACCATTTTCTTATACAAAAAGCAGGAAGAAAATGTAGTTGTTAATCTCTCTGAAGAGAATGAATGGAGTGTTTTCACCTTTTCCTATTTTCTTTTTTTTTAAAATAATGAATATATAGCATAAAAACGATTGTGCAGTTTTAATGTTAAAGCTATCCAGGACTGCATAAAGTGTATTGGATCACTGCCATCATAGAACAGAATAAAGTATAAATCACTGTGTGATGGCAAACAGGACGTCGATAACCCATCGCACAGATTGTTCTCCCAGCATTTCAGGCATACTTGAATGGCTTAGCTAAACGTCCTAGTTCCTTGCATCAGTCTGGGGGAAAATGGCTCTGCATTTTGTGTTGTGTGAAACTAGCTGATCCCTTTGCCTGGAGAGGTTTATTTGGGAAAAAACTGAATGTGGCAGGGTTTTGGTTTCTTTCAAATCCTCTTTGGTGTAAGAAATACTCCCTAGCTGCCTAGGAGAATAAGATTTATTTGATACCAGTTGACCAGGCTTGCATTATGTTCCCACTTTTGTGTAGAATATTTATTGAAATGCCTCTAAAAAATTAGCGTTGGCAACTTTCTGTTCTATGCTTACCTTTATTTTCAAATTTTAAGTGAGAAGTGTGTCCCTCTGCTTGTTAGTTTGCTAGGTCACCTCTTGAACCATTCCAGGTATGTTGGAATGTGATATTGGGACTTCATTACTGAAGTTCAAGTGCTTGCCTTCCGAATAGAAAGACTCGAGCTCTCTGCCTCCTTTGAAAAACACAATGCCTATTTTTAAATAATGTTTTTTAGGTCTGAAGGCTTTTTTTTTGCCTTGGAAAGGTACGTGATATTCATTGCCATCGTAGCTGGTAGGAGCCTATAAAAAGTACTCGATTACAGGGGAAAATTGTGCACGCTGAAATTGCTCTCTTCTGTGCAATTCTAACATTGTTTGTGTACAATCCAGAGATGGGATTTGTATATTTAAAGTGATGATAATGCTGCTAAATATCTTATCCTTATAGTGTCAAGCTGCTGTTCTTCTCATCGTTGTTTTTAAAACAAATCCCCAGGAGATGGTTTGAGGCACAACTACACTTTATCGATTGTTCAAAGAGAAAATGGATGTTGGTTTATTTCGTTTACGGTATCAGTAAAATATTTCATTACTCTGCTGGCAATAACTATCTTGCTCTCAATGTGGCGTGCTAACATTTTGTGTTATTTAAATTAAAGGCAAATTGCCAGTAGTGTTCAGAATTACTCGAAAAAATAAGTGTGTGGGTATGCACAATCATACGCCCTTAGCAGGTACCATTCAACAGCAAAATGCTCTTTTCCAATTTCCTCCTTTGTGGCAGCAAATTTGTAACCGAGATCTTAAAAGCAGATTTACTCTTTAATATATTTCCCATAAGCTTGACTGACATTAATGAAGGCACAGTAAGACAAAGGGAAATAAAAAATTCACTCTACAGATGAAATTTGGCACAGTATCGTATGAAAGTTAAGCAGCTTTGCTGGATGGAATTCAGACCTGGTTGGACATTGGGAAAAGGGGCTGCGGGTTTGTGGCACAGCAAAGATTGCATCTGCAAGCCCAGCCCAGCATCACGTAAAGGTGACTCATGCAGTCATGGGAAGGTTTGCTCTTCCTGCATGGGCACCTGTAACCCCAGCTCACAAAGTTGGGCTCTCCTGGGGGAGATACCAACTGGCCCACCAGAATCTCTGTGAACCAAAGAGGCAAGATTGCTGCTGAAGATTGCTGTGCATTACTTGTTTTTCAATACTTTTTCTTATTTTAGTGCTCTTTTTTTCCCCTCTGGTGGTTGCTGCAGTGATGTTACTCACCACGTTTCACCTTTTGAGGAGAAAAACAGGTTTTTGTTACCCAGAGCTGGCCCAGTCTTGCAATCAAGGAAGTAACCTGCCAAGTCCCATTTCCTCACATAGCTATTTAGGTCTGAAATGTATAAATCCGTTATCCAGATCTCTTATGCTATGGGAATAATGTATGTCATTGTAACATACTAGATTAATCATTAGTACTTTTTTTTCCACAGCAGCAACTGAGTTAAAACGATAGAAATTCCATAGAAAATCTTCCTGAAATCTAAAGGCTGTTTGATTTAAGCTGTTTATTTAAGTTTTCCTGTAGTTGATTTAAGTGAACAGAACACTTGTTTCCTAATAGAAAAATCAGGCAGTTTAAAATAATGTAATTTTTATAATGGGCTTTCTACCAAGTATTTCAAATCAATCTCATTTTGTAATTAGGTATTTTTACTTTAGTGTTCCTGCTTTAAATGGCCGCAAGGTAATTCAGTAAATCTCACATTTCATCCTGAAAATCGGGGAATAGCAACATAAAAAGGCTCTTTGATGAAATTTTGAAGTCTGACTTAAGCTGAAGCACACTGGTAAATAGAATAAATTGTCTGTGATTTGCTAAAGAGAACAACCACCAGAGTAATGCCTGTCTGATTGTTACGGTAATCTGTTGTAGCTTTAGAAGGGCAAGCACTCTATAGAAAGAGTAGTAAGGCTGGATCTGAAGCTCCCTCTTTCAGGATTCTCAGTGTCAGAAGTGAAATTTCCTGCTCTGTACTCTCCTGATGGGCCCTCACAGCCACTGTGCAGTGTCCTGGTGGTGCAGTCTCACTGGGACAGTGTTCTTCATTTTGTTTGCAGACCAGCCTGGCTCACCGACTGGTGAATCGTGAAGGCTCTGTGACACAGCTTCCACTCTACACATCTCCTTCTTTGCCCAACATCACACTAGGACTGCCTGCAACTGGCCCTTCCAGCGTAAGTGATGGGGAATGCGGGCTTCAAATTGGTGCTTGATTTCTCCCTTAACCCACCCTGACGTCGCCTGGGTGTTTGCAGGGAGGATCAGCGCAGCAGGATGCTGAGAGACTTGCTATCCCAGCCTTGCAGCAGCGGATCTCTTTATTTCCTGGCACCCACCTCACTCCCTACTTGAGCACTACAACGTTGGAAAGAGATGGGGGAACCGCACACAACCCTCTTCTGCAGCACATGGTCTTACTGGAACAGCCAACTGCACAAACCCCCTTAGTCACAGGTGAGCACGTGGTGGATAATGTGCAGAGCCTGACATGCAGGGTCTTGAACATTATCTATGTGTTTTGTTGGTTTAACTTACAAATTTGTAGGCTCTCTGATGTATACAATGAATACATTTCCAGCTAGAGTAGCCACACCATCCAGAGGCAGGAGGAAGATGCCTTGTCAGTTTGGCAAAATGAAATTAAATAGCATTAACTTGCTATTTCTGCTTTTCTTATGCATGTAACAACTTGAAGAATGTTGTTCGAGTTCTAGCCACTGTGAAGAGGCAACAAAAATGCTGTGTCTTGTGATTACCCTTCCTGTTTATCACTGATGGTTTCTGTTCCATGTCTAACGAAGCACGCATTTGCAAAATCACAGATTAAAATACTGGCTTTTCATCATTATTACAAATGGCAAAAACGTGGCAAAACCAACTGCGTTCAAACAGATTGTATTTGTTTGTATATGTTACATTTGCAGTATGTTAATTGCTTTGAATCACTCCCTGTGTCATGTTTTCAGAATTAAGTACCTGTGGGAAGGCGTATTTCTATAAATAGGACTGATTCAAAGCAATATTTCCCAGTAGGACACATTTCTGTTTTACAGTGTGTAGTACTGCTGGGACAAAGATTTTCTGCTTAAGTTACAGACGTGTTGATTTTTATTTTTTTCATTCCATTTCTAATGGAAAATTTCTTGGGTGGTGAGGCCCTGGCAGAGAATGCCCAGAAAAGCTGTGGCTGCCCCATCCGTGGCAGTGACCAGGGCCAGGGTGGATGGGGCTTTGGGCAGCCTGGTCTGCTTGAAGGTGTCCCTGCCCACAGCAGGGGTGGGGGCTGGGTGGGCTATGAAGGTCCCTTCCAAGACAAAGGATTCTGTGGTTCTCTGAAATCACTTAGAGATGTTGATTGCTGAAACATTACAGCACTGCGTTTGAACCGTGTCTGGTTTTAAATTTGAATTCCCAGAATATACGTGGGGTTGTGATAAGCTTATAAGCATGTGCATATGGAGAATCTGAGACACAAAAGTGTGGTGTTAAACCAGCACCCTCAGAGCTGTGAGAGTGGTGTGTTGCAGGTTCCCTGAGCCTTAATGTAGTTTTCTATTGCATTCCATCATAGTTGTTATGACATGATGTTGTGCCCAGAGTCATGACTTGTCTCTTCACCAGTTGTTCTTTGACAGAGGACTGCTGATGAAGAGTCATTGCAAAAGACTTTTTCTCTTATCGTATCACCAAAACTTTTCTCCATTTGTACAGGTATTTGCATTAAAGAGCTCATAGGGAGTGCTGTTCTGTTTCCTATTCCACCTCTCTCAAAGCTTCCATCTGTTTACAGTCTATTCTGTGTATTCCTTCTAGTCCACCTGCAGTGTGTGGTGTTTTTAGAGCAAGTACAACTTGTAACAAACTGACACCAAGGAGAAATATTCACTATACAGCAGAGCAGCAACAAGAAGCACACGCTCCAGATGCAGCAACTGAAACAGAGCAAGCTAACACGTGGTCTCGAAAGCCCTAAGTGGACTGGCTGCCAGACTACAGTTAGTACTTACAGCTTCCTTGGAAGCAAAGTGGAGTTATTAGTATTCTGTTGGTAGCCTTTAGCTGTAGAGATAGTCTCCTGACTACTGCAAAATTATCCAGCACACAGCATGCTGGCTTCATGCAGTTAGGTGTGGGGATATGGGGGAACTAAGAGTCTCTGCTGGACAGTGGTGTGCTGATTTTATGAGCTCGGTACTGGTTTTGCAAATCTAATGTCTGGATTTTAGCTGGAGCACGTAAGTGGTTCACCTTGAGTAGAAAGTGGTAATAGAATCTATGCAGTACAATTGTGTCCCCCACTAGAGCAGATCTGGCATTGCTCCTGCACCAGACTACTGTGGATCATGTCTGTCACACTGACATGTATTTACTGAGCAGGATCAATGTGTCTTCCTTCGAAATCTTCGCAGGAGGACTTTGGTCATTCACTTGGAGACAAGTAGTCTTCCAAGCTGTCCTGTACAGTCATGTAAGATCCCTTCCTCAACTGTCTAACTTGGACTCTGCTGTAAGGAAGATGGACCACGTCCTTTCAAACGATTCATATGTTTGCACCCATGCATATTTATGTATGTATGTATATATACGCACACACATGGTTATAAAATGAGATACTCTTTTAAACAGATCTCTTCAGAAAAGTAAAGGGCAAACTGGCCCAAGAAAAGAGGCCTCTAAATGAATTGGTTTCCTCCATGTAGGGCAGTTCTGTAAATTAACAGGACAAGGAGGCGTTGTCCTGGGCCAGAAGCTTGCAGGTGTTTCTGAACTGCTTCATTCAGCTGGCTGCAGACTTCTGTGCAGCTTTGCTCTTTTTTTGAACTTCTCCAAGCCTAGAACCAGGTCTCAACATTACTATTTGAGCAGTTTTTACTGTTTTATACAATGAGGTACTTTTTTTCCCAAAACTATGTGCAGCCTTATCCACATTAGGGAGGTGACCATTCACACTAGTTATGACTTTCTGTCCCAAAGTATAGCTTGCAAAGGCTTACCCTCAGCAACTCCACCCTTGGGTTTGGCTTTGCGTCGGGTGTGTCTTCACATCCAGCTTTCTAAGAAGCATGTGAAGGTATGTCTTAAGAGAGCAGAGCAAGAACTGGCTTACCAAGAAAAAAAGAAGACAGTTCCTGCAGATATGCCCTTACAAGAGCTCAGATAGGTTTCACATGGTAGTCATCCAAATTGCCCAGGGCATATGAGTAACCCATGACATCCCAAAAAATAGCTTTGTGTTTTAGTTAAGTTACTAGCATCAATATACAGGACAGGGATGGAAATCTTTTTAACGCTTTATCCTCTAAATTAACTTATTTCTAAAGAAATAATGATACCTCTTGGCTCTCAAATTCCTGAAATGCATTCATGTTTTTCCAAAGCAAACACGGACAGCAGTTTATCGCATGAATGTCTTCATCCTTAGTCACTTCTACAGAGCAGTTATAGCACCACCAAGGAATTCCCTACATGATCTAGAGAGAGAACCAGCTCCATCATCAGCCATCATCCTTCAGCACGTCTGAGAGCATCCTCTAAGGCAGAGCTGCTGCGTGCTGCAGGGCGGCAGCAAAGGTTGGTGCTGTCCTAGAAAAGAAGCTGGGATGACTTGCTGTACCAAGGCAAGTTGTTAGACTTCAGCTTCTCCTCAAAGCCACCACTGTGCATCTAATTGATGTCATCCACTGAATGATAGAAGGGTCCGTAAGGTATTGCTGAATTTAAGAATGAAATATTGTCTAGGGTCTCTGAGTAAACAGGCAAGCAAAGAATTTAAAAGTGTTATTCCATCCAGTGGTCATTAATGTTTATCTGTTCTCTTTGAAGGATACTTCAGCTGTAAATGGTGAGGTGGCTGGTTTTAACGTTATATGTTGTTGTCACCATCAGTGTTACTCAACAGCCGTTTTCTCCCTTCCTTTCTTCTTCCTTTTTTTCTTCTCTGCTGTTTTTTCCTCCATATTATCTTCAGACTGGTATCTTTCAGGACTGCCCCTCCACGCACAGTCTCTGGTTGGTGGAGAACGGGTCTCCCCTTCAATACACAAACTCCGGCAGCATCGCCCACTGGGGCGCACGCAGTCTGCTCCCCTTCCCCAGAACGCCCAAGCCCTCCAGCAGTTAGTGATCCAGCAGCAGCACCAGCAGTTCTTGGAGAAACACAAACAGCAATTCCAGCAACAACAACTGCACATCAACAAGGTAGGCGCAACACTTTTAAAGGCTCTCTCCTCATGTGGCATCGACTCCAGCAGTAGCCAACGCTTTGATGGTTTCTTGTGTTGTAATGTATGTGGTGTCTGACTCCATAACCAATTGGCTTTCATCCTTGAGCCTCTTTTTCATGATTTAGAGAAATACATCAACAAGGATGGGGGCATGCATCATTGCAGTGAGGATCGATGCCTCTCTTGCAAAGAGTGTGAAGCAGTACGATTCAAACTTTGCAGTAATACTTTTTAAAGCTGTCATTGTTGCTGTTCATCCACATCTAGATCTTTGTCAGTTTTGCAGCAGAGAACTTAAAAAGCTGTCAGGTGATATGGGAGAAATAACTGTTGTGTGTACGTTTGGTGTGAACAGGAGAAGGAGCGGTAATATGAATTTGAGAGAAAAAATGAGAGATTTCAGACATGACAAAATTAGAAAATAACTGAAAGGGAAGACTTCCAGACGTACTGAGGCGTTTTTCAATGAGATTACCTTTGGAAAGAGAGAAGCTGTTCCCATCTCCAGTTTAGATTCTCTTAATTCTGTCCCCGTGTAAAACATGACCGGTTTCTACCCATTTCTTCTCCTGAAATTGAGGGCTGTATTGCTGCACATCCTGCAGAGATTGTTCTGAAGATTAATTAGAAGTGATTCAGAAATTACTTTGAGGAATGAAAGCTCTACGTTTAATATCTGGCTTTCTATACATCACTTAGGCAACATCAGATGAACACTGCAGAACTCTTTGCCAACGTGCAGGTTTTGCAGCTGTTCTGCAGCCCAAACTTGGGCATCCCAATGTTATGGATAAATCTCAAACAGAGCTGCTCTAGGGTGACTGCTTGGGCATGCATGTAAAAAAGACAACATCTGTCCTGGTGTTTTAGCCCATTGGAAGGTAAAGCTTGCTTTCTGAGGGTGAGACCTGATCACCAGTGATATGGATGGAGCTGATCCCAGCTGAGATATTGTCAGAAGACACAGTCTGTTGGTAGACTTACAGTGTAAAAAAGCTGTGAGGGAAGGGGGAAATACTTCATAAGCAGTGCGATATTTTTCTGGCTCTTTTATTGGTGCTGGTTCATTTCCAGTCGTGGCTTTCTTTACAAAACAAGCCCACAGATAGGCTTCGGGCTCAGGGAGACGGGTCAGACAGCAGACATACACCTTTTGGGGTTGCTGCAGTTTAATTTATGGTGGAGATTTCTTCAAATATTTCCACTGTTCTATCGTACGAGAAAACAGAACTACGGAGAGCTGGGTGAAAAAAACAGCAGAAAACAAGTTTCCAGTGAGGAGAAAGCAACAATTTAAATAAAGCCCCCCCCCTGCCCCCCAAAGTGCTGTTTATGGACTGGAGCGAAGGCAGGATGATTACACAAGCTGCTGACGTCAGTCGTGTACTTCTGGATGGTGGCCATCATGCAGTGCATGTGCCAGCCCTGGCTCGGCTTGGCCCCACACACCAGGCTGCTGGGAGCTGCTGTGGCCAGAGAAGTTTCCCTTCCCTCCCCCCTGACACGCTCCGTGCAGCAGACGTTGGGTCTTGGGGCGCCAGGTAGGGTTTCTTTGTTAGGAAGTCCATTTCAGTGGTTTGTTTGTTTTAGTTTTCCAGCATTTCCATTGCCAGCACTTGGAAGTGTCCAAAGGCTCGCTGTGACGTACCTCCCAACTCATGCAGCCTTTCACTCGGACCTCCCAGAAGCTGCAGAGCGTGCCGCTGGAGAAGCCTGAATTTCGGCTTTGTTAACCTGGGGATGCAGCACATCTACGGGGGGAGTGCAGTTAAACCCATCACACGGGCAGTTTCCGTGTGCTTGATTTATAGAAGCAAGGAGTTAACAGCGTTTCGGTGCTCGCTCTGTGTGTGTGTGGCAAATTTATCCCGTGGGACAGCATCCAAGTGCTGACACGGAAGAAGACTTTTCCCAGACACACGGATATTTTAAGACCCTTGTGTGCAGGAGCGTGAGGGCACAACTAAAAATAATGTAATAGATTGCTGCCTTTTAATTATTAGCAGAACTGACAGCGCTGTCTGTTCGGGTTGGGTTATAGTTCCTGTAAATAACGTGAGACTGTTTTCAATTGCTCGTGATTTTTAAAGATTTTGGCCTTAAACTTTCCCTGTTTGGTATCTAGGTCGGATTAGATTTTAGCTCAGACAAGTCTTGTTGTTTCCAAAGGGGCAGCTAAGGAAAAATGGGTAGTTTTTGCTCCCTGATAATAAGAGTAAGAATAATCACCTAGGGGATTCTGCCTTAAAGCCTTGGTGCTTGAGGCTATGGAGCAGCAACCTGACATTTGACAAATGGGGGGAGTATGAGGGCTGCAGGCCCAGTGTTTGTGTTGTCACCTGGTGGTGACGTTTGTGTTTGCTTTGAGGAGGGAAAATAAAGCACACACAACCCCCAAAAACACCGTTCCCTTAAAAATGGAGACGACCAGAGGGCAGACAAGGAGCAACAAGGGATAAAGGGCTGCTGCAGAACTGGCTTTCCCTGATGCTGCCCAGCCCTGTGCTCTGCCTGAGCTGCTTGTTGAGTGGCATGGAGCAGCTCCTCTCCTTTCCCTCAGTCGAGTTGCTATGAGTTTGGGTGCAGCAACATTTGCAGGGATGATCATGCCCCCAGTCCATACAAAAGTTCAACAGTTCCTTCTTCAGAGCCAGGGGTTGGTTCAGTAAAGAAGATTCTGGATGAGATACTGGATCACTCCTTGTTAACTGAGCTCTGTGTAACCTTTGATCTGAATGAGGCATGAGCCCTGGGACAGTAAATACTAAACAAGCCTGAAAGAAAAAAAAAAAAAGCTATACATTAACACAGGTGCATTGGAGAAGTGACCTTAAATTGCACTAGCAACGCACGCCTGTGTTTCCCACCTTTTTTGCATGTTTAACATTCAAACAGTCATTGGGAATATTTGTGGGGTTCTTTTCATGGTCGGAGGAGCTTTGCTGGGGGTGAGGAATTGTTGTTTTGCTGTGACATAAATATATACACCAGTCCTGGCAGCATTTCACCTTCAGTAACAATCATTTCTCTGCAGGCCTGGGTCTCTTTTAAGACACAATTTTAGTCTTTTTTATGTGTGAGAGAGAAGCAGTGTGTTGCTTGCAGATCTCTGTGTCACTGGAGGTTGGCATCAGGGGGTATTTTTGTCATGCCAGCCTTCTGGAGCCTGGAGGAGCAGGATAGTGTTCTCTGGGTGTTTTGAGCAGCATGATGGATCTTGAAGCAGCCATTCCCTTTCTGAAGAGAAACATGCAAGTGAGATTTCCATATATCCTGTGCCAGAAGACTCAACTTTTTACCTTTCTGTAGTGAAGATGAGTGTTTTGGCATCGGTCCACTGAACGTATAATTCACGAAGCCTTCATAGATCAGATAATCTCCCTTTTAGTCCTGAATTGTGCTGTTAAGCAGATTAACACAGAGCTTCTGTGGTCAAATTGTGGTTCTCCTGGGTAAACCCCGTTTTTAACACACTGGAAAGAGCAGTGTTTCTCCAGCTGTGGCATATATATGGCAACGTACGTATGCCAGACTACAGTGCCTTGACTTGTCTGTAGTGCAGCAGCATTGGGTGGATACAGTTTTACTAACACCTAGAATTTAACCTTGCTATTTCCTGAATTTTTCTTTTTTGGAACACATTGGCTGTTTAGCCTCAAGTGACTTCTGGAGTGCTTTTTAATATATAATGTTCAATTTGTACGATTGGAAAAATATGCTGTAGATTGTATTGCACAACATTCAGCTGGGGCTGTTATCCATTGAAAGTCTAAGGAAAACCTGCTCAGGAGTAGTCCTTACTCACTTATCACTCAAACAATTTCCCCCTGCACTCTCTTCTCTTTACTTTCAGGCTGATGGATAAAGTAACAAGGATTTTCATCTCCTTCAAGAAATGTGCCTGTTGCTGCATACATGCCATTAAGTGGTTTTGCCAGGAGCCATTGCTCTGTGTGTTGTTGTTGCAAAGCTCGACACACCTGATATAATCAAATCCATAATTCCAATTATTTGGGAGAGGGAGGAAAAAAACAGCTTCTGCTGTTGCCAAAGCATTTTTTTTCTTGCTTCCCTTCCTGTTCTCCTCCCAGACGGTCCCTGTTCTTTGGCCTGTTGCAGCTCAGTCCTCCCCCTTGCCTAGGCACAGAGGTGAGCAGGCTGGTGGTCCTTCCAGCAGGTGGGCTGCTTCCAGCAGTTAGTGTTCTTGCTGTCTCATCACTTGAGGGGGTAAAAAAAAAAAAGGAAATAAAGAAATTTTTCTTGGCTTCAGCTGCTGCAGAGCATTGTGCCAGCTGCCTGCATCGTGGCCTGTGCCCATAGTGCCTCTCCCTATTGTTCCTTATCATCTCTTCTCTTTAGCCTATGAAAATAAAAAACTAGACTTTCCCGTTCTTCAAGGGAATACCTTGTGTGGGAAGAGTCAGCCTTGATAGCCAAAAGAGGAGGGCTTGTGTTACCATTTCTGAGTGGTTCATTCAAGCCTTCAGCAATGTATTTTCTCCTCCAAAATCTCGTCCATGTGCCTGCTCCTCACAAGATGCTTTGTGCCTCCCTGCTGGTGCTTCCCTTTTCCTTGAGCATCCCTGCCAGTAGTCACTCCAGTGCTTCTCAATTTTCAATTCCTAGCTATATCCTTAATTCGAGCGACCTTTTTTTTTTCGCTTAGGATGCTTATGAGCTGAGCCCTTATTGTCACCACATCTTCTCTCTTTTTCTCATTTTTACCAAAGCTGCCTCTCCAGAGTTGTTCTTTCTTCCCTGAGTGTCCTCTTTCATCTGCAGAGGAAGGAAAGGGAGGTTTCCTCTTCTCTCTTCCTCTGCATGATTGATGTTAGCAGTGAAGGAGAGAGAGGTTCCAGCTGGTAACATCCACTGTTTGGCCCCATTACCCAAACAAGGAGGCTGCTCCATCCCGCTGGATATGCTCTGCCATTCCAAGCACAGAAACAGGCTTGTTCTCAGCAGTAATGTTGTCTGATCTGCCTTTCAACATCTTCCTATCTCTGCAAAGTTGGCCCACTCTACTTATCTAGCAGAGTGGAATGGGCTTTTGGCACGTTGTCAAGCATGATCTCTTTGAGCTCATTCTACCTGTAGATAACCCTGAATGAGTTGTATGGAACTGTGAGAGTTAATCCTGAAGTTCAAAGGTGTGTGTGGTGCTTTCAGCCCCCAACCCATGTCCTTTACACACCGGTCTGTCCAGCAGCCATGAGTATTCTGAAGGATGTATTCCCTTCAGGAGGTATGCTGTATTCCAAGATCTTCAGGTTTTACCTACAGTCATGCCCTGCTCTGTCAGCCTTTCATTTCTGAAAGAGACTTTCACCTGTGTAGGACCAGAAATGTCTTCTGTAACTGCTTGTTTTCTAGGGGACAGATTCAGAGGTACACAGTTTAATCAGAGATTTCCAATAGAAAATCTATAGAGCTTCATTGAAATACTTCATCTCTGCATCTGCTTCCCAAGGAGCTCTTCATCTGCCTTTTAGCATCAGAAAAGATAACGAGAAGCAGTAGATA
The DNA here is from genome assembly GCA_037305975.1 of Chrysolophus pictus. Taxonomy (NCBI): domain Eukaryota; kingdom Metazoa; phylum Chordata; class Aves; order Galliformes; family Phasianidae; genus Chrysolophus; species Chrysolophus pictus. Next base: position 36,062,930 of record CM074582.1, on the reverse strand, counting down.
CAGAAGTATGTAGTAGATACAACAGGTGCCAACTGACATTTTACTAACAAAGAACGGATCCTCTTTTTAAAAATTTTTCTATATGAAGCATTCCATGGAAAAATGAATAATTCTGTGAATTTCCTTGTATTGGGACCTCAAGTTGCTATGTTTTTTTTTTTATCTTTCTACTCTTTGTATTTCAGAGAGGAAGATAAGAAATGTGGCCATCTGATGCCTAATTCTTAATAATGCTTGTGAATTGAGTTGAGTTGTTACTTCTGTGCTGAAATAGTTGTCTAAGACCAGAGAGGCAGTGCCTTTCACTGTGTTTTATGGTGGCAGTGTGTCATTGCCAGGGGTGACAGTGTTTAAAAATAGAGGAATAACCTCATTGCAAAAGGATATGAAAGGGCTAAGGGGTTGTTTATGGTTCACTCTGTAATTGTTTACTATTTAAGATACATTTGTGACCATTTAAAATGCTCTCTTAACTTTATATTCATTCCCCTGCACTTAGATTACCATAGCTTTTCTTCAACTGACATCTTGGTTTTGAGCATGTGTCCATAGAATTAGGAAAAAAAGGATTTTCAAGTCATTTTTAGTCATTTTATGGGCCTGGGGTGTGCAGCATTGTGAATTATGTGAATTTTGTTCATAGCAGTGCTTTCTTTGCAGAAGAATTGGGTTGCAGCAGCTGGAACAAGTGACATACCGACAGACTCAGTTTATATCAGGACAGCAAACAGAATGTTTGAAATGACCTTGTCATGGACCACTTGATCTTTCAGCCTGCATTGTAGCATTTTACAAATGTGCTTTTCATTAAATTACTATGTCTTAATGGAATTTGAATAATTTTAAACTTCTAGGGAATTACGCTGCTTCTCATTTCCATTAGACTTGACAATGACATTGAGAGTTATTTTACCAGCATTTCACTCACCTTGCGTAGTTCATAAGTTGAAAAGGTATCAAGTTCAAAGCCTGAGAGCTGTGATCCAAGCAGAAAAAAGTCAGTGGTGATTTATGGTGATTAAATTACCTTTAAGCCAGATTATATTCATCAAGCCTCGGTAAGCTTAAAGAAAACTGATTGAAGAGCTACCTTTAGCTTAACGTGGTTTAGCTGTGCAGGTGTGTGTAAATAGTCATGAAACTGGAGAGATGAAGGCTCTGTGGGGAAGAACTCTCAAAAATCCTCAGGAAGTCATCACTGAATAATTTAGATTTGCAGGCTCCCCTTGGGATCGTCTGCTCCAAACAGGGTCAGTCAGAGCAGCTTGCCCAAGACCACATCCAACTGGGTTTGCAGTATCTCCAAGGATGGAGACCTCCACAACTTTTTTGGGCAATCTGTTCTAGTGTATGACCACACTCACAGCAAAAAAAAAAAAAAAAAAAAGAGTTATATAGTGTTCAAAAGGAAATTTGTATGCTTTAATTTCTGCCCAGTGCCTCTTGTTCTGTCCTATGTGAGTGAAATACACCAGGCCTGATAGGCTTAGTTATGTTTAGTTTAAATAATGCTTAAATCTGGTCTTCATCCACTGGCTTCTTTGCTCCAAGACTTCCCCACTGGACTCAGGGGCATGTGTTACCTGAAAGCCAATCTTAGTGGTGAAGAAGGCATTGAGTATTGTGCCCATGTCCATGTAACCAGGTCCCTTGTTCTCTTTGGCAGTGGTCCCACATTTTCCCTGATCTTCTTTTTGTCTGTTTCCCATCGTATCTCTTGCCAGATTCTATTCCAGGTCAACTTTGGGTTTCCTAGCATCATCCCTGCAAGATCATATGTCAACACTCTTCTTGTGGGTCACCTGTCCTATTCGCACCCCTTATATACTGCCCATTTGTGTCAAGCTCGGGTAGGAGATCTCTGCTCATCCATGCTGGCCTTCTGCTACCTGTGCTATAGCCATGGGGCTATTCCATGCAGATATCTGAAGAAGCTAAAGTCTGTTCTTCTGAAATCCATGGCTATGGTCCTGCTCCTTACCATGCTTTCTACTCTTTGGGTCTCGAATTCCACCGTGGTGTCACATTCCACCAGCACTTCAGAGTAGCCCTCACCTACTTCTGTCTGATCAGGAAGTCTGTAGCAGCCTACCCATTACAAAAGCACCCATCCTGGTCTGCCTGCAGATCTTGACTAACTCCAGACCCATACCAAGACGCAGAACTCCGTGCATTCCTGCTTTTTTCTCAGTGTAAAGAGCCTTTTCCCTACATCCCAACTTGTCCTCCCTAAACGACCAACATCCCTCCATCACGGCACTCCAGTCATTTGAGTTATTCCACCAAATCTCCATGCTCCAGGGCAGCTCATGGCCCTATAACTGCACACGCAATTCAGATCTTCCTGTGTGATCCTCATGTACCAGTACAGAGGCTTTTCAGAGAATCACCCAAGTATGCTAATTCCCCAGGACAGACCTGAGAGCTTTCCCCACCAGGCTGTAGTGCAGCCACCTCCTTTATCACATGCCTCTACACAGATGGGTGCCACTTCAGCTATTTTGTGGATTGCTGTTTCATATTTTCTCACACCATTTTGTGTCCTTGGCTTGGCTACAGTGTCCACAGCTGTCTTAGATGCTTGTTGAGGAATCACTCTCTGCCCTGGCTTTTTTAGGTTAAGCTCACTCTACCGGGCTGGCTAGCCCATTGAGAAAGCTCTGTCTAGGTAGGTAGGTGGCTTCTATCTCTTCCAAGCAGCTGTTGACTCTCAGAGAGGACCTTGTGGTTATGGAAACTCACTCTTGCCAACAGCAGCCATTCAGCCAGTCACTGACCAGTACAAGATTATTGGCTCTTTGTAACTAGGGTGGATGGACTGCACCCACCGTATGCATTGGGGATCAGATGAACCCCACAGGCTTTGCCTTATGCTAAGCAAGATAAGGCCCTTCTGCATATTATGCTTCTTTCAGGAGCCAAGATAGACAAAACTCAGCAATCTGCAAGTGCTAGAAAGCTCTAGCCCTGCATCCTCATCCTTACAGTGCTCTGATGATAAAGGAAGTTTTGAACCTCATTTCTGTGACACCCTCTGCTGTAGTTATGAACAGTTTGTTGCTGTCCTTAGTGTGATACTTTCAGGCAATTAATCCTTAATATGGCCTTTTTATGCTTAAATCTTCCTTGAATAGATTTGCTGAAGTTACGTGGCAGAGCTTCTCTTCTTACATTTAGGGAAAAAGGCTTAGTTTCAGATTTGAGTCAATGGTCTTCAAAGAATGAGTTACTTTTAAGTAGTCACTCCTGCATGTGTTCAATAACCGTGTTTTGATTTAGCTTTATTAGATTTAAAATCAATATTGCTTTTCATACCAATGACCTAATCCCTATTAAAGCTCTGCCCTGACAGCTTTCAAAGTTCAGCAATTTTTTTTTATAAGCTTGTGAAACGGGTACAGTCTGAACTCTTTAAAAGAAAGGACATTAATCTATTTACCTCTGCTGGGTTTAAAAATAGTGCACATCCATTTTTGCTCCAAATAAAAATCATAAGCAGTTTGAGACCAGGTGCTGAGAATTTTACCTCACTGATCTATTTGCAAAACGTTTGGGCTTGTTGAATTACAGTGAAAATTAGATTGTTCCCTTTGTTTTAGAGGGCACGTTTGGAGAAGCTCACTGCCTCTTGTTAGGAAGGTCTGATTAGAATGATGCTCTTCTTGCAGTTGGTTTCTGTAAAGATGCTGTAAGTTTAGTGTCCTCAGTTTCCTCTTAACTAACTACAAAAGAGCAGAAGTTTTGGAGGAGTCTTCAGGGAAAATTCTCACAGTTATTTACAATAATTTGTGAAAATTTTTGATAAAATTCCTGGGATGATTCCAGAAGAAGTTAAGCAAACAGTGAAGCAGAAGCCCTCTGAGAGCATTTGCCTCTCTTATTTTTTCAGGATTTTAATTGCTGGACGTGTTGATGGTCATTACACTATTTGTGAATTCACTAGCATCCATAGATGAGTAGGCATAAGAGGTTCTGATTGCTCTAGGGGGAAAATCAAGTGCAAAGTAAGGGGCCTTCATTACTTAGGACGTAGTATTTCTTTGATGGCACTTAATGTTGAGACTAAACTGACCTTTCTGTTGCACTGTTGTTTCAGACCTTGTTTATAAGAGCTATAGTTCATGATTTCTCTTTTCACGAAGCTGAACTCTTTCAGGAGAACACAGTAAACTTGACCTGCAGTGAGTTACATTTTACTATCAATTAACCTCCTGGATGTTTGCAGATAATATCAAAACCCAACGAGCCAGCTCGCCAGCATGAAAGCCACCCAGAGGAGACAGAAGAAGAGCTTCGAGAACACCAAGCCCTTTTGGAGGAGCCATACAGTGACAGAGTGTCAAGCCAAAAGGAGGTCCCAGGGCTGGCCAATATGGTGCAGGTGAAGCAAGAACCCATCGAGAGCGATGAGGAGGAAGCTGAGCCACAGCAGGAGCTGGAGTCTGGGCAGAGGCAGGCTGAGCAGGAGCTGCTCTTCCGCCAGGTGAGCTCAGAATGCGCTGGGGGCTCCTGGGGTTGAGTTGTTTAGCAGCATCTGGAGTGACAGGTTGAATCCGTGTATGCTATTGTGGATGAAAGTCAAGGAGATAACCAGCCCTCACCTCACAGATACTTACAGCTGCTAGGAGTAAGTGTCAGAAATCTGTTAGTTACTGATACAACTGACCCAAATTCCTAAAAAATAGCTTAAGATTTTCCCAGCTTTTCAATGGCAGATTGTAATCATCACATCAAGCTTCCCTTTTGTGTGTAGAGAATGGGAAGGTTAGTACTAAACTAACTGGACATACATGCTTGCAGACACATCTCTAAGCATAGCTGCATGCAGCCTGCAGAGAGGACAGGACTTGGTGTTTGTGAGGGTGATGGGAAAAAGCCTTGCAAGAAAGCAGTGCAATTGTTTTACCAAGTAAATCCTTGTATTAGCCACGTCCCAAATGGTCACTGTGATTTTTGTGACCACTCATTTTTTGAGCACTAAATACTAGCAGAGAACTTGCTCATGCGAGGGATCCTAGCAGAGGATTTTGTTTTAGAATTCTAACATTCTAAAACAGATTGACAACTGCAGAGAAGGGCTGGATAAGATTGGAGTGTCAAAGTGTTTTTTTTTGGAGGGGATTCCTTCTTTGGCACTGCAAATCCCAGAGATCAGAGGTGCACTTCCTTTTGATGGGAAAGACCAGAGGCTTGGGATTAGAAGCATTAAATCCAGTAGCCATGTAGCATAGCATTACCTCCCAATTACGTGGCAGTCTCCCAGAAAACACTGTCTGTGGTAGAAGTAATGAGTGAGAAAGTTACAATTCTCTGGAGGGACCTGAAGTGCTCAGCTTGTCTCTGCTGCCCTTAGTGCCTGACTGTACCTTGAGCCTCGTGAACCCCTGCACAGCCCCTGCAGCCAAGAACAGATTGCTGAAGCACTGCCAGGGTGTAGCTCTCAGAGTAAATCCACAACCCTTGGCTAGGGAAGGCAGACTGGTGCCAGGCTTGCTGTTGTAATGTCTGAATCAGGTGCAAATTGCTTGCTCTGCGTAGATGTTTGCATTGAGCTACTTGCTGCTGTTTCCCTGGCACTGCGGGGCCGGCTTGTGGGCCCCATATGTCACTGCCTGCAGCTCAGAGACATCTCCAGTCCCAAATTGAGAAGCACTGTCTTCATAATGGTGCTGCCTTGAGGGGTTGATGCTACTGCCAACCATGCTTGTGCAAAGCAATTTCCTAGATTTATGCAATCACATGTAGGCCTCATTTCTCTAGTAAGAATAAATAAATGAACATGATGTGACGTGCTGCTGATGCTGGACCTTTCGTGAGGCTTCCTTCAATAGCTACCTGCTTCTTTTCCCCACAGCAAGCCCTCCTGTTGGAGCAGCAGCGCATTCACCAGCTGAGAAACTACCAGGCATCGCTGGAGGCAGCTGGCATGCCAGTCTCCTTTGGAGGCCATCGGCCCCTGTCCCGTGCACAGTCCTCGCCCGCCTCAGCCACCTTCCCTATGTCTGTACAGGAGCCACCCACTAAGCCAAGGTTCACTACAGGTAATGTTGGAGAGCACTGGAAACCAATCAGTGGGGCTGTGGTGCTTCACGTTGGGTTTTTCTGCCCCGTGTCCCTGCAAGGCTGTCTGTCCAAGGGCTGATTGTCCTGCTTTTGCATTCCTTTGAGGGACAGACACCCTGTAGTCCAGATGGAAAATAGTCTGCAAAAATCAATAGAAACATAGCATGGTACTTTAATTATGTATCTCCAAAAAAAAAAAAGAAAAGAAAAAAGGACAAGTCATACACTGTGACAAGGCTGATTTAGGTGCAAGGAGGAGAGTGGCAATGTTATTGAAAAAGGACAGCATGCCAAATGCAGTATCTGTCGGCTGTATTTTCTGCACCTTCTCCAGTCCCTGCATAATCTCGTGCTGTAAATTATCCAGTTTGGGCTTTGTGCCAGACTAACCTTCCTTCCACAGCACTCTGCCTGGGAGTCAGTTGCCTGTGGGTTAGGAAAAGCGAGGTGAGTTGATCATTCCAAGATGCCAGTGTGGAGAAACAGAGGGAAGAGCATTTTCATACCTGGTCAGTCTTCATCTCAAAACAAAAATTATGAGTGCAGTTCTGCATTTGTCTCACGAAAAAAGATGTTAAAAAAGATGTTAGTCTCTCCACAAAGACTTAAGGTCAAGAATAACTGTTCTTCCTAAATCAGGGAGGGCTTACGAGTGCCTTTTTTCCATCAAAATCTTTTTTGTCTATTCATTACAGATAAAAGTGAATTATGTGCAGCTTGTCAGGGCCCACATTAGGTAATTAGGCAACCTTATTTTGAAGGTCTGCCTTCTTCCCAAGATGTCAAGCTCTTATTTTCTGAATGAACATTTTGCCATGTGATACATGCCCTGAGGAAAGGAAAAAAAATGCTGCAGCAAGGGCAACTCATGATTTATCCATTTAATCTTATTTCACCCACTCTTTTTTTTTTTTCATCATTAAAATCAGCACTGTGAATTAGATACTGATGGTATAGTGATAGTGATGCATTAAAGCTGACTTTGTTCTGTAGCTGCTAATTGCTGGGTGGGAAGCATGTGCAATCAGCTCTCTAAAAGTCCAGGTAGTATCTAATTTTTGAAAATCAGCCTTTCAAGTCTCCATCTGCTGCTAATATTTAAACTTTGAATTTTAGCAAAACTACGTTTCCAGTGTAGTCAGTTACAGCACCAAGATTATTCTAGCTTTTGGCTTTTGCCAAGAGTGTAAAGCAGGGTAATCCTCCAGCTCACGGCCAAACCAGATGAAACTTGAGCATCTAACACTCTTAGTCTCAAACCTTGCTGCTTTGAAAACAAATGGAAGCATGGCCCTACTGTAAGAGATTATTCATTCTTCTATCTCTTCCCTTCTCCTCCTCCAGTACTTAAGTTGCCTTGTCAATCTTGCACAAGACTGAATATACAGTAACATTTCCTACCAGAGGATGTATGTTTCACTGAGATACGTGCTTCTGAATTTCATTAAAATTACTTAAGAACGTGACAGTAAGAATGCAGGTCTGGAGAATGATGCTGCATTGGAAGGACATTGGTAGAGTGTTATGATTTGTGTTCCTTGTAGGAAAGGTACAAAAAATGGCCTACAGTAAAAGGTAAAAAAAAACCCTGCATTGCTTTTATATAGTGTTGTATATGTATTTAAACCAGTGCAATGACATGCACAATGTATAGTGTATTTCACCTGTTAAACTTCCTTTTTATGGCATTTACCCATGTCCAGACTCCAAGGGCTTGATTTTTCCACTGCCTTGCATCTCATGCACATCTCTTCATTTACAGTAGATGGATGGAGGAGGGAAAACACAATTAACTGCTGCCAAGAGAGAAGGTGATTCTTGGCATTCACTGGCACTAGTAAATTTGAAGCCCTCTCCACACTCAGGCTGGAAATCTCTTGTTTCCTTCCCTTTTTAATTCCCAGGGAGAGAGATTTCAGACAAGCAGAGTTACTGTATTCCCCACATGCATTCTTACCCCAGCGAAGGACTTGTTTAGTTAACCAGCACTATTTGCTTACAGTGGCAGGAAAAAAGAGCCTACTGCTCTGAGCATGCAGGCACAGAAAGGAAAGGCAGCTATCTCAAATGTTGAGCATGTGTGCACTACTAAGGCTGGTTCTGTTTTCCTGAAGCAGCCTGTAGTCTATCAGTGATTGTGTTTTTGGAGGTGGATGCTAAAGCTTAATCGCTGGGATTGAACTTTTCTTTGAAAGGCAGGAAATGAAAGCCTTGGGGATTTTTCAAAGCAAGCGATGCCGAAGTGCATCAGGCTTCTTTTTCACTAGGAGAACTCATCTGTTTGATAAGTGGCTGCTTTGGAGACTGATTCTAACACAAATATGTGCTTTGGATGTCGGAGAAGTTAAGATTTGAATTCTTGTGATCATTTGATGAGAGGGGTGGAAAAACAGACCTCCTTCAGTGGCCCTAATGAAGCCAGCATGATTACTCTAGACACAAATGTGGCTCCTACAGATCAGTTATTGTCCAACAAACAAAGGGATAGTTCATCACTTTTGCATTCAGAATACTGTACAGAAGGGGCTAACGCTTCCTCTGGGCAGAAGCAGGACCAGATAGCTTGTGATTCTCTTCTTTATGTATAATTTGTTTTCCTATCTCTGTCAGTGACTAGTACCTGAGACTTCAAAGGTAAAGAAAAACAGCAACACGATGTGCTTACTACTCAAACATCATGTGCATTACTGCACATGAAAGTGAAAACAGTGCCCTCCCTGACTTCTTCAGGCAGTTCATTTTGTATCCTGAAGCATGACATTAAATTTTCCTTCATAGCAGAATATGAAAGAAAGTTGTTGAACTTGCCCTCACTAGCATGAGTAGCCCCCTGACTTTAATGAGTGCTTCTTTATGCACTGTTCTACACACTTCAATAGGGCTTCTCAGGTTAGGCCATTAATTTGCATAGCTCCAATTATCCAGTCTCTGATCTCCTCTAAAAACGGTACCACAAATTATTCAGATGTTCTGCTTTAAAGTTTTTTTTTTTTTTTTTTTTCTGATGAAGGCATTTATTCTCTCCTATGCAGAGTGATATAATTATCTGAACCTCAAATCATATGTTTGTTCTGCCAGGAAAGGCGAGTTGGTTGTAGTGTAGTGCTGACCTTTAAAAATGATTGTCATGTCAGAAAGAGTATTGCTTCCAACATCACTTACTTTAACTCATAATGGCCGATGTAATTAAATATTTTAAGCTTGAATTATCAAGATTTCCTCTGCGTATATGTCTTCGTCTGAGTGTCCACAGCCACAATAAGCAACTTGGAACAGTTCCTTTCTCTTCACTGAGAGGTGGCTAACTGCTGGTATCAGTGAATCTTTGGAGAAACTTCATAGCTCATCCAAACTATATAAACCCTGCTGTAGTGCTGCAGTTCCCATTAACTTCAGAAACAGGGACAAGTAGGCATCCTACCACCACATTTTCTAAAACCTTTTCCTTTAACTCCTTTTTCTATCTCGTATTTAACAGGCTAAGTTAGTAAAATCCATTTTAGATGTAAACGCGTGCATTTTAAACACACCTGCAGCTTTCTGGCATTTGCAGATGTGGATGAAGAGGTGCTGGGGATCAAACCCACGGGTACTTGTGTTTGCTCTTCTCATTCTTGTGGCCCTCCTGGGTGGCACCAAGTAAGGTGAGCTGCTAATGCCACTGCCTGGTTCTGAGCTGACACCAGGCTTCTCCAAAAAAACCTGGGAGGCCACTCACAGCTCTGCTGTGAGTGACAGAAGAGCATAAGATCAATGCAAAAATCTGAACTTTCCTTTGTTTTTATCACTGGTTTGATCTGTGTTGCATTCTGCCCTGCCAGTGCTACCCAGGCACAAAACAGGGAACAAGACAGAAGCTGCTGATCTGGCCAGACGTTGCTTTGCTTGCATAGCTGGGGTTACATCCTGATGGTATGACAGGAGTTACTATTTAAAGTTTAGGAAATTGGGAAAAACACCTTTAAAAAGAAGCACAACTTGCAACACAGATTCTCATACTTAGTGTTTAAATAGTGTTGGACCCCCTCTCCATGTGTGCAGTGCACTCAGTATAATTCACTGTCCAGTTGTGATCAGTTCCCAAGAAGCAAAAAGATTTGCCAGAACAATAGTCTGGGAGCCCAAGAAGCAATCAAAAGACTGCTTAAAAACTACTCACAACTGCTTGGAAATGCTTGATTCTTCCTTAGATTCTAAGGGCGTGATACTGAACTAGCTTAGGCTTAGCTGCAGGATGGATTGTCCTTTCCAGCTTCTAATTCTGCATATGGCTGTATTATACTTTCTCAATTTATGAGTGAACTCCTGGTGCACTCTCTCACCAGTTCTCCATGCAGCATGCTTTCCTCTTGCCCTTCTCTTTGGCCATCCCCAGGACGCCTCACTTGTTCTGTCTTTTTGTATTTGCTTGCAGGCTTGTATGTATGCTGTCCTCACTGCTGGGATGATTTGCTTTGGTATTTTTTAATTACTTTTCCAACTAGTCATTATTAGTAGAAACTCTTGATTACACATGACAATATTTTTTCTAAACAGTTCTGAACAGCTGACTTTAAAGCTTTCAAGCTGTGAGTAAATCCCCACGTTTGCTTGCTCTGTAGAAAGTTGCTTTGAGCAGTGCCAGCAAGAACATCTCCAGTGCAGGATTCCAGTTGGACTTGCTGTTCTGTCATTTACCAGTAACTGAGCACTGGCAAGAATCGTGTGTATTCCTACTGTGCTGCAGTACAGCCTGTCTCTGGCAAGGGAATGCAGTGCACATGTCAGTGCCTGGAGAAGTTGCCAACCTGACCCCAAAAGCAGGATGGTCCTGCTCTGAGTCAAGGGTGTACACAGGCGAGTCAGCTGGGAATTGCTTGCTACTCATGCTTCTTTTTGCTTAATCTCCAGGTTCATTGTGTCTGAATATATATGTTTAATATATACACTTGCACTCTTTTGCTTTAAATGCGTAACGTGCAGTTGAAGTCCCTGTAGATGTGCCTGGAAGCCAGAACTGCTTTCCTTTGTTTAGTATCAGCACTTTACCCAAACCCAGTGCAGTCTCACGTGATCTTGGGAGACGCCTACATGGAGACCTTTTGGATAGCAAATACTTTGTCAAAGTGCCTGACATCCCCTGAAGATGACTTCATTAATTAACCTCAGAGGAAAAACGAGCAGTTACAGACCTCACACTGGTCTAAATAAAACTGGAGGGGTTTTAAGGACAGTTAGCCTTACTGTTGGTCTTCGCTTTCTCCTCGGATGGCGTTGCAGTGCTTGGCTTTGCCCAACAGCTCCTGATGGCATTTGATGATGAATCAAACAGGGGAGCCCTTTACAGAGCACTGCAGCACAATCTTATTTAACTGAACTTTGGCTAACCCAGAGCCCATCAATTCACCAGCACTCCGTTCCCTTCCTAGAACTGAATGGGTTGTGTTGCTTTTTTTTCCTTTGCGCTCACCTACAGCCAAGCAAGGAGCTGCCAGGTACCTTCCCTGAGGCACAATAGCTGAGAGTCAGTGCCAGATTTTGTCTCGGAGGGGAAGGCCAAGTTTTGCAGTGGCAGAACATGCCTGCACTCAGTCAGAAGGTGCAATTTCAGCTCCGGTCAGGCCTGCTAGCTGGGGTTTCATGCCCTGTGTGTACTCAGAGGCCTCTTTGAACTCCTTGCAGCTGCAGATTGTGCTGTTTATCAGTATTTCAGCTGCTCACCTGAGGCTGGCTCAGGTAGCCCTTGCAAGCTGCCTTGGTGCTGCTAGGTCCAGCAGAGGCACGCTCCAGTAAGATATAGGAGGATCAGTGCCTGGCTGAAGGAAGGGGTAGACTGAAACATTTCACTGTGTCCCTTTTGCATAAGGGAAGAAAAATGTTGTGTCACCAGGAGTGCGTAGCTAGGGAGGAACTGCTGGCTTTGTTTTGTGAAACACTGGCAGTGAAATTGCAGCTCCTGTTCCAAAACTGCACCCGGGCAGCTCCAGAGCACGAAGCAGTCTCCTACGCTGCTGTCATGCCATAAATAGTTGCAATGCAAGGGGATTTAGCTAAATACCTTCATATCGTGCTGAATAATTATTCCCAAGTGCGTTCTAATAGTCTTAATTAGCGTGTTGTCAAATAATGTTGATGCAAAGACTTCAGCACATACGATGTTATAAAACATAGTGCCTGCTAATGACTTATTCCTTCTTGTTTTTAATCCCAAGCCCTAGAGTCATTTTAGCAGCAATTATTAAAGTTGTAAGTCAGCCCTCTTCTAAATCGTGTTCCAGCTCTGGCACACTGCACTCATACCAACACTGTCATTTGTCACCTCCTTCTGTCACTCTCATAACCTCGGCCTGAAGTGATGATGGTGACTCTTTTCTGTATCTGCTGAGATTTCTGAAGGAGGGGATCGCTGCAGGTTTGGTTCTGTTTCAAAGCAGCTGCCCATCTCCTTTCTTGGCACCTTGGACTGTCATCTCTTAGAGCTCTGTGGCTCCTGGTGAGACGTTACAAGTATTCAGTTGAATGCAAAGTGCTGTAGACAAAAAGGAAAAAAAATAAAATAATTTTTTTTCTTCCATATATCTGGCAAAATATTTTCGTTCAATTAGAGTAATTTTGTAACTTCTGCTGCAGGCCTTGTCTATGACACCTTGATGCTGAAACATCAATGTACCTGTGGAAACACAAACAGCCACCCTGAGCATGCGGGGAGGATCCAGAGCATCTGGTCCAGGCTGCAGGAGACAGGTCTCCGTGGCAAGTGTGAGGTAAAACGAGCACAGCAAGGGGGCAGGGTGGTGGGCCTGGGGGAGAGAGCATCTGGTTTGCATGGTGGATTGCACTGGTGGCTTACAAGCAGCTTTTGGGGCCAGGTTCTGGTTTGGAAAGCAGTGTGTGTGTGTACCGAACCTGCAGCTCGGGCTGCTGATTGCTACCTGGATGTGCAAACTTTATACTGCATTCCAGCTTTATCGTTTTATAGCTCCAGCTGTTGGCAATGTTTAGCCATATGTGGCTTAAATTTAACACCTAGATAACTGTAAATGCTTGTGTGTTTGCTTGTCAGGAGTGCTTTTCTAGCAGTCTGATTCCATTGCATTGCAGTGACTGTTAAAATTTTGTGAGATGCTGGAGAAGGCTCTTGCCCAATGTGAACTGTAGAGTTTGCAGTGAAGCTTCTCATGTAATTTTCAGCCCTATTCCCTGTAACCTGGAAGTCCTTATCAACTATTAGATTTTGAAATGGCCAACTATAAGAGCACGACATGAAGTGACCATGTCTTTTGATATCGCTCCAATCATAACAGGAGCTGTGGAGCAAAAAGTTTATTTCTCGGAGGTTTATTAACTTTTTAAATATTCTCTGATAATTAATGATCAGCCTACAGTGAAAACACTGTGAAAAGAATGAGGGTGGGTGGATGCAACTAAATCTTGTTCCTTCACAGGTGGTTAAATTAATTTCATTGGATGCACATGTTTTAAGAGCAAAGCAAACTATGTGAAAGTTGCTAAGATAAAAAGACTAGTGTTTAGTAATTATTATTCATAGCTAGTAGTAATGATGATAAATTAACCCTAGTGTTTGTTCATCAGTTCTCTGAGCATCTGAGGGGTTTGAATCACGCTGTAAATATGAGTTATGTCAGCATCCGTCTAGAAGGATTTTCTGAGCAGTCAGGAAATACATCCACGTGGTGGCAGCATTGCCATTAGGTAAAGCTCCCCTGTCATAAGCATACTTATCCCTCAGCAGAGTGAGGAAGAACTTCAGAACTGTTTCAGTCTATGGAGACCCATGTAATTGAATTCTGGGATTATGGTGTCTGACAAAATAAACTAAGCACTCACTGCTGTCTAGCTCCTCTGGTTAGAAGTGTTATTTAATTCACACTGTGATAGCTGCCTTGTCTCCTACAGTTCTGTAGTGTGTGAAGTTCTTCATCCCAAGCAACTGTTGTTTTCCTGAAGTTACTTCAGGTTGGTCTTGCATAGGAGCTGGATTTTCATGTTCACCTGCTTTCTACCTGTGTTTCCCTCATGACCTGGTGAAATTCAGCTTCATCTTGAATCTTCCTTCTTCTGAAAGCATTAGATATGTAATGCTAGCTTCCTACCTGCAATCCTATGTTTCCTTCTCTGCTGTCTTTCCTAAAGATCTGACCTGCCCTTTCTGGATACCCAGTCCTGTTTTTCTCTCATTAGCTTCCCTGTTCCTTTACACCTACTGTACCCTACTCCTGCTCATACCCACATCCAAATTTTCTTCTCTATCCAGGTTTTGTGGGCACAGCCTTTCTATCCATCTCCCCCCTCCCTCCTTGCTTCAGTGTTCCGTACTTGATAGGGTTTTTCCTGCAGCTGCAGACACTCATTCACCTTCTGTTGTCCTTGACCAAAGTAATTCATTTCCATGTTGCAAAGCCATTTCGCCATTCCCTGTCCTAGTACTAGGTCTGTGGCAACTGCAGCAAGTCAACAGCAACACCAGGGTTATGGCAATCAGCAGTTTGCCAGATGCATACATACCTTTTTTTCTTCAGCTCCTCTTTTATTCTCTGTTATATTTTAGCTGGTATTGGTGACACTTCTGTGTGCACTCATTTTATATTCACTGTTGCAGGTCTTGTGCCGCAGACGTTATGAGCCAGTTAAGTAAGCCCAAGGGCCTGATGTGAAAATTGTTTGTGATTATTTGGTTAATCCACTTATTACAACTCATGTCTGTAAAAGGACAGCTTGAAATTTGAAGTTTCCTTATTCTTGTGTTGCCTCTTGCTCCCTCAGCAGCCCTTTGCTGTGGTCTGGTTGTGGGTATAGTTTGATTCTGTTAGCAGCAAGTATTTGATAGAAATGGATTAAAACCTGCACCCTGCATAGCAGATAATCCTATATACTGTGTATTGATCATGCAGCTCCATTAGGACCCCCATTTCTCTTCCAGAAGCAGTTCAACACTTGGTCCCCACGCAACTGCGTGCTCTGTTTTCTCATGCCAGCTCGAACAATTCTCTGTGTCTGTCTCCAGGAGATTTTTTTTTGGTGGTTCTGTTGTGCACATGCCTCGTGCCAGGAAAGGACTCTCAGATAAATATTTTGTTGTGCATGCAAAAAAAAATGCACGCTTTGAAATTTCAGAAATGCAAAAGCCCATTTTCATCAAGCAACCCAAGCGCCGAGTTCCTGTCATTTCTCTTGCAGGCAATAGAAAGGATCCAGAAGGGGCATGAATATTTTTAGAACAGAAAAAGCACAGCGCTTCCCACCCACCCACTCCCCTCATTTTTCAGCAGTGAAACAGATATGTATTTGCTGAAGTTGTCCAAAAATCATTTTACATCCAGCTGAGGGGAAGATGTGCAGCAGATTTGCAATGTGATAGGTAAAAGTCCAACAGGTTTGCATGAGTTTCAAGATGACCCTTTGGAATGAAAGCAGTTGTCTGAGCTTAATGACATCTGTGGTTTTAGAGCATAACTTGCTTAATTAAGTTAGCTTTATAAAACATGGCAACTGCTTTGGTATATGTTCAGAATTTAAAAGCAACAATTATACTAATTGAAGCAATCGCAATAAAATAGGCTCTCCCCCAAACGAGAACCCACAATTGTTGTATAGCATAATCCTTCCAGCCTTCATCAGGAAATCAATAGGTTTTGTTGTGTGTTTTGGATATAATCAAACCCTTGGACTGCTCGACCAGGATTGAGAAGAATTAGTTCCTGAGTCAGAGTCTGACTCCAGGCACATCTTGGCAGCAATCCTGTGCTGTTCAGAGTACAAGCACTGCTGGCTGAAGCCCTCGGGTTAATTGGAGCTGCAGAGGACAGACGTGAAAAATAGAGCTTGGGCTGAGCCATCTGCTGGAGCGGAGATGCACGCAGAGTTCCTGACAATGCATGGTGCTTGTGTTTGGCTTGAAGGCACGATCGGTCGCTGCTCCGACACCGCAGAACTGCTGGGCATCAGCTGTGCACCAGAAATTTCTCATTGCAAAGCACTGAGGTGGTGCTGGTGCCTGGGGAAAAAAAAGCTTTGTTGCCGTTTCATGGCTTTGTGTGGCACAGAGGGAGGGGTGTAGGTGGGATGAGATCTGGTTCGCTGTTTCTCAAGTTTCATGTCCTCTCGTATTGAAACATCATGGGGTGAAAGGGTGGATAAAATGCAAACCTAGCATTTCGTGGTTTGAAATGAGGGAAAACTAGCTATGAAGAAAAAGAAGGAAGTGTATCAAGCAGTGTGAGAGATGTTGAGAATGTCAAGTTAGGGTTAAAAAGCCACCTCCTGAGTTGTAAAGCGTGGTTCTGACGGCCAGGAAGTGCCTTAGACTATAAGGGGGTTAATACAGAGTGAGAAGCTGGATAGAATCATAGAATCATTTAGGTTGGGAAAGACCCTTAAGATCGCAAGTCCAGCCATTCCCAAATGCTAAGTCCACCACTAACCCATGTCCCTAAGCACCACACCTACACATCTCTTAAACAGGGATGGGAGCTCCACCATTTCCATGGGCAGCCCTTTCCAATGCCTGAGCACCCGCTCTGTGAATATCCAATTGAAAACTCTTCTGGCAAAACTTGAGACCATTTCTTCTCATCCTAAGCACTACAAAGTCTCAGGACTGACCAAGCATCGTGACTTAAGAGGTTAAGAACTCTTGAAGTGAAGAACTGCTCAAATTTGGAGCATGGACAGCACAGAGTAACATGCTGTGATAGGTTTGGAAACCCATCATCCACATCTGAGGAATGTTTTGTTCTTTCTTTAGTCTGGGTGGGGATTGAGTTCATTTTCTGGGTATCTTTGCATTAGAACTGAGGATAAAGATTTTGGCGTGTGAGCTGGGAGATAAGAATGGTGCAAAAGCATCTCAGGCACAGTTCTTTGCAGTCAGTTACTCCTTACTGAAACAAGCAAGTATTAGCTGTTTCCTTGCATGCATTTCACTGGAAGCACAAAAGAAACTTCTCCATTCTCTCTCAGATCCCATTCCATTCATACTGCCACGAGGCAGGGAGCTCCCCACACCCTGATGTTGAGCACAGACCTTGGATGGGCTTGTAGGGCCACCTCTGTTAACCAGGAGCATCCATAGAGGAGCTGGCGCCTTATTGCAGTGGGTGGCTGTTCTTGTGCATCCACGGGATGCCAAGAAATACAACAAACTATTTCTGTCTGTCCACTAAATGTAGCAGCCGAAAATGGGTCAGTACGTCTTGTTCAAAGGGAAAGAATTGGCATATGGGCAAAAGGGAAGCTGTAAAAGCCTCCAAGGGTAACTGAGAGAGGCTTACCATGAACAAAAAAGGAAGACAGGATGAAAGCTCAGGGGGGATTTGCCAGATATTTCCATCCCTTCTGGGTCTAGCATTTTTGTGATTATTGCCTCTTTAATGGGATGGTGTATTTTTGCCTCATCATTAACCCCAGGAAATGCTAGGTGGTGGAGCAGAGCACGGAGAAAATGAAAGAGGAACTGGAGAGCAGAGATGCCAAAATTACGAGAGCCAGAGCGCACGAGCACTCCTGCAGTGCTTTGATTTCTGCTGCCTTATGGCTCAAACGCTTTTACAAAGGGATTTCCTGCATGCTTTGAAACACGTGATGAGGGCTTCTGCTGAAATTTTGAGATGCAGTTCCCTAACGTTTATTTTGCAGACTGTGCTGGGTACAAGGAGGGGCTGGTGCATGGGCATTCATGTGCATACATGAATTTCTGCACAGACTGTGCAGCACACGCTAGGCGACGAGGGACATGTCTGCATGAGAGTGACCCTGGGATCTCCACAAGAGGCTTTCAGAGCTTCCAGCATGCTTATTGCCAACTACTTATATTTTACTATTGCATAGAAAAAAAAATATATAAAAAGTAATTCTTTTTTTTTTTTTTTCTGGAGAGATGAGTGCATGCAAGTTTCTGAAGCAAAGCCATCCCTATTTCAAAGTAACTCCTTCCCCACCTCTTGCATTACCTCAAGCCTCAGCACTCTGTGCATATTTCCCTTGCCACCGTTTTGGAGGCATTTGCAAGATCCCAGTGCAAAAGACAAGATGTTTTTTCCACTGTCAGAGTTGGTTGCCTTCTCTGGAATACCTGATATCCTCCAGGCAGCATCTGCCTGCCAGAGAGTGCTCGCTCCTTGCGAGAGGCCAGCTTGTACTACCCAGCACATTCTGGCAAGCTGACAAGCATGTTATATCACAAATGGGCAATAGAAACAAAAGGGAAGCCTCAAAGATCCCAGAATGGCTTGGTTTGGAAAGGACCTTATAGCCCATCCAGTTATAGCAGGGTTACCACCCACTAGATCCAGTTGCCTGTGGCTCCGTCTGACCTGAAAGATATACTGGAACTCTATGAAAAGAGTTATAAAGACCTTAGTTTGTTAAATTTAGAGTGCAGTTGGATCCTGTTGACATGAATAAAAGTTTTGCAGTTTTTTTCATCAGTAAATCATTTCATAATAGTTTATAACTGAAATCCTGAATAATCAGTAGTTAGCAGTCCTTGTGTAGTTCAGCAAGTGCTCTCTGGTAAATATTTTTAAAATAAAGAAATAAAAAATCCAAAGATGACTTTGTATGTCAAGCTAATATCTTCAGCAGCATTTTTGGGCCTAAACCAAAATCTGTCCTAGGAAGATTTTTTCATGTGAGAACCAGTGTTTGGTTTTTTGGTCGTTGTCTTTATGACTTGCTAAGTTATAGAAAGAAAAAATATGTGTACTCAGCAATGAGAGCTGAGCATTAAACCAGTGATCTCATCGCTCGTTTTCTTTCCTCTTTCAGTGCATTCGTGGAAGAAAAGCAACTCTAGAAGAGCTGCAGACAGTTCACTCGGAAGCTCATACACTGCTGTACGGCACAAACCCTCTGAACAGACAGAAACTGGACAGCAAGAAACTTCTAGGTATTGTTCACTGTGGGGTGTGCTCCCCTTCCTGACCCCCAGCATTCACACTACTGCCCACTGCCCCAGTTCTGGCAATCCCTTAGTCCTGCTGGTGTGAAAGGTGAGCACTTGGTGCTCCCACCAGCCCCAGCTGTAGGCAGTTCCCAAGATGATTCTTCCCCCAGTGCTGTCAGCATTGTCTTGAGTTATACATCTTCCTTTCTTTGGGCAATCCCTAAACCCTAGCTAGCTACAGCTTCCTTGAATGAATGCCCTCAAAACCTAAAACCAACCTAAAACCAACCTCTCTGAAGAGAAAAGATAATTTAGAGTCTATTATATCTTTGCACAGTCTGCTCTGTGCTCCTTGCCTGATAATAACCAGAATACCCTGCTGAGGACCTGGATCTGCAGCACGAACCAGCTGCACAGGCATCAACAAATAGATGTCAGGACTGTATGGATAATCCACAAGAAAGATGCAGGGGCCTCTTATTAAAAGTCCTACATTTGTTTAATTTTGGACAAGATTGTTTATTCCTTTCACTGGGAACTGGATCTTTCTGAAACTGGGCTGCTTCTGTAGACTATTTCCTTGCAGACTATCTAGAGGATGGTTGTTCAGATAGCCATTTCCAACCAGAGCAACCAGTTCACATTGATTTTGGCACCTTACCATCATGGAGCATCTTCTTTACCCTTTGTTTTTTCCTCTTAACAGCAGGAGGTAATAAGCTGGAGGGGCAGTTTGTGAAGTTCTGCTGTGGGGATCAGCAAAAGACAGTTATGGAATCTAGAAGTTAACAGTGTTTATTTTGGGATTAGCTTCACTTTGAGTGATATAAAAAGAGGATTAACTTGATGACCTGCACATTGCAGTAGTCATAGCAAAAGAACTGGAAAGATTTTTGCAACATATTCAGTATGTACATTAGATCCCCAAAGAGGAAAGCTATTAGCCACTTGTTTAAATATGTAATTAGCACTGTATTTATAGCTACGTTGCCATCTCTTTAAAACCCAGAGAAATGAGAAATAGACATCTCTGGCTGAATGATAGCGCAATTAGTGTATACAGTTTAAGAAATTTATGATGTCATATCTTTGGTTGTGTAAGACTCTTGCTTTTCATAAGGCATATCCATTAATCCAGAGAAACAGGGTGTAAATCTCCCCTGTAAATCTAGGAGGGCTCCTCATTTGCACATGCACCACCTTCATTCTGACTGATCTCACTTCATTGAGCTGTAGTGATGAAGCAGAGCTGAAGATGATGACCTGTCCCCATGAATTCCTCATGGTGGGATGCAGGCAGTTCTTCAGCACTGTTGGCTTCACCAACCTGGATGAGATGGGCTTGATACCCTGCGTGGGGCTGGGAGAAGCTGTGAATCACCCTACACTCACTCCTTCAGAAGCAGCTTAAAGTCAGGCATTTGATACCCCTTGCAAGATGTAAATACGTTTTTAGAGTGGACTGGGGTAACACTATAACTTCTCATTCAAATGTCACATCCTCTCAAAATACTTCATCATTTGCATTCAACTCCTGGCACAACCTGTATCAATAGTTCCACAGGTGTATTTGTGGAAAGTTTATTGTTATTCCCACATTTTGACTGAAACAAACCTGTTTAGAGAACCTGCAGGAGGATAAACTCTGCCCTTGAGTACTTCAGTATGTGTGCTGTGCACCCCACATGTCTTTCAGTTGCACGTTTTAAAATATCTCTAGAAATTAAGTTTCCTCTAGTGAATAAAAATAGTTCTAACACCTGAGGGCATTCCAGTACA
Organism: Chrysolophus pictus; assembly: GCA_037305975.1. Lineage (NCBI taxonomy): Eukaryota > Metazoa > Chordata > Aves > Galliformes > Phasianidae > Chrysolophus > Chrysolophus pictus. The sequence continues at coordinate 36,042,205 of CM074582.1, read as the reverse complement.
AAGAGTTGCATGCGTATGTGTAATTTGCAAAGAACATTAAGTTGTCAAGGGGCTGTACTCCTGATAAATCAGTTCCAAGAATAACCTATTTGTGAGTGAGACCAGAGTTTGACTGGGATTGCAGCTGAAGCTTCAGCCATGGCCCAGCATTGCCCAGCAGCTTTTCTATTACTGTTTGAGGCTGAAGACATAGAAAGGACATTGAGATGGTTAGTTGCAAGGGATTTTTGGTAGCACTTAGCTGAGCTCACAGCAGAGCAATTCTGTCTCAAAAACGAGTACAGTTTCCTAACTTGTTGGCTTCTGGGCTGGAGCAGAGAGCACAGCTTCTGATGTGTTGGAAACCCCCCCAAAAAGCCTCGGTATCTGTATCTGTGCACAGAGGTGAACAAGCCTGTAAGCATTCCCTTTAGCTGTGCTCTCTTTTTGAAAGTTTAAAAGGCTTTTAAATGTACATAACAGCTTTGTGGGGTTCTTTTAAATACATTTGTGGGCTAAATGTATGGCAGGTTTGAAGTCTGAGACCAAAGCTTCGTATGAGGCTCATGTATGCAAATGTTAGCTTGGAAGACCTGAGTATCTTGACATATATATGACTGTGATGGGGTAACTTCCTCTGTCTAAGCATGAGAAATCTCAGTCTAGAAGGAAGAACTTGTGAAGCTGAAAGATGAACACAAGGATTGCTTGGAGCAGAAGGAGACGTCTTCCTCCTACATACACAGTCTCCTGAGCAACAGATATGAGGCTCTGGGGCTGGAAACAAAAGAATGCCTAGATACCAAACAGAGCCCATGATGCAGTAAGCATGTAGTACAGGTCCAACCAAAGAATCATATTAAAACTAGTTCCACCAAAAAAGGGCAAAGAGTCTTAGTAACTGGGGACTCCTTGCTGGGAGGCACTGAGGCCTCCGTTTGTTGCCAGATAACCTCTTCAAAAAGAGTTGCTGTCTTCTGGGGACATGTGATGTTAAGAAGACTCTACTACATCTGATAAAACAAGATGACTACTGTCTGCTTGTTGTCATTCAAGTAGGGTCAGGGGAGGCTGCAACGAGGAAAACACAGAGTATTAAAGGGGCTTTGCATCCCTTGGAAAGACGCTAAAGGGATCAGGAGCACAAGTAGTATCCTCCTCTGTCCTCCCAGCTGGTGGCTGGGTCCTGGAAGGAAGGAGAATAGATCAGGAAAATTACAGGCTGGGGGAATGGAGCTGGGATCAAGATTTTGGGCGCTGTGATCTTGGACAGGCCTTTGAGAGACCAGGTATGTGGGTGTCAGACAGAATGCAACTGAGCAGATGAGGCAGAAGTGTTTTGGGGAGCGAACTGGCTGGATTGATTACCAGAGCTTTGGACTAGATCTGATGGGGGAAGGGGATGGAGTTACTTGTGACAGAGAGGGGCCTGATAATGCTGTCTTTTTAGTAAGCTGTGGAGAAAAGCTTTCAGTTGTCCAGTTGGATCTTGTGATAACATCACCAGTAGGGTTTAAACCTTCTTGCATCCCTCAAGAGATACCTGCTTCCCTGAAGTACCTCTGTGTACCAATGCATGCAGCGCTGGAAATAAACAGGAAGAACTAGAGATATGTGATGTGTCACAGGGCCGTGATCTCACTGTGATCACGAAGACATGGTGGGACAGCTCACTTGACTGCAGTGCTGTCATGGATTGCTGTGTCCTCTTTAGGAAAGACAGTCTGGCAAGACAAGGTGATGGAGTCGCTCTTTATGTGAGTGTATCAAGCTTCACTCAGAGGAAATGATGAACAAGGGGAGAGCATGAGGGTAAGAATTAAGTGACAGGCTAACATAGGTGACACTGTTGTGGGTGTGTACTGCAGGCCACCTAGTCAGGAGGAGGAAATGGATGAGGCCGTCTACAAACAGCTGGAAGTAGCCTCATGGTTCCTGGCACTAGTTCTCATGGGATCATCAGCTATCCTGATACTTGTTTGATAAGCAACACAGGCAGGCACACAGAGTGCAGGTGGTTCCTGCAGCATGTTGATAACTTTCTGGTGCAGGTGGTGCAAGAGCTGATGAGGAGGAGTGTATTACTGGACCTTGCTTTTACTAACAAGGAAGGCTGGTCAGGGGTGTGATGGCTGAGGGCAGGTTGGGATGCAGCTCTTACAAGATGGTGGAGTTTAAGATCTTGTTTGAAAGAAGTAAAACATAAGTAGAATTGCTACCCTGAACTTCAAGAGAGCCAACTTTGACTTCTTCAAAGACTTAACTTGGAGGTAGCCCCCATGGGCTAGAGTGTTAGAAGGTATGAAGCCCATCACAGCTGGTTGGCACTTAAACACCACTTCTTCCAAGCTCCCTAAGAGTAAGAAATCAGGGAAAGGTGGCAAAGAGGCCTGTGTGGATAAACAAGGAACTTGTGGATAAACTGAAAGGAAAGAAGAAGGTCCGTGAAATGTGGAGAAAGGGCTTGCACACCTGGGAAGAATATAGAAATGTTGTCAAAGCCTGTCAGGATGCAACAAAGAGGGATAAAGCCCTCTTGGAATTAAACCTTGCAAAGAAGGTAAAAGGTAAAAAGAAAAGTTTAAGTATGTCAACAGTAAAAGGAAGACTAGGGAAAATGACTTCTGAACTACTTTCTTCTTTCATCTTTGGAAGGTCCTGGCAAATGGGAGAGGTGCCTGAAGACTGGAGGTTAGGCCTTGTCACTCCAGTCTTTAAAAAGGGCAAGAAGTAGCATCCGGTAAACTACAAGCCAGTCAGCCTCACCTCCATCCCTGGAAAGATGATGGAACAACTTGTTCTGGACACCATCTCCAAGCAATTGGAAGAGAAGAAGGTTATCAGGAGCAGTCAACATAGATTCACCAAGGAGAAATCATGCTTGACCAACCTGATAGTTTTCTATTGATGTCGTCACTGGCTGGATAGATGCATGGAGAGCAGTGGGTGTTGTGTATCTTGACTTCAGCAAGGTGTTTGACACCATCTCCCACAGCATCCTTGTTATGAAACTTAGAAAATGTGGGATAAATGTGTGGACAGTGAGGTGAATTGAGAACTGGCTGTCTGGCAGAGCTTAGAGGGTGATCATCAGCAGCACAATGCCTGATCAAAGGCCTGTAACAAGTGGTGTTCCCCAGGGGTCAGTGCTCAGTCCAGTCTTGTTCAGCATCTTCATCAACAACCTGGATGAGGGGATAGAGACCACTCTCAGCAAGTTTGCTGGTGATACAAAGGAGTGGCTGACACATCTGAAGGCTGTGCTACCATTCAACAAGACCTAGACATACTGGACAGTTGGGCAGGGGGGAATCTGATGGGGTTTAACAAGGACAAATATAGCGTATTGCACCTGGAATAAGCACATGCATCACTACAGGTTAAGGGATGACCTGCTGGAGAGGAACTCTGTGAGAAAGGACCTAGGGGTCCTGGTGGGCAGCAGGTTCACCATGAGCCAGCAATGTAACCTTGTGGCCAAAAAGGCCAATGGTATCCTGGCGTGTACTAAAGAGCATGGCCAGCAGGTCAAGGGAGGTGATCCTCTCCTCTGCTCTCCCACAGTGAGGCCACATTTAGACTACTGTGTCCAGTTCTGGGCTACTCAGTTTAAAAAAGACAGGGATCTCCTAGAAGATATCCAGCAGAATAGTCCTGCAGTTGTTAGTCTCACTTCTTCCTCAAAAAGTGCCCTTCTTTACCAGCAGCCACCACTGATAATGAAGATCACTTCCATAGAGTTAGAATCATAGAATCATTCAGGTTAGGAAAGACCTCTACAGTCATCTGGTCCAGCGCCAACCCATCCCCACTATGCCCACTGACCACATCCCTCAAGTGCCACATCTCCATGGTTCTGGAACACCTCCAGGGATGATGACTCCACCACCTCCTTGGGCAAGCTGTTCCAATACCTCACCTTCTTTCTGAGAAGAAATTTTTCCTAATATACAACCCGTACCTTCCCTGGTACACCACAAGGCCCTTACTTTTTCTTTTGTCACCAGTCATATGGGAGAAGAGGCTGACCCCCCTTTGGGCATTACAGGGATCTTTGCTGTGTTATATCAGAAGGGCTTGAAGGTGGCAGGCTGCACAACTCTACCCCTGGAAAGGTTGCTATAGCCATTGAAAGTCTCAAGATAAAGAATATGAATCCATTTATCACTTGACACTGTGGAGCTTTGGAACCTGTTGAACAAGCTTAAATGCAGGCAAATAAGACTGCTTTTAATTTGTGGATAGCAATCATAAATTGTTGTTAAGAAGATAAAGATTGAAATAATAGGTGGATTAGCAGTGAAAGATGTGACAGGAGGTCTAAAGCAGGATGAGCTAAGAGTTTTCATGTGGATCTAATCATAGAGAGAGTCGCGCTCTGTGCTCGGATTGATAATGCAGATGCACCAACTCCACTCCCAGTCAAAGGGCAGCGTATGTGTCTGACTATTAGCTTTCATTAGTTTTAAAGAGGTAACAGGCAAATGAATCTCTGGCACTGTACTGCAGACCTTTTATGGTGCTGGCACGTGCATATTTTCTTCTCCCTACTTGCCTGTTGTGCGTAGATACGTATACAAGTCATGCACAAAGGGTAGCAGTAGGCATGAGAGTTTTCAGTGCATGGTTTATAAATATGCAACATTTTCAATGGATAATATTGCTGCTACACAAGCTGAGGAAGTGATGTTAGACTCATTATAGTTACAAAATTATTTCTGCAGATGGCTTTCTTCATTTTTCCCGAATTATTAACATTGGTTTTGCTCTTTCAGTTAAAAACATGTTTTATTTGCTTGCCACCGGTTTATTTTTTGTCTGTCTGTCTTTTATGAAGACTCAAAAGTCTTCTAGTGCCTGTGCAGATGACTGATAATTAAAGGGTTTTCATGATTTCCATCCTCTTTCAGTTGAAAGTGGTTAAAATGTTCACCTCAGACATGCTGAGCAGTCATTGGTAGCATCTCAATCATTTATAGTCAGCATGATTGCCTGAAATGTGGAACAGTGCAGAACTGTTGCATAAAAATGGGTGATTTATAGAAGGCTTTTATGTCAGAGAGGCTTTTGAACATGTCCAAGTGTGTATATTGTTTATGTGCATGTTGTAATATAGCAGGGTTGGCTGCGTGTCTTCTGAAAATTGCAAGAAAACTGTGATCTGTTACTGCGTTCAGAAAGATTTCAGCATTGCCATAAAATTGGGCCGCAATCTGGTGAACTTTGACTTTTTGACTTACTGGATATGTATGTTTTTTTTCCTACAGGTTCTCTAACGTCGATGTTTGTCAGGCTTCCTTGTGGTGGTGTCGGGGTGAGTACTCTCTTTAATGTGTAAATAATGTCCTGTTTGTTCTCTGAGTCCCATTGGTAACAAAAATCGATGCTTTGCATTCCATCAAGTGGGTAATTGCTACCAGATGTTCTCCATAAACAGGGTCTGCCTGGGGTGTGGGTTTGCAGTGACAGCCTCACGTGCCTTTCTTCAAAAGCAGTGTGATGATTTGGAACTATTTGGAGCACCGAAAGCGTGGGTGACATTCATAGGCATGTTTCTCTCTGGCTTTGGGGACAAAGAACTTCATTTCCCAGGCAGTGATGCTTAATGTCTAAGAGGTTACTGAATTTTAAAGCAACCTACAAGTCCAAAAGTGCACTGCAACCACACAGAAAGCAAGATGTGCTGCTTGTGCTGCATCCCATGTTTCATCTTTGGTGTTTGTGCTTCAGAGCTGCCTGTCTCATAGGGCAGGTGGAAGATTTATTAATAAAACAGTGATACTGAAGGACAATACTTGGGAAGTTTCAGTAAATAGTGAGTTCTTTGCATCTGGACTTGTGTTATTGTCCTAGAATGAAAAACCTCACAGATTACAAAGGGTAAAATTGCAGTCATTGGTATTTGGCGTCTTTCATTTTTTTGAGGCTGAATTCTGAAAGTGACTGAAATACCCATCCATCCATCACACAGCAGCTGAACATCAGTTTTCATCTGTCAAGATTTCATACAGTTTAAAAAAAAAAACAACAACAAAAAAAGACATTTATTCCCTGAAGACTGAAAAGAAGGAATATCATTCCAGTGCCTTGTGCTGAAGGTTTGGGTTTGTTGTTCGGAGCCTGAAATCTTGAAAGTTTTCCTTTCAGCTCAGACTTTCTGCTCCAAGGTTTCTGTGCAGGGTGACAGTAGAGAAACCCTCGTAGAGCAGGAAGGGAAAAGAATGAGAAGAGACAATAAAAGGCACTGTGTTTGAAAATTCACAGTGGTAGTTCTTATGCATAATTGTAGCTCGTGAGGTTGAATTCGGAGGTCTGGATTCTGTTATGGAAATGAAACAAAATTGTTTTCTTCCTGAGTCTTTGCAAAATCACTGCTTTGAAAATTATCCCGTCAAAAAAAAAAAAAAAAAAAAAAGAATAATCGGCGTTTATTCATACCGCCACAACTGAGCACTCGTAGAGATATTTTATTTTGTATTGTAAATATGCTGCAGCCTCCTAATTCATGACAAATTTTTGGCTGGAGTTTAAAAGGTTTGGATTTACCCTGCCCTGCAGTCAGGCATGCCATTCAAAGCAAAAATTATCATTTGCAAATGAAGACTGAATGGTAACAAGTAGAGACAGTGCCTGAGCCTAACGCGGTCCCAGAAGTCTTGCATTAAATCCTGAATCAGGGCAGGAAGCACCACGGCGCTGGTATTCCTGATAGGCTGCTGATAAAGGTAGTACCAGCTGCTCGCTGGTCTCCACTCAGCCTTAAATATGAAATAAAACAGTTTTCCACTTTTCTGCAGCCGTTTCTGTCATCCCGACCGATGCTTTCATGTTTTGGAGGAAGAGCTTTGTGGAACTGGTAATTTACCAGTCATCAACAACGCGCTTGTCAGATTTGTCATGGAAAAAAAAAAAAATGCATTCTGGTTGTTTTGCTTGGTTTTCTTTCCCCCGGTTCCATTGGAAGGCAGCACGGGCTCTTTGTGTGCTTCTACTTGCAGGAGAACAGATTCCTCGCTGCTTTTGGGCTGCATTTCTGATCAGTATATACACTGCAGCTATGCATCTGTGGGGAAAATGAGGCCACGGCACGCAGTGATGGGCTGTGACATATTGAGCATTACACACCTGGGTGGGTTGAAGTGGTTCCCCCCTCCTTTGGGGGCAGGAGATCTGCACACCGATCGCACGAGCTCCTTTCAATCCTGTTTTCTGCTGTCCTTCAAAGTGTGAGATCTGTCAAGAAAGCTGGCTTAGCAACGTTGCGTGTCTATTGAAGAAATAGAGGGAAAACTGTACTCTTTGTTAGCATGCCAGTTCTGTCAGACAAGTTGCTCTTGGTTTGATTTGCTATGGGAAAACGTTGGAAGGAGCTCTACAGTGGGATTTTAGTTGGGCCACAGAGCATGCCTCTCGGTAACAGATGAAAAACAAGTTATTTTCTGCATCAAAGAGGATGACGAGACGTTTTTGAGACACGTACAATATTTTCTGAAGAAATAAAAAGATTTGAAAACATCAGAGCCCAGGGTAAAGTATCAGTTGTGAAGAATTTCGGTGAGAGAGGAAGTATGATGCAAGCCTGAGAAGTTTCAGCATGTGAAGAAAGCTGAGAGATCGAGTGCTTGTTATGGTATAATTGAATAATTTTAAATTGATTTAGCAAGAATGCTTGGGGGTCCTGCTGCTGTTGGCAGGCTGCAAGGTGACCGTATGGCTCCTTTGATGGACGAGGAGCATCAGAGCTGTATTTAGACTCTCCTTTGTTCAGGAACACCAGGTTGGCAGAACACGACTTGCTTCTGGACAATCATCAGTCTTACTTTTGTCTTTAACTTACAAGCTGAGGAGGTTGTGGGGAGGAACCCTGGCGGTGACAGAAGTTGGTGTGAGCTCCAATGGCTTTGCACTGGTTTTACTGGTAAGGGAGCATCAAGAGCACGGGATGATCCGAGCACCTGTGGGACATCTGGTTTGTACAGCCCAGAGCTGAAGGAGAAGGGATTTATTTCAGCAGAAGGGTAGTTTTCTCTGACTCTGTCACTTAATAAGTGCAGCCTAGTGAATAATTCATGGTTCACCAAGGCAGTAGACAGCTTTCCAGCTGGCTGACTGCTTTGTAAGGAGGATTTGATCCAGAACACTCAATACTGTTCTGGCAAATGCTTGCCAGGGGGCTAACATGATCCATAAAGAAAAAAGAAAGGTTTTGAAAAATCAGGCTACCGTAGAATAAGTTGGGAGCAATCCTCTTTTGGATACATCACTGATTAGAAGATAGAGAGCAGCAGTCAGAATGAGTCCAACACGTTCTCTGAAATGTTGCAAAGCGAAGGATTGGTCTGTAAGCACATGCTGGTGATGGGATGGAATTTATTCAGGGTCACGAAGACAGAAGCTGGCTGCAGGGGATATCGGTGTCATGAGAGCACAAAGCTAAATAGTAAGGTAGTGCACAAAATGCAGTGTTGCTGGGTGCAAAATAAAGCCTGATGGCATGAGGGAGGCCTGGCCTGGAGTGGGTGAAAGCTGAATGATTGCTGTTTCTCGTAATTCAGGAGAGGAGCTGGGGGTGTCAGATGGTATTTATGGGATGGAAAGCTTGAAGTCAAGTCCTTTTTCTGCAGACAGACTCACAGCTCTTATCCATAGGGGTTGTCGTGTAAGTTAAAAGAATAAACGGGCCTGAAAGGTGATGTGGAACAATGTTGGGGGGGAGGTGGGAAAGCCCCCCAAAGCTGTTCCACCTCCAGTGGCTGTGCCCCAGTGACATGGCAGTGTTGCTTTGCCTTCTCATCTCCTCACTGGGGCTGTGGGTTAGGGTTAGGGTTAGGCTGCTGTGGTGCTGCTCAGAACCTTGCTCAGGCCTGCCAGGTGCTCTGGGGCCAGCAGATACACCAGCCTTTTTTGTTCTGCTTTAAACGATGAGGGAAGCTGTGAATTTTCATGAGGTCTTTGTGCTAGCACAAGTGTTACAGCAGGAATTTTTTGAAGGAGCAGGAAAAGGTTTAGGGCAGATCAGTTCACCACGTAACACCTTTTGATCTCCCTTCTAAAACGAAGTCACAGCTTCGCAAGATCAACGAGGAAGGTTCGTTCCCCTATGGTTGGGAACTCTTGGTTCTTTTCATCATCGGTTTGTTTAATAGGAGGAAGCCCTCACATCGTCATCGCTGACACTAACAAACCTCCCCACCTGCACATGTCCCGATCCTAGCAGAGAAGGAAGAAACCACAGAGCCACTTATATCAACAGATGTGAGCTCTGATTTAAACAACAGTCATTTATTCCCACTGATCTTCAGCAACATCTGCAAGAGCAGTATTTCCATTTAGTGCCGTTACCTTCGCTTCTCCGCAGCACACACTTTTCATAAGCTATGGCTTACATGCACAGAGTGTTAGATAATCCGGGATAATTAGAAGAGAATTTAGCTAAAGGCTTTGAGAATCCGTAATCTAGCGATTATTACTGGTTTTGATCTCTTCTGGAGTTTGTTCTCCTATTTTTGATTGCAGGGTCTTGTTTAGAGTGTAAAAAAATCTTTACCCATGCAGGTGTACAGCGTGCAGCAAAGTACATTCTTGCAGAGCAGAGACCAAAAAAATCCATATTCTATGAAATGGAAATGAGAAGAAACTTAATAGTGAGTCTTAGAAGAAAAAATAAATGAGCAGTGACTTAACCAGAGCTTTAGGAGACGTGAGAAGGTAAAGACAGCTCCCTGGCTGGGTGAATGCTGAGTGCTGATGTCTCCTGAATGTGAGGATGAGCTGTGATGAGCGGATAGCAGAACTCCTTTCTTTCTCTCCCTTTTGCAGTCCCTTGCCCCTGTCCCTCACTCTGTTTTCCTTGTTCTAATGAAACTTTTTTTTAAGATCCTCCTCATTTTTTTTTTAATTAGCTGCCTAGCAGTACGTAATTTAGTGCACAGTGTGAGTCGCAAGCTCGTCATGTGTATTTTTAAAGATTTCATATTTATAAGGAAGGAAAAGTTCTTTCATGTTTTGCTCAGAAACATCTTAGACATTCCTCTTAAAACAGAGCCTCCATCAAACTGACCTTCCCTCATCATTTTCTAATAATTGTGTATGCTGTGAAGGCTTCAGAGCCTGCAGCAGGTCCCAGGAGCTGAATTCCCTCTTCCCACGTCCGAAGATCCTCAACTCTCCTGAGAGTCCATGAAGCAGAATCAGCAGCCCCTCTGGCTTTGATATTACTCTCAAGCTAACAAGCGTGCTTATCCACTCCTCATCCAGCAGATGTGGAAGACTTGGTATCTCTGACGCAGTTGAATCCTCCAGTTTGGGAGAGAAAAAGAGAAATATACACTCTTAGATCAACAAAAGGCAAGAAATGTGCTTCCTCCCTCTGTAAAGTCCTTCCAGATGGTAAGGCTTGATGTGCTGTCCCAGCAACAACTCCTGTGATGGCAGCTACATCAAAGGGCTCGTCGATGGGGAAAGCCAAATAGCATCTCCCTGTAATGAACTTCAGAATTCAGGAATGATGGAGGGGTCAACAGCAGCCCGAGCACCGAACAGCAGCAGCTTTAGAGCCGAAGTGCAGCTCAGCTCAGGGCCACATTAATAAGATTTTCCAGCGTGGCAGAACCTACGCCCCTCTGCTGCAGAGTGCTGATGACTTCAGTGGGACCGTTCAGACACTTCCAGTGTAACATGATGAAGTGCTGCCTTGGATTAGGGCCCGGCAGTCTCCAGACATCCTCTCTGGGAAGGTGACTGGGTGTTAAATCCTTATCGTGGAGATGCGTGGGACAAAGCAGTGCCAAGCTTGGCTCTCTCGATCCAGTCATTCTCCCACCAGGAAGCTGGGCATGGCGGAGAATGGCTTCTATGCTGCAGGCAGAATGCTTTTTCTAAGTGCTTAATTCCTGCAATAATCATCTCTTTAAAACCTGCCTTGCCCTCCTCGCTCCTGTTGGAGTGCTGCCAACACAAGCCTGGTTTCTGCAGGCAGCACTGCCCGAACTTAGCAGTGTTTGGCTCGGGCACTGGTGGCTTTGGTGTGCTTTATGGGAAGGCTGGCACAAATGGAGATCTGAGGGTCCTTACGTGAAGCTGTGCACCGGTCATGTACGAGTTCTGCTTTTAGTTATTTGTTTCCTTGGTGACTTTATGGTGAATAAATGTGCAAAATTGTGCATTCAAGTGAGGGACCTGGTACTTGGAGGGCAAAGAGGGAGAGGACACCTCTTTCTATTGCTGTTCCGCAGCATTTTCTTTCAAGACTAAGACAGATGGGTTATATTTGCCCGTTCCAGGCTGCATGGTGTAGCTGTATCCCTCGAGTTGAGGAAAATGGAACCAGCACAGAGTGGCCCTTCCACGGTAGCAGTGAGGCAGCAGAGTCCTACCAACCTCGTCCTTCCCCGAGATACCAAGAACTGAAATTAACACTGCCGGCACTGAGGCTGTAATTTTCTTTGCAAAAGTCAAACTGGTATTCTCAGTTGCTTAGTTAGGCATGTTTGCCACCTGCAGACAACATCTTCTGCAGGCGTGCTCGTGACTCCTAGCAGTGTTGTATAGAGCTCAAACCTGTTGTACTTCTGTCCCCTGTTAACTCAGGGGAGCCCTGGCACTTTTACTGGCTAACTGTAACTGCAGAACTGTCCTAGGAGCAGATGGTGCCAGAAAGCATCCCCAGTAATGGGCCTGGAATGATTTCCACTGCCTTCAGCATAGCCACGAAGGAGGTGGCTCAGTGTTGTGTGGGGTGACTTGTATCTCCTCGCAACTCAGTAAGCAGGTTGGCTGCCAGACAAAGCAAATAATCCATTTCTCCTATTCTCCTTCTCCATTGTTTCCATAAACGCTCTCAACGCGGAGCAATATGTGAAAAATAGCTGGTGATCCTTCACATTGAGAAATGCTGCATTTATCCTGTGATAGATAGGAGGACTGTACAGCAGAGCTTTCCTGACATGGGATAGTCCCAGCAGTGTGAATTTCACAAGGGCTGGGGCTGGCAGGAAGAAAACAAGCTCTGCTCTCATCACATCCTGCAAACAGGCCAGGCTGCTGGGGAAGAGATCCAGGCCCTGTGCCGTTTGTCCCCCCGCAGCCTCCAGCTGGATGACAGCAAAAGCTACACATCTCAGCATCTGTCTTCAAACCCATCCCATCTTTGTGCAGTTGGTGGGGTGAATGTGGTAAAAGCCAGCCCTCTCTGCTTTTGGTTTCAGTTAGGGCAGGATCTTGTAGCATAACTGCACGGAGAATGCCTGAAGGATGCCGTGCCTTTGGCCTGCTGGCACATCTTCTGGGGGGAACTGTAGAGGATGCTGGTGCTGTCAGATATTCAGCGCTGAAGTAAATGTCTGTAATCAGCTCTTAGATTCTGGAGATCTGCTGTTAACTTTGATGGGACGAGAGAAGTTGGTGTCAGCATAACCTTACCCAACTGGCAGGCCTGGGCTAGGCAGGCGTTAAAAAGTTCATTGTTAAGTATCCCTCTTGTGGTGCTTTAATTAACAAGATTATTGAATGCTTTTGTAAACCTCTTTTTTCATCTGAACTCTGTTTCCTCCAGCAGTCGAGGGGAAACACTGTTGTGGTAGAAGTGCTGGTAGGAGACACCTGCAAAATATGGTACTGAATTTCCTCCTCTTATTAATGCACTGGCCCTGAAGCATCTCATGAGTATCCTTTGTTGGTGTTGTTACCTTTAGGTGACGGTGATCCTAGCCCTGGTGTTGCTGAGATCAGTTCTGCCAATTCCCACATTTAATACGTTCAAGTAACTCCGTATCAGACACGAGTCTCTGTTTCCTGGCTGTCCTCACTGTTGCTAACCATGGTTCCTGTGTGTCTCACTTAGGTCGACAGTGACACGATCTGGAATGAAGTTCACTCGTCTGGTGCTGCTCGCCTGGCTGTGGGCTGCGTCATTGAGCTTGTTTTCAAAGTGGCCACAGGAGAACTGAAGGTTGGTATGACAATAAGCAACACTTTGCTTTGAAAAGGGCTGTGTACGGGAACAGCAGGGCTCAGATCATGACTGTGTTGTGCAGGAGATCCAGCAAGCTTCATTTTAATGGCACCATCTGGCTTTGGTCATAAAAATCTTTGAGGATATCAGCAAGTGAACAGCAGACTCCTGGTGAATGTTCTTACGTGCTGATTAAAAGGAAGAAAGAAACCAGAACAGCAAGCAAAATCCCTGTTCCAATGTTATCTGAGGGTCTTGCTGCTGGCTTCAGCTGGGCCAGTCAGCTCAGTGACCTCATGCAGAATTTATTTTTTTTTCCTGAGTGGAAGGAAATGCTATAGCAGCCAGTTTCCCTAAAATTCATGTGGATATCTTCCCCTCCAGAACAAGGGAGTACATCATCTGCTGCTGTGCAGAAACCATTGAGGACAACTACATAATTGCAAGGCACAATTAGTGCTCCTGGCTGCATGCATCCATCCTTGTGAGATGAACCTTCCTACCTGTCTCATTTCTTCTTTTTCTTATTTTCGTGTGTAGAATGGATTTGCTGTTGTTCGACCTCCAGGTCACCATGCAGAAGAAAGCACACCCATGTAAGTATGCATACGTGCTCTGTGATCTTGCTTCAGTGTTTGTCTGTTGTGTGATCTACAGCCTGAAAAAGGCTGTTTGTTAGTTCACTGTTGCAGAATTTCTGTGCAAAACGGTGTCATATTCAAAGCTCTCAGTAATTCCTATGAAGAGGGCAAATTCCTTCTTTGTGCTTTTGGGTGGGTAGTTCTTAGCACAAATTGACATTACAGTCATGCCTTGGAATAACGCTGCTGCCTTTATTTACTCCCGTGAGTTGTTTTAAGCTCAATGTTAATGGCTCACACAGTGTGAGGAAGGTAAGAATACCATTAATAGCAGTGTAGCAAGCATAGCTGTGTCCTGAGGTCACAACACTGACTGAGGAAAGGGGCAGAGCAGGAAGGCTTCACGAAGTCAAAGTTAAGTCAGGCAACTGACGTGTGTTTTAAACAGCAGGGTTTGTATTAGGGTTTTCACCAGATATCCCATGCTTCTTTAGGGTCCCATGCTTGAATTGTGCTGAACTTGTGTACCAGGCTTACTGTGCTGAACTTTCGTGCGTGGAGTTTCTGTGCTTCACTATAAAGTTCTGAGCCTCCATGAGCGTATCTCCTCTCTTCCAGTTGATGGCATCTCAGTACTCCAGGCCTTGGTTCTGTCCTTGCCTTGTCCTCCCTGGCCCCATTTCTTACACTGGCGATCTGGGGGTCACCTGTGGGCAGCTGGCCCCCAGCAGCATCTCACTGCAGTGGGTTTAGGAAAGCATTTCCTGACAGATCACAAGGCACGTGCTGCTGCGTGGCTATTTTGTGTTTCTCATTGAGCACACATACATCTTCCAGGGAGGAAAGCAGAGTGAAAGCAGAAGAAATTTCTTCCTACTGTGTTATGTCTCAGATGATAGATGCACTGGGACCAAGGAGACTTATATTTAACACCTCTCCTTTTCCTCTTTTCTCTTCCTTCTCATCACCTCCAGGGGCTTCTGCTATTTTAACTCCGTGGCAATTGCAGCCAAGCTGCTCCAGCAAAGACTGAATGTTAGCAAAATCCTCATAGTGGACTGGGTGAGTAAACTCTGCTTGTTACCATCAGGAGAGCAGGTGGAAATTTTTCATGGGGTTTTCTTTGGGTTTCACGTGAGGCCAACCCAGGCTCTGTAAGTCAGTGAAAAAATGTTGTCTGTGGTCTGTAAGCCAAAATTTGGTTGGTACTTTTTAAAAAAAGGTTTTAGTAAAAACAAAAACAAAACAAAAAGCTTATTAAAGAGTCCATAGTTTTCCGAACAGAATTGTAATTAATAAGTAGTTGCTTTCTAAAACAAGCCCATAACACATTCTCAAGGATAGGTAACTGCAATCTGTGCTGTTTTGGTTGGAGTTTTTTTGTAAGCTTTTTGGTCTCAACTGCTAGGATCCATCCCAGCTTTCTTTCTGAGGTGTGAGGGCTGGTTTCTGAGAGGGATGGGCTGTCCAGCACAGCTTTACTCTTGGTTTCAGTGTAGTGCTTCTGGGCCAGGCCAGTCCCTGTGCATGTGGGCAGGCAGTCAGAAGTGTTCTCCAGGTTGGATTAGGACAGTGAAATATTCTGAGAGCTTGCTTGGGATTTTGCTACGGTGACGTGTAGATTTAAAAACGTGGTGGATACATTTTATTGATTTAAAAATGTTTTTTCTTGGCTGTGAAGACATCTCAGTCCCTGGGCGTCAGCCAAGAGTTTTGATTAGATTGCAACAAACCTCCTGTGGGCAAGACCCACAGGTTAAAATGGATGTATTTGTCTTTTTGCCTTACTGGATGGGCATCCTTTTCCTCACCAACTATTTTTAATGTCAGAAGAAGGAGTGTTTTGCAAACCCATCCTGCTACGGACTGCGTTTCTGCACCAAGTAGAGCTGCAGGAGAGGTTCTTGGCAACGGGTTTGTGTCCCTTAACATCACTGAGCTAGTCCTGACAGTTTCACAGGGTATTTGTGCCAGTGGTCACCCTTTGATTGATTAAAGGTGCAAATATGGGGCAACTAATACAGCCTTTCCATGCCCAACCTTCCTCAGGATTAGTTATGAATGTGATTCTCTAAACCCAACTACATTGATCCTGTTCTCAGGTAAGTGCTTGCAATTGTGCTTACTCCCATTTATCTTGTGTGTTAAATGAGAAGTGTAGTCTGAAACTGGCTGTGCAAAGCAGATTACTCTTCAGTTAGCTCAGAGAAGCACAGAAAATGAAGCTCAACACCAGAGGAAACCCCTCCGAATCCCAGGTTGATGCTTTTAGTCTCCATTTAGAATGAGACACGAACCTCCCTCATATAATGCAATCTCTGTCCCCAAAGGATGTGCACCATGGGAACGGTACTCAGCAAGCTTTCTACAATGATCCTAATGTTCTTTATATTTCACTACATCGCTATGATGATGGGAACTTCTTTCCAGGCAGTGGTGCTCCTGATGAGGTAAGAGCATGGATCTGCATTGCAGCCTCCCACGTCCAACAGGACCTTTCAGGGTTACAGTTCAGGTGCCCCCAAAAATTCTGGGGCCGTCTGCCTCGGTTGGGTCTAGAAGGCAGCTTCTGTCACTGCTTCCACCCTTCTGCTTGTTAGTCTGATTAGTAGTGCATTGCACACATTTGTGAGCTCGGTGTGTTCTTGTCCAAGTCCTCAGAGCTGCGGGCATCATGGAAGCTGGCAGGAGAGCACACACTTTGGCAAACAAGCTGAAAGGAGTGAATGCAGTCAGGCTGCCCAGTCCTGATGGGACAGCCTGTTCCAGAGCCCTTTGCCAGCTGTCCCAGACAGTGCTTTCGTCTCCAAAGAACAGGACTTTGCGTGCTTTTCCTGCCTTCCCCTTAATGGATGTAAGATGTGGGTGTGAGGAATAGATTGGTCCGTGGCTGTGCCACCAGCACAGTGGTCAGCTTTCCTGGCACAACCCTCAAGCCTGTCTGCTCCTTCTCCTGGCCCAGCAGACACCAGTGCTAATCTCCAGCTGCCATCAGTGCTGTTGGGCCAAGTCCACCAGTTCTTGGTGGTTTCTCAGACGCTGCTGCAGAAGGGCTGGGCAAGCAAAGGTGGCAGCCCTTTCTTCTCCAGGCAGATGCTACTACATCCATCACATCCACTTCCTCACCCTCCAGGCTGAAATGTAGCATGCTGCAAATAGGAGGCATAGGGAACAATCACAGTTTGAAGTATGTAGTCGATAAAACCTTCCCTGGCCTGTAAGGTACAGTACATTCATTTAAGCTGTAGTTTTGTTATGAATTTAAATTGAAAATGGGTCGTGCCTAAGGAATGTTCCATTATCATCCTTCATGTGTGATTTATCAGAGTTAAATTCTATCAAATGCGTAGTTCTTTGTTCTCTGAGGCATTTTAGATTACATCTTAAAACTCCTAGAATTCCCATTTTATGTTTTCCCATCCAGCAAGCGTTGATGTTTCCATTTAGATTTCTAAAGAAACTGAAATGTATTGAGATAGTCCTTCATGACTCTGCTTGTGCACTACTGTATAGTGAATACACAGCAGCTCTTTGCAGCAGGCACTTGATTTCTGCCTCAGAATGCACAAAGCTCTGAGACCTACTTCTTGCAGCTTTATGTAGCTCAACTATCTGGCTGTGTATTGTATAACACCGTTAATTTTTAGGTTTTTTTCACATGCTGAGACCTAAACAAAACTGTGGTGCATAGGAGAGCAGAGCCCTGTACTGAGCTGGCAGCAGCCCTGCAAGGGGACATCTGCAAGGTCCCACCAATGTAGGCACTGAGCACAGGCTTTTAGGATTCCAGATGAAGGGAAGCATGACCTTGCTTCCTGGCGAATGGGTTACTAGAAGGCTCTGGTTTACTTTTAACTTCTCACCTTTCTCCGTTATTTGGAGTGGATGGAAGGAGAGACACATTTGCAGTAGGGGCAAGGATGGGGATGCAGCTGCATTTAGCACTCGTGTCCCTCTAGCAGTGGAAATGTCTGTGAATCATATTTTTCCCCAGCAGAGGGGGAGCTCGCTCTGATTAAAATTGTATTGTTTTATTCCCTAGTTACAATTACAATAAGACACAAAAGTGTACTTCTAAATAAAACTGAAAACAAATTAAGGAAAGAAACTACATGTAATGCAAAGAGGGAAAGGATCCACTTAATGATGAGGTGTTTTTTAGGTGAGCAGCCTGCCTGCAGCTCCCACAAGCATCAGAGCATTTGTGAGCATGGAGGAGCTCTGTTTTCATCCTTGCTTTGAGGACTGTGTCACTATAGAAGAAAAAATTAACCTAGCTAGCACTCAGCTATTAGATCAAAATTCTTATTCAACTGGAAGATGATGCAGCAAAAAGGTGTTGCCAGAGTTTGCTGTTTCTACATGTATAATTAAGAGAACCGTTTCCCATTTTCAGGTTGGCACAGGAGCAGGAGTTGGGTTCAATGTTAACATGGCCTTCACTGGTGGCCTTGATCCACCGATGGGAGACACAGAATACCTAACTGCTTTCAGGTAATATTGAAATTTTCCTCTTATAATCATATTTTTCACCTAAACTGGGTTTCATTTATCTTGTGCAGTCGTGAAGTTAATCACAAGTTAAGAAGTTCTGGATTTTCATCTAGTTGCAGTGCCACGTGGAATAAAGCTGAATTAAGCAAAGAGGATATTTCTGGCCACAAGAAGTGGGTCTGTGACATTAGGGGATTGATGGACTCACTGCTTAGCACTGACTGATGTATTATTATATAAAGTCTACTGATATGAATGAGCTTTTCTGTTGTTGGCTAAAAATCTTTGGGATGAATGTATCTGTGCATAAATACACTTGGATTGGGAAGGGAACCCCAAATAATTTTCATGAGTTACCATGAGTTGGAGCTTCAGGGTGCAGCTGTGCCAAGGCTTAAGGCATCATTACTGTGATATACATGGTGGTGCATGACTTCTAGGCATGCTAGCATGCATTGCCTCCCTTACATGAACTCTGCTTGTGACTACCACCCTACCTCACTCCTGAGGATTCCTAGCAAAGGGAAGTGGGCCTGTTTTAATGGTCTTCTACCAAATAAGTGTTACGCTCACTGAATGGAGGTAAGCAAAGCTGTGGAGTTAAATTAATGTGTTGCTGGGATGTCTTCCTTGACGAGCAGTAAGAGCAATGCCAAATGTAAATCATGATGTTGGGTTGTACAAGCATATTCAAGTGTGCTCCAGAAAACTGGCGTTGTTTGAGATTGCAAATGGAGCAGGGCATGGAGCTGTTTCTTGACCTAGTTGTTTGCGTCCCAGTACTCTTACTGTCATACTCACACGTGATTCTTGGGGATAGCAGGGAATTGTTTATCTGACCCTTATTTTCATCCTCATGTCAATATCATCAGAAGAGGTGTGTGAAGCAAAGCTCCGGGCAGCAATGGGCCAAAATACTCTGATGGGGTGATTGTACAACATTGGTGTTTTGGGGCCTTGCTGCAAGCCTGGGGTGTGATGCATTTGCTTCCCAGACCCACAGAGAATGGGAAAAGGAAGGTATTAAGATGAACTATGGAAGCAGTGGAATAACACAATAAAATGACAGTTTTTCTGGGTGGAGAGGTAAGCAGAAGAGTAATGAATAGAGTCCTGTGTGAGACTACATTTTCTTTTCTGATACTCTTTCCAGGAGAAGGAATGTAGTTCCCTGACCTGCGGATACATGGGCTTCATTTTTTCTTGAGACTGTCCTGCTCACCCCCTGTCCCCCCACATGCCTCGTGCCTCCCCAGCTTGCATCCTTTTTAACAATTACCAGTTGAAGTGGTTTTCTGTCCTCAGACCAGATTTAGTGCACTTCTGGCAAACACCCTGCATAAATTCAGGGGGACACATGATTGCCAAAACATGAGATGCAAATTTCTGGCAATAGCCAGATGGAATATTGCCTTCCTGGGACAGCAGTGCATGTGTGAAATCTGGGAGCGTTATTTCTGTCCTTTGCTGTGCCTGCGTTCATATTGCGTTACATTGAGCAAAAAGAGCTTTTACCCTCCAGCATGCCATTAAAAAGCCTTCAAAGAATGTATACAATTTAAAATAACATCTAGTCAAATAACTCTCATTTGTCTTGATGTTTTATTCCTGGTACAGGAAAGCAGCACTTTCTTCCAAAGTGGAAGTCTGTTTATCCCAGCAGTCAACAAGACTGATATCTGCATTATAAAGAGAACCTGTAGCTGGCAACTGAGTGACATACTTGCTATTAAATATTAATTGAGTTTCAAGGCTCCTGGAAAATTGTTCAGAGCAGTCTGCAGCGCAAGACCTTTGCCAGCCATTCCTTAATAGATGCTGGTGTCTTTTTGCCCAGAGACTGCAGTTATGTGAGAAGCAGATTTTGTACCTAATCCCAGCCCTTATTTTTGGGTTCTGGGAAGCGAAGTGCTTTGTGACTCATCCTCATAGGTAGCACCTCCCGTAGCCTGCCTCATGTGCACACCTTCAGTCAATAAGTTAGATTGGAAGCTTTTTTAATCTTCTGCCAAGATCGGTCATGATAATACATTATCAAGTGACCTTTTCAAATCTTAACCAGCTTCTCTGAAAAACATTTTTTTCCTGAATCTTTCTATTGATTTTAATGTAAAATAACGCTTTGAAGTTTGCAATTTATAGTCCCCTGAGAGTTAGAAAGTGAAGGGAATGGGTCATATATCCTTTTTTTCTTCTTTTCTTGCGCTAGCCCCTTGAGACAATGCATGCCTTCAAGGCAGCACCTTGTTATTCCACCCCATCGAATGCCACGTTGCATTTGCTGGGGATCAAACCTAAGATGAAGAAAAGATAAGAAAATTGGCCATAATGAACTCCAGAAGCAGCAGGCATTTTCACCATGAACTTGGAAACTCACAGTGGAGAACTGAGCTTTAATTCAAACCAGTCCAAATGCCAAACTGTGAGGCTTTGAAGTCTGCAGAGGAATCAGTGGAAATCCTTTGAGCTAGGCAAAGATACTGATATACTTTTTCTCCTTTTTTTCTTTTTTTTTTTTAAAGCCTTAACCCTTCACATGCTTGTTCGCTTTTAGGGAGGAAAGCCATCTTTCTATTTAAAAACATTAAGAAAAAGCCAGTGTCACGCTTTCCATTTATTCTTCTGTTTTGGGATAAGCTGGTGTACGGATTGAATAAAAGCAAGCTCTCTAATGAAATAATAACTGAGATAATTGTCTTCACGAATTATTCTTCTGATGAATGAATAACTCCCAGTGAAACTTATCACTGAAGCAGAGAGCAGCCGTGCCTTGCATTTTGCTGCATGTTGTCTTCAGAGCTCCCAAATCACTGCAGAAGGTCGGGGTGAAATCCCAGCTGCTGTGCATGGGGGGGAAGCAGGGTGGGGTACCCGAGTGGCCCATGGAAGGGATTGGGGAGCTGTCTGTGAGCTTGGCACTCCTCCACACTGTCCTAACTGCAGCCCTCGGCAGCATTACGTTATAATTTAGCTGACCATTTACTGCGCAAATGTTCCGCGGCTGAAGTCACCACCAAAGTATGTGGGCAATACAGATCTCACAGATTATGCAGAAAACGTATTAAAGTCTAACGCGTAAAATGCAGGGTATATAATTTAAAAAAGTCCCTAACTCATCAAAACGTTATTGGTATTCATTGCTGTTATTCCGTAGTTATAGAAACAAACGGTTGTAAAACTCTTTTTTTTTTTTTTTTTTTTTTTTTACTGGAGTTTTTTGTTCCCTGACTTGTTGTACAAGAAACAGTGGTTGCTCCTATGAATTCCCGTGGCATTTTCAAGGGCTGTGTAAAAGCATAGCGTGCAGACCCCACTGGGAGAGCTGCTGAAGCAACACGAAGGCTCCCTAGGCTCCTTATTGCATGAGAACAGCAGTTACTAGTGAGATTAATTCGTCTTACATGCAGGAGCTTTTCTTTAAACATGATGTGAAATACTTTTCCCTGATGATTCTAGAAAAGTGTCTTTTCATCTTAATCTTACCTACTCTGACGCTGGTCTCTCACACAATTATAATTCTGTGTGGGGCTTGCTTTCACATTGATTTTATTTCAGACACCCAGAGCAAAAGCAAAACCAGGGCTGAGAAGTCCCTCCTTCTGCCTTGAGCAAGTCTGGGAGCTGAGTTGTTGGGCTGGAGGGGTTCTATCCATAAAACATCCCAGAAGCAACAAACTGGGAGGGGGAACCTGGTGCTGTTTTGCCTCAAATTGTTGTTTCTGTCCTGTAGATGTCATGCTCTCTGATGCCTGTTTCATCCCCAGCAGCCCATGAGTACGGGTTGGCACCTGGTGTTGTATGGCCAGCAGTGGGAAGAGAGCATTGGAGAAATCCCCTGAAGAACTGCTTAATCTGCCTGTCATTTATTAAGCATTTGACTGGTGAATTGGCCAGTAGCAGACTAAGCATTATTCAGTCCTCTGGAAAATGATGGAAAATTGTGTTTTTTTCCCCCCGAAGTGTTTGCAGAACATTATCAGCAGTTTTTGCTGTTTGCAGCCATCGGTATTAGTTATTGTTAATGCACAGCGATGCAGCTTTGCCACATTCAAAGCCTAATGAAAGGATTTAATTTACGTTCCACAAGCAAAACAATCTTCCAAAATATAGGAAAATTAAATGTTTGACCCTCGTACTTTAAAACAAATCGGTGTGGCTTGAAGGGAAGATTCAGTGTTATGAAATGTTTCATTCTTGAATGAATGACTTTGCGGCCACCTTAGCTAAAAGACCCAGTTCTGGAGAAAACTGCTCACCTTGCTTACCTTGGTAGTGACTCCAATCTGTGGATTTTTTTTATAGTATGGTCATCAGGACAAAACAATAGGCTTGTTTGAAGTTCAGTAGCTGTTTTCCCTTGGGGACTTAGCTTTACTGTGATGGATCTGAGCAAAAAGGGCATTTTCCTCTGCAGTGTGGCTGCTTCTAACTACCACCAATGTGATTTAATTCCAAACAGCAAGCAGAGCTTTTTCTCTCCTGAAATCTCTGCAGGTTTCAGGCACTGCCTGTGTGGTGCCTGTGCTGCTAGAAGGCATCTGACCTGCTCACAGCTGAGCATCATGCCCTGCATCTCCCTCAGGTGCACTGGGCATAGAGAGCTGTGCCACAGCCAAAAAGATGCCGTCACAGCACAGTGCTGGCTGGGTGCTGACAGCCCATGCAGCTCCACAGCTCGGGTTTGGGTTTAGGCTTTGGGTTGGGTTTGCTCCACCAATGGTGTTATGGCAGCTGAGGTTGTAGCATCCCTCACGGCATTTCCATAGCTTTGGAAAAAATGTGATGATTTTAGCAGTTCTGCTACGGTTATAAATTAAATAGCTCAGCAGTACTTCAAAGCTCAGGGAAAAAAAGAAAGAACAAAAAAAAAAGCCCTTTGCCACGTGCACTTGCTACAAAAGTGCTGCTTTAGTCCTTTGTCAGGGAGGTGGTTTCCACTTAAGATGTCTGTGGGTTCCACTAAGCGTGCTTTGTCGACTGTGAAGCCATCAGCTGAAAAATGCACTATTTTGTCTTCCTTACATAATGATCTCCCTGAGGACAGAAGTATATGGCAGTCGAGTCATTGGAGGAAAAAACTAAAATTCCTCTTTCAGACTCTGTCAGAATTAAAAACTTTCTCAGCACAGAGAGGGTGAATGCTGCCCAAAAAGCTCTGCAGCTTGTAACCACCAGCAGAGAATTGTTTTATTTTTGTAGATTGCATAGATTTCTGTATTTCTGTGCATGGAGAGTGGCAACCAGGAAGATGACAAAAATGAAAGCTTGAAGGGTTTTTTTGGACTGCACATTGCCTCAGCACGTCCACCAGACCTGGGATGGTACATGGTAGGCTGGGTACCAGCGTCCCTGCCCACACCAGGGCTCTGCTCTGCATTGGAGATGACTTGCTGGTTTTGATTAACACGGCAAGTAGCTCATTGCATGGGAGATGCTAAAGCTCTGTTAAAACTATGGAGGTGAAATGGCGTGAGCTCAGATTGGCGTTGGGGCAAATAGAACCTTGTTTTCAGAGTATTCTGTCAAGCTCTCATCAATAAAGGTGCAGTTGTCATGCTTACAGAGATGCTTTCCGGTATATAAGTCTGTGTTTGGGAATGCTAACCTTGCCAGAAAAGATTGTGTGTGTGTCTCTCATGTTTATTCAGAAGCTCTGTTGCTTTGACATTTTTCACTGCTGTAATTTCAGTTCTGCTGCGTTTGTGCTGGAGCTATTAGGTGAAGAAGCAATTCTCGTTCTCTGCTGAACTTTTCCTTTTTGCTTAGTTGGAATCTTGATGTGGGAAATGGGATGTTAGCAACCTCACGTGGATTTTGAACAGAAATTTGGTAGATTGAAGAGAGAGAATGAAAATGCATTTTGCTGAGAAGCTGGACCTCTTGTCTCACTGAAGTACTGGTCCTAACAGGCAGTAGTTTGCAGATGCTAAGCAATTGTGTCTCGTTTTAGAGAACAAAATATCAGAGGATGGGGGACTGGAGTTAGGTGGAATAATTTGCACGTTGAGCTTCTTTTGTCCCTCGCAGCTGTGCAATGCCTGTGATAACCATTCAGTGCTGCCTGCTGGATTTTTTTGTTCCTAGTTGGGCTGGTCGAGCAGCAAGTTTGTAGCCCCAAGCCTGGCAGTGCCCTCCACAGCTGCACGAGGCAGCAGGCAGAGCAGTGCTCGCATGCATCTTGAGGTCCCAACCTTTCCTTGTGAGCAATGAGAAGTGCAGCATCTAAGAAAAAGGGAAAACTATTGTGGAAAAGCAACATGAGGCTTTCTAAGGGGCTTGTTCAAGATCAGTTAAGTGTTCCTTCGTTTGTCCAAGATCCAAAATAACATGTCTGCCATGGTTCAATTCTGTTGCAGGACGGTCGTAATGCCCATTGCCAATGAGTTTGCCCCAGATGTTGTGCTGGTGTCATCTGGTTTTGACGCGGTGGAAGGCCATCCTACGCCTCTGGGGGGATATAATCTCTCTGCAAAATGTAAGTTTGTGGATTAGAAAACAGCAAATACTCAAATCGGTGTGAATTTTTGTTGTCCTAGGGATTAACATGCAAGGGTTGCTCCGAAAGTAATGCCTCCTATTCTATGATGTTGGCCCAGGATGTCAGTGTCTGGTGTTGGTATGGCAGTAGAAGTCGAACCTTCTCACCAGTATTCCATTACACTTTGTTGCCGTATGACAGATGGTAGCAGAGGGGCACTGTGACAGACTGGTGTCTGACATGGAAGTCTGGGTGAAGCAAATGTGTGTCATTGAATTCCTCTACGTGGAAAAAATGGCACCCATTGACATTCACTGACACTTACTGAACATTAATGGAAACCAAACAGTGGATGTGAGGCTTTGGGTGGTGACTGTGACGTGAGAGATGGGCCACGTTCTGGATGGCCATGCACAGCTGTCATGAAGTGAGGAACATCTCAATCAGGTCATCCATGCAAATCAGCAAACAGTGGTGACTGTTGAAAGAGTGTTTCATAACTGAGAATTTCCTCTGTCAAATAGTATTGTTGTGGTTTCCATGGAAATAAACAGGAGGCATTACTTCCAGGATGACCTACCTATAATATTTCCAGGTTTTAGCCTGTGAGGATCCAGGTTCGAACCTTCCATTTCAATAGCAAACTTTTTGGATTTTCTGTTGCATTTTCGTTTGCTTTGTTACTATTTTAGTCTGCCTGAAGCCTTTGTTGTCTTGGAGCATTGCATATTTGACTTTTCAGTGACCAAATGGCATCCATGCAGAAGACTGCTGCTGCATTTGAAAAAATTATAGTTGTTTTAATGCAAAATTGCAGAAGGGAGGCAGTGTCAGATGTAAAGAGGTAATTCCCTGCTCTGAGAGCTAGAAGGAATCCATTTCTTTCTCCAGGGTTCCTTATGAAATTTTTTTTACAAATATTTTTTCTTTATCCTTGTAACAATTAAATCGGCCCATTTTGCTGTGCGTCTTCATGTTTTGCATTGCATAGGAGAAGCACTCAGCTCTGGGCTGGCCTTTTTCTGCAGTTCTGGGTTTATATGATGCCGTATGATTTGGATCAACCAAGTTTTTCTTGCAAAAGCAGAAGGATATTCTTTAAGAGTTTGTTTCAACAGGAAACTTACTCTGCACAGTGAACTTCAGACCTTCGTAAGGTAGCTGAGCCTATAAACTTTATACAAGAATAAAGTGGAATAGATTTACAAGAGAAGTTATTTAAGATATCCAGAAACACTTTGTAATGAAAAGATCTTGTTTACCTGCGTGTTGTATTTCCCATGCTTTGCTACTCTCCCAAAACACAAGGCTGGGTACCACGTTACAGGCACGTTACAGCCATGCATCTTTTATCTTGCTGTTAATTTGCTGATTTGCAAAGGCACTTATAGGAGTTATAAGACACTGCAAAACAAAAGCAGGGAGCATGGATGAGGAGTAGAAAAAAATCCCTTTCGTTTGGATTTTTTTTTTTTTTTTTTATTTTTGAGGGGGAGGGTTGGTTTGAGGACATGTTTTTTAAATCCTCACAGCTTGGTTCTGTTTTGTTTAAAGGGCAGAAATGTATTGTGTGTCATATGATCAAAGTCCCGGTGCCTCAGGAATTTTTACAGCGTATTATATACGGGAAGAAACGTCTGTCAAAGACCGGTTGTCAAATATCTCTGGGGCTCCGCAGTGCCGTGATCAGAACCGAGAGCACCGGCAGCAATTTCACCAGTTCCCCTTGCCCTCCTCCCCCCCATGCCTTCTGCACAACTTCTCTGACTTTGCCTTTTCCTTCTCTCACACAGCAGGGCGAAGGCAGCCTCCTTCCGTCCTCCTCCTCCCCTTCCCTGCCTGGCCTCTGCCACCACCCCGAGCCTGGGGCCTGCTGGGGGGCTGCTGGGGGGGCTGCGTTGCCCCTCAGTGCCTGGGATAACCTCCAGCGAGATGCTTGCTGCGGCCCAGGGGTTGTGGATCCATCCCGCACCGCTCCAGCAGGGAAGCGTGGCTGGAATTCTGAAACGAGCGTATGAAAATCAAACCTGGCTTATATTATGCGTTTAGTCCGCTCAGATCCCTTGTGGTTTTTTAATATGATGTAATTCCTTTTTATAACTCTTTGATCCTTCGCCAGGAGCCTGATTCCAGCAACAACCTCTGCCCTTCTCTCGCATTTCCTCTTTTCCCCTCGCAGGCTTTGGGTACCTGACGAAGCAGCTGATGGGCCTGGCCGGAGGCCGCGTCGTCCTGGCCCTCGAAGGAGGCCACGACCTGACTGCCATTTGCGATGCCTCAGAAGCATGTGTTTCTGCTTTGCTGGGAAACGAGGTACAGAGAAACGAAAAATCCTGCCGTGGCCTCCTGGTGGCACGTGCCTGGGGGCACGTTCCAGGTGCCACAGCCTCTGCCCCCTCGTCCTGCCGAATTTCCAGTTGTGACATCAGATGTGGGCTTCTCGTTCTCCAAAACTGGGAATGTGCCGCACCTTAATCCAAGTAGTCTGCACTGTGCTCCTAAGAAAGTCACTGATCAGTTTCATTTACTTCTGAAGTTATTGTCCACACCTTCCCCTCTCTTTGCAGTCCCCCTGCCAGCATATCTGCTCCGTTGCGCAGCATGCTTGATGCTGCTTTCTTTTCTATTTTTTCCTCAACGTTTTATTTCCTACCTTCTGCTCATTGCTGTTTTGAAAGAACTCTTATAGAAGTTAGCTGGAAAAGCCGGGGTGTTTGATTGCAAGATAAGAAAAAGGCAGAGAAGTACACAAAGGAAGTCTAGTTTCTGGTTTCTGGAAATGTTGGGATATTTTCCTACAGAGGCAGATTCTTTGGCTTCTCTGCCTCTTCTTTCTGTGGTGGGATTAAAGAAAAAATGATTCAGACTTTTCTCAGTCATCCCCTTGATGCGGCCAGGCTTTAGCATCTACTGTAGCTGGCACCATTTCTTCCAGTGTCACCGATAATTGAAAGGTTCCCAGTGGTGGCATTTGACATGTTTTGGGCTGAAGGTGTTCAGACTCATCCACTGCAGAAATACTGCAGCAAGTACAGCAGTCAGCTGCCAACAGTAAAATCTCAGATTGGGAACCTTGTGCATTTGCTCTGTCTCTACCTCTGCATATACTTCTGTTCAAGAAGCATATTTATAATTTGTGGGTTATGAGTTTGAACAAATTATTTGTTTGGCTCAGGCCTCTTTCTTTTTTGTACACATGCTCTTCGCACGAAGAACAACCACAGTCATCCTAATGGCTGAGTCTTGGGCTGGTACAGTAGACTGCAAAAGTGCCTTGCATCATTGGTTTTCTACCTAGGAAAATTGTACTCTTCTCAGAGAAGCACAAGCTGGAGCCATGGACACAGTCCCTATTTGTTACCTGCTGCAGTTGTCCTGATATGGTTGGGACTCTGGACCTGCTCAAAGCAATTGCTGAGGGTTGATGACACACATAACAGCAGCACAAGGCTTTGGCTGCATATGCCTAAGAAGTTCAGCTTTGTGTTGGAGAATCCATTCAGACTTGAAGTCTGAGGTGGCTTGGCTAGTGTGTTTGAATTTTTTTTAGGCTGCCTTTTTAGTTTGCCTCCAGTACCCTGTGCTAATGAGCAAGTTTCAGAAGGCTGCAGTAGATGGACACGAAGAGACTGCTGAGGTGACCTCTTACAGAACAGACCTCTGAAGGCATTGGTCTGTTCTGCAAGGCAAGAGACCTTCCTGCCTGTCAGTGAAGGGAGGAGGTTCCTCCCAAAGCTTTCACCTGCCGTGGAGAGCACAGCCAGGCTCTCTTTGCTGAAGAAGCCCCAGTGCAGGAGCTGATGGAAGCCCTGTGGTCAGCATACGAAGGTGCAGTAAGTAGCACAGAGAAGAGAAACCAAGCAGAATTTCAGCTGTCATTCTGCCTGTGGTGGCAACTGACTGCAGGGACTGATGGTAGCCTTTCTCTGGTCTGGGAAGCTGGAGCAAGGAGGTACAGATTGCCTGTGTTCCCTGACTGCCAGCTTTTTGAAGGAATGCTTTGTCTCTCAGTATCCAAACTCTTTGTGAAGGATGACAGTGCCTGAGGAAACCTCACCAACCAGTCTAATACATCATCGGTGAAACAGCTGGGATTCATAAAAAGCATCTGCTTCAGTCATCCAGCATCCCATCTCCAACCATCCAGAGAGTATCCATTCCTTGCGCTTGGCCAGACAGCTCTGATAAGACACTCAGCATAGGTAACCTGTCCAGCACAGCAGCCCTTGGGACAGACGAAAACTCAGGAGCCAGCGATCAGAGGAAGAGCAGAGTTCTCTTCATCTGGCAGCAGTGGCACTGTTGTCAGCACAGATGACCCCATCAGCTCCACACAAACAAGGACGCAGCCAGCTCTAATGGCAGGATGCGCTTTGAAGGAGAGACTGAGGAAATAACATGTGAAAGATGTCATTCCTCTCACTTAATGTAGCACTGTGGTGCGGGCGGGTGGCTGCAATGTGGGGTGAGGATCTGCGTGCAATAAAGGAGTGCTTGATCCGAGCCACAAATGTTTTTGGGAGCGCGTAGCTCTGGGGAGATCTTAGCATTCAGGATAGCTTGGCTGTTGTCAGCTGGCTGAGTGTTTCCATTTAGCAGGGTGAATATTGATCCTTAAAGGTAAAAAAAAAAAAAAAAAAAGAAAATCTTTGTTTTTTTAATCACTGCATCGGGACATCTATAAAGCGCTTTTAAATATTTAAAGATGGAGCTATTCTCACTTTTCCTAGGTGGGCTGTAAGGCTGCGCAGATATCACGATAATGTTCCCTTACCCGCACATCAAAAAGCAGGAAACACTCGTTTTATCAAGGTCTTTTATAAAGCCTTTTTAATGCAAGAAAGTTGGAGGGAACTGCTGTTGCTTTGTCCCGCGGCCCTTTGATGGGGTTTGATATACAGTGTGCTAGGCAGCTCTGCATGCGTGCACATGGACAGCCAGCTGCGGCCGGCGACGGGTGCGGGGAAGTGCGCTTGCTGCAGAGAGCTGGTTGTGTTACGTGAGGAAATGGTAGGAAATGAGGGGAGCAGTGCCAGTCCACACAGCGTCTGCCTTCACCGGCAGAGATCAAAACTCCCGCTTTGGAAAAGCGTTATGCAGAGGCAGTTCCCAACTGCCCAGGAAATTAAAGCGGAGCTCGAGCTTTGCAGCAGATTATTTGAATGTGAAATGAGTTAGAGCTGTGCGAGGTGGCTTGAGGATGTTTGAGTTGCTTTGGTTACAAATTCAGTTGTTCCATACTGGCATGATTGCAGCTGAATGCAGGGAGGATCACTTAGAGATAATTATGCCGGTTAGGAAGCGGTGCCAGCGCTGTGCCCCGAGCAGTGCCTGTGCCATGGGAGCTGCTGGAGGCAGGGGCAGAGCCAGAGCTGCAAGATGTGCTCAGCAGCACTCACAGCACTGCAAAGGCTGTGCCATTTTTCATGCGTGAGCAGCAGAGATGTGTCCAGTGTCAGCCTCTGGATGTCCTGAATGAACAGGGAGGTGATAATAAGCAGTTGTTTAAAAACATTGCCTAATGCCCAGAGGTATTTTCTTCCTTTTCCGAGTGAGCGATGAGTGAGGCTGTTGTCTGTGAGCGTTGTTTCAGGAGGAGTGCTGCACGGTGGAAATGATTCATCTGTGAAATAGCACACGGCTAAGCTGCCTGGTGTTGTGTGCTTTATGTCAGCATTAACCGAAAGGCACTGGGAAGCTCTTACTAAAGATTTGTCCAGGAATAACGTTCGCCTTCACTTAATGTCATACAGAAGCTAGCCTTGGCCAGAATTATTTTTAGAGTAAAGAATTTATTAGAAGTGCAGTCCTTAATTATTAAATCTGGAGCGGAGCAGTTTCTAGTCCTGATGGAGCACCTATCAAATGGCTGCCATCTGGTCTCGAGAGCAGATCTCTTGGCTGGAGCTTGTCTTGGCTTTGGTCAGAAGTTGCAGTTAAACTTTGCCACAGTTTTTATTAACTATTAAACCGTGACTGCTTCTTTGTTGAGGAGGACCCTCGGATGAGCACTGGTGCATATTTTCAGACACAGTCAACAGCTGCGAGCGTTTCTTGTTTTGGATATCCAGCTTTGTGATGAATGTGTGTTCTTTGTGGGGAGAAAAGAAAAAAAAAAAAAAAAAGGGAAAAAAGAGAAAAGGGTTTGGAGAAAATCAACTCAGCTCAAATTTTTTTCTTGAGGACTAAGTTGTGAGATGTCTAGAGCTCCAGCCATCAGCCACGTATGTGAGCCAAATAGAGCTGCCCTGCTGGACATCCTCACCTACCAAGCAGACATCTCTGCTGCGCCATTGAAAATCGGTGCTCTACACAACATCACCCAGTCTCCTTCCCTTGGAAGATCCTTTTTAAAGTTTTCAATTATTTATATTCTCTTCTTTTTAATATAAATTGATATATCCGGACTGCAGATCTGGCTTCTTTCCTGCGGAGGGAGGAAGCCCCAGCTCCTGCCTGCTGTTAGAGCCATGCCTGCACAGTGTTAAAATGCTGCTGCTCTTTGCAAAGGATGGCAGGAGCCACATGGGTGTATCTTAGGATATTCTTCAGCAATTTAGAGAAAAAATTGTCTAGTAATAGCCGTGTTGTTGGGGCTTTTTTTTGTTGCTTCTTGGCCAATGGGAATTGAGGCAGGCATCATACCAACAACACAAGGTTTAATAACTTCCTGAAGGGCAGAAAGGACAGGTCAGCCTTTCAGAAGACAGTCCTCTTAAAGTGAGAGAAGCCACCCCAAGTGAGAAAACCAGCTGTTTCTCTGAGTCAGTAAATGCAGAGGAATTAAAAAGCTTCCCCTTTTATTTCTTCAGAGGAAAGAAAGAAGTGTGGTCATTGTTGTATTTTTCAGCTGCTTTTATTTTCCTTTCACACTATTAATAGTGAAAACTTTGCACAAGGCAGTCCGGAGCCCTAGTCTTACATGGTGTGTAAACAGACAGCAGCACTTGCCTTATTTTTCTGCTCATGGCAAACAGTCTCCATCCAGGGCTGCGGCATTTTGTGCTTGTGGAGGAGTGTTGGAGCAGGGGAGGCTGCATGGAATATCGCAGGAGCACTTAGGAAGTCTGTCTAAGGAAGTCTGTCTATTTTGCATATTTAACTAAAGGCAGATAATAGGAATCAGGGGAATGGGGTAGAAGCTTGATGTGGCAGAGCTGTTTGCTAAATCATGCTTAATGCCTGGTCTGTAGCTTGAGATAACATTTCTTCATTCTTCCTCTCCTTCTCCAGCTCGACCCTCTTCCAGAAAAGGTTCTCCAGCAGAGAGCAAACGCTAATGCGGTGCATTCAATGGAGAAAGTAATTGAGATACACAGTGAGTATAGCCCATTCACAGCTGGTTCCCTACTGGACTGTCCTGCAAGGGTGCAATTCTTCATTGTCCTGGCAGCTCCGTGTTCAACCTCAGACCACTGCATACCCTCACTTTGTGGATCATCACTGCATTGTGGACTGGATTTAGGCAGCCACCAACTGGTCTTACTGTACACGCAGTAATTTACTGAGTGATGCACAGGGAAAAGTCAATTCAGGGAGGTGGTTTGGCTCTTGAGAGGGGACTGTATCAGTGCTCTTGTCTGCAGAGCCCGCTGCTTGGCTGGCACAAGTTGAAGCTGTTAAGTGCAGAAGTTCGTGTTCAGGAAGGTGGAGCAAGCTGGGAGGCACCCCGGTCATTGAGCAGGTTGTTCTGGTCTCAATGGGGGAATTAGTATTAAAGCCAGTGCAATAAAACCTTTAAAATCATTGTAGAGGACAGACTGTCCTATACTTCAGCGTGGGTGCTTATATCTTCAGAAGCAATTCAAGTATCTCTGACTAACACAGGTCTCATCATGCATTGTTGCATTCATTAGTGAAGAGTGGATAGGGATGAAAGAACGTTGCATGAAGCTGCTAATATTGTGGGTTTATTTAGTTGAGATTAAAATCAATGTGGTTAAAGGTTTCCTGGGTATATTCTTGAGGAATGGAGTAAAAAGAGTCTGAATAACATGGGAATCCCACTGTGCTAGGTCTTGACATCTTCCCACTTCAAACACTTGTGGTGTAGAACTGGAGGGAGGCTAGTCTCCTCTTTATAGGAATAAAGTAGAGCTTAAAAAAGGCCAAATGATTTCCCCCCCCTCAGAAATGCCCGGTAGCTTTAGAAATCTCAATTCCATTTCCAGCAGCCACTCTGCTGACTCAAATGCTCAGCAGCGATGTGACACCTTGAGTCAACTAGTGACTCTTCTTCTTTTTTTTTTCCATTAAACTGAGCAAAGCAAGTCAGAAGAGGGGTTTTAAGTAAGTCCATCAGGTCACCTTTCTTCCATAGCCAAAGGAGAAGAGCTTCTTTCATTGCAAGCCAGTGATTCAGCCCTGATTTGACATCCTAGTTGTCTTTGGGGGAGAGAACTGGTTCATTTTTGTAGATGCTTTAGTAAAGCATGTTTTCCCCTACAAAACATCTCTTAGCCCAGGAGAGCTGTTACGTCTCCAATTTTCCTGTGTGATTCCAGCTGTGGAAATCTGTTACTTTAGCCTCCCTCCTCCGTTTTTAGTTCTTTTTTTATGAACAAGGGTTTTATCCCTTGTAGACAGGTAATACCTTGGTTGTCCTGCTGCACAGTTTTCTGCTGAAATATGTCCTGCTAATTGTATGCTTACTTACATAACAAAACAAGACACACATTTATTCAAAACGTAGGTCTTCAAGACACAGCAGAATTGCAGCACTATTTATTCATATGTGGCAAGAATAGGAGTTTTGGCAGTTCTTGGATGTTGCTTTTGATATTGTGTAGAAAGCAGATTGGATTTTTCTACATAGAGAACAGAGCAGCCTCTCTCACAGCAGCCTTGACTATAAGGGTCAGCGATGATCTCTTGCTATATCAGAGCTCATAACAGAGAGCTGTGAGCAGGACTTCCCCCAGCCTGGAAGGCTCCAAGGGGTTTCCCTTGGCTTGTGCCCCCAGAAGTTCCCTCCACACGCAGAGGCTTTGAAGCAGGCCTGGAAGTGACAGCAAGTATGGCTTAAGACTGTGTTTTGCATAAGCCTGGTGTGTCCTCCCCAGTCAGTTCTCAGCTATCTATTACTGGGCATAGGAAGGTTGGTGGGGTGGAGCTGTAAGCAGCCTGACCTAGTGAATGGCAGCCCTGCCCACAGCAGGAGGTTGGAACTGGGTGATCCCATTAAGTTCCCTCCCAACCCATGTATTCAGTGATTCTTTGAACAGGTTACTTGACCCATCCTGATGCAGGTGCCCTAACTGCTGTTTTTCTCACCTCTCCCCAGGCAAGTATTGGCATTCACTCCAGCGCTATGCCTCCACAGTGGGCTATTCCCTGGTTGAGGCACAGAAGTGTGAGAACGAAGAGGCTGAGACAGTGACAGCCATGGCATCTCTGTCGGTAGGCGTGAAGCCAGCTGAGAAGCGGTGAGTTGCTTTTGTCATCACAGGTGGCCATGGGGGCAGCCTACTGGGTTAATCTTCGCCTTTTACACATTGCACATGCATTCGCCCATCTCCTTCCTTTCATGCATTCTCTAAAGACCTGGGCTGCAAGAGAAGTTCACTTGCATGAGCCCCAGATGTTACCTTAGTGTTGTGCACACATTGCCTGATGCCTCTGCTCCAGTCAGAGCAGAATGTGTTTTTGGACTGTGAGAGGAAATAAATTTTGCTGCAAAAATTTTGAAGTTGCACAAGTGAAAACACGTTGTCTGAAAAAAAACCTTTTTGGAGGCAAGTTTTAATTCTAGGTGAGCCAGCTGAGCAAAATTACCCTACAGGGAAGGTGATAGGAACATAAGGAGTGAGATTTAGTGCTACGAATTATCCGGCTCTCATGCTCAACCATCTTTTCTCTCCTCCCTCTTCCCTCCCTGCCTGGCTGTGAAATGGCTCAGACCCGATGATGAACCCATGGAAGAGGAACCTCCCCTGTAGCATTCATCTTCGAGCTGGAGTTCTCCTGTTTGTTTGTCTTCGTCTTGAAGCTCTGCCAAGAAGCTTTCTCTTGTTACTCCTGCGTCCTGTCATGGTTTTTTCCAGAATACAGAAGGACAACCAGGTGTAAAGCAAAGCAACCGAAAAATCTCTCCATATCTATATGCGTCTACAGTATATATTTGCTGAAAATGAAAAATGCTGGTGAAGAGCAGTAAAGGACTGACAACGCTGGGCACTCTTCCTCTGGTCCTCACCGGGAGTGGAAAGGGGAACGACGCCCGTGAAGTCTTTGGCAGAGTTGCCAAAAAGTCAAAGATTCAACAACACACACGTGAAAATAAAACAAACAAACCTTAACGTGAAACTGGTGCTTACAATTTGATTACCCACAATTCAGCAATCTCCGCTTGAACCACTTGTGACCCATCTTGTAGTTTCATTTCTTGGATTTTTTAAATGGCTCTTGCCTGCCTGTGAGTCAACGACACTCTTGTCGAAACCAGAACAATGTGAGATGGTGTATTTTTAATGGGGAGGGACAGGGAAAGAGGACTAGTCTTACATCTAAAGGAAAGGGAAAGAGAGGGGGGAAACACAAAAAAGGAAACGGTAGCCCAGATGGAGTCGGCTTTATTGTCTCCAAAGCCATCTGAAGATGAGTTTGTGCCTTTTTTTTTAATTGATGGATATGGTGCAGCTGGATTTTTGAAGTTTGAGGAACAATGCCTTAAGTAAAAAAACAAAAAAAAAAAAACACAAAAAACACACAAAAAAAGAAAACACAGCAGTTCGTGAATATTTTTCCTCTGGTTGGAAAGCCAAGAACTGCCATCAGGAAGGAAGACTTTGGCTTGTGCTGGCATGATGGTGGGAAGCAGGCATCAGCTGAACAGAGCGTCTCCAAAAACTGTCTACAAGTTTGGATTTGTTTTGTTTTCTTTCATTGCTGTTTCAAAAAAAAAAAAAAGAAAAAAAGAAAAAGAAAAAATTAAGGTAGTTGCCAAGAAAGTGGCAAATACTGTTGGGTCTTTGAAATTCAACCATTTTTAAAATCAAATTTTCAAAGGTTTTCTCTCTTCTACATTATCTAGTAATTGAACTTATCAATTTGGTTGTTGAAGCATGTATTAGACACAAATGCAGGTTTAAGACTGGAATGCTTTTTATTAAAAGCAACTAGCATGAGATATTGCTTAAATTGTTAGGTATAAATATATATATGTGTATAATGTATATTCCAAATGTATTCCAAGCTTAGAAACCGGATTCCTATGAATTATTGATTAAATATTTATAATGCATTTATAGAAAAATATATGTAATAAATGCATACTATAACAGTAGCCATTGAAAGTTCCCTAGGGACAGATTTGTGAATTGGAATGTTTGAGGTGCTTTTGGAAAAGGATCCAGGTTGAAACTTGAGGACTTTCAGACGACAGGTTGGAAAGTTTTCAGATTGCCAACACGTTAGCCACTGGGCAACTACCCTAAACATTTGTATTTTAATTTAAGGTTTTTAGTTATGATCCTTTTCTAAAAAAAAAAAAAGAGAAAAAAAAAAAAAAAAAGAATGAGTTTTTTATAGCAAAGACTATGAATTTGCTGTTGATTTTTATATCGATATTTCACAAAACCCTACAGAAGCCTTGTTTGTGTGAATCTGACATTTGTTTTCTATTTGGCAGGTTTTGTTTCCGAATGGCAATAGTGTCCAAACCTTTCTCCTCCCATTTTTTCTTGCTTGTACATTATTTTCTTTCTTTTTCTTTCTTTCCTCCCTCCTCCCCCCCCCACCACCCCCTTTAAGTCTTTTGTACAGTGAGCAGCTTTCTGCAGGCGTAAGGAATTGTTGCAGATTGTCAGAGTTTATTTTTGGAAAGCGTGCGTTTAACGAGGAGGAGGGAATGCAATGAGCTCTTTTGTATAATACCGCCGACTGTATATTTCCTCAGTTCTGTTATAGTAGCTCTGTAAAGAAAATAAGGAGTTTTCTTACCTTCAACATAGTAGTATTACAATGGGTGACGTATTTATCCTCCATGTGGATTGTAGCGAGGATTCCACGCGGCTTTAGTAGCTATCATACGGAAAGCTTGTCAGACACTCGTGGGACAGCTGGCATCTTCTCTCTCATGCACACGGACACGCAGACACACAGACACGCACGCACGCACACCCCACGTACTCTTCCTCTCTCCCCTTCTTTCTGAAGAAGTTGCAACTCAAGCTGCCTGAAGAACTGTTTCGTGAGAGATTTCTCCAAGCCGAGCTGGAACGCGGCCCCAGGAGCAGCCCCTCATCCCTGGCTCAAGGAAGAGGCGAGCAGCTCAGAGGAGACCAGATTGACGAGTGTACCTTCTTGCAGCAGCGTAGGATAGCACAGATCCCTCGTCTGAACAACCAAGGCTAGATTTTTCTTTTATTCTGTTCTTAGGAGAACCAACGGGGTCATTTCTAGTAACTTCTTTCCCAGTTCTTGAAGGGGCTGTTTTCATTCCATTCAAGACTCGCTTGTGGAAGGAATTTGAAGCATACCATACGTGTGAGCAAATGCAAGAGGCTTTTGTTTTTTGTTTCTCAGTTTATAACGCAGTTGAAAAACCAGACACTACTGTATTTGAGTTTTGCAGACCCAAGTACGTTTCTGAGTCACAAATAGCTTTGGTCACTAGGACCATCCTGGGCGCGTTCTGCACGCAGCCTTCCCGTGTGGACGCACGGTTGTGCCCACAGACGCTGTTTTTTTCCAATGACCACTTTGCTGCTGTGATCTAAAGTCAACCTGGCCGCAGGATCTGGTGACTGACTTTCCATTTTCCTTTGGCCGTTTCTGAGCTGTGGGCAGCGACCACGTTTACATGAGCATTTCTGTTGTCAGATCTTCCTGGCGGTTTTGTATTTCCACTCTCTGTTGGGGCAAACCTTTTTGCGCTCCTGAGAGCCGGCCGTGCCGGGCTGGTTTCTTACAAAACCGGCCTCCCGTGGCTTTCAGGATGCCACGTTCGTTTCTTGCCATCATTTCTCTGAGCCTGCCCAAGGAGAGAAGGGCTTCCCGAGGCTCCGGAGCTCGTCTCCTCCCCATCCCAGCCCACGTGGATTCGCTTCCAAGCTGTGCCCGTGGCCCAGGCCAGCGCAGTGGAGGAGGAGCCCTTGTTTTGAGGCATTTTTCCCTTTTTGAGCCGACAGCTTCTTCCTTTCGGGTGCCGGTGTCGCGGCACGGCCCCGCCGGCATGGCTGGCAGTACACGAGCAACCATTTGTTTTTTACTTTCGATACGGAACATTCCTTTTTTTATTAGTCTCAGTCATGTATTCATTCCATTCTTCCTTTTGTAAACTTTTTTGGGCCCACGTCTTTTACGGGCATTGATATATATAAATATATATATAAATATATATGAATATATTTTTTTAAGTTTCCTACACTTTGAGGTTGCATGGTCTGTAAGGTTGGCATGTCTTTATATTGTATACAGATTTTGCACGCCAAACTTGGCAGCTTTGAAAAACGGGGGGAAAGAAAAAAAAGAAAAAAAGGAAAAAAAAAAAAAAAAAAAAAAGGAAGAAAGAAAGAAAAAAAAAAAAAGTTGCGTTGGTTTTTTTGGTTTTGTTTTGTTTTGTTTTTCCTTCTTTTGTTGTTGTTTTTTTTTTTGTTGTTGTTCTTCTTGTTGGTTTTTTCCTCTCGTGGCATTTGCGGAGACTGAGGTTGGGACGTTTTTTTGTCACACGCACGCACCCGCACCCACACACACACACACACACACACGCAAAGGAAGGAGAGTGGGAAACGTTTTTCACGTCTTACTGAACTTAAGAAATCGTGCTTTTTGTTGTTAAGAAAGAGTTAAATGAAAAAGGACTACTTAAACATTTCTCATTTTAAGAAGAAGAAAAAGACGTTTATCTAGCACTTGTGACTTACCAATAATAGAGTTTATTGTATTTATGTGGAAACAGTGTTTTTAGGGAAGCTACGCAGAAACACAAAGTTAACTGCCTGTGTCATTATTATTTTCTTTTTTTTTTTTTTAATTTGGTTGGGTATTTTATTTTGGTTTCTTGGCTGGGTGGGGAGGTTGGATGCAACCCTTTGTCAACACACGTAGTCATTAATTCTGAGGTGATGAATGACGAGGACTTTAAAGAGTTAACTCTGCAGCACAGCTGTGTTAACTTTTTTTTACAATTACTTTTACATGATGTCTTGCTAGGTTTCACTTTAAGCAGTCGTGTACTGTGCAACACTGTGGTTTAAAACAAGACTTTACATCGAAAGGAAAATCATGTTTCTTCATTGTCACGAAGTTGAGCTCGTTCTCAGCTCATCTTCACTTTGTCTTTGATATTGATGAAAAAAAGTATCCTATTGAAAGAAAATAAATTAACACTTTTCTGTGCTCCATAGTGGAGGCGCTATTTTCCAATTTATGAGGATGACAAACTTATATATATAATATATATATAAAAGTGGGGGGAGGGGTTGAAACATTATTCACCCAAGAGCTTATTACAGATATGTAGTATCAAAAAGTTGTAACTATATTATATTCTACTTTATACCTATACATGCTCAGTATGACATCACCATTGGTAGCAGCTACCGGTTTACGCTGTAATTTAGACACAATTTCACTCTTATTGTATGGACCCTTCTTTAAGTGATGGTAGCATTCTTTGTGCTAAATTTTCTGATGGTCCTTTGTTTTACTTGATGGAGTTGGAATATTTTTCTCGCTCTTGTTTTTGCTTGTTTTTTTTTTTTTTTTTTCCTCTTTTCTCTCTTTTTGGTTTTGTGGGGTTTTTTTTTTGTTGTTGTTGTTGGTTTCTCTTTTTTTGTTTTGTTTTGTTGGTTTTTTTTTTTTTTTAACTGGCCAATGGTGTCTTTCTCTGACAGTACCGACTTCAATTTCAACTTTATTAGGAGTCCAGTATTTTGTACCACATTATGACAACTTGTTATTCTTGTGGTGTAAATAAAAAGAAAAAGTTAATTATAGTAACACCTTTGTTTCTGTGCCTGATCTTTTTTTCATCTGGTGCTTTCGGGTTCATGTCATATTTGACATCGTATCAGGCTGCCCAGAGAGCCAGTGCCCCATCCCTGGATGTGCTCAGGGCCAGGTTGGATGGGGCCCTGGGCAGCCTGAGCTGCTGGGGGGCAGCCAGCCCACAGCAGGGGGGTTGGAAATTGATGGGCTTTAAGGCACCCTTTAACCCAAACCATTCTGTGATGTTTGATCCGCCCATATCCAGGTGTATACCATGATATCCATGGAAAGAGAATTGCTGGAGCTTCTGCCCAGTCTCCTTTCTGTTCCCAGCCATCTGCCTGCAGAGTCTATAAGAAGAAAAAAAAGATCTCTGTGAAAGCTGCAATGCATCCATGCAGTCCCACAGCACATTTTCGGGATCATGGCGCGTGCCATTCGCTCACTAACTGCAAATGAAACCACAGGTGTGTTGTCCCTTGGGAGAGAGGAACTGACGAGGGCTGGCTTTTGGGAGTGCTGCTGGCTCCACTCACAAGAGGATCCTGTCTTGGAGGACCTGGATGCATGTAGCAGCGGGGTTGGAGTTTGATGATCCTTGAGGTCCCTTCCAACCCAAGCCATGTTATGATTCTCCATGGGTTTCCCCAGGAGCAGGGCTGAGGATCTCAGTGTGTTCAGCAGACTCACCCTTTTTTCTTTTTTTAGTCTCTGTATTTTTCTTCTTGTGTCTGGAGCTCTCTGAACTATCCAAAGTCATGTTTCCCCACCCATCAGCAGAAGCATCATCTGACTTCAAGGCAGGCTGCACTTCAGACTATGCGCTTCATACTTTCGTTGTTGGGATGATTTTCATTCTCCTGGATGGAGAAAACAAGTCCCTGGGGCTCCTGCTTGAGCTGAGGCTCATTTACATCTGCAGGGTGGAGAGATCCATCATACATGAACTGCTGCAGAACAAGCCTGATGCCATCTGCCATCAGAATAGTGTTCCAGAGTTCACAGCGAGGTGGGAAGGGCCTCAGGAGCTGCAGATTCCTACCATGAGGTGATCTGGCCCTGGGCTGAGGGCTGGAGATGGCAGAGTGAAGCATGCTCACTCTTCACATCTTTGGTATGGGTGCAGCATGCTCATCAGAAGCTGTTAATGTTTTAAGAAGCCCCAGGTCTCGTTCTGCAAAGCCAGATGTGCATTTTGGGCCCTCGTAAACACCCAGTGCTGAGTGATGGGCTTGAGACCCAACAACCTGGGATGGTGGAGGGAGGATGCTTAAAGGCTGGGTTGGGAGTTTTGGAGGAAAGCCTATGACAGGGCTTCCTTTGGTGTCCCTGACTGTCTTTAAAAGAGGAAGAGGCTGTTCCTCACTCTGAGCGACAAGTCAAGACTGTGCTTTAAATGAAGGTCCCCTCAAGGATCATCAGGTTCCAACCCGCCACTGCAAGCTGGGTTGGCAGCCACTAGATATGTTCTAATAACTGAGTGAGAGATAAAAGGGAAATCTCCATAGGCTGTGGGGAAGCCTCTGTCTGCTCTGTTTTACAACAGCAAACTTTGCACGAACAGTTCCTGCTCAGAATATATTCATATTTCGTGGCTGTGCAAATAAAGTCTCTCCCAGGCTGTGCTAATGAAAAGTTTCAGCAGGGAAGAAGAAAGTCCAGAAGAACTTGCTGGGTTTGACTGTGGGATTTCTGTTTGGTTATAAGGATAGGCGAGGAGTCTCTTTTCATAGGTGACAGGAAATGGGATGTGAAAAAATGGCCTCAAGTTGCACTGGGGAGGTTTAGGTTGGATGTTAGACTTTCTTCATGGAAAGAGTGGTCAGGGATTGGAAGGGGCTGCTCAGAGAGGTGATGGGAGTCTTTGATGCATTTGAGAGATGTGTGGCACCGAGGACCATGGTTTAACAATGGGACTTGGTATGTCAATTTGATAGTTGGACTTCCTGATCTTAAAGGACGTCTCCACCCTAAATGGCTCTGTGTAGAAATCTGGGAAGCCACCTGGGGGTGATGGCACACTGCCTAGGCATCCTCCATATGTGCAAGGAGAGCAGCTCTGGAGCATGTGCTCAAGCCACAATTTCTGCTCCTTGTGGTCTCCGTTCTGCTAAGTTGCTGTTCATGAAAGGAAAGGTTTAGAATCTGCAAATTCAATATATGTTAAAGGAAAAATAACCTTTTATTTTATTTGGGAGGATCTGGGGATGCATGTACAGACAGCACAGTGCATTTGTCTTTGTGTCAAGGCAGAATTATCAAACGGTCAGCAGTTACAGAAGGGCTGCGGGAGCAAGAGACCTGTTTCCCATTAAATAAGGCAGAGAACGGGGAGCAATTCCCGTGTTTTAAAGCGGATTAAATATCTGGAGTCCTTGAGAAAGCTTTCCAAATTTCACTCTTCAATTATGTGTTTTAGTTTGATGGAGAAGAAAAACAAAATCCCTCCTTCCCCACTGCACAGAGCAATTTCTGCAATCCTCCCAATCCCCGTGAATAACGCAGCCAGCTCAGCTTAGCAGCTGCCCGTCAGTAGGCTCAGCAGGAATCCGTGTGGATCTGGAGGCTGTTTACAAACCAGGTGGGTCCCAGCGCTGAGGAGGGTCCCTGCCTGTCCCCCCTGCCCAAAAGGGCTCGGTGCATCCCAAGCCCACCAATAATCCTGCCAGGTCTGAGGAGTCCTGGGCTAATATTGCTGCAGCCAAGAGGAGAAGCCTTCCAGACTCCATCCCTTTCTGTCCCGTTTGGCACATCTGCAGGTCCCCAACCCCACGCCTTGAGGATGCAGCATGGGAGGATGCTCACAAGGCTGCTGGATGTCTGTGAGCACAAACCACAGCGTGGCTTCCCATGGCTGGAACCCAACAAGGGCGGTTTGGTTTCCTCTGCGCTGATTGATGATGGCTTCTAATAGGTTGATATACTTTTCCCGTTTTATGCGACGGTTGATGCTTAGCATGTGGTTGGTGAAATGGCTCTGCGTTCAGTGCTGTAACAAATTGCCTTGGCCAGGTTTATCTGCTGGGCTTCATTAGGGACCTCTGGTGCGCCAGATTCTGGGGGTGCTGAAAATGAGACTTGAATTGAGTTATTCCTTGTGGGTTGCAGGCTAATTCTTCTTTCATCTAAAGCCTTTTCATATTTCACCTCTCTCCCCCTTATCTGTGACGGGTAATTTGATTTGCACTGTTATTTCAAAACAATTCCTTTTGGTTCCCTTTATGAGTTGAGAAAGGCAGGGCTTAAGGACTTAAGCATCACAGGCTGCTTCCAAACTCTGTTTTGAAGGGGCTTGGGAGGACGCCGGGGGGGAAGAAGAGCAATGCAGCAGTGCAGCAAAGTGTCTGCAGAGTCCATTAGGATTCCTCCAAACGGCATCCCAGCCTTGCTCCAAGGGCTGGCACGATGGATCACACCACAGTGTGCCAAAGCTCCTGTTCTGAAGGATCCCGGCTCAGCACGCTGGTGCTGCTGCTCTTTTTAGCAATTTATTCCTGGTGCAGCGCCATGAAACTCCTCTAGCTGAACCATGTCAGCAGTTGTTTCTGCAGGGAGAAATATAACATGCAGCCACGGAAATTCGTGGCTCACAGCCTCCCACTAACCTGAAAACACTGAGCTGTGATTGTATTCTAGAATCCAGAGCAGCTT
Source organism: Chrysolophus pictus (assembly GCA_037305975.1). Lineage (NCBI taxonomy): Eukaryota > Metazoa > Chordata > Aves > Galliformes > Phasianidae > Chrysolophus > Chrysolophus pictus. Next base: position 35,999,139 of record CM074582.1, on the reverse strand, counting down.
GCTTCCCCATTTCATTAGCAGGGCGGGCAGCAGGTGCCCGCACAGCACTGCGAGGAGCCAGCCCTGCCAGAGGGGCGTCCCAGTGGCACTGGCATGAGTTCAAGGGTCAATGGAGAGGCTGAACAAATCCCACACCAAAACCCCGAGGGCCATCTTGTTAGGGTGGAGGTGGCAGAAAGAAGTCCCTGAGAACAAAAGACCTCCCAGAAGCAGGTGAACTTCTTGCCTAGAATCCCAGATTTATGGCAGATGCCCAAAAGATGGCAAGCTCTGAGTCATCTTTGGAACAAGAGGTGAGGGTCAGAATTGCTTGTGGTGTTGGGTTTAGTGAGACACTTCTTAGAGATGTCCGGGAAAGAGAGTTTTCTCCTTTTCCCTTATCCCACTGCAGGACTGGTTTTCTGCGTTTCCCTTTCCCCATCTGAAAGAACTCTTGTCTGCCTCTTCCTCAGCTCTTGGACCTTGGGGAACTGGAACTTCATGGCAGAGCAGCTCAGACAAAGGCCAAAAGGAGGAGATGAGAAAGAAATCACTGTGAAAATATGCTCTGAAAAATGTATTGGCTTGCAATGCTCCATGGAAGTTCTCAAAGCAAGAAAATCTTTATTGAGAAACTTAAAAATATTCTCCCAGTCTTTTTTTTTTTCTTTTTTTTTCCCCAGGCAAAATAATGAAAATATGTTAACCCAACCAGTATTTGGTTGGTTGGTGGTTGGTTGGTTGCTGGAAAAGTCAAGTGAAATGAGAAGAGGTCCACTGATTGCCTCTAAAGCCATCTGTGTGCTTGGGCAGCCTCCCCCTGGCCCTGCTGGGCAGCAGCTGATGGTTCACGTGCTTTTCACATTTTTAGTTGATTTTTTTTTTTTTTTCCAGACAACTTGGATTTCACTTGAAATCCGTCTGGCAGGACCTGGCCTCCAGCCTGCTTGGAACTGAGGCCCGTGGAGATTAATGACATGGAAAATGAGGAACGCTGACTGTAAAGCTCTGAAATTGTGGGAAAAGGCAGCTTAGAGCCAGGCTTCGGTGAGGAGGTGTGTGACTTGGTCTGGGATGGTGTTTGGAGAGGCAAAGGCTCCTGCTGCTCTTTCAAGGGAACGGCCTCGTATTTAACAAGAACTCTCTCCTCACAATGGAGCTGGAGTGTCCCAAGTACAGCAAGTCCTTTCCTTCCCCTCCTGGCGGTGTGATCCAGGTTTCCGCGGTCAAGAACGTGTTCATGACAATATGGACAGCACGAGTTGGAGGGGGAATCAGCCAGGAACTCCCGTCTTTGATTCCATCTCCTGTTCTGTGAGGAGGAGGAAGGTGTTCACCCTGCTCAGATTGGCGGGGGGAGGTTGGGGTCTCCAGCAGCAGATGGAACGTAGAATTGTAGAACATCCTGAGTTGGAAGGGACCCATAAGGATCATCAAGTCAAACAGGGGATCTCTGCTTGGGGAATGGGGATGCGGGTAATGTCCCTCTGTCCTGACTCCATCGGGCCTTCCAGCCACAGGGAACACGAGTCACCTCCCTGTCACAAGAAACAACACTGAGATGTGTTAAAATCACCTCTTGTTTAATGCTGGTAAGAAGGAATAAGCAGGGTGGGTTAAATTATACCAGCAGGAAAGGATTTATGTAAGATGGGACACGGGAAAGCGGCACCTGAGACAATAAGAGCCATGCATGGGAAGTCACTGCCATGTGCTTCTTTTTGAGATCTAAAGAGAGAGGCTGAAGAAACGCAGATTTAAACCTATTGTGCCCAGACAACAGGCTCTCAGTTGGGAAAGTCCTCTGGGTAAAGCCTGCATCCCTCCACCAGGCAGGTGTAGTTAATTCTGAGCAGCAGAAAACCTGTGAGCACTATGATTGAAAATTTCCCTGAGCCCCAGGATCAAATGAAAGACAAACGGAAATCCTTAGTCAGTGGGGGTGATGCATTCCCCTAAGGATGTGCCCCAAATTATTATCCCAAAGACTTTAGCCATGAGAAGCATTATCACCACCACCAGGCTGCCTTCAGACCTCTAATTAATAGAGAAATAGCAGTGCTAGGAGCCTATACTCCTAACAAAATTCACCTATGAATAACTTTTGGGGCTTGGACACCTCTTACTGCTGAAACCAATGAGGTTTCATGGAGAGGTGAAGATGAATGAGTCCTTAGATGGGGAAAAGTAGAAATCAGTTGGAAAGAAGAAAGAAAGATACATTTGTGTGTATGCATATATATATATATGTATTTTTATATGGATGAATTTATGTAAAAATCTGACCCAGACCTGAACTTTTCTGGCATGGAAGCAACATTCAAGAGGAAATACAGCCCTGCCTGCAATTCCTCATTGTATCAGTGGGAGCAACGTTACTGGGTCCAATAAATCTGCCAGATGGCAACAGGGGATGACATGGGAAGGTGGGACTCGCAGGAGGGTGCTGTTTTGCCCCTCCTCTGCCTTCCTCGTTAAGGAATGTTAATCATCCCAGCTCCCAGAGTGCTCTGGGAGGTTTATTTGTACCAAAATCTTTAAGGTGCTTACAAGCTCTTTTCCTTCCCTTTGTCCTAGAGTCATAGAACTATGGAATCATTCCAGTTGGAAAAGACCTCTCAGATCCCCATATCCAACCCCAACCCACCCCACCATGCCCACTGCCCACATCCCTTAGTGCCACATCCCCACGGTTTTGGAACACCTCCAGTGACCCCATCGTTCCCTGGGCGGCTGTGCCAATGCTTTACTCCCCTTTCTGAGAAGAAATTGTTCCTAATCTCCATCCTGTCAGCCTTGTTTTCTTAAGTAACCAGTACAGCACTGCCGGGTGAGGGATGGTCCCAGCTGGGTGTTGGCTGTCCTGAGCTTCGCAATGCTTCTGACACATCAAGGAAAAGCCTTTTCAATAAATGCATCAACAACCAGAGAAAATAAAAGATTAGAAACCATCCGGCTGGCAGAGAACCCAGCTGGCTCCTTTGTCTTTGGACTTGTTTATTTTCCATAGCTGTCAAGACTGTCCTCGCTGCTCCATCATACCAGGAGGAACCGCAACGCCGTCCTTCCCCAACTGCTTTGCCTTCAGCCTCCTGTCCCTCCTCTTCCTCTCAGCGAGCTCTGACGAATGGGCAGCTCTTCTGGAGGGGAGGAGGAAAAAGCACTTCCCCAAGGGCTGGCTGTGATTCCTTGCGAGTGTTTACAGGATTAAAACTAGCAAAAATAAAGCCGGCAGCAGCCGTGCCAAGGAAGTGATATCACGGGGCTGATGGAGTCCAGAGCTGTGAGAGATAAAAGGGGAAACTCTGATTACACCAGAGCCCCACCCCATCACCTTGAGAAGATATATGGAGTATTTCTGGGGGGAGGCTTGCTTTGAGCTCCCACAACCAAGCTGAATGGCTGGCAGTCTTCAGAGCGCAATGAATTGTTTCAGTGACCCAAGGGATAATCGTACATACACGCAAATGAGCAAAATATTGAACAGTTTGCTAGTGATGAAGTCAAGCAACCAACTACTCAGCTGCAGAGCTCTCTGCTTCCTTGTGTGCCTGCCAATAAAAGCTATCCTCTGTGGTGGAGTCAGTGAGCAGGGATGCATCTAGTGGGGAACAGGGGCAGAGCTCAGTGAGAAATCCTGCTCCTGCTTTCCAGTGGTTCCTCAAAGCTCGTGTGTATAATTAATGAATATACTGATGTTATGGCATAGCAGTTGTACAATTAATGAATATACCGATGGTACAGAATAACAGAGAGCTTGGCTATGATGTTATTACACTAAAGCAGGAAACAGAAATGATAATCACACTCACCCGTATCTTGGGCTTGTGTGGGAAACTCTAATGGAGTGGATCTCCGGAAGAGATCCTTCCCACTGGTAGTCAGCTCTTAAATGAGTCTAGGAGAGGTGCAGCCAGTCGTTTTGGGTAACGATCTCGGTCTCATCTTAGAGCAAGCATCGCAATCCTGGCATGCCTGGACGATGTCAGGTAGCTGTATGGGCAGCCCCCATGCTTTAGCAGCTGCCCACATTGTCTTTTGTCTTGCATGCCATAGCTTCTGATGTGACCAACGGGCGATGTTCTCAGATGGTGAATTCTCAATCCATCGAACTCAGGCCAGCATGTTGGCTTCATCGTTACCCGGTGACTGTAGGGGCTGATGACCAGAAACATGGTAGACACATATAGTCCTGTGTTTGACTGTATTCCATATGTCTAACCACATGTCCTTGCCCCAGATAGGACTGGTGTGGATAGTCCATTCCTGGGTGGCCCACTGTGCAATCCAAAGAGTGAGCCCCTGGTACACAGCCCAACTATCTGTACAGATATTCAGAATACCATCAGCAGGTTCCTTGGTTATAACCATCCACACAGCTTGCAGTTCTGCCCATTGGCTGCTCTGACCATCCCCCTCGTCAAACCAGATTGTCTCAGTGGAAGGATGGTATGCTATTGCTCTCCATTTGCTCAGGTTGCCCTTGCTGGACCCATCTGTACACCAGGCATCTTCAGAGATGGGATATTTCCTCTCCTGAACAGGACTCTTCTCTGGTGGAGCGACCAGCGTTTCTTTTGGTACATCACTGTGATATGCCACTGGGCCTAGCATCTTCTGGAGTTCTTTCAAGGGAGATGAAGACAGACTGCTCCTTTGGCTGAGATAGGCGACCCATCGTGCCACTGTTTGTGCTTGGGCCACCCCTGTCTTAGGAAGGTGGGTCAGATCTTTCACCCACCCTTGAATCGGCAGAGTGGTCTCAACTATAACTGCAGCCATTTGAGTTATTGGCTCTACTGCCTGTAATGCCAAATAGGCAGCCAATAACTGTTTTTCAATCATACTGTATCTTTCTTCTGCTCCATGCCAGACCTGAGACTAGAAACCAATGGGGGTCCGAACAGAACTCTGGCGTTGCCACAGGCCCCAACCAAAGCCGTCTTGAGTGATGTGAACATCCAACTCGGCTGGGAGGGTAGGATCAAATATACCCAATGCCTGGGCTTGTTTAACTGCCAGTTTTGCCTATTGGAAAGCATCCTGTTCTGTTTTCCCCCAGTCCCATAGCTGCCCCTTTTTTGTGAGTCTGTACAGTGGCCTTAGCAGCTGCGCTAGGTGAGGTATAAAGGAACATCAATAACCTAACATACCTAGAAACTCTTGCAGCTGCTTCAATGCTGTAGGGACTGGGAACGCCTGAACCTTATCTATGACAGCACTGGGTAGTACTTTGGTCTTTCCTGACCAAACCACCCCCAGGAATTTTACAGACAGGCCCGGACCTTGCACCTTTTGGGGATTTATAGCCCACCCCCTCTGTTGTAAATAGGTGGTTAATGAATCTGCCTGCCCTACTGCCTCCAGTGAGTTGGATGTCAGCAGGAGATCATCAATATAATGATATAGGTTAATGCCATCAGGTTTTTTTCCAATCAGCCAGGTCACGTACCACTAGATTGTGACAATACGTTGGTGAATGCACGGACCCCTGTGGCAGGACCTGAAAGGTCCACTGCCTGCCTCCCCACATAAACGCAGATTGATCTTGCGATTCCTCAGCAATTGGGATACTGAAGAACGCATTTGCTAAATCTAGGACACAATAGGTTTTCATCTCCCTACTCAATGTGTCCATTAGGGAGGCAATATTGGGTACGGCCGCATGAATAGGCGGCGTGACCTTGTTTAATTCCCTGTAATCCACTGTCATTCTCCACATGCCATCCAACTTTCGCACTGGCCATATGGGGGAATTATATGGGCTGTGTGCAGGTCTGATCATGCCCATTTTTTCTAAATCCTGCATCGTTTTCGATATTTCACCCTGCACATCCAGGAGTCTATACTGCCTTACATTAGTAATCTGGCATGGTTTCGGCAGGCAAATAGGCCCGTGTTTCGCATGGCCTCTTAATATTGCCTGCACCGCCCGGATACTGATACATGTCTGTCCAAGTCTGAACTCTCCCACAGCTGTCTGGAGAGCCAGACCCCATAGAATATCTATGCCCAAGATGTACTCCTGGACTGGGGCAATAGACACCTTATACTCCCGGGATGGGAGATGCCCAACCCCCAATTTCAACCACATGTGTGTGACAGGAATAGTCTGTCCCCCAAAACCACCAATCGTCACTCTGTCTCAATCAAATTTGGTCAGATCTCTGTAGATAATTGATGTTTCTGCTCCAGTGTCCACTAATGCCATAACTCTTGAATTTTTGGGGGGACCAATAAATCGTTAACTCTACATAGGGCCTCTGATCCCATCTGGAGGCCCTAGGAGGACTAGCATCCCTCGTCACACCATGATTTGAGCTATGGCCAATTCTTTTGTTTCCGGTGGCTCAGGCACAAGAGCACCCAGGTGGGAGCACAGTCCTGTTGTGCTGGCTTCAGGCCAGGAATGTGGGAAGCAACAACCTAGGCTCCAAAGGAACCAGAAGAGAGGAGGAAGACAAGGCAATGAATGCAAGCTCTTTTCAGGTTGAACATTAGGAAGTCTTCTCCAAAAGTGTGATCAGCACTGGAACTGGCTGCCCTGGGAGGTGGTGGAGTCACAGCCCCTGGAGGTACTCAAGACACGTTTAGATGCTGAACTGAGGGACATGGTTTAGTGGGAAATATTTGTGACAGGTGGACAGTTGGGCTGGATGATCTTGGAGGTCTTCTCCAACCTTGGTGATTCTAGGATTTTATGATTCTGTGTACAATGACAGTGTTAATAGAGTTTGGGTCAGACAATGAAGTCATGAGCTCCTGTGTTCCCTCTTGCAACAAGGTGTTCTGGGAGCTAAAGAAATGCCATGGGGAGCAGGGCATGGTCTCCCACTCAGAGCAAAAGGCTCAGTACTCACACCAGAGTCTCCTGTATTCATAAGCATAGAATCATAGAATTGTTTGAGTTGGAAGGGATCATTAAAGGTCATCTAGTTCAACTGCCTTGCAATCAACGAGGACACCTACAGCTAAGCCAGGTTGCTCAGAGCCTAGTCCAGCATACTTGTGGTTGAGTCAAACCTGACTCAACAGCCACCAAAGAAAACATTGGTGTCCTTGCTCTGGTAACTCAAACTAATTGCTGGGAAATGACTGAGACTGGATGTAGTTCTGTCTCATCAGCACTGCACCACAGCTGCAATAGCAAGGAGGGAAGCCAGGATTGGGCAGGGAAAAGGGAGGCAGAGCAAAGAGTATCTCCAAGAGCCTACAGGGGCTATGACCTGCAGACTGTACTTCCAGCCAGCGTTGAACTGGATATGACCATGCCCTGTGAGTGTCAGCAGCTGTTTGTAGGGTTGTTGTGGTGACCTCTGGCCCATGCCTGTGCTCTGTGGATGCTATTAGGTGTGACCAGACCAGGTAGGGGACACAGGGAGGTAGAGCTGGCCTCCCATAGCTCCTTAGTAACCCTTTCCCTGCTATGGCAATTAGGAAGGCTCAGCTGGATCTTTGCAGGGGTTGTTAGTACTGTGGTATCTAACTGGAAAGCCAGCACCATGCCACTCTTCTCTGGAGAACTGGCTCGATGGCCCACATGGCTCCTCCATTTGCTGCCTCCTTCAGCACTGTACTGATGTTGTAGGTGATGGGGAAATCCTCATGTGAATTCTGTGATGTATTATGCACTGCAGTTAGCCTGAGCCTGGCCTGTCTGGAGGCCTACCCGAGCACCAGGCAGACACAGAGCTCCCCAGTGCTCTGATGTCCATGGTTCCCAGGAGAACACACAAGAGGAAATTGGTTATGAAGCCAAGTGGGGCTGTGGTAGTGTCCAGGAGGTGTGGAAGAGCACATTGTAATGGCTCACTGATACCTCATTTCATCATTAATACCATCTGAAGGCCAGAAGTGGGGTACCTGATTGATCTGAGAGGGATGCACTCACACACAGCACTGCTGAGCTGCACTCTAAGCTGTGAGCCAGCAGAGTGGATGTGGGGAGTCACAACCTGCAGCTTCCTTTCTTGTTTTTGAAAACCAAGACTTTGCCTTCTATTTTATCCCTCAGATTCTATGATTGGCTATTAGGCCTTAAACATGCCTTGCCCCTGCCCCTGGTCCCCATCTCTGTCTCAAGCCCGTAACATTGTGGGGTTTCAATTTTACTCATGGGCTGAACAAATTCAGACATGTGGCCTAAAGCCTGCTGAAGGAAGATGCTGTTAATCTGATGATCTGGCTTCAGTTTCTGATGCTGTCAACTGCTCAGAGACTTAAAAATGAGTGGATGAGAATGGAGCTGAGATGGGATAATAAATATCAGGCCACTACCCCCCTTACTTTCTTCCCTGTCACCCAGAGAGATGTTTTAGAGTTGATGGAAATCACTGCTAAGCAAGCATCTCTGTGTGTGTGCCTACAGATACGACCATCACACGAACAGAAGGGAGGGATCTCCCCGCCATTCAGGATCTGAATGGACAGTCTAGGTCTTAACATGGGGTCTGTGGCTTTGTTTTCCCATTGGTAACCTTTTAGACCAGTCCTTGAAATTTCTGCTTATCCAGACCAGGTCAGAACCTCTCAGCCTCCACCAAGGACATGGTGGTCTTGTTTCATTGCTCTGGGAGAAAGGACAAAGCAAGAAGGGAGGCTGAAAGCCTCACCATTGCCTGTCCTTTCTTCAGCTACCAGTCTTTCTGCCCGTGGGAATCAGACATGCAAACAAGGAGACTGTAGCACAGTAGAAATGGGGTTGGACTGAAGCAGCCCCAATTGTGCTCCCCACACATCCTTGCACATTTCAGCCACCGAAGCAAGTCCCAATGTCTAATGTCCATGCACCTATCCAGATCACCCACAGCTTATTTCTTACGTATGACACAGAAGGAAACTACAAAGGGCTGACAAATGGAGCCTCGAGAGCCCCAGCCTCTCCACATTGTCCCTTTGATCGTCCCTGTCCTTGGTGGCTGCCATGCCAGTCCTCCTTGGGAACATCCTGAGCTCCTTCCCGATGGCCACATGAGCCCTGACCTTTCTCCCAGCACTGCACACAGATCTAGGGACAGCCTTGGTTGCCTGAGATTCCTCTCTCTCTTCTTTTTTTTTTTTTTTTCCCTTTGGAAGTTGGGTAGTTTCCAACATGAGTCACTGTCCGCCTCTTCTCCATAATTAGTGCACTGGGAGTTGCAAGTATGACTTTGGTGTAGTCTACAAGAATTAATCAAAGTGTATCTTACACATTTAAATGCAGTAAAACCATCATCCGGCCAAATCCCTCCTGACTGACACAGCCCCTAACCCCAGTCCTCTCTCACTCTACTCTTTCCTCTTTTTTTCTTTCTCCTTTCTCCTTCCCTTTTAGCATTGTTTCCCACAAATGCTTATAACCTCTTTTCCCCTTAACTTTAGCAGTGTCCTTCTCACGGCAGTTTGTTTTTTTGCAATTGTTGCAGCCCATTTCCTTGTGTCCACGAACTAAGGTCGGGCATTGGGAAGTCAGTGCTTTGGGCTTTGTTTGTTTGCTTCATGGGCTTTTGACATCTTAAATATGAGAACAATATTACCATTTGACAATAGGAATAAAAACAAGTGACCCGCCCTACCACTTCTTTCAAATCCTCATTAAAGCCTCTTCATTTCTAATTGATTTCAGGAGTGACTGAACTTTTTACGGATCAAAAAACTGCTGTGATTTGGGATTTTTGTCCTTTTCAGACATCTTGTTCTATAATAGTCATAGGGGTGGAAGAGCTCCATTGCTCTGCTGATGTAAGCTTTGTGCGTGGTCAAGACCTCCTCCAAAGCACTGGCAGTGAGTGTTGACAGAGAAGTCCACTCCTCAGCCTGCTGATAATGGGGTCAGAAGTGGTCCATCCTCTAATCCAATCTTGCAGCCATGTTCTTGGGCTGGTCTTGGTGGGGGAGATGACACCACACTCTGGTGGCCTTTCCTAACAGTGGAGAAAGTCATGAATAGACCTTAAGCAACCACTCTTCTCTCCCTGCTCTCTACAGCTGGAGAGGTCAGGCAAAACGTTACTTACTATGGTTGTCTGCTGTCTTGGGCTTGGACCTCACCTTGGAAAGGCAGAAAGCTGCTAGTTAGAGGGAAGCACCAGCTACCCACTCCTCATCTGTAAGAACTGCACTCTCTGGGTTAAGGCAGTGACTATGTTAGAAATGTGTTGAAACAGAGTATGTGTTTTATTTCATGCCGAGAGTCGTGCTGCTCGGATAAAAGGCACTCTGTGAGAGGTTCACCATCAGGCTCTAGAAATACAGGTAGGAAAGCTGAGAGCTCACAGTGGGCTGATTTCCATCCAGTACTTTCCTTGAAACTAAGAAATGTTTCCTTCCTGGAAGTGGGGTAGAGATTCCCCTGTCTTTTGATACCCATCTATGCCATCGTTTGAACTCCTGCCAGGTGACTTGCAAGTTTTTAAAGACAAACATGAAACTTCCCTTTCCTAGGAGTGTGGGATTGTTGCATTCTATCTTCATTTACCCACCTCTGCTTACAGTTCTCAAGATAAATACGTAAAAATATATGAGAACAGCCGGCTTGCTGGATTGTGGAATTTCAAAATGTTGAAATACTGATTTGGGGAGAACTGAAAAAGGAAATGGAAATTTCTGGCCAACCAAAAGAAAAAGGTATAAGCTTTGGTCATGCATGATATGTAAGCCTGAAATTAAATACCTTGCTTGGACACTGAATGCTCCTGTATTGTAAAATTTAAAAAAAAAAAAAATAGTAGTCAAAATCCTTTCAGAGCTTTTAATTTAGAAAGGCTTGAAGTTTGCTGACTTTATTTGCCAAATTTTGTTGTTAAAACCAACCACTCAGCTAAAGCACTGCAAACTGCTTTTCTTTTAAATATCCATTTGAAAAATATCACCCAGCTCTACTGAATCTGGCTTTTTATGGCCTCCCCAAGCTCCCGCCAGCAATCCCAGAATAATTATCTTCTAGCTGTAATCTGGGAGCTCTACATCTACAAGCCAAATTTCACCTGTAGGTGACTGTCAATGAAGCTGGGAACTGAATTTGCGAATCTAGGAGTTAATGAAGAGGAAGATTTTTTTGGCACCCATTTGGGAAAATAGTTCAGCACAGGCCCGTAGCTTGTACTGAGATGCGAGTGTGCGCGTAACTCCTATTTGGCACATGTTTGAAGTGCTTTCCTGAGTCGAGGCCTTCAATTTCAACCTCCTAAAAAGTTTTGGCAAACCTTGAAATGTGCTTAAAGATGAGAAATGAAAACACGTCGTCGTTGGCAATAACCTTTCAGTTTTGAGGGATGTTCATTTTATAGGTCAAAGACATATGGGAAAAATTCGTACATTTCCCAAATAACAACGCATAGCGTAGGGAACAATTTAATACGAAACAGCAACATGGGGTTGGGTCATTAATGAATCTTGGATGCAGTCATCCACACGCTGTGAAATCCAGCTGAAACAAAGCACCAGTTCAGGATGGATGCCACACACCCTGGTGTGCTCTGATCAACAGATATGCTCCCACTCGCACCCACGGACTGGTGGTCCAACTTGTGACCACCAGCACCGTGCAAAAGTGGGATATCCATGTGCTGGGGCTGAGTGCCGGCCACCTGCGTGTCCCTCACACCACGTCCAAGGAGGCCCCCAGTGGCCAACTCTTCCTGGTCCAAGATCTAGAGCTCTCCCAGAACCATCCTGGCAGCGCCTGTGAGTGGGAAGTCACACTGCTACAAGGGCTTTGCAAAGGCCTTGGCAGCATGAACTCGGGGAAAGCCAAAAACATGATAAGGGTGGACAGGCGTAGCGTGTGTGTGGGAGGTGCAAGGTCGGCACGGAGACATGGCTGCCTCCTCTGAGGAGAGGGAGGCTGAGCGGCGCCTGGACAGGGCCTTAGCAGCCTTCCTCCCCCTCCCTGTGAGAACCAGGCTCATCCCCCTTCTCATCCAGGAAGGAGATGGGGCACGTTTCTCTTCATCACAGCGGATGGGGTTTTGGAAGGAGCCCATTGGAGTTCAGCACTCTATTCCGAAAGATAACAGGAACGTCCCAGCCAGCGGGACTTGGCTTGGAATTTTGACTGTACAAAGGAAACCCCAGCCTCATGATTCGTTATCCCCTCGCTCGTCATTTGGCTCTGTTTCAGATTCAGCCTGTAAAAGGCAGAGGAGAGATTACATGAAGGAGCTCGATTGCACGTCCACTGCACCAGTTGACCCCAGAGTGGCAGGGCCCCATGGACCCTTTATTTTTATCCAGGCTCAGATTGCTTTTCAGTTTTGCAAGAGAGTTGGAGTCTGGGGACTGTGTGACTTCCAGGACAGGATGCAAGCTCAGAGCAAAGAACCCACCCTGTGCCATTAGCCAAAATCCACAGCTTGATTTTCCTTCAGGTTCATGAGTAAGTTTGTGCCATTAGACCAAACAGTCCTGAAGATCCTGGAGGGGCTGATACATTCATCTGTGGATTCCAGCCCCATTTCTAAACACAAAGGCTTGAGTTAAGCCATGGTGCTTCATTTTGGCTTCTGAGACTTCTGAGCATAGCAGAGATTTTAATCTCAACTGCTGTTGCTTTCATTAGAGCATCACATGGGAAAATTCCCTCTGAAGACCTGTTGTCAGCACCTGGAGATGTTGCAGGGTAGATAAGGTGCAGGTGACATATGCTTTTGCTGTTATTATATTTATTCAACCTGCTGGAGGGAGCAGCATGGTCCCACTTAAGCCCATCAATATCATGAGGAGGGAAATAGGCTGAGACCCTAACTTGGACAATACCAAATTTGTTCTTTCCTGTGCCCTTCCTCCCACTTCTCGCTGCAGCTGCATCCACACGGTGGCACTAACCTGCAGGCACTATCCTCCATGCTGAGCTAGGCTGGGGAGATGAAGATAGGCAAGTCAGGAGAGTCCCCTCAACAGCCCTGAGCAGAACAAAAGCCAAAAGGGTGGAAAAGCAGAGCCAGCTGAGCTGGGTATCACTCCCTCTGCTTCCACTGGTTGGTAGTTGCACACATTCATTCCTGGTTGAGGGGGAGCTACAAATAACACCATTAGCAAATTCATCACGTGTTGCAGCGGGCAAATATTCACATTGATTACGTCTTACCAGGGCATAGTTAAAAATCTTGGGCTCTGCAGGAACTGCAGAACTGCTGAGCAGTCATCCACAGCAATCTGCTCCCTGGCTGGGCTGATGCAGAAAGATGTGTGCTCTTTGCTTGAAGCTATCAGGGGACTTCAGAGGATAACGATCCTATGGCTCAGAAATCACCCTCTGTTGATTTGTTTTAATGTGGCTGCTAGGAGAAGCAGTCCCGGCAGCAGGTTTTTCTTGGCCTGGAGTACATCTCCTTGGTTCTTCCAACACTGCCAGGAGCAGCACAGCTCCATGTCCTGCCAAGGGTGGTGCCGTGGGGGTCTCTTCACCCCAGATCCAGCTTCCCTTGCAATAGGAAGGACACAGTTAGAAAAGCGAGCACCATAAAACGTCTCTGCTGGGATGGTTGAAAATATGCAGCAAGAGAGGCTGGGGTCCTTGTAAAGCAGTAGGAAGGCTGAATGCTTTGGGAGACTCAAGGATGTTCACAGCAGCAGAGGGAAGACTTTTCATAAAAGCCCTATTCCTCTTCTGGATGTGCCATTTCCCAAAGAGAAACTCTGCACATGGGGGTTCGATTTGACCTGTGCTTTAGCTGGAGTTTGGGGATGACTGCAAGTAGCAAACCTGAAAGCCAGCTGCATGTTCTGCTTTTCCCCTGTTTTCTCTTCAAAGTGAAGCAAGCACGATCATTTCTGACAGCGGTAGGTTTTGCTGGGGTTTGGTTTTGCACATTCCAGGCCCGAGGGTGTCAAGCAGGGGGCTGATGCTGTGGGAATATCGGTGGCAGAGCCATTAAAGCCAGGCAGCAGGACTGCTGATCAGGCAAGAGAGGGCCATGAGGTTACAAGGCTGGCCTGGGGCCATGTGTCACATCTCTGCCACCTTCGTTCCTCCAGCAATGCTGACTGGTACTCTGTAAGTGGAAGCATGGGGCAGGATGCTGAGAAATAGCCAGATCCCCAAATAGCTTGGGACATGGAGTAATAAGGAGCTGCCCTCTGCTTTGGGGGAGTGAAATATCCCTCTTGTTAAAGGGAATGTGAAGGCAAAAAGTCCACTCAGGGGTACTAAATGAAAATTTATGAGCCGAGCTCTTTGAGGAGGAAGGTAGAGAAAGGCAATGGTTTTGTTTAGAAGTGAAACCACTGGCTTCAAGCCTGACCTTTGGCTCCTTCTGACCCCAATACTAATGAAGGAGAAAGGGCCTGGTCGTATAAACATGTCACAGCGTGAGGTTCACTGGGGTGAGATCTGATTACAGCCCAGCAGAGCCATACCACAAGTAGCTGTTCCCATTATGTGATGTTGCACTGAGGCTGGATTCCCCAGTCCCTGCCCTGAGCATTACCTTGTGTGGGACAGAAACTCCTGCACTGCAAGCTGGAGGGTAGGGCAGGGACATATCTGCTGAGGATTTCACTCTTGGTGATCTCAGGTGTGAGGAGTGAGAGCTCTGCAGCTCTGGAAGACATTTTAGGGATTTCTTGTTTAGCCCATGAATGGCAGGAAAGAACAGTTTTTAATAGCGTATGATATCTTCTCAGTGCTTTAGTGGGAAAGCATTGATCCTGCGGTGTTTGCAACAAAACTGTTGGCATTTGATATTTTCTCTCTGAAAAATAAATAAAAACTCAGAAAAAAAAAAAGAAAAAAAAACACCAGGATTTACTTTGATTTTAATGAGCGGTTTAAAATCATAGTTTTGCAAAGGCATTGCTGAAGTCCCAATGTAAAAGAGCAATGAGCTTAGTGTGAATGAAAGTCTAACCTGAAAGCAGCACTCGATATATGGAAAATGGATCTGAGGCAAATGCCTGTCTCTCTCCTCAATGATGCGTTCATGTGCTATCTATAAGAACAGGCATGTCTTTGCTTACCTTCCTTTCTGCACTGCGTGCTAACCCTGTTCTTCCTCTGCACCTCCTTCTTGCACAGTTCCTTTTCTTATGGCTGAGGAAGGCAGTGCTCATCCAGCACCTGATCAGATGGATATGGAGGAAAGGCTCAGCCCTCCCGGATCCTGGGGCTGCTGCCTCTACCCTGTGAAGTGATGGATGAGCACCAGGCTGTGTTAGCCCAGGGGATCAGAGGAGGCTGTGGACAAAGGGCTGCAGATGAGATAAGGATGCCCCATTGCAACAGCAGGTCACCAAAGCACAAGACCAAACCCTGATGCAAGTGGGTCATGCTGGTTCTTTTGGCCACCACATGTTCCCAGCTGTGGCAGTGTGCCCAGAGCTGCACTGGGGCAGCAGCACAATGGCCAGATGTGACTGACCAGCATTGGGTGTAGATGGCTTGATGCAAACCCATCATTGCTGGGTAATGGCTCGTGGGATACCTGTATGCAGGTACAGCAAGACAGGTGATTGCTCTCATGTCTTGCTCTCTAAACCCTTCATCACACATGTTGCCAATTTTTAGGTCATTTTCTAACAGTTGTATAGACCTTAAGGTTGTGACTGAAGAATGGCTGAGGTGGGCCATGACCCAGGCTTGTGCCTGGATGCGGTGGATGTGTGGCCAGCTCAATGAATGGGCTCTACAGCTCTAGTGAGAGCCTCACCAGTGAGAAGGGTTGTACCTGTGGTGCTCCCTGCCCAGTGTTTTGGGTCCATCACCCCACCAGGACTTGCTATCCTGATAGGCAGCACTGGGAGAGAGAGCCCCACACAGCCTCTGCTGAGAGCCCAGAGCAGGGAAGAACAAAAAGGAACTCAGCCAGCTCCTCGTGCCAGCTGAGAAAGCAAAGGCTGTCAGAAGATGAGCAGCCAAGGTCCAAAATGGGCCATGCAGGTGCTAAAGCTGTGTCCTGGTGTGAGAGCCAGGTGGGCTGGGGGACCATGGCATGTGTGTCCCCATCTCCCATGGCGTGCTGCAAGCCACTGCCTCGCACATCTTCAAGGCTGTGCCAGTTGGGTTGTCGCCCAGTTCCTGCTGAGTTTCCACCAGATCACTAATTTGGGAAAGAAAGCTGCAGTCTGGCAGGCTGCTATTGAGAGAGGTTTTTGAAATAAGGGATATTAGGAAATATCATTATATATCTTGTGGCCATGTGCTAAGCAGGAATGGTTTTTCAAATAACTACCCGGACAACTCAAAAGACGTGATGAACTGCAAATGACCCACAGAGCCCATTGTTTGTACTAGCTGGTGAAAAAGCCACGCTGAATGAGGCAGGGCTGTCAGGCCATGTCTGAAAACAATGCTGCTTGAAGAGGTGGTGAGCAAAGGGGGAGAGGAGGCCCTTGCATCCCATGACCTGCTGGGGTGTCTCAGGCAACAAGCTGAAAAGCAGAGCAAAGCCACAAAGTGCCCAGCTTCAAACTGCCTTGACGTGAGAGCAAGTTTGCATCGGTGCACCAAGCTTTCGAGTTCTGAGTGGGCATGCCAGCATCCCAGAGGCTCAACTGGAAGCACGTGCTTTGGCCCCATTCATCATCCAGGCTGAAGTATGGGTGAGGGAGGCTAACCCATCGGTAAGCGTCGGCCGTAGGAAATATGACTTATCTTAAAGAAATGAATCAAGTTTCAGCAAATGCTTCCTGCCGAAATATTTTTCTCACAAGCTTTGTTTCGGGTTTTGGCAGATCTGGAGCTGCTGGCGTTAGCAAAAGCGGTCCCTCCCGCCCACTGTTCCCTGGGCTTGAATAGGAATTAAGGAATAAAGGCAGAGGGTATGTGGAAGGCTAAATGCATCACCACTTTTTCTCTGTGCAGCAGCAGGATATGCAGCTTAAAGGCAAATATCAAAGATCCCCAGGTAAAATCAAGGGGAGTTGTATGCTTGGCTGTGCTGGGCACTCAGCTTGCAAATCTGCCTTTATGGCCTTGTAAAAATTCCTGTCAGGTGCTGATGTTCGTAGGAAATCAATTTCCAGCTCCCCTGCTATCCTGAAAGCATTTTGGTAGGGGTGGCAAGGCCAATCTCCCGGTCTGATTTCATAAAAATGTGATTTACTTAAAAACAAAACAACAACACAACAACAACAACAAAAAGGAAGCTATTCAAGCCCTATATTTACTTGCAAATAAATTGTTAGCGCTTCCTTTCCTTCTGCAAAAGCTTTGACAATGTTCCTGTCTGCCTGCAGGGAGAGAGCACCACTTAAATATGTCCTTTGGGACCACGGTTCAGGAGGGGAGGGAGGAAAAAGTCCATCTTGGTTCTGGAGAACCTCAGACTTTTCCTTCCCAGTGTCAGAGGATTTTTCATGGGAAGGCAATTTCATTGCCCTGCCTGGTAGGCTAACTCCACTCATTTTAAAATAGACCCATAGACCCACAGGGGAATAAGGACTTTAAAAGATCAGTTTTACACAGTAACCCAAGCTGAAGTGAAAGATCTTTATTTAAATATGAATTAAGCTCCAACCTTACCCTTTACTGCTTTTTTTTTTTTTTTTTCCTTTGAGGTTTACTTTGATATTGTTTCAAAGTCTTGAAGCTAACAAAATGCTGGCCAATATTTAAAGTGACAGGAGAGTTCTGGAAAAAGATTTAGGAGGCAACTAAAGTCTCTCAGTGCAAGACTCTGCAACAAGACAGGAAATCATAAAAGGGCTGAGTGCACTTCACCATGCTCAAAACAAATTTTGAGACTACAAAGGCCAGTGGAATGGCATCGAAACCACAAAAAGCATCAAGATACAGCTGAAA
Source organism: Chrysolophus pictus (assembly GCA_037305975.1). Lineage (NCBI taxonomy): Eukaryota > Metazoa > Chordata > Aves > Galliformes > Phasianidae > Chrysolophus > Chrysolophus pictus. The sequence continues at coordinate 35,981,441 of CM074582.1, read as the reverse complement.
ACTCTACATCAGCTTGAATTATTGCATTAAAACATGGATGAAATGCTGGTAGCGGGTGGTGCTTGCTTCTCATTGGGGTTTAGGAGAGCAGCTATGGTTACTGATTTGGTGCTAGAAGTGGGAGGAAGTGTTAAAAGTCACCTCCAAAACCTCATGATATTTAAGCACATTGTGAAGACAGCATGTCTAAGGGATGAAGGTGAAGAAATGGGTTGTATGTATGTATGTATGTATGTAATGTCTCTTCTGTGCTTGACTTCTCCTTTTGCCTTCCGTGGTTTCCAGCAGTCCATCTGATGCAGAAGCAGCTTCTGGAAGGGTTTTTCTGCCTGAAGAAGATGAAGAAGTTCCCCAAGGGAGGGGTTTCCTCCTCCCAGTCATGTCTGTACTGCAATATGAGTTTTACTGAATAGGGATCATGGAATCATAGAATCATGGAACCATAGAATGGCTTGGGTTGGAAGGGACCTTAAAGACCACCCCAAGCTGGTTGCCCCCCACCAGATCAGCCTGCCCAGGGCCCCGTGTAACCTGGCCTTGAAGATGGGATGACCAATTGTGATGCATTGCTCCCCATACCTGGCTGGGCTACATTAATAACGATGCTTTCCCATGGGGACACACCACTACCAGCATCATGGTGGCCTTTGCATTCCCATGTGGTCGATGAACTACCAAAGGGACAACAGCCTGCCTGTGCCACCTGGGGGTTGAAGAGTATCTTCCGAAGGTCAGATGTTTGGATGATGGAGATAAGCTGGGCAGGTCTCACTGGGGTAAATATCTGATTGCAGTGCGTGCACACAGATTGAGAATTGAAGGTCTTGAGGATGACTTCAGTTTTTCTCTTAATCAGGGATGCAGTGTGGCTTCTCAGAGGTTAGAAAGCGAGTTTCAGTGCCTGTAGAAGGCATTGCCAAGTCCCAGTGGGAAGATAGCGAGTTTCTCCTTGGTGACATGCAATATTAGTTCTGGCAAAGTTCTCAGGCACTTCACATTTCTTGTGATTTCTGAATCCAAGTTTTATCTTCGTTTAACCCCAAAAAAGGCCCTGTTGCTGTGCTTCAAAGCAGCCCTTCTTTTCTCTTGCAGAAGTGAATAGAAGCACATTTGTATCCTGATCTTACAGTTGGCTTTGTATGGATGCCTCTGAAACCTCATGGGCTCTCTCTTCTCCCAGTTCTGGTGTGTGTTGCTCTAGCTGAAGTCTGCCAAGATGGTGCTAACCATCGCAGACTGACTACCTCTTGAAGCCATCATCTTTTAAGGGGAGTTGAATTCTCATCCCATAGATGGTGCCTGGGTGGTCTCAGCCAAGCGAGGACTCCCAAGTTTGCAAACTATCCCTGGGAAGAATTGCCAGCTCTTTTCCCTCCCTGGCTCCTCCTTGCTGTCAGCAGCTGCCTGAAAATAGGTGGCCTGGGGGGAGGCCGTGGAGAGGAGGGATCCCAAGGGGGAACTTTGAGCTTGGATTTGTTTTGGGTTGTTTGTTTTGTTTATTGTTGTTGTTGTTCATTTGGCCTGGAGCTCTAGCTGTAAAATGGCTGTGAATGGCAGATGAAAACTTTTTCCCTTTTGCAAATGGGAGCTTTGGCAACTCTTAGCTGATCTGGTACTGAGTTAAAGACCCACACTCGTTGCATCAGGACCTCATGTGTGCCAAGATCAGCCAGGCCCTGTAGGTTTGGAGGAGTCCCTGTTTTGAGTATCTGTTCTGAGTGGTTGAACCTGGTGCCTTAGGGGTTATGGTTTCATTCCTTTTTGCACAGGAGAGTCTGTTCCTGCCATCAGTCTCTCACAGAGTCATGGGATTTCAGGGATGGATGGGATTGTGAAGGACAAATTCAGTGAGGAGTGGTATGCCCTATTGAAAAAGCTGCTACATATTAAAAAACAAACAACAAACAACAAAACAAAAACAAAAACTAAATAAGTCTTCATGTGCTGTACATGACAACACCGCTGCAGTTTTAGGATCTGGATTTTACCTTGTCTTTGGCTGCTTCCTAACAGCCCGACGGTGCTGATTACGGGCTGCAGCTTGTAAAAGAGAACTCATCTTTTCAGCAGTTGATTGAAACTTCTGTCTCTTTATCCATCAATTCAAATGTCTCCTTGTTGAAATGTGATATTCAGAGAGTTCACAGCTCTCAAATTAGCTTGATATCTTGGTGCTGAAACCTCTCATCTGAGCCTCACAGCACCGTTGTTGTTTTGTCTGACAAGAATCATAGAATCATTTACGTTGGGAAAGACCTCCAAGTTCATCTCGTTCAATTGTCCATCACCACCATGCCCACCAAACCATGTCCCTAAGTGCCACATCTCCATAGGAGGCTGAGGCTGGATATTAGGAGAAACTGCTGAGAAGGAGTGGCAGTGCAGTGGGCCAGGCTGCACAGGGACGTGGTGGAGTCACCATCCCTGGAGGTTTTCAAGAAATGTGGAGATGTGGCACTGAGGGATGTGGTCAGTGGGCATGGTGGGGATGGGTTGGTGGTTGAATTAGATGATCTTAGAGGTCTTTTCCAACCTTAATGATTCTGTGATTGTATGAGTCTATGATCTCCATGTTTCTTGAGCATCTCCAGATACACTGACTCCACCACTTCCCTGGGTACTGCATTCTTAATGCTTCACCCCTCATTTGGAGATGAAATTTTTCCTGATGTTCAACCTCAACCTCCCCTCGTGCAAGTTAAGGCCATTACCTCTCATCTTACCACTGGTTACCTGGGAGAACAAGTTTACATAGCTACTTCTTTTTCTGCCTAAAAGTAAAAATATTGTATCCTAGTACCCTGAATTTATTTCTGGGCTCCACATTTACCTCTCCATGGTCGTTCAGCTGCAGAAACCTTGGTTAACTCCAGAATTCACTGAAGGGGGAACCAACTAGTGCTTGTGAGCATTTATTGTCACTATTCACCTAGCATCGTCTGCTAGTTCAGGGGTAAAAAGAGAGTGCAAATGCTTTGGTCTGCCATTACATGTCCTTGCATGCATGATGTTGGAGGACAAAATTCAGCAGCCCTGATCCTCGGTAAGCATTAAGGAAGGCACATGGCAACCACAGTGGCACTGCTGTGGTTGCATACATCTCATCTGTGGCTTGGCAGTGGCTTAGGGACATGGTTAGTGGGCATGGTGGTGATGGGCTGACAGTTGAACCTGGAGATCTTAGAGGTCTTTTCTAATCTTAATGATTCTATGGTTCTGTGATTAGCAGGTTTGACCTGCCAGCTCTCTCCTGGTTCTGGTCGTGTCTTGGGAAAGCAAAGCAGCACAACAGATTCTTCTGACAAACTGAATGGGGCTGAAGCGAGATTTAGGTGTCTGCACTTTGATGGTGCCTCACCTTGTGGTGAAATAAGTTTGGCACAATTTGCAGCATCACTAAAGAGTCACAAAAATGCAAAAACTAACACATACCCACAGGAAAAAATACTGCTTGCCGTATGACATGCAATGTCAGATGACATCTGCTAAATTCACCTTCTTAAATGGCGCTTTTGGCTCTGCTGGGACAAAATACTCAGACTGAGATGTCACTTCAGCATGTGTATGCCCAAGAGTCTTACGGGGCTCTGGGAGACAGAAAAGGAAGGCTGATGAGCACCAGCAGAGCCCATTGGTGGTCCCAGGGTGGAAGGTGAGGGGGAAGGAGGAGCAGAGCAGCAATCCCAGGTGACCACCGTTGTGGTGCAACTGTGATATTTTGCACATTATGAATCTCTTCTGGACACAATATGCAATCCATAAATGAATAGGAGTTCCAAGGCTGAGATGCTGAACTGCATCTACATTAAATTCAAAGAATCATGGAATAGCTTGGGTTGGAAAGGACCTCAGAGATCATCTAGTTCCAATCCCTGCCACAGGCAAGGTTACCAACCAGATCATGCACTACATCGGGTTGACCAGGGCTCCATCCAGCTCGGCCTTGAACACCTCCAGGGATGGAGCATCCACAACTCATCTATTGCCAAGAGTTCTGTGGAAAGGCTGAAAGTTTTATTTGAAAAGGTGCAGTTTTGCAACAAGCAGTGTGTCAAAGCGTGAGCCCCTCCCACAGCTGCCATGCTACAGGGGTTGCAGGATGCATGCTGTGCCCATTGCCTGCTACCTGGGAAATGGACGTTAGCTGAACTGGTGAGTGCTGAAACATTGGTGGGGTGCAAGGAAGTGGCTCAGCTCCTCAGCTTCTGCTCAGAGCTGTGCAGTCAGAACATAAATCAAATACCCTCAGTAGCTGCATGACATCTTTATTTTTACTGGCAAGAGAAGCAGTATACACAGCGACATTGCAGTCTCTTAGCTCGTTAAAAATATCTCAATAAATAAAACAAATAAGCAACATATACACTGGAACAGAAAATGAAAAAAAAAAAAAAAGGGGGGGGGGGTCAGGAGTGGTAGCAAATCATGGAGCAATAAGGAAGAGGCAGTAGAGTGTGGAAGGCAGTCTGTAGTCCAGGCTGTACTTGAAACAAATCATGCAGGGAGCTGGGGGACTTGTGGCCTTTTTAATTCCTTTTTTTTTTTTTTTTCTGGTTTTTTGTGTTTTTTTTTTTTTTTTTTTTCTTTTTCTGAGAGCCTTGGTCCAGTTTTGACATTACTGTACAAGAAATCAGGTTTTGAGCTTTAAAAAATAGACGCACACACAAAAAGAATGCAGCTAAGGGGGAAGTAAAATCCGAACCCAAAGATTTCTCATAAATGTGTTCCTGAATTAAGATTTTTTTTTCAGCAAAGATGAAAGGAGAAAAAAAAAAAAAAAGAACTAAAACCAAACACCCAGACAGACACACAGACAAAACCCAACGATGAACAGATGAACAGTCAGGAATGTTGCTTCTCGCTTCTCTGTGATCAGTCACTTGGAGAGATGGTGCGAAGGTTCAGACCCATAGCTTTGGTGCTGGCTCCTGCTCAGTCTAAGTGCTCTGCAAGAGTTCAGAGTGAGGGAGGTCAAGAAGGGTCTTTGGACCAGTTTACTTGAGGTTGTTAAGGTTTCAGAAGCTACAAACTTGGATACATCCCAATTCCACTTCAGTCTCAGACACCGGACAGTCTAGAGAGAGATGGGGGGGGAAAAGAAGGGAAAATAAATACACTGAATACAGGATGTGAGATGCACATTGCTGCTTAAGTTCTTTTCCTTTGCAAATCAAAGAAGTGCTTCTGAAGAACCCTAACCCAGGCCTGGTGCAGGCAGTGTAGGGCACATGGTTAATCTGTCAGCAGATCCAGTGCACCAGGAATAGCCCTCTCAGACAAGCAAAACAGAGAGACTGAATGCTCAGCACGAGTGCTGCTTCCAATTGTTGCTGCATTTAGCACTGTGCTTCCACCCGAGGCGTGCTTCAGCAATCCCACCCATGGTGACTCCCAGCTCCTCCTGCAAAATCAGACAGGCCACGCTCGAAGCAAATGTGTTTTCTTTCCATCCTGGGGTAACACACTTATGTAAGAGCCAGAAACATCCACAGAAAGAAAGAAGTCAACATAAACCTAACAATTCCTTTAGCTTATGGTTATCATGCATGAGTGCAGTCTGCTAAACCCATAGGCAGGAGAAATGCTTCTATGGAAAACCCCCTATGCTTACAGCAGCTCCTCCAGCTCCACGGGCTGTGATGCTCAGCCCCTTATCCACACGGCTCCTAGTGACCTTATGTATTATCACTGCTCTGCTCTGCTCTCAGAGATGTGGCAAGCTGCAGCTGCATGTCACAGAGCCCCATTGCCTTCAGGGTTGGCTGTGGTCTGCAGCAACCTGCTGCTGCTCGTTTGCAGGCTGGTGGGACAAAGCCCATGGGACGTCCCATCTAACCTGGGGGAGGGATGGCTCTTCATGCAAGCTGCTGGCGCTGCCTCCAGAAAGCCTCCTCAGCTCATATATCAAAAAGATATAATTATTTCCTCACTAAGGAAAGCTTCCATTTAGCTTATTTCCTCTCCTTTCCTTCTCAAAATTATTAATTATCTAATTACAACCACATTCTCCAGCCGAGCTCAGGACTTGACAGGCTTTCCAGGGCCACTTAGGAAAGCTGAACTGCTTGGGGTGTGTGAGCAGCAGTGGTTTGCATGTGTGCATGTCCTGTGGATGGCAGACCAGCCCCTTCATAATGCTCTCACTGCTGCAGCCCCAGCTAGAGGGCATGTAGGGGCTTTGAAAGAGATATAAAACAAAGAGAAGAGGAGGACACCTTGTCTCCTTTGGCTCTGATTCACAGAATGGACACGGTCACATATTCCTGGACAGCCAATGCCAAAAGAACTCACAGCCCACATGTCTCTTGTGAGCAACCCTCCCATTGCTGTTGTTTTGGGTTATTTTTTCTGCAATGGAAAGTTAGCAGATCAGACCAAGCAGCAGGCCATCTCTTATCTTCTGTACAGCATGATCTCCAACGCTTGAGATATGTAGGAATGGGTCAAACAAGCTGGAGTGGCAATGCTAAGTCACAGCCTGAAGCAGTGATTGAGCACCTGGTGGGAAGGCAGGGCCAACCCAGGGAAGCTCAGGTGCATGCAGTGCACCTGAGTGACCAGAAGGGATGGAGCCAGGATCCACCCCTTCCCAGCCTTCATTTAAGGGTTGGCAGTAGAAGTGAGAGCATCTATTGTTGGACATCCCTGTGTATCTGAGACCTTCCAAGGGTAAACGGTTCTTTTCCTTTGTTTCTGTTGCTGCTGTATTTGGGTTCATTCTCGTTTGCTGTAGCCAAAGATTTTGCCACGCTGCTGTTATCATCCCATTATAGCATTACACATGCCAAGTGCTATCTGGTGTTGTAGTGGATCCAGCTGAAGAACAGGAGCACAGGCTGTATTGTTTTCTTTTTAATCCCAGGACTAGGCCTAGAAAAAAAAAATAGCATGCCATCTCATGTGGCAGTGCTACCATGGGACGCTTTCACAAGCAAGTAACAAGTCAAATGCAGCCTGTTCCTTTGTTCATTTTGCTGTCCCCCCCATCTTGGGTGTGAGTCTGTGTTTTGGATTTGGGTTTGTATGTGTGAGTCCCTTTCTGAAGTCTTGCATCTCACTAATGCTTCATAGACACCATGATGGGAAACACAAGACCAGGTGATCAAGCAAGTTTGAAAGCATGGGAATGGTAACGGGAGGGGGTGGTCATCCACTTGCAGTGTGAGGGACTTGCTTTGGTGATGGGGTGAGTGGAAACATTCATGGCAGGCAGAGAAGCAATGAGATGAGTCATGTCTCTTCCTAGGCTGTGCCTTGTGTGTACCCATCAACTGGCTCTGGCTTCCCGTAGCAGATTTCATGGGGATGGGGCAGATTTTCTTCCTGGCATGGCACTAAGATGGTGAGTTAGGGGAGCTGGACCTTGCAGAGCCCAGTTTTAATCTGAGCTCACTCAGTTTGCCTACGTAATTGCTTTCTCTTCATGTGCCTTGGTTTCTTTGAATGGGAAATTGCTGTACATCCCCATTTCTCTTACACGTGGGCATGTGGGTTGGAATTAACTAGTGCCCATAAAGCAGCTTGTGATCCTTCAGCTGAAGGGCATAACATTACACAACAGCTATGCATGGTTACAGTGTCTGGACTGATGGTACACAATGAAGCCCTCTGCTGAATATAATTTCCAAGAATTCAGTTATCCCACAGCATACAACACAAAACATAGCTGTTGTGCAACTGCAGACTCAGTGCAGTTTTTGTTATGACACAGGCTGCCATTCAGTCAACTGAGGACTTGCTGCTCTTTTTAATTTCCTTTAAACCATTCCCCAGCTCAGGAATACAGGATGGAAACCACAGCAGCTGAGAGCTGCAGGCTTGATGTAAGGTAGCATGAACAGGGCCTTGGCTGGAGGAAATTTTTGCTACAGGTCCCCGAGGTCTTCAATTACAGAGCATTAGGGCTGGGTTTGATTACAAGGGACTGAAATCATTTCCATAACACAGCCAAGAATGCAAAAGCAATAGGAAATCACTGAAAAAACTTTTAAGTATTTGTGTACATACATATATATATGCATATATGTGTATATATATACATATACATACATATATATCATAAGGATGATTTTTGAGCTGGTTTTAAAGTTGGAAATGCCAGAAATGGTTCTGCACCCAGGACCTGCCTTCTCTCTTTCCATGTTACTTTCAGCCAGCCAAAACTCCACCAGGAAGGTCCCAGCCCAGCCTGGGGCTATGTATGCCTTCTCCCTCTCTTTGTGCTTCTAGCCATGCTGGGAGTGGGCAGCGAGAGGCAGATGAGAGGCACAAATAGTGGCATGGTGCAGGAAATGCCAGCTGCTTGTCCTGCACCACCTGGTACTGGTTTTGGCAGTCACTGAGAAGTTTATAGACTATTTCATTTTCTGTTCTTCTTCATCTCGAGAAAGTGAAAAGCAACGTGGGTCAAAGCTGAGACCTCAGCACTGTTTAGTGTGCTGGTGCAAGGCATATACTGCTATACTGCCTGTGCCCCTGGGTTGGTGTTGCTGCCTCTGGAGGGGATGCAGCTCCTGACTGAGCATCCTTTGCTGCTGAATGGGGCTTGAATTGCAGTTGTGGGTTTCTTACAAGTTATATCAGCAGGCACACATCTAACTGGCCCTGCATGCAGCTGCACAAGTCTTGACTAACCAGGTTACATGGTGTCCCAGATGCAATGCTTATTCAGCACAGCCTCCACTGCTGTATTTTTGCCTCCTTTGAAGTCTTCTTGCCCAGAGTATGCCTGCACTTCAAGCATCCTCAGAACATTCATTTTTAATGGGATGTTAACTTGAAAGTTTGTTTTCTGACAGACTCTGGTGATATAGAGCATGAAGTGATTTTCTGCTAGGTGACTGGTGAACAAGGGGGCTGCCTGCAGTCATGAGGTAGGGCATGAGGAAAGCATGCAGTGATGCTGGACACAAGTGACAAAAGAAATCTGCAGTCTTCCTCCATAGAACACGTGCCAAGGAAGCAAATGTTGAACAAGCCCAAACAAACCCTGATGGAGTTCCCCATAATCTCAAAACTCATCCTCCCAACGTGAAAGTTAATGGAAGAGATAAATATAGGGAAACCTACAACAAAAGCCTGTTCACCTGCCCAAGGAAAGGCTGCAGGGCCCCATTCCCCCTGGGTGATGTGATGCATTCCTTCTTCTTTCCACCTTCTGTTGGCAGTAAGATGTCATGGGGTGAATGGGGAAGAAGAAATCCCCTCCTGGATTGCCTGGAGATAAGACCTGAGCAAGACTGGGCAAGCATTTTAGACAGTGACCTCTCCAGTCATTGTTACCCAGGTGTGAATTTTCAGGGTTGGAGACTCTCTGTATATTCATAAAGAGAAGGGAAAATAGGATGTAGCCAAATTATTCGGGAGAAGTACTACCACTGGGTTCAAACACTGCTTGGTTACAGCACAAAAGGAGATGCTCTTGCTCTAGAAGATCAGCACTAAGTAGCAGCTGCCCTTAATAATTTTTCAAAACAAATAAATGTGGATGGGTTATTGCACTATTTCATAGCCCCAGTTTGCCCACCCACTACAGAAGCACTGCATATGCATTGCCCCGGAGGGACACTGGGGATGGGGAGAACAACAGCAAACAATGCAAATCGTGACGTGGGATGCATGTGTCCATGCCCATGCCTTTGGAGAGAAAAGGTCAGCATGAGCTGATTTGAATTTTTGAAATGCCAAAGCAAGCTGCTCCAGAAATCGGGCTGGAGGGGTAGACAGATCTCAATGCCTTGACTTTCAGGCTGGAAAACCTAAATTTGGACTACTTCTGGCCATAAAAACAGCTATTAAAGCCTGCATGGCAGCTTGAAGTGCAGAGGTCTGAGATACCCAGGAGGGTCCTGCTGGGGACACAGCAATCACCTAACCTAGCAGGGATTGCCATCACCAAGTGCAGTGAGTAAGGCTGATCTCAAACACCCATCCTAACCCGTAACCTTGCTCATCCCTGGGCTTTGTGAACTATGGCCACCACTTCTAGCTGTCTTAGGAATAATAGCTTCAAAAAAGCATACTGCAAACATCAGTGACATAAGCATGGTCAGGTCTGTAAGCCTTGCCTTCCAGCCTCCTGTTTTTTATCTGTTTCATATCTTTCTGAAGCTTGTGCTGCTCGAACTGAAACTTTTCCATGCCTGAAGGTGATTCTTGTTGTTTTTGTTGTCTGGAGACTAGGCAAAAAATAGTCCAGCTGTTTCACAGCGAAGGGAAAGTGGAAAATAGTTGTGCTCCAAAATGCTAAGAGCTTCCTCATGAGTGTTGTGCTGGTGATGGGTGAGAGGCTAGCAAGCAGCATACCTATTGCCCAGTGTGTGGGAACTGCTAAATCCTGAACCTCTGATTGACCACCTGAGGTGAGCAATGAGTCAGCCCTGGGAGCACAGGTGAAGGGAATGGGGTGAAGCCTTGTTCCACCTCTCCTAGACCCTATTTAAGAGCTGACTAGCAGTGGGGAAGGATCTCTTTTGGAGATTGCTCCTCTTGGAGTCTTTTCAGTGAGCCCGGAAAGGTAAGCTTTCCATCCATTTGTCTTTAGCGTGATTACCTGTTTAGCCTAACTTTCTTGTTTATTTCTTAATTATAGCATCAATGTATTCTTTGATTATACACCCAGTTTGCAAAGCAGTGTCCCACCTGGAGGAAACACACAGCATGACTGTCTTTGTGTGCCACATGAAGCAGACCTGAGGCAGAAGGAATGGGGATTTTTCTTGGCTTAGATTTCATTGTATATTTGTTAAACTTGCAGGAGAGAGGTGTTAAGGTGGAGGCAAGGTGCTGCCTGCCAGGAGCCTCGTGGCCAGCACACTGGGACATATGCAGGCAAACAGGTTATCTGATGCTCTTAGAATGAGGCCAAACACATAGCTGTCTCTTTGTAGCTATTATTTCTGCAGATTAGGAAAACTGGAAAGGAACTGCAAGCAGTGGTTTGCAGATGAAAACTGCTCTGATTTCCTGTTGTGTAGGGTGAAAGTAGGGGAGAAAAGCCTGTAACCAGCTCAAACCCCTGTTACTCAGGGCCCATGCACCACTGAAACGAGCCCTTCCCCTGTGCATCTTGTCCATCACAGTCACTCCTAGGTGAAACAGAGGATTCCTAAGAACAGTTTTAACCACTGTTGACTGCTGAAGACCATGTGCAACAGACCTATGTCCTCTGGACTGGAAAGAGAGTCCTGGGGGGTTTTGGTTTGTTCCCTACCTTTGTAAAGGGCAACCCCATACCACGAGATGCTGTTCTGGTGGTGCTGACAGCTGGCTTGAGGGACATCAGAAGAATTTTCAAAGGCAATTATGAAAAGAACTTTCATCTATGCAATTTCCGTGCTGACATTTTATGTGTAACTTGAATGAAACGGGCTAAAACCAAAATCAAAACACACTGGGTTTTTAAACTGAATTCTTCAGTTCTTGAGGTGTGTTCATGAGTCTGTGTAGAGATTGGAAACCCGTATCTGTACATATAGTGTCCGTATTTATGCACGGTTTATATGCAAACTAGTATTGTTGTAGTAAAGTCTAAGGAAGAAAGGTCTACACAAGCCTATGCCTCACATCATTAGATACCAAAGGGATATTCTCAAATCATCTTACAGAGCAGCCTCCAAAGTAGACAGTAGTTTACATTTAAAACATTTTTTGTCATTTAGATGGTTGAAAAATGCAACCTTTCAGGAAAAATATCACAGCAGAGTCAAGACTTTGTGAGCAGGCAATTGTGTGTTGCCCTTTGTGGGGGAAAAACTAGCGTGTGGCAATCTCAGAAGGATTGAGAGTCTTATTTTGGGAGGCCAACTTGTCCATAGAATAACATCAGGAAAGGTCCCTCTTCAGCTCGACCACAGGGTTGCTGGGTGTGGAGAATGAGACAACTGTTTGAGGTGGAAAAGCAATGTTTAGGCTGTGTCCTCAAGCATATCTACTTTACTGCCCACAGAGTTGCCCAGGAAACCATCCCAAAATGGTGTACTAGTCCTTGAGATGCTCCATTTGCAGTACAAGGGTTTGGGGCCTTCTTCCTGAGCACAGCTGGAGGCAAATAGCAGAATATAGGAACAAAGGGTAAACTAAGGCACAAAGGAATGGCTCTTCTGAGCAGTTGGGTCATTAGACAGGCTGTTTCCCATCAGAAAAAGACTAGAAGATGGGGATGGAGGATAAGTTCCCATCGCCCTGGTGGCTCTCTGCCCTCCAGGGAGCACGGGTCCTTGTAGGGGTCCTTGTAGATGCAGCACTATGGTGGCAAAAGTTGACCCTGAATGGAGAGAGACCAATTGCACGGCTGTCTCTAATGCAGTATGCAAGTACAGCCCTCGGAGAAAAGGCACAAGGGCCAGCTTGCAAGACTTCAGAGGGGAGGAAGCAGTGGAGAAAGGAATTCAGATAATTGTGTACATGCAGTGAGGGGAGAAGGACAAAATCAGATCTAATGCTGCGGGTACGGACAGACTGAAACCAGATACCTTGGCTTGTGTTTTTCTGCCTTTGCTGGTATGAACTCTTATCAACCATCCGCTCTTGAAGTCTCCCAGATGAAGGAAAGCCACAATTATGTGCATCTTACAGCTGGGAAACCATTTAAAAACACATCCTTCGCAGTTGTTCATTCCCAAGCCGCAGGGCCCCCCTTGCTCTCTCCAAACGTACCCCCACCTCAAGAGCCTATCAATGTCTAGAAGGAAAGCCTCTAATCTAATTTACCCCAGACTTTCCAGACCTTGCAGGATTTGTCTGCCCATGGCTGGTCCAAGAGAAAATATCCTCCCTGTGTCCCGCAGCTCCCCGGTTTGGTATCAGGAGTGTGACTAACTGTTTGACAGGGAGGTGGAAAAAGCAAACATACTGTCTGGAAGGAGATTTAATCCTTTCCATCCTCCTCTCCCCAAGGCTGCTTCTGTCTCACCAGCCCAGCCTGTCCGCTGCTAAGAAAAGCCGAAGGCTTGCTCACACCTTGCTGTTCATGGTGAAAGATCCTAAAGATGCAACACCAAAATCAAGCCCACAACTCTGGGCCCCCCAGCTCCCCCTAAATAACCTTCATTAATTCTTTTTTTCTTACTCTCCTGCAGAATGGCTCTTTCGTACCTGTGGTTACCTACCTCAATAGGCATTATCTACACCAGGGCTTGTGGTCCCTGTAGAGCTGCCAACACCGTAAGTCCAGTTTTACAGTGCTGCAAAGTGTTTGTCTTTCTAGTTTGAGGAATAGTTTCAATTAAATGAAGAGGAAAAAAGAGTTGGACAAAATACAGAAAATACTTCAATAGCTAACAAGATACCATTGGTTTGCACAGATCTAGTGAAGTTCATGCTGTAGTTTTTACTAGAACAAGCTGCATTTAATACTTGTATATTAATGTATAAGCTATAGGTTTATCTATTAATGTGTTACATCAGCAGCCAATTAGCTGTTTTTTGAATGCCCCATAATTTACAGTTTTGGCGTCCATCATGCAGTTGTCCTTCTTGCACCCAGTTCTTCCTTAAAGTGAGATTTCCTGTTTTTCTGTGTTCAGGTGCACTGCTGCTAGGCTGAGCTCTCTGGGGTAAAAGAAACATCTCCATCTCTCACAAACAAGCGTAACACCTCTGCATACTCTGATCTCAAAGTTCCCTTAGCTCCTGTTAAACTTCCCTTCCATTTATCACTTAAGTACACTCTATCTTTACCACTTAAAATCACACATTCAGGCATTTAACCACTTCCAGCAGAAAAATCTTTCCTTTTGGGGTCTCAGAGCACTTAGAGAAAGGCACATCTTCAGCATTTTGGCCAGTGGCTGATTTTTATTTTTTTTTTTAGCCCAGATAAAACCCATTGCTTGGGGCTGGCCTCTCAACAGGGAGGACAAGTGAGGGCTCTGCAATGAAGTGCTTTGCTGCTGGGGCTCTCAGCGTTTCTGCATTATGTCCTGCCTCTCTGCAGCAACCTCCTGGCAGTCAGTGTGTTTGCTCCAAGGTGCTGCATCCCTCCCTTGCCAGAAAAAAAAAAAGAAGTAAAAATAAAAGCTTGAAACAGGAAAGAGTCCCCCAAAGGAACAGTTCCCCCAGCCCTGCACTCCTCCACAGTCCAAGCCTTGGCCTCTCCGGGGCAGTGGGGTTCGTCGCAGCTGGAGGAGGAGGTAGGTTTGTGGGAGCCCCTTGTTAAAATCTTGGCAGTACATCACTGAAAGCGCTGCTAGAAATTGCCAAAAGCCGGAAGCTGTTAATGAGCAGTTGGAGCAGGAAAAAGCAGAGCTGTTTCGAAATTTTGAAAGGACCGTGTAAGCTCTGTCCTCAGCTCTGCCCAGCTGCCTCGTGGGTGGCTCTGAAGAGCGAGCGCTTGGGGACACCACCAGCATCTCCTGACTCACACAAAGGCCCGTGGTGCAAGGGGCAAGGGATAGCCAGGGGCCACCTCCAGCTGTCCTGAATGATGCTGCAGCAAAGCCTGTGTCCACGCTGCTTCCCTGGCTCCTCTCTGCTCCCCTCCCTGTGGGCACTCAGAGACGAGTCTGGCTTTGCATCAGAAAGGTGTGGAACAGGGAGAGGGAGAAGGCAGGAAATGAGATTTTCTTCTTGGGCAGCTCCACTAAAACAAGTAGGGATGGGGAGGGAGGTAGCATAGATGCACACATGTCCTTAAACAATGGCTTTGAAGCTGATGAAGCTTGTGCAGATGAGTGCAGTTTTTTTCACTCCCTCTGCCTTTTGAGCCTCTCTGATTTTCCAGCCTCGAGGCATCTCATATCAATATGGGTTTCAACTGCCAGCCCATAAGCAGTTCCGGGCAGGCGTTTGGTTCTCCCTGCCTGAAGCACACACCTACTGCATGCTTGGGCCAGCCAGATCAGTGCTGAAGCAGTGGGAATACACTGCACAGAAATCAGATAAGGAAGGTGAAGTGGTCAGGCATGAGCCATACGTTTCTATTGAGATGCTCACAGCAACAGACTGCTGTGATGCCTATCCTATCCAGCTTGCAAACTAGGGCTTAGTATGCTTCAGGACACGGCTGCATGACCTGTTGTTACAGTTTATTGGCTCAGCTATGATGACTGACCACATATATGTGCTAAGCTGTATGCAAAGTAAAATATATTGTGTTCTGGTAGGCTGGTTGAGAATATCTAGGTGGAAAATATCAGTAGTTGCAAGGTCCTCCTTGCTTTTGGAAATATGTAGAGCTGTGGCTACGGGCGGCTTGGGTTGCATGCAGCATGATATGCAACGTGCTCTGACAGTGCTGGTGGTCAGAGTGAATGTCTCTGCTCCCTCTCTACACAACATGGGCTGTAAAAACACCTCCTGCCTCCATCCCATTTTGGAAAAGCAAAGAATATTGGACAAAGGGAAGCATTTTCTCCTCCCCTCTCCACTCCTGCCAAAATAACAGAGATTCTAGGAAAAACACCTACTCCAAGAATAAATATATACATCTGCAGCTTTATTCTTCTTCCAGGGGAGCTCTTTCGGGGCTCAGCCAGCACCTTCCCTGCTCTCCACCTCTTTCCTGTGTGCAGCATGTATTCCGCTGCAGTCTGCAAACTTCCTCAGTGGCAGCATCTCCGTGGGGAGGAGGAAATGTCTTTTTGTGGCTCAGGGACACTGGAGCAAGCCTTGCAGGTATATACCTATAGGTAGGCAAGCAGAAAGGGTACTGCTGGCTGCTCTTTATTCATCAGTGCAGCACAAAGGCCATGTACGAGTACTTAACAACGTGGCCTCCTAAGAGTAAATCAGCAAGTGGATGACAGCAGCTATCCATTACAACTAACTCAACTAATTCCACTGGTGGCTTAATGCCAGCGGTATTAACAACAGTGAAAACCTCACTTCACAGGAATATCTCTGGTTCGAACTCCTTATTAAATATAAAAAATAAAAACTTGGGCCACCCACTAAAATGCAGAAAGAGTTTGCATAAAATCAATGGCATTCTGCGCGCTTCTGTGAACAATCTGCAGGACAGGTAAGATTTCCTTATGAACTCGAGATGCTTTTTAATATTTGATACAGTTCCTGACAAATAGCAGCCGAAACACCTGTATGCCAGATGTGCACAGCTGTTCGTGTGCTGTTGCTGATCAATCTTCAGATTACATCACGTTCCAGATGCCTGACTTCAGAAACGCTTGGAAGGCAGAGCTGGAGCGAGCAAACTGCAAGCTTAGGCATTTCTTCTTCCTGACTGTGGTGCCGTGCCTTCTCTGCACGCGATGCTGAGCCCTCTTTTGTCACCTTGACCTATGTGACATTGTCTCGGAGCGAATGAGGGGCACCTCCTTCCAGATGGGAAGGGATATTGTCATCCTGTAGCCATGGGTAACATCTGTGCATGGGTAATATGCTGGAAAGGTGGGCTACTTGTTGCTCACCCTGTGTTCCTACCACCTGAGACCAAAAAAATCATCAATATCAGTCTTTGAAGAGGTTTATTTTGGTTTTTCTTCACTCTGTAACATGAGGCACAGCTTCAGTGTCTCCCTACAACCACATGTGTGTCGGTATGGGAATGTATGCATGTTGCTGTGAAAGTCCTTCTGGTTTTCAGTGGATCCATTCCTCATTAAGACAGCACTTGTTCCTGGAACGCCAGGAAGCAAAACTGCCTACCCTGAGGGAAACTTAGGGATGATTGCTGCAAAAAGATGTGCTTTTTTGGGTGGATTTTTTTTTGCATTTGAAGTGGGGATCTGGAGTGCAGCAAAATCTCCCCTTTGCTGCCTGGAGCTGCATTCACAACTGGCGCTTCAATCTGATGCTAGGACAGATTCCCTGAAGCTGAGGGGATTTCATTCTCATTTTTTATACTGAGGACCCTTACAGAGCATCACAGAAAACCCGCAGCGTGGAGGAGCAGGATTTCCCCATCTCCTTGCCCAGCAAGCTCCCTGCCACCATACCTGGGTTTTATCAGAGCCAGAACTTACATCCCAGACCACATTCCCAAATATTTGCAGAGGAAAGCGTGCTGCTTTGGCATCTCCTCCCTTGCATGAGGCAGTGTTTGAAGAATGTGCCCTCGCTCACCACACCCTGGTCCCTGAAGTCAGCAATCACAGTTGCAGTGTTTCCCACTGCAGCAGGTGCAGGTTTTTGATAACCACCCAGACTCTGAGTAACGGTGGTGATTCAGTGTGTGTGTGTTACTAATCTGCCAGGATTTTTGGACGGGATTGTACCAGGCCAGGTCTCCATCTGGGATTAATCAGCGCAGCTTCATTGAAGTCAAGGGGCCAAATTCTCACTTGGAATAAACCAGTTGAACTCCACTGCAGTCAATAAAGCCACTCTGATCTTTTTTTATGGCAAGAATAGTCCAACTCTTTAAAATATGTGGGGTTACTGGGTGTTGCCCTCATGAAGAGGGAGTTGCACTTTATATACCAAACAATCCTGCCGTGGTAAAAAGTTCTTGACATCGAATGAAGCACTCCAGCAGTGATGCTAACCATGACGTGCCTCATGCAGCCATCAGGTCACGTGCAAGGTGGGGGTGAGCAGAGCTCACTGAATGCCACCATCAGGGCAGGAGCCCCACTGCAGAACAGGTCAGCTGCACTCTCTTATGGACACGCCATAAATGGCTGTCCCCATGCTTGGGGAATGACTGTCATGACTTTGAATGCATGTCCTGGTAGAGCACAGCTTGCTTTGCACTCATGATTTGCTAGTGCCAGAGGCTATTTCTTGCTGCCTTCAGGGATCCAGCAGCTACATTAACACGCTCGTAAGCCTGGCAAGAGCCCTCATCTGTTGTGCATCACTACTACATCAGTTCTTACAGCGTTTGCTGCATGTAGAACCCTTTCCATCACCTCTACAGTCACTCTCAAAGCTTAAAACCAGCCCTCTAGAGCTCATTCTTCAACCTTGTCCCCAGGTGCCACTCTTCTTTCTCCCTGGTGTTTATAAGCAAGCCTGACATCTCCTTTCTTCTACCTTTCCTTCTTGCCAGCCTCTTCTCAAGGCTCACATATCAGTGAGCTGGGAGTGAACACCAAAGGTGGCATATTCTCATTGCCATCTACCAGCTTTCTATGTTGCTGTTTCAAGTTTGCGTAGATAAGCTATCCTGCAGACACTTTAAAGCTCTCTTTAGAGTTTTCCACCACACATCTAAACTTTCTGGCTTGGAGAGGAGAAATAAAAAGCCAATTGTTCACCTACTGCTTTTATAAGAAGGCGATCAAACATTCTCACTCCAACAATTCAAACTTCTGGAGGAAGAAACATGCAGAGAGGAAACCTCTCTGCTTAAGGAGCAATTTGACTGTTAAAAAAAAAAAAAGAAAAAAGAAAAAAAAAAAAAAAGCAAGCCAGCTTGTCCTTAGCTTGCCTTCATTTAGTAAAGCATTGAATCACATGCCTGATTTCTAACCGAGTGCCTCTAGCCCCCATGACTTCAGCGGGATTTAGCACATGCACTGAGGATGTGTCATGTGCTTTGCTGAATCAGAGCAGCCTAACAAATGACTACCAAGAATTTGAATTGTACGTAACACGAACACAGAAGTCTATAAAAAGCCCTGGAAAATTGGTTTACACGATCTTTTCCAGTCTGTCGTTGTGCAGAAGGCAGATGTACATTTCCTTGACTCTACTTGCCAGGGTTTTTGGATTTGGGTAATTATATGAATGGGTTAAGTCAACATTTTCTACCAAATTGCTGTGTGGATGACTCAGCTCAACGCCAGCTGGCTGGTCTTGTTTAGGTTTGCCAGCTGCAAGCTGGACATGTCTGAGCCTTTGAATCTGAACCCTGCTAGTTTCCTACTGAGCTAATAACCCATATTACAGTGGTACTGATGCAGTCTCCTTTCTGGGGGAGGGAGAGGAGCTCTCTGCATCTGTTCAAAACAAAGGCTTTGTGCTTTGACTTTGGCAATGTTGTTCCTCTCTGTATTTCACAAGCTGCCCTAGGATGTGCAGACTGTGAGTCCTAGGGCATGCAGACCTGAGCTAAGCCTGTTCTCCCCTAAATCAGGGACTTTCCCTGAAAATGCTGCTCACATGTTTCTCATCTGACTTGCCTGCGTTTGCAACTGAACAGCTTTTCCACTCTATACAATCAAGTTTTACACGCAGCTTGTGTTTTTCAGTGCAGGAAAATGTTTCCTTTAGCTTTGTACAGATTGGTTTGTGAAGGGTGGGGCAGGCTGCACATTCAGCCCAGCAGCAGAAGTGAGAAATCAGACTGTATGCAGGGATGGTATGAGGAAACAATGGTCAATCTGTATGTAGAGAAATGTATAGGCATGCTCCTACACATCTGTGATATTGTAGATGTGGAGGAGCACAAGGTGTTTGTAGTAACTTCACTCCTCTGCACTTCTCATGTGTTAAAGATGCTTTTTGCAGCTATGGTGGAGTGCAGCCATAGGGATACCACAGAGGTCTGCGTGTTCAGCAGGACCTTTGGTATAACCATAAATAGAATGGGAAGGAGTTCAAAAGTTTCCCCTACCCACACTGAATGCTTCAGTCGGGAAGGATAAAGACATTTACCCAGAGAAGCATGCCTGGATGAGAACTAGCATCTGAAACCATAGCCAGCTTGAACTGCAGCTGGAAATCTTGCAGCAATGTGATGTGCTCCATTTCCTGCAGGACTAGCAAGACGTATTTGGAAACCAGCACTGCAGAAATAAAAATGGTAACTCATTACTTGTGCCATATCTACTGACTGGGGAGGTGTCCTCAGATTAGGGGAGCTGTTGGGCCACACTCGTGTCCAGGAAGCGCATGCATGCACCCTACAGGAAGCTTAACCTGACATCCCACACAAATTGGCTGAGCAAAGTGATCTCTGCCCTCTCTTTACTTATTTATATTTTTAGTTGACTGCATAATCTGGCCCTCTAGAAAGTCCCTTCAGGAGGTCACACAGCTGAAATAATAGCTAATGATTTTTTAAAAATGATTTGGGAGTTATTAAATACCTTCTTCTTCCTTTCCTTCCCCTTCCCCTCCCCCCTTGGTCCCTCTTTAGCAAACACTCCTCAGTCATTCCATTGGAGTGCTGGAAAAGCATCCTGATGGATGTGAAGGAAGATACTCCTCTTCACGTGTTTGCATGTTGCCCCCAAAATGGGTACTGCTGAGATAAGAAAACTAGCTGAAATGAGCACTATCACAGCAAACCCAGGCACTATACAGAATTGCTGCCTTTGCTTTTCTTTCCAACAATGTATCTCCCTGCTCCAATCACTTCACTTGTCCTCTTTGTTTCTGGCCATGGGATGTGCTTAAGTCCAGGAGATGGGGCTGTCAGGTTTCTCCACTTGAACCACTTGCATTTATTACCCAAAGGAGGAGTTGGCTTTATTGCTTTCACTGGAGCTGTGCCTGGTTACACGAGCTAGACTGTGACTGTAGCAACTGGTGGTCTGTATCTGTCTGGAGAGAATACATGCATGCACTCAGCTTTGGAGACTCCCTGAGTGACCAGGGGATCACCTCTGATACAATCACCACAATCCCACTTCTAGGAGACCAGAGTGGGGTTGAAGCCCAGGTAAGCTGTCTTGTTGGCTGAGGATTGCTCCTAGGCATGAGAGAGCCAAGGGGGATGCTTGTGGGCTGCCTTTCCAGGAAAGGGAGCTATGATCTGGCCTGGACACCAGAGGATTGCTTGCTCACTGCAGTAAAGGTGGTAGATTATGCAGCTTTGCTCTCAGATGATCTGTGAAAAGGCTAAAAGTTCTTGGGTGGTGCTTCTGGTCTATAGCATCTCCATGTGCTAGGTTCCTCTCTCTAGGGCAGGAGTAATTATGCTACCCTGCCCATGTGGAGCAAAGGTTTGTGTTCAGGCAATAAAGCATTCCAGTATTCATAGAATCATAGAATCACAGAATGGCCTGGGTTGAAAAGGACCACAATACTCATCTATTTCCAACCCCATGCTATGTGCAGGGTCACCAACCAGCAGATCAGGCTGCCCAGAGCCACATCCAGCCTGGCCTTGAATGCCTGCAGGGATGGGGCATCCACAACCTCCTTGGGCAAGGAGCCTCCTACTACAGGGAGCTATTCTGGTGGGAAGTCTTCTTTGGTTGCAGGTGCAAGGAAATGGTGGTTGATGGCTGTGGGGATGGCCCAGGGATGCTGCAGTAACAGAACATACACAGGGTCTGCTCTGCACCAGCTTGTGACTTTTCCTGGACTTCCAGTTGCACACTTAAGAACATGCAAATGTTGCTTAATCCCTCTTCATCTTGGTCTTGCACATTAAAGAAGCTTTTCAAAGGGATTGAAAAAGCTATTAAATATCAAGAATCTCAGGCGTGAACATAGGGTGGTGTTTTCTAAAGGGCTGAGCAGTGCTCTTCAAACAAAAAAACATCAACTCTGGAGGGGCCCTACACTTCTTGACCTCACCTTCCAGTTCCAGTCTGTCCATCAGAACGTGTTACTTCTCTAATAACAAGCCAGAGGAAAGTGATAGTGGCAATCTGAAGGCCGAGTTCTATTGGGTGTTCTGGTGCACACAGTGAGGATGAAATAATTTTTTCATGCTCCAGCTCGTGTTTGGCCATGTTAGTCCTTTCCTTTGCTGACAAGACACCACAGCCTACGGAGCGAGGCAGCAATCTGCTCTTCATGTTAGTTTGCTGTTTGCTCAGTGTCAGCCTCCCTCTGTGACACAGCCCAATCCAAGCTGCTCTTTTTTCCTCTTGGCTCATTCTTGGTCCCCAGGGCCCCCTGCTTCCTCTGCTCATGGCCTCCCAGGCTCCTCCTGCCCTGCTGCTCCCTCAGCTCTCCTTGCTCCATCACTTGCTGTGGCCAAGATGAGAGCGGAGGAGATGAGCCCCATTCTCATTTCACGTTCCCCCAGCTTTGCTTCGTGTTGTTCCTTTACCCAGATTTGGGCTCCTTGCTGGTGTTTAGCTTCAATACCAGCAACAGATATGTGAGCACACAGGCTCCAGCAGCTCTCTGTAACCTCACTGATATCACTTCCTAATGATCCTCCCTCCCAAAAACAGCATGAAATCCTCCCCCTTGTGTGTGGTGGGTCCCACTTCAGAGGAGGCTGACAACAGCTCACTGGAAATGCCCTGGGAAAGGCTCCCATCCCACCACCACTATCAACTGCTCTGGTTACACTGCAAAAAGGTGAAGGTCTTTCCTGAGATCTCATTGCATTTTTCAAGAAGGGCTGCAGCAAGAAAGAGAATCTCACAAGTTTTTGTGAGACAAATACCAGTGTCTGAGGATCTACATCAAAAGGTAGAAAAGGAAAAAGATAGGGAAGGGAGGGTACAGAAATGCATCTCTGAAAATGCCCACAATTTAGGAACACCCCTGGCTCAATAACATATGGTATGCAACCTGCTTTCCTTACTGCACCAGAAACCTCTCTTGCTGTTACCACATCAAACCTTAGCTTTTCTTTATTGGCATTTTCTTGAAGTCCCCTGCTGACCAAAACGGTCCTTTTTGAATGCATCTCCTCCATTTCCACCCATTCTTAGGTGATTTGCAAACCGCAGCGCAGCATCCTCTGACTTACAGCACATCTCAGTATTTCAGGAAAGTCTGATTTATGCTACAAATGCTTGCTCATCAGTTTTCATTTAGATCACCACAACCGTTGGGACTATAAAGCCCTCTTAGTTCCCCTGGTGACTCTGCATGGCTTTGCAGCAATTCTGCTTTAACTGAGTCCTCGGGATGGCTTTGGCCCAAATGAACTCCTCAATATCTTTGTGTAGAATTCTCCTGATGGTACCCTGAGATCAGCAGATGCTGGCCTTTCTCTAAACTCCCACTCAGTGCCTCAAATCCCAGGGAACGCTCTCCTTCCGCTGATACACCCTGTGCTTTGAAGGCAGAAATTCGGCAAGATTGCAGGGGTTTGCATGGTTCAGCTGCCTTCGGTATTTTTGCAGGGCTTCCCATAGCTGAGGTAAGGGCATCTCAATGCACACACGGCCCTCTGCAGAGCTTCGTCGACACCAATGCACACACATCCTGCATGCACAGTAAGACCTCTGCTCTGCCCGCCGTGCAGCTGATTTTCTGGTAGGTGGGTCAGCCTGCGTGCTACGCCTGTTTGCAATTATGCAGCAAGCTTTTTTCCTGAATTACACACCTCAGACATGTTTTACATTCAACCTAGGCTTCCAGACCCCCGGAAAGAAACAACTGAACTGCCAGTGGGCAGATAATTTGAGACTGTACTGGATGTTCCTCATTGAGTCCATGCAGCTGCAGGTGCGAACTGCTCTCCCCTACAGAGTGGGTGCCCTTGCCTCTTGGACTGAAGTTTTACGACTGTCTTCAGCAGGAGCATAGTTTGGACTGTATTTCCTTTTCTTTTGTTCCCTGTTGTGCCCTAAACTCCAAGCCCAGCAGTCTCCTTATGCTCATTTGGGACACGGCTGCTTGTGTCCGCTGCTCTCAGTGGCCTGGAACCATTCCCAGGGAGCAGCACAGCTTCGTGCACTGTGTTCTTCATTATCAGCTCAGCTAATGCATGTGCCTGTCTCTCTGCCTTCTGTGTCTGCTCCTCTTTCTTTTTTTCCCCCCTCATCTGTAGGTCACTCATTCGGGTCGCTTTCTTTTTGCTATTAACCCCACCAGAGATTGTTGCTTTTCTGACTCTGGTGAGGGTATTTTTGTTCTCGTTTATTTGTTTGGCTGGCCACAATGCAAAAGGTTAAACATTTTGGAGAACTTTGTTCTGTATTTACTGCTGAGGTAGGTTTCTAAATCAACAGTAGGTCGCGTATTGGAGTGACTCACAGCACTGCTTAACCTCTTTACTTCCGTTTTGTCCCTTTCTGAATCTGACGAGCACATCTGCAATTTAGATCTCTGAGCGAGGAGCTGTGAAATGCATACAAATTGCTGTAGATAGGCTTCTCAGAGCGGCCCCAGTGCAGAGCCATTTTCCATTTGGCAGCAGTTGGGTCCCCCTGGGATGCAAAAAAGCACCTAAAAATACACGGGAGTGGATGGATAATCCATGCAGAGAGGAGGACGGGCTGCTGGGGGCACGGGGTGGGCAGCAGTGCTGAACCCAGGGCTTGGCCCCAGTGGAACCAGAGTGTTGCTTTGTGCAGGTCCCTTCCCTGCCTACACACTGCATGCAGAGCTCCTGTCTTGTAGGGGGGGGTTACAAGGCTGGCAGGCAACAGAGGCACTAAAAGCATTAGCATTGCTTTGCAGAGGGAGAAATGCAGGCATCAAGCATTAACAAAAATTACACAGGCAAATTGTATCTGAACCAAGAGTAGCTTCGACTTTCACCCTTGATAACCAGAGCCTTAGGGCACAGATGTGCACAGCTCACACCAAAAGCTGCATCACAAAAGGGGCTAGAGCCAGAGCAGATGGGTGAGAGGGCTCCTTCACCCACCTGCATCTCTGTAATCCACTGTCTTGTAGGACACCCTCTCTACCTGCAGCTGAGCATAGGCACAACCTTCAGCTGCAAGGCTCCGGAGGCGTCTTCCTGGTGTTCAGACCACAAAATGCAACATCTAGCATGCTACAGATTTTCACTAAAGGAAGTGTTGCACAGCAGAGCCAGTCCAGAGTGATCTTTCAAAATATTGGTTATTTATTGATGCGGATGTCTATAATAAAGAACTGGAGTGCACCCACAGTTGTTTTGTCTGGAGCTGGTCTTAAATCTCCTATTGAGATGAGAGGATGGTACAGATTTTATAACGTACATAGAAAAACACACCGGTGCTATGGAAATAATGAGTTTTTTAACAATACCAACAGAAATGCAGATTTTCCATATAGAAAGAGTGCATTAAAGAGCCTGAATGCTAGCTGGTTGGTACACAACAAAAATGTTACTTTCAAGAGTGTGAGCTACAGCATTTGCAGCACAGCTTGTCTGTGCCTGCTGCGCTGATCCACCAAATGCCTTTGAACAGAAGCTTCTATGCAATGTCAGCAAACACTGCTCAGAGCATCCCCTTGCAAGGCAAAACCCGAGTTGCACGGCTGGGAAAGCAGCAAACAGCCTCTGGTGCCATTTGGTACCCTGACCCTGAGCTAAACAATCTATAGGACTGCACTGATGCCTGCTGCAGAGTGTCCTCATTGCTTTGCACAGTGAGGATGCCTCTGGTTTGCTCTCTGTTAGGTGTGCCCTTGGAATGCAATCTGTGGTCCACCTTGTTCTTTCCTGCAGTGCATCCTGCCCTCTAGTGCCAGCAGATGCTGAGCCAGCAAGGGACCGGGGGCTGTGTTGTTCACCTGTGCTATCACACACCCCTCTGAGCCTGGGAAGCTGCTGCCTATGCAGCAGGTAGCTGGTTGGTCTCTTTGTGCATCACCGAATTTGTGTAACCAGTTGGATACCCTGTGTCCCTCTGCCTGCTCCTAATGCAGTAGGGAGGATGCTTGGCATGGCATGGTGTGGGTAGGGCTCTGGGCACAGATTCTGGAGATGTTTTCAAGGAAAATGGGTTTTTAATGGCAGCAAAAGCACACGTGGCAGGCTCCTGTGAAAGGCAGCTTTGGAAGCCAGGATGTTGTTTGACCATGACCTAAAAATCTGAAACGCTACGTTGTGAATGGATAGAACAGGGATACCTTGAAATAGGTCTCTTGCTTTTGCCCTGAAGAAAGAACAACTTTTTGTTTCTGTTTGAAAAGAAATCTGAGAGTGCTCCATTACATTACAGTGCAGAGGCTTCACCCACAACGATGCTCTGTGTCTTCTCCCAAGTTCCCTTCCATCGCATTCAACACCCCGTCCGGGAAACACTTCAAGATTTGCAATGCATCAAAGCCACCAGCTAAGAACCTGTGCTGCGGCACCTGCTCCCAAACACAGAGCCATGCAGCAGAGGGTGGGACCCTTTGGGTTTTTGCTCCATTTCCTGGGTTATTTTGAGCCATCAAGACGGCCCTGGTGAGGGAGCACTGCTGCAGCCACGCGGAGTTTTTGTGCACGAGCAGAAAGCGGAATAGGTTTGGCATAAGCGTCCCTCCTCCTCCCCTGTCCCATTGCTTTGGAGCAGACACTCGCCCTTGGATGCTGGGTTTTGGGGGAAGGAAAAAAGAGAAGAAAACAAAGCAGCACGTCTGAGAGGTCACCCATAGTTTTCCTCTGATGCACGGCGAAGCGCTCGCGCTCGCGTAGCTGTTAGGGTGGGTTTGTTTCTTTAAGGTGTCTCCCAAAGGGAGGATCAGTGCAATGCAATGTGGCAGCTATGGTAACTCCTCTTGGCTTTCAGCACAGCCCGCGCTGATCGCACAACTTGCTAGGGAAGAAGGTACAGCTGTCCAGGCCTTGGCAGCAATCCTTACCCTCTGCTCGCTGCCAAATATTGTTTTTCTTTCTTTCTTTTTTTCTTTCTTTTTTTTCTTTTCTTTTCTTTTGGTTAATTTTCTGTTTCCTAAGAAAATGGAAATCGGAGGGGCAGCCTCATCTGCCTCTCAGCCCCCTCTGATGTCTTCTGGACCCAGATGACTGCAGGCAGGGTTGTGTGGAGGTGCTCCTGAGAAGGTCTCTGGGTGTCTCCTCAGTCTGAACCTGTGGTGTGGAATGGCAGAAACAGCCAAAAACCCCTCATTCTGAAACATTTAACCATGTGTGTAATTTTAAGACCGTGCCCGAAATACGTAAGAGCTGATGGACAAAGTGGTCAGTGCAACCTAAGAGTAATTCCAGGGGGCGGGCTCTCTAAAAAAGAGGTTTTTTATTTAAAACAAAACAAAACAAAACAGCCAAGTGTTGCTAAAGCTGTGTGTGAGAAGTCATATGGCAGCATCTAAACGACAGATTAAGGTCAAACTGCGCCGGGGAGCAAACGCACCGCAGCCGACTCACACAAATGGGTGAAGTTATGGTGCTGGGAAACAGCACAGTGTGCACACGTGTTAAATTATCACAAGAAATGTTGGTCTCTAGGTTGTGTTTAGCATTTCCAAGGGGAACACTAGATTGGATCATCCTGAGCATCTTTTCTCTTGAGGCTCCAAACCAGCTGCTCCGAGCCACCTCTATCCCCCAAAACTTAGGGATGATTCTGTGTCTTCTCTATGGGGAAGGTGGTTAGAAAGCAAATGCTCAGCTGTGCTCCAGCAATGAATGTTTCAGATATAAACAATATAAAAGAGGTTATTTAGTGCTGGTAGTATCAGGCAGTTAATAGACAACACTTCTAGTGGTGAAGGATGAAAATCCTCTCGCAAAACGTCTGCTTGTTCAGCACAGAAAACCCAACCGTGTGGGATGAGCGCGGAGATCGCAGGCTCATGCCTGAAGCATCACACTCCCAATGACAGATAGCAAAATGGACTCGGCAGAATGCTCCTGCTATCTAGTGTGTCAAAATATACATGAATGTATTGTATGAATACTTTGTTCTTTGTTGCAACGATGGTTGCATTCAGTCGGGAGCCATTGCGGAGGATGTCTGCTCTTCCCATGGCATCTCCAAGCACCTTGGCAAGAAGTGGCAATACTCTCTTGAGTTGGCCCTTTGCTTTTCAATAGCATTCCTACCATTTTCCGATCTTCGGTCTCCTATGCGTGTGCTTGTGGTTGATGCAGATCCCGCTGCCAGATTAATTTCATTAAGGAGCTAATCAGCACGGGAGAAAACAAGCCAGGTGCAGAAAATGGCCACGCTGGGCAGCAGGGATGCCGGGGAGCCCTGACCCACAGTGAATCCTGCTTCTTGCACAACAACCTCCCCCCGTTCCCTCCCACCCCCCGAATTCTGAGCTTTATTTAAGCTTGAGCACCAAAGTGTGATTTTTAAGGCAGCCCACACAGCTTAAACCAAAGGTATAATCACATAAATTACTTCCTGTGGTTTTTTCCTTTTCTTTTTTTTTTTTTAATGCTGAATTCAACCCAGAACTAATTTGTATGTTCTAAAGCCCGCACTTGGCGTGTCTGGTATCTCCTAAAGGAAATGGCAAAGCTGCTTCTTGCGGGTGACAGTTAACAAAGCAAAACTATCTTATTAGGAATTCAATTAAAGCTAGCACAGGCTTACTGGATCTCTTCCAGCAAATATATATCATGCTGAACCAGCCGACATCTGTCTCTTTTTTCACCTCTTTTTCTGTTTTCCAAGCTGTGGTTAAAAGATGGAAAGGAGAAGAAGATGGGAGGAGAAGGAAAAGGAAGGGAGAGGAGGGACGGTCACTCATTTCCAGCTCACCCTATGGCATTCTGCAAAGGGGTTGTTTTCTTTTCGATGTCTGATGGCTTTGCAAGCAGTGCAGGACGGGGTCTGCCTCGCTGCTGCCTTCCTGAACAAAATGTGAGCACATTCCAAGATGCCAAAGTGTAGAAGCCAAAAAGTAATCCCAAATTATGCGATGCGATGGCTGTAAACCTCTTTGAAACCCAGATTTAACAGTGGGACTTCAAGAGTCGTCGCTTGTTAATATTTCTATTAGGAGACTGTATAGGAGGTACTGCCTTCCTGCAGGGAAGGAGTTCCACTCACACCCTCCTGAGTGCTCCCATTCACCTGGTGCTGCTTCCCATGAGTGACAGCTCAGGGTGACATATTGTGGAAAAAAATCACTGAGAGTTCCCTGTTTTAACCAGTCTCCATGCAATGAAAGCCCTGCTTTAGCACAAGAAGAAAGCACATCTCAGAGAGAGCCGGCACAGCACCCACTGCTTACAGTGAAAATGTGACCCAGCAGTGACTGGGAGACTGGGCAGAGCCCAGCAAAGCCAGGGCTGTATGAGGGAGGCACTGGAATAAGAATTTATCCAGGTTGAGCTAGCATGGAAGCGGTTACAGAGACGAGGATGGGGTAAGGGCTGCCATGCTGTGATTTATTGGCTGGCTGAGTTAATTTGTTGTTTGTGTATGATTACTTGTCGCTGCTGAGTGGTCATCTTCTACAGCTACAAATCTAATTAAATGCTGGGGTGCCTAGGGTAATTTTTTTTTTCTTTTCTTTTTTTCCCCAGCAAATATTTCTACTGTTTTAATTCTCAAGAACTAATCATTAATTAGAATGATGGTGCAGGCATCCAGCTGGAGGACTTGTTGGTTTTCCTCACTTCCAGATCTGCCGAAGAACTAAACCATGAGTGCTGGTGCGTAGGGCCCCTTGGAGTGACACTGAGATGTCTGATGGCATCGCCCGCTGTGCACAGCAGTGATGTTGCTCGGAGCCAGCTCAGAACCTGGCCCAGCACGGTTTTCATGGCACAGAAAGGTTTTGGATCAGCTTTTTCCCCCTAATCTGCTGCAAAGACTGGAAAAACAGTGCCCAAATTGTGTGCTCCCCCCGAGCGGCGGCAGTAATTTCCTGGCTGTGTGTAGAGCTCGCTCCGTGCTCTGCTTTGTGGCGGTGCTCCCCAACATGCTCCCCAACCAGGCTATTCCTACTGCTTCACAGCACGACATAAATGCGGGAGATTTCAAGCTCGGAGATGTACTGAATCACGTGGAAATGTTTCCCAGGCTGAAGCTATAAAAATAATTACATTGCTAGCAGGAAGAAGTGACAAGAAACGTCCCCGAAAGAGATTTAATCTGGGGCCACAGGATCTGTCTCATCGCTGCTGCGATCTGCAAGTCTGATGCATTACCACTGCCTCTCACTGTGAAACAAGCCCAGCAAACACCGAAAGGGGAACGTAAAGCGAGGTATTCGGAAAGCATTGCAGTCCCTTCCCCTTTGTTTTAACCATGAAGCTCTGTCTGCTCTTAACATCAGAGATACTCTGCACAGAGTGAGGACAACTGATTTGGAGACACGTGAGGACCGCTTAGCAGCAATACGTGCCTTTACTGCTTCCTCAGTGACCCTTCAAGGCACATCTCTCCTGATAAGACAGACAGCACCGCACCGGCTCAAGTGGATTAAATTAAAATATGCCCTTACTTCTCCTCGTAGCAATCCTTTAATTTTAATCCAGCGCATCTCTCCGCTACGCCTGTTTCTAACTCCTTATGATCAATAATTAATGTATGTGGCTGGTTTGCCTTCGCGTGTCTGCTCAATGGAGGATTTTCCTCACATCCTCTCTTTCCTGGGGCTCTGAATTCGAGCGCTTTCTGGCTGACTGCTGTGTGTTTGCTGTTCGCTGCCCGACAGATTTATTCTTTCCCAAGAAATGACACGAACGTAAACAGAAGACCCAAAATGCATTTTGCTGAGCTTTTAAATGCACTGAGATAAAAAAAAAAAAAAAAAAGACCCAGACCACTTTAAACCTATCAATGTAAATACCAAACTTTACAATCTTTCCCGTCAAGGAAATATATTTACATTTTCTAAGGATGCTTATAAAAAAAAAAAATAGGGCTTTTGGGACAAAAAGGGCTTAGTTCCAGTGTCACAGCACCCCCAGCTAACTGTCCTGCTCTCGTAAACCATAGAATGAGCTTGTTCCCAAGGCCAGCAGAGATAACATCTGTTTGCTTCTTTAAGGACAAAATGAAATAGGATGCTCGCCTTTTATACATTTCATAAACAGCAGTGGAAATCTGCAAGAGCACCAGTACCAGGCATGTGCTATGCGTGGATTCCCCAAAGCAAGCTGATGGCAAAGGTGCTGTGGCTGCAAGTGTCAGCCCAGGGATGGCAAAGTGCTCACAGGCTCTGAGGAGAAGGGAGGGCTGCTGGCAGGGCCCCCTTACCCACAAGTGTGTGCACTCTGCACTCTGCTGATGCTCCCCAACATCCGACTGGACACGATTTTCCCTACCAAGTGGAATAACGGGAAACCTACTTTCTTTTCTCCCCTTTTTTTTTTTTTTTTTCCTTTTCTTTTTTTCTTTTTTTGGTGGTTTATAGCACTGTGGGCTTTCCAAGGGGAAAGGAGAAGTTGGCTGCAAGGAAAGGGATGCAGGTGCTGGCAGTGAGGAGGGGAGGTGGGAAGGAAGGCTCACCGAGTCCCAAGCTTTAGACATCTGCTGAAACATCCCACTGCCTATGCACTGATTGAAGCGCAGAGCTGCGCCTGCTTCTCTTGGAACTACCGGAGTGAGCTGCCTGTAATTAGGGCCAGCAAGCAGGAAAACCTCTTCTGGCCCAGCAGTGAGCAACACGGACCTACTGGCACTGGCAGCGGCCAGGTGGCATTATACCAGTTCCCAAGACTCTGATTTTCTAATCAAAAATCTCCTCTGATCTTTACAGCCGGATGACCGCCTCTTCCAGGACAGAGCCTTTCCTCTCCTACATCTCTCAAACCCACCGAGATGGAGGATGATAGAACGGGGCTCACTAATGGATGCCACGCTCTTCGGTCCCCAGAAGCGGGTCCCAAACTCAGACAGCCATTTCTTACACTTCCTGCCATCCCCTTTTGTCCCTAAAAATACCTGTGCTCAGGACGGGCACACGCAACAGACTATGCCACGCCACCCGGCTCTCTGAAGCATTTCTTGAAGATCTCATCAGGGCTTTTTATGCTGGCGGACATAATTTTTTGTCACCATAGAGGACAGAATTTGACACCGCACCGCGCTACACCAGGCCATTTGTCAACAGTGTTTTCAACAGTTCAACCGCACGCGTGTGCACGCATACACAGACACAGGGAGGAAGGCTCACGGGGAGCTGGGGGGCTCAGGGCGGCCATGACCCCCCCCCAAGCATCCAAGTGCTGAGCAAAATCCACTGCTCACCACCAAGGTGGGAGTGGGGAAGGCATCGAGTGTGAATTGACCCCCAAAAAAGCAAAAACGTGGTGGGGTTTGGGTTGACATCGTAGGTTTTTAAGCAGCCCAGAAATGTCTCTCCCCATTTCTTTTATGCAGGGACAATCTCTGAGCATCTGCATACAAAGCCCGCCTTGTCGGAGCGTTGTTAACAACATTTCCACTGACAAGGAGTCTGAAGTGGGGGTAGAAAAACGCAGGGTTTGCCACTAATGCATGGAACGATGGAGGGGAATGGATATATATTAGATAATAGGTTTAAAAAAAGCCATTGGCTAATGGCAGCACATCGTTTAGGAAACAACAGAATTAATGCATTGTTCCATCACAGCACTTTAGTATTCAGCCAATCTAAACTGCTGAAGAAATATGTGTTCGGGACATTTTACATCTGTTTTTGACAAGGAGCCTGGGTTTTGCGTATGTTTTGTTAATCTATTTGCTGAAGCCCTTTTAGCCAGATTAGCATGGGAAAAGACACTCAGTTTTACAAACAGAGAGCTTGCACTTCTTAAAAGTGACTCGGCTTAGGCTTCTCGCAGCTGAAATCGGGGCACAGCAATGCAAAAATAGCAACACTTGTAATACAACCACGACAGCAGCGTTACCTGCTTTAGCAAAGCCAAACATCAGGCAGGGCAAAATGTGCAATGGGCAGAGCAACTCATTTTCAGCCTGACATTTTGGAGGTCTCTATGTGAGCGAGGAGGAACTTTAATTACAGCCCCAAAACACAGGCTGCGTCGGGGCGCGAGGGAAGTGCCTGCTTGAAGTGGTTTTTAAAATGGTTTCAACCCTTTTGCACCACCCGTGAGCCCTGCTTGAGCCCTTTTTCAAATAACATCCCATGGCTGCGTCGGGATTTTAAATCAGCCACTGATCACCTCTAAAACAAAATGGGTTTGCCTTGAAAACCTTGCCCAGTGGGCTGGTGGGGTAAAGCTTTCCTCCCGTCTTCGAGGAGCTGCTTCTCCAAAGGGTGAAATGATTGTATTTCGCATCACCACGTTGCAGGGGGTAAATTTCCCTTTGGAGCTGCCTGCATCCTGCAGCAGCAAGCAGTGTGTGCTGGGCAGAGCAGGATAGCAGCTCTGCTTTATGTACCGAGCCCTGGGCAGCGTCGGCCCCGCGCGGAGCGGCTGACACAACGCAGAGCTGCTCACTTTAATTAGCTTGGGATGAGAGCGTAATTAAGAGCTGTTTGGTTTTGCTTTCCTTTCTGTTCATTCCTCTCCAAATATTACAAAGGCGACATAAAGAGGAAGCGGTTTTCTCGTCATGGAAGACGATGAGGAAGAGTTTAGTTCCGAGAGTAAATCAGAAACTACGCTCCAGCCAACAAAAGCCCAACACCAACCTCTGTTTGACCGGCACTTTGAGGAAGGGAAACTGAACCAGATGAAAATTTCCCCAGGACTCCTCTATCTTTGTTTGCGTTTATTGAGGGAGGGGGAAGGGGCCCGGGGGGCAGCCGACATCTGCAGCTCGTTTCTCTTAAGAAAAACCCAACCTGGGGTGCAGCGGGACGAACTCGTCGCCCGGCCCCAGCAGGGTTCTGCGGAACACCTCGTGCCCCCAACACGGGGAGGATGCAACCAACCCAGGGTGCCTGGGGCGCAGCCGCCCTCCGTGTGCTGCAGCAGCTGGTTCGGATCCCCTTGTCAGCCTGTCTTCCAACCCTTCCCCAAAGCGGCCGCATTCCGGCAAACCTCATGCAGCGATGCTTCCCCCCTTCCTTGCCCCCCATCCTCACGGAGCAGCGAGACAACGATTTTCCCAACAACAACTTGTCGCGTATTTGATAGTTTGCCCACACGGGACTTTTCTCTTCTTAAATTCCCACAGGTTTGGCCCCTCCATCCTCACGTTTCCCATCCCGGTGTCCCCTCGCCTGCCGGCCCCGCGGTTCCTTACCCTTTGGCGGCTGTGCTGGCCTCGCTCCGGCGGTGGCTAGTGTGAGGCCGACATGGACCACGCACCCTCCATCCTCCAGACTGAGAAGGCATAACTCAGCCTCTCGTGAGCCACGTAACTGCAGCTCGTCATCTTACTGTCCATCTCGTCGCTCTGTAGCACCTGGTAGAGGAAGTCTATATACCGCGCCGCGAGCTTGAGGGTCTGGATTTTACTGAGTTTGTCAGAGGGCAACGTGGGGATGATTTTCCTCAGGGCGGCAAAAGCTTCGTTGAGCGACTGAGTCCTCTGCCTCTCTCTGACATTGGCCAGGATCCTCTGGCTCTGCAGTTCTTCATAAGACTGGGAGCTGGGACTGGACTTTTTTCCCCTCTTCCCTGGGTTGGGGCTGCCATCTTCGCTGGACTTCTTACTGTATCTTCTCTTCCTGCCAAATCTCTTTGGCTGCCTTTCCAGCTCCTCTTCACTGGTCCCCAAGCTATCCACAGGGGAAACAGGAGAACTGGAGCTTTCTTCCATGCTTTCTGCAAGAAGGGGAGGGGAAGAGCCTTTCCCCCCCTCCTTATGTTATGTGAGTGTGTGTGTCTTAAATGTGCTTTAAATTCCTGAGACAGATCCTTTGGAAAAACAGGAGGATTTTTTTTTTTTTTTTTGCTGACCAAACGTTTTCCAGGTTGCTTGAAGGGCTCTTATTTCAAGGACGGAGTTGTGCAAAAAATTGAGGTCTTGGAGAGAGGAAGTTATTCTAACTTTTTGGAAACTTTAGCTGAGCTCAGTTGCTAAATAGTTGTCAGAAGTGAGGGAGGTGCGGGGCTCCCTTCTGATTGGCCGGCCAGGTCAGTGGGAGGAAAGCTTTTCCCCTGCTAAACTTTCACAGTTTTATGTTACGCTTAACTAAAATCTTGGGAAAGCACCTCGAATAAAAGATAACTCGCGACCACCCCCCACCCCTGCCCCGGGAGGTACTCACTGTGCCGCAGGGTTGGGGAGCACCCCACAAATACGGGGGTTTGGGGAGGATCCCCAGTCCCGCTGCACTGTGCTTTGTTCAAGCTCCTCTGCCCCCTTCCCTGTGTGCTCCCCAGGTTCCCACACAGAGCAAGGACCCCCAGTTTTGCTCCCTGTGCTCTGGGGACATCCTTTATGCCCCAACATATGGGGAGATCTGTCCGCGTGCCCCACGGGTGACACCAGGGGGACACTGGGAGGGGAGGGGGTTGGGTGCAATGTCTGTGCTTTGAGGGACATGGGAAGACCATTCTGCACCATCCGTGGGTCATCAAGAAGCAGGCACTGGCTTGTGGAACACCCTGCATCGCATGCTCTGGACAGGCAGCCGCCCTCCTGCCATGGCTCTCCCCACATTTCTCCCCATTCCTCTACTCGTAGCCCTTTTTGGGAAGCGAGTGCTGCAGAATCTCAGAGGACATCTTTTCCTACAGCCTACCCCACAGCTGAAATTGTGGCATCCAGGGTATATACATCATGGCGGGGCTTGGGGGGGGGTGGGAGGGGGTGTCTGTCTTTCTGATGCATCGAACAGAAGATGAAGATCTATTTTTTCTCTCCAGCACACCGGGGAAAATGTGAGAAAACTCCACTTGCTTCTGTGGAGGCACATTCGGATTTGGACCTCTGATTTCAGCTAAAGCCCAGATTGCAGGAACAGATGCATTCCTGAACAGCAAAAATTGTGTGTTCGATACGGCACAGGAAAATAAAATAAATTCGGAAGAAAAAAAAAAAAAAGAAGAGAAAAACAAAAGAAACTCGTAAAATGTAGATGTTGTATCAGAAGAATTACTTTGGAGTAGATTTCTTTGCGGAGTTTTCCAGTAGGTATCAACACTCATTAATGGAAAAAATAATGTCTGGTTTGATTGGAAAGTGTTCTTTGGTCGGAGAAGGAATTTTGGCTTGCCTGGGGCTGACTCCACTACTGGTAGGTAATGTTTATAGTGGAAAGACTTCCCCAGGCAGCCCCTGGGGAGAGCCTGTGTTTGCTTTCAAAAGGAAAGGTTTTCAGGTGCAGCACAGAAGTCGGAAAGCAAGGCAGTTCAGCAAATAGATTTTTAATCCAATTTAAGACTCTGCTGGGTCAGGCAGGACGGTGCCTCCACTCACACTCCAAAGCCAGGTTTTGAGAAGGGCTCGGTGCTTGTGGACATGTACAAGGGTTGGTCACCTCTCTGCAGTCGTGACCTGGAGGTCTGTGGGCAGACACAGCTCTCGGCTGAGTCAGGGCAAATGGCATTTGTGCTGGGAAAGCTGAGCAGCAGCCCTTTGTGTGAAATAAACTACAGTCAATACCGTGGTCCCTATAAGAACGTCCTGATGATAACTGTGCCTTGGAGGGCAAAGAACTGCTAGTAAGCAGCGCTCAGTTTGGAGGTACTTAGAAGTCTTCTGAGTGCTTGGGATCATTTCCAAATATTAAGAGTATACATCACACAGTGAGCCAGGGAGATCATCACCGAAGTATGGAGGGGCATCTCCACCTTCCAACACAAAAAGCGGGGTTTTCTGAGCAAGGAGGCTCCTTACCAGTGAGTCTTAGTTCCTCTGGGGATGGGGGACAGAAGGGTTTTGGGGCAGACTGCGGGGTTGTACCCCAAAACGCACACCTCGCAGCTTGCATAACCATTTCACCCTGGTGACAGCCAGCTCCTGGGCACCACACTTTGGGCTTCGGGCTGCAGTATTGCTCCTTGTTCTCTCATCTGTGCCCCTCCAGGCTGCTTCCAGTGCAGAGTGAGCGAAAGAGGCCCCATGCTCCTCCGCATCCTGCACGCCACGGCTGCATTAAATAAATACACAGCAGCCCCAGCCCCCTGCCTGGCTCCTGCGAACAACCCGAAGGACTGCTTGCATGAGAAAGCAAGGCAGGATTTCTCCCTAAGGGGGCAAAGCCTCTAAATGTGCAAAGCTTTTTAGTATCCAAAGGGCTTCACTAGGACAAATTTATGGTGAAATGGTGTTGTGTTGTAATTATAGGTCTACAATGCCGGCTCCAACTAGCATTGCTCCAGAACAGCTGTGGATGCGTGTTCTCTTTACGGCTGTCCTGTAGCAGCACTTAGTGCCAGAGCTAGGAGTGGTGTTGACAACACTGCAAAGATGTTTCCTTGGAGCAGACCAAAGCCACGGTCTGCATATTCACAGAGCCGGGGGAAGCGTGAGGAAGGAGAAACCTGAGGGACTTGTGGCAGAGCCCCATGGCATGAGGGTAACTGTGGGGGAAGAGGATGGTGGGTGCTTCAGCACAGAAGAAAAGAGTTACAGAATTAAAACTACAGTATAAGTAGACAGCTTTGGTGAAAGTTTAACACTTTGTTTAAACAGAGTGACATCCACCGTGATGCTGCTACAGCTTCACTAGCTTGCTCCTAAAGGAGAACTGTGAATACAGACTGGGCTTTAGGGAGAGTGCTCATTCTCCATATAAAGGCTGTGGTGCAGGTTATCCCAACAGCAGGGCTTGGTCAGCAAATCACCTGTCATCCCCTCTGCACAGCAG
Organism: Chrysolophus pictus; assembly: GCA_037305975.1. Taxonomy (NCBI): domain Eukaryota; kingdom Metazoa; phylum Chordata; class Aves; order Galliformes; family Phasianidae; genus Chrysolophus; species Chrysolophus pictus. The sequence continues at coordinate 35,944,391 of CM074582.1, read as the reverse complement.
AGGAGAGTACCTGGATTTATCCTGCTGTTCCTACCTGCAAATTGCAAGCAGCATTGCATGGCCCCTGCTGCAGCCAGGCCTGGTTAAGCTGTTTTTTTCTCTCTTATTGGATGTGGCTTAAAAAGAGTGTAATTCCTTGATGCTTGTGCAGCAGCCAGTGAATGTGACCTGGAGTAGGCATCTTCCCCTTGCTGTCATTGCACAAGGGCAGCCGTGTTTCATCTTGTACTTCTGCTTCTTGACTTAGTTTCCTTATTGTTGTGCTGCAGCAGTGGCTAGGTACAGTGGATGGATGTTTCCCAAAGCACAAACACCGCAGTGACAAGTTTATAATCAAAAGCGAAGAAACGAGCGAACAGCAGAGATAAGAGGCAGGAGGTAAGGAGTGTGAGGCTTTAGGGATAAGGCTGTGGAGCAGAGCACAGTTTCAAAGTAATTGGATCCGCTAATGTTGGAGTTTTGTGCAGGAATGTACATCTGTTTCTGAACTGTTACCAGCTGATGTGCCCGTTCTTTCTTTCTGCTTTCTCAGATATAAAACCCCTAAGCAGCAGATCGGCGTACAGGAGTGAAGGAGAAGCTGACCTGGGTCCAGAAAATAGAAGGAGATGGACATGCACATGTACCAAGGGGTTGTACATCTAGTTTCCATCCCCTTATGAAGCCATAGCTCTGCCCAAGCTTTGGTCGAGCACATGGATCACAAGAGCCATTTTCCCCTCATCATGCTTCCTCAAGAGCAGTGCTTCCAAAAGCATAACTCACATCCCTCCTGCCACACTCCGAAGAGCAACCAACCCCAAATGCTGGGACAGTGTGCATTGTCCATGGCTACCCAGCCCTGCATCTCCCAAATACTCGCCTTTTGTCTTTCTTTCTCTTAGACTATAAAGAGCTTGCTTTATTTGCTGTTCACAGTCCCAGGACAGACGGTCTGCAGTGTAATAATGATGCATGAAAATCATAAATAACTATCAGAAAATGTGATGGCACTGCAATTCGTTTTCAATTTGGGGCCTGGTTTCTGCAAAGCACTACAGCGTGCTTTGGAAAAGAGGGTTGCATCTGAGTCAGCTCCTGTGGAACACAAGCAGGTGTGTGCAGTTACACATATGCTAAATTTCTGATCTGAATACCCTCTGAAATAAGAAAAGAGATCTTCAGTGGATTCAACAGACCTTGGATGAGGGACTGAGACACTGCACTGTCAGACAGAGGGCAATTTCACAGCTCCTGGTAGTCCACAGCTCCATTGTCAGTGGGATAGGGATAATTCAGACCAGACCCAGTTCTGCCTTGAACGCTTGGTTCGCTGTCTCAAGTCTGATTGCTGTTTGCTGGCAAGATTAGAAATCTGCATAATTTCTTATGTCAGTAGTGTTGCAAAAGATAGTGTGCGCCCTGCTGTAGGAAGAAACCAAAACGCAGTGGCAATGGCAATGCAATTGTGGATTCTATTTTTAATGACAGTGCAGAGCAAAAAAGAGCCAGCATTTGGGGGAGTATAAAAAGTAGTAGCTATCACAATTCCAAAAATAACATTTCTATTTTAGATCATTTACCCATGGCTACCACTAATTGCAGATCAGAGCGGAACGTCTCTCTGGGAATCCACAGGGAAGACAGTTTTTTTTTCCCTCTTTTTGGAAGGTGAAATATTAATTGTGGCTGCTGCAGCAATAACTTTAGCTTAAAACCTGGGCTAGGAAAAATGAAAATATTTTTTTCATGAAGTGGAAAATCAAAGCACATTAAGCATTTTGTTCTCTTGGCCTTTTCTTCCCACATCTCCAGGCTCATTAAAACGGGGAGAAAGGACTTCCCACCAAGAGAGAATCCAAAACCAACCTGGCTGTTCCAACAGCATTCAGGCACTGCTGAAGGGGCCAGGCTTCGTGCATTTTTTGGGTTGCAACACCCACTTCGAGGCAGGTAAATTCATAAAAACATCAATGTTGGCTTCTGGTATTATTGACATTGCTCAATAGCTTCTCCAGCTCCAGAACATGGAGTCAGGGTTTGCTCCTGAAATGAAATTTTGGTTGACTTGAGCAATTCAAAATGCAGGCTATTATCTGGGAAAAGTCTGGTCAGGCTGGTGCTAGTGTAGGGAGACTGACCCCATCTCCCTTTCCAGGCCATGGAGAGAGGGACTGTCCTCTGGACTACAAATGATGCCTGCAGAAGCTGACTGCATCAGGCCAGCCCTTTGCTGTCTTCTTTGATCTGTGAAACCCCAGAAGCATTGCAAGGAAGGCGCTGATCTCATAAAGAAGATTTAAGGCTTACTTTTTTAGCCATCTTCCACAGACCCCACAGACCTCTCTGAACAGGTCAGCAGGACCCCAGTGTGAAAACCAAGTCCAAAGTATTGTTTGCTGGTACTCCTGAACTTCAGTATTTTTGAGGATTAACCACAGTCTTCGAAGGCTGCTTCATGGGGATGTGTGACATGCCTCCTTGTTGCTGAGAAATGCCTTCTATCTGCACAGTTGTGCCCCAAAAATCTACATGACATGCAGAAAGGCAGATCCAGAAGTAGCTTTGTTTGCCTGGATGTATCACTCTATAGATATGCACACAGCGAGGAGGGATTAATAGCCCTGAGCTTTAGCCAAACAAATCTTAACTGTTGAAGCTACCTCTAGAATTTAACCGCCATCATCTGGCAGTTCAGGTTTTGGGTAGAAGGGAAGCCAAAACAATGGACTTGGACACAGATAGATATTAGAAATCTCTGCCTGGAAGAGGTGAACCCCACCCAGGATGCTGGATGCATCTGCTGGTGGCCTTAGCACAGCCCCAGAAACAGCTGGGCTGGAGCCCACTAGGACTTGGGGAATTTTCAGAATTTAGAAAATTCCAATTTTGAGTGTAAGGGTGAAACAAGAGGAAACTTTTCAATATTTCTGAAGTGTAGAAAGCCAAATTTTTCTGAAGAGAATAGGGTCAGTTAAGCCATTTTTTGTCTCTTGGCCAGCTCTGAACTCTACCTTGGCTTTGCTAATATGTGAGCTTGTAAACCCTCAAGCCTTCCTCTGCCCAGATAAAAACAGGCAACATCTGTCCTCACTCCTCATCCCCCTACACTATAATTCTCCAATCATTTCTTCCAGAGTTTAAGCCATAATCGAGTCCATGTATCACACTGCATGTGTATTCTGGCTAAGGGAGACTGGACAGCTCATTAGCAGCTATTGTTGATGGGTTGGATGGGTCACTGCTGAGTGGCAGGTCATTCATCACAGATCCCAGTGGTGAAAAGTCCCACCTTCAAAATGTTCCCACTCCCAATCAGCATGGTAGTGCTATCCTAGAGATGGGATCTTGGTTTCCTGTACCAGAAAGGAAGATTTCTACCAGTTGGGTCTTTGCCATCACTGGACCAACTCAAGAAATTGGACTGAATCTCCCCTAAATATTCATCCACTTTAAAGAGAAACTTAGCCCTTCTGCCTCACTGGCTATAGAGATTGCTGTGAGCCAAAACACAGCTGTTCTTCCATGCTTTGATGGAAAAAACAAATGCCTAACCTCTTCCCTATCCTGGAAACTCTGCTCAAAAATCGTATTCACTCTTCCTTTCTTATTCATCTCTTTCAACCACATTTTAACCTTTTATTTCGTTCTCTCCCAACAGTATTTCTCCATGTTCTCTGTGCAGCTTTAGGAATTAGTGACATTCCCACAGCAGGAGGACAAAACGCATGTTTATTACTTTCGGTCTGAAGAATATGAGCCTAACCTCAGAAGAGCTGTGGCTCACACTCTGAGGGGGTTGATGCTGTTGAACATCTTCTGTGGTTTACTGTCTAAGATCTGGTAAGGATACTTCAATAACCAATTAAAAATTTAATTAAGCTGGAGCGGGTCTCTTTTTTTCCTTGCTTTTATATATTTAATGGCCAAGAAGAGGGAAAGGGTATTACCTTGGAAAACCCTGTGGATGACTGGTGAATTTCTCACCAACTAAATAAATAAAAATCTGACAGAATTAGTCATAGAGGGGAAAAAAAAATGTTTGACTTTTAAAAAGGGCAACATTTCATGAAGAGTTCCTTAGAAAGTATGATTTGTTTTGGAAAACCAAGCATCCTGACTCTGACCCCCTTACCTCTATGTGCTTCAGTTTAGAATCCTTGTGTCTCTAGGTACTAACAAACCACAGTGGCTGAGCAGCAAGAGAATTGCTGTGTCCATGGTTGCATGTCCACAAATGGAATGGAGATAAAAAGCCAAAAAGTCTTACTTTTAATCCTACAAGCCCATTGGACTGCTGTGTCCTGATGAAATCGTTTAGCTATCAGTTGATTTGTCTTCCCTTCAGTAATTCATTTACTGCTGAAAAGTTGAAATCTTCTACTGGGAAAAGAAACAAAAAGAAACACGCCTCACTGAGTAGCTATACTTAGAACATCAGGACATTCAACCAAAACTGCTCATCTGAGGGGGAACATTATTTTTCATAGTCTGATTAAAACTTCTTTGTCTTTACTGACACCTGTTTGTCTCAAGCACCTGAATAAACTTTGAGGAGGAAAGAGAACTTTTTAAAGACTCAAGTGGACCTCAAAAGATCAGGTTCCACTTCTGGAATCCTCTGCATATCCATGGGAAACCAAGCTTGGCATTCCTATTGAGATCTGTTGAGAAAAAGCAGGAAAGCCCAATCATTTTCTTTCAAAGCCAATTAGATGCCAAACTCTCAACCTAAACAAATAAAATCTCAGACGGTTTGTAGAATTTAAAATAAGCCATCATAAAAAATGGCTTAGTGGCATTGGTTTGTTTTCTCAAGAGTAACAACCTCTATCTGGGTACACCATGTTGCATGTTGGAGTATCCTGAATGACAGACCAAGTCTTATTGATGTAGATCAGGTTGTAAATACTTGCTGTGTTGGGATCAGCTGGTGGAATGTGGTGCTCCAATAGTACTCCAAGAAGTTCAGTTCTGATTTTTCCAGTGCAGCTGTGCATAACCTACCTTGAGCATCTCAGATGAGAAGTAACTTTGGGCAGCGTTCCTTTTGGTGAAGCTGTAAGATGCATTGCAGGGCTGGATGCACCAGTATGCTCTACAGGATCGGTCATGTTTCAGTCTCTGAGCATGAGAACAGCATCCTCTACGGTCGGCTTCAAGCATGGAAGGCATTGTGTTGAAGTCAAGAAGGTGATGCATGTGCTTAGATTCTCTCCAGGAGCAGCCCCTGTTTAGCTGACGCTGCAGCCTTATGGATGTCATCTAACTTCCATGGTATCTGATCACAGAATCACAGAATTGTAGGGGTTGGAAGGGACCTCCAGTGATCATCGAGTCCACCCACCCAAAATACTTCAAGTAGAAAAATAGCACTGCAAGGTAGCTCTCTTTGCCACAAGGAAGAGTACTACAGCCTGTTGTGAATTGCAAAGTATTACATTTTCCTGCATTTTTCCTCAAGACTTCTTTTAACTTGCATTTAATTGTTGAAGGAGGAGAGCTATAAAATATACCTGTCTTCAGCCTGCACCTCCCCCAGCTTTTTCATTATCAATTGAGCTTTGTGACTTTTTTTTTTTTTTCCCTGGCATCAATACTACTGTGATGTTTCATTTCCTTCTACTTTGCACTTTTGGCAAAGATAAAGTTTACTGTCGGTTCCACTAGATTATCTATCAGGTGACCTGGAGTCTGATTCACAACTTGCAAAGTCAGCAGAAAATTTTATGTTGCTCTCAGCAGGCTTTACAGCGACCTTTAATAATTCTGGCCTCCCAAGGGAGCTGAAGTACGAATCCAGTAGGCATTTGTCGTATCTCAGTCTCCTAAAGGGCCAATAATATCTTGCAATATTTTTGTAGGCCTTTGATCCATCGCTGTTGCCTGATTGTGCTTTGAAGACTTAATAGTCCCCCATATCCCGCACTTATTAAATTCAAATTCTCCAGTTGCACTTCTCTGGATGATACATAAAAATAACACATGGAGGAAATATAACTGGAAGATCCTTTCTATAAGCTGGCTTACATTTCATTTGTGGGGAAGACATTGAAACCATTGCTTTTGCGCTCGTGACAGAACCCATCTGTAGAATTTAGATATAGTGGAGTATATCTGAAAAAGCAATAATAGGCCAGGGAGTCGTGTGTTGGCATCAAAGCTTTAATTTCCAGCGTGCCGCTAGGCAGCCTTTCATTTAGAAAGAATTAGCAGTAGAGGGACCTAGCTGAGCTGCAGACGTTACCACTGGCTCCAAGAATAGGTGGGTCTAGTGGGATTTTAGGGTAGTTTTATCATAACGGGGATGTAGTTATTTCAGGGCTCTGATAAGAATTCCACTGAAGACTTCCAGAATTGCTCAGCTGGCTAAGTGGAATGGGTGAAGCTGTGCGATAAGTAATTTTCTTGAGGATGGGAGAGAATAGAATGGGAGATGCAGCCAACTGGAGGTAGAGCCAATCTCAGCCAAGCAGGAGGACAGCTGGTCTGTCAATTGCCGAAAGGATTGGGCAGTCCCTTGGAGAACCTCCAGTCTCCTAGGACCCTTTATCAGCAGGAGGTGAGGAGCTTCTTCAAGGGGTTTTGATCTGTGAGCCTGCTCTGGCAGACGAGCCCGTGTGGCTTCCTGTGATCTGGCTCTTCATTTGCTCTGGTTTCATCTCTTGATGACTTGGCATGTATGGGTTGTGGATGCCATTACAGGGCTGCCCTTGGGGACTGCACCTGGGGACATGGCTAGCAGGAAGGGATGAAATCACTCATTCAGACTGCTCAAGTGATTGTGAATTTGCTTAATGATTCTGCAAGGGTTTATCCTCCCCATCAGTCACCCCACAACGCCTCACTCTGTTTCTCCAGATCTTCTGGGTTGTCTTCTGTCTTCCTTCTGCAGTAGGGACAGCACAGATCCACAGTAAGGCTGGGGAAATACTGTTAGTCACACTTTATTTTCTGGCACCACACCAGGAGGCAGGTCAGACATTTATAATAAATTCCAGTGAAGTCACCTCATTTCCATACAAAGTCCCTTGCAAGCATGAAGCTACACACAGACATGTGAACAGTCATCAGATCTCACGTTTACTAAACCATGTTCTCCTTCAGAAAGCTCTTCTCTTAACCTAAGCTTGAAGAGAACCAAGAGCTTGGCTGCTCCAGAAGTGAGATGAAAGAAGAGCACTGACCCTGGTTCAGCCTCACTTCAATAACAAGACCTGGGGAGCTAACAAAGATTAACAAAGAGCTAACAGGATTGCCACATCGACACCACCAAAAACAGAAGCAGCACTTTTACAACGTGGTGGGATGCATACCTTCTAGCTTATGAGGCAAAGCTAGAGAAGTCAGCGTTTTGCTACATGCTTTACAACCGGAGCTCAGTGATATTTTTAGTGGCATCTGATTTTTTGGATGATAGCACATGCAGATGTTTTGATGAAAAATGATTAAGAGTGCAAAAAGGAAAAAAAAAAAAAAAGGTTGAAAATGAAATAACTTGTTTTCAAGGAAGTTAAGAACTATCCAAGGGAAGTTTTTACAAGCATGAGAATTCTGATTTGCGGGAAAGCAGGAGGCCACAGGCATCAGTGCTCACTGCTGCTATTGCAAAAGATGAATCCTCAGTCTGACCTCACACAGATAGATGGAATAATTTTTAAAACCTCAAAGTGTGACTGCTTTTTTTTTTTTATATATATAGTTTTTTATATATAGTCTTCTTTCTCTGTGCTTTTGTGGAGAAGGATGGGAGGAGATTTTGAAGTAGGGTGGGGTTTGCTGCAATGAAGGTGCGTAGAAACATAACACACAATGACCATCTATTAGCCCCAAATCCCTTGGTCACCAGATGAAGGCTTTTAATGCAGGAACTTTCTCAAGGGGTGTTGATGCCATAGTGGTCAATCCAGGCAGCAGTAGGCAGACTGCATTTCTCCCAGCACACATGGGGTAAAACTCCCCATGAATGCAGTGGGAGCAATGCGAGTCCAGAGCAGACTGATTTAGAAATTCGCAAGCCAACATCTGTCAGGCACTCAGCAGAGATGAATAACAAAGTCAGACTGGAGCAGACATATGACGAAATCCTTCCACGTGGAGGGAAGGGGAAGGGGGAGGGAGATGGCAATCCAACGTGTACTAATATTTTCATTATAATGTGAAGCGTATCAGTAACGCACACACGTGAAGCCACGGAAATGTGCAGAATATCGTCGTGCCATATGTTTTAAATATCATTAAGGAGGCCAGTTTTGTCGTGTATTTGATATTTTGGCTGTTGTCACTAGAAATGGACCCACTAATTCGTATGGAATATGAATTGGCCCTAAACGCTGCCTAATCGCTGACCCAAAGAGAGTTTGCAAAATGCATTTCTAACCTGAGAAACGATAGGCTGAATCTTGTGCCGTGGGAGGAGGCCAATTTGTCGGACACTTGACCCAGATACAAATCTCTTGGGTTACAAATAAAGAGACAGTTGGATAGCGGGGATCAGAAACATGTTGCTGATAAGACTTGTTTAGCCTTATTTTGGTTTTGCTGGAAAATACATCTCAGACAAAAAATTTAGATAGTTTTTCACAAGTTCCAGTTTTCTGTGTTTTCCCATCGGTGTTTCAAAGCAAAGAGGAAGTGGTGAAATGCTGATACGTTTTTTTTTTTTTTTAGTTTGGTAAATGAAGTAAAATTTATACTTTCTTTCAGCTTTTCAACAAAGGGAACGATGAAATTTGAAATGTGGAGAAGGTCTTCCTTCTTGTGTTTTTATTTCTTACCTCTTAAAAGGGGGGAACCCCACCCGAATCCTCAGCCTTTTTCATAAGGAGCATCATCCCCACTTTTGAAATAGCTACATAAAAGCCTCCCAAGCTTAGAATAAAACCAGGGGAACAACAAATTATTTCAGACCTTTGCTGTTTGGTTTTTGTTCAGAAGGGTCTCCCTGTCATCAGAAGAGGGATAGAGCAGAGGAAATCAGCGAGAGGCAGTGGAGAGGACTCACACATGACAGATCCTTTCCCCTCTTATCCCCACCTCTTGGAAATGAAATTGAATTCATGAAGAGTTTCAAACGAAAGCACCACACAAGGGTTTTTTGAGGGGGTGGGGAGATCTGCTAGCTGGTCTGGCCAGCCCCGGTTTTTCTTTGCAGAATGTGAGCTGAGACCTGAATATCTCACAGGACTCCTTCCTGTTCCCACATCTGTGCCAGCAATTGGACTCTGCAGGAAGATTTTGGTTAGCATGGGAAGGCGGGAGCCGAAGGGTGATGCAGCTCCCTGTCTCAGAGTGATCCCAAATCTGCAGCTCCGGAACACGCATCCGCATAGGAGTTGGCAGCTCCTATGACTCAGAAGGTGCTGTTTTTACAGACACTTTGCTGGCTACAAAGTCACTCTGAGAGTTTGCAAAACAGATATGTGAGAAGAGCTGCCTTTTCCCAAGAGAAAGCTGCTTGCTGAGAAATCAGGCTACCACCAGTTTACTTTCAGATTTGCTCTTCTTCAGCGTCGTCAGATCATTTCTGCAGTCTAAGACCCAAAGAAGCAAACAGAGGTAGCTGGAGTGGTTTGCCCCCAACCTCTATCCCCCCAAACTCGTGTTTAGATCCCTGCTTCTTTTTGTCTCACCGGCTTCTTCTCAGAGACACCAGTGTAAGGTAGAATCATAAAGGCTGGAAAAGTCCTTTATGATCCCCAAGTCCAACCCCAGCCCAACCCCACCATGCCCACTAACCACGTCCCTCAGTGCCACATCCCCACAGTTCTTGTACACTTCCAGGGACAGTGACCCCACCATCTCCGTGGGCAGCCTGTTACAGTGCCTCTTTCTGAGAAGAAATATCTTCTAATATGCAACCTGTTGTGCATAGAGTGGGATTGAGGTCTGCAAAACACGTATCGCTCATGGTGAGACTTCACTCATCCTGATCTTTAGGCTCTGGATTGATCAGTTGGGCTGATCAATAATAAAATTCTCTGCCAGTTTGTTTTGCCTGCATATGTTTCATTTTAGAGGGAAGGGTTAGGTGCAGGAACTACCAAGACACCAAAACTGGGGATGCACAACAACCCTTCTGAGGGCAAAACCGAGGTTCAAAACTTGGGATTGGCCAAAGCACTTTGACATGATGAAAAGTCAGGCAGGCCTCCTGGGAGCCATTAGTGTTCTTCACTGCTTTAAGTACACGTTTAAAGGCTTAAAGCCAACCATCGTGGTCTGATCACTTTGACCTCCTGTTTACGGTAAGCTCTCGCACTTTAGCTCTTATATGTGTTTGGGGCTCACTGATGTTTACCTAATATTTTGCAGTTCCCATCTGTTTCTTTTACTTCTTTCAAACTTTACACATTTGCCTGTGCCATTTTTCATTTGATCCTTTAAACAATACTCCTCTCATCCTCCAGCAAAAAGAAAGCAGGATAAAAGGCAAAATCGCCATCTCTGAATTAGGTTCTACCCATCCCTTTTGCAGCAGGGAGGGAGAAGTGGTTGAGGAGTGTAGCATGTCTTGGTTCAGAGATTTTGAAAGATCCTGAGTCTGTAATTCTCATAGTCTGATTACTCTTGAAAAAAGTATATTTTATTCCCATTTAATGGACATCAGGTCTAGGGGGGAATGTTTGCTTAAGGAAACTGCTTGTACAGGACTCCTGGGTGTCTAAGGGTCATGAGTTGTCCCATTACTGCTGGATGCCATGGTCAGGAATAGAGCCAGAACAGCCAGGTTGTTACCATAGTCTGCAAATCATCTGCCAACACTTCTTCACTCTCACAAGGTAGTTTCAAGTTGACATATCTGTTGCTGGTGATGGTTCAGTTGCATTTCGATGTCCCTGCAAGGTCCCTAGTGGATGACGGCACTTTCGTTGTGATGGAGATGTTTCATCCAGCTCCATTTCGAGTCACTGTACAGTCCATGACTGCATTTCAGGCCACTTACCAAATGTGACAAAAGCAATTCTGACTCCTTTGCTGCACTGACTCATATGGACAAGGTTTTTAAGATATTAAGTCCCAGGAGTGGGGCCAAAAGAGTTCAGATGCTGCCTGCATCACAGTTGCTGTCTCTGTCCTTCTCCATGACGTGTTTACATATCAGCTGGAAATTTCCTAAATAAGTTGACTCGAACCATCAACAAATACCGTTCAGATAATGCACATTTCATGGTATTTTCCATTTCTCTGCCTACAGGAGGATATAAAAACTTCTTTTGTTATAGTATAGCCTCCTTGGCAGCTTGTAACTCAGTGGGAAAGACTCTGGATTCCTGGAGGAGCTTACTGTGTCAGCGATTTTGAGTATTTCAGGGAGCATGAGGCCTCACTGGAGAGAAAGGAAAGCCCGAGCAAAACACTGCTTTCCTATAAGACGAACCAGTAATCAAATTAGATAAAAAATCACAGTGTGCTAGTAAAGGGTGTGAAAAGACAGTCTCTATCTGCAGAACTGGTGGGGTTCTATAGGAAACAGGAACTCTGCCAATTGTCTACTGAGTGTGTCTCCGTGTTGTATTTCATTTCAAAATGGGAGCTCAAGGAAGAGAAAGCTTCTCCCAAAACTTCTGTTAGTTTAGCGAGGTGAATGCGGAGGTAACATCCACTGCAGGCTGTGCACAGTGCAGGAGAGGATATCCCTGTGTGGGGACACTTTGGTCCGTGGGGTACAGCCATACTATGGTCTGTCTCCTCTCTAAGACCTAAAGTTGATCTCACCCAGGATTTCTTCCATCCCAATGGCTTTCCATGCTCGGTTTTCCTGAAGAACCTTCATATTGTCAAGGGGGATTTTCCTTTGAAAGCAGGTGATCCAAGCAAAAGGTTTAAATGGGTTAAAATTTTCAAGTAAAATTATTCCCCCAGACAAACAGGTTTTTTTTGCACTGACAAAAGTTTTTCTGAAAATGATCTGCTTTCCTTAGAAATTAGAGTTCAACTTCAGAAGTATTTCTAAGGGCTGCGAGGGAGGTCAATTTTTTAAAAAATTAAAATCGTTGCAAACATAACTGCCACTGGAAATCTAATCCTAAAGTAACTATAGATTTTCCCCATTTTTTAAAATAGTAAATCTATGCAGAACCCCGTTCTCTGCTTTCTATGCTCTGACCATCTCTGTAAAACACAGTACAGAGTTCATGTGCCCAGTCATGAAATGCATCACATGGTTTTGCTACTGATTATTCAACAGAATGGCTTAAATTTTGGTTCCTTGTTGAAAAAAAGAAAATATCAACAACATTTCCACTTTCCTTCTCCCCCCCTGTATACTGCTTTGCAGAGGAAAAGTGTCTTTTCAGACCAAGGCTGGTAGGCTGAAGGGTTAGAATATCCTGAGTTGGAAGGGATCCATAAGGATGACTGGGTTGTTGGGCAGGTTTTGCGTGTGTTCACCAAAGAAAACTTTGGCAATGTAGAAAACCTTTCATAAAAGTTGAAAGATGTAAGGGTTGGGGTTGGAGTTTTTTAACATACTTTTTTTTTTCTTGAACACGTGGCTTGCAGGGTGGGGGCAGCTTGTGCTCTTTTGCTCTCAGACGTGTAGCATTTCTGCACAATGCTTGTAAGTAGAAAAGTGCCGCATGGCTCCAGCTCTGAATGTCAAGAGAAAAAGCAAAGCAACATCCACGTGGCCAGGTGGATGGCTCTCTGCTGAAGGAGCTGGCATCAGGCAGAAATGTCAGGGAGAGTTTGGGAAAACAACCTGAAATGGCTTTAAAATGTTGAAGCAGAATCTGGGAGCTGAATTTAGGAGGGAACTCCCAATTGCCTTTCCAGCCCCCTAATCTCAGAAGTAATGTAAACCTGAACTTCTTGGGAAAATGCACTTACGAGTTGCTGTTGTTGTTGTTGTTCTAGCTAACATATTAAAAATGAAGGGAAAAAAATGTCTGGAATATCTATTTTCAATAAAGGGCCTTCTTTCAACTACAAAAAGACAATTCAAAGGAGCGTTTCAAGCGGCTGTTTTTAATTAACTCACGTGATCAGCTGGTGGAAGAATTAAATTAGGGTTGCCTGATTTTATTATGGCTTCGTTTTATCCACAGACCTACAAAGGTAAGAGGCAAAACTTCAGGCAAAGGGCCTGGCCCAGAGAATGGAAAAGCTCCCAGCACTTTTCAATGGGGTTCATCGGTAATCCAAAAGCTGCCTCTAAATCTAACAGTTCAGTATCTTTAACCGAGTGTATTTTACTTGAATTTATTTTTAATCATGTGCTGCGGTGCAATGGGCTGCTTGGCGAAGAGGCTTTATAGACCCAACGTGTGCACTTTTTGGGGAAGATAATTACACGAGTTCAAAGTCTCGTCAGCCAATCGTATTTTGGTATTCATGCAAGCTGTTTCATAATGTCGTTTTGAACCCTGTTGGTGGCATAATTAAGATTTAATTAAATACAGGAATAGAAACATGTTGTTCATTTGACCATCTGTGAGTCAATGACTACAGTGGTTTTCTAAGTTTCTACGCTACATGCTGTTAGTGAGTGTTTCATATTATTTTCCATCTCCCCAAACATACTTGCACGTTTTCAGAGTCACTGAAGAGCCGGAGCAGATATTATAATCTCGTGTTGATGATCATCTCTTTCTGCTGTTCTCGGCTATTGGTAGTATCGGGCAAAGTCAAACCTTTCAAATGTAGTATGAGCTGCTAAGCAAAGAAATGCCATAAAGAAATGATAGCTTAATCCAAAAACAAAAAATGAAATGGAGGGGTGCATTCTGTTTCCTTCATTTTTGATTGAGGAGCGTACAAACCAGCGGCATCCAAGCTATAGGAACTGATAATAGGAACAATAAAAGCAATGATAATAATAATGCAGATTCAAGCATTTTTAATCTGAGTCTTCCTAGAGCACCCAGCGCAAAGCAGCATCGTTCTCATATCGCAAATGCAGGATAGATATGCCAGAGATGTTCAAACTGCAGCAATAGTCAGGAGCCCAGGAGAACATCAGGGGCTCCACAGCACCAGTTTCTACACAATCCCAAACTCAGAAGATGTTCAGCTGCTGTGCAAAATATTGCATTTTTGGGGTTGACAAAAGCAACTTGCGAGCTGGTGTTGAATGTAAGTTAGATCTCACTGAAAAGAATGGCTTTTTTTTTTTCCTAATTAAAAAAGAGTATTTTTGAAGAGTTTTTAGAAGAGAAATGTTTTGATTTCAACAAGATACAATGAGTCTAAATTTCAGTGTTCAATGTTGTGTTTTTAAATTGTGCAAAGTTCACCCCAAGCCAAAACTAAAAAATTTTGTTTCAGATACAGTGACTGTCATGTTTGATCTGAACATATTTTCTCTACTGTTTTCTTGTTTAGAGGATAAAAGAAAAAGAAAAGTGTTTGAATTAATTCAAATAACATTCATTCTTTCTGCAGTATTTTTTTTTTCATAGAGGGAGAAAGATGAGAGGGTTGTCCACCAACCCAAAAATAAAGACTTTAGAAAGCTTTCACTGAAGCACCTAGAAAAGCACAGGAGGGGGATTTGCCTTTGTTCCTGTTGATTTCCTATTTTGCAGTCTACCAGAGTAGGTTGTGTATTTTCCTTTCTCACGGTATAGCTTTGAAAATCAGAATTTTCACAAGCGTATTTTATTAACTATTTTTTAAAATGTATATTTAAACACTTTTTCTTTCTTGCTTTCACTTTCTCTTTTCGTTTTCTGCTTCGAGGCGCAGATGACAGTGACCAATCAGGTCAGAAACAAAGAGCACTTTCAAACATTTCTCAAAGAAGTTTCAGAAAGCGAATATGTTCCAGAAGGGGAGGAAATATGTGGATAAAAAAGGTTGGTGGCTTATTTCAACCACAGCGGGAACGAATCCATGGGCTCTCACAGTCGTGGTCCTAACGCACGTACGCATCTGATTCAGTGCTTTACGGTGATATTCTTGCTAACGACTCTCTCCTGTGAGCATGTGAAGGACACGACTCCACCGCCTCCTCTGACTCTTAATTAATTATGGTTTCCATGAATTTTCAGAGCTCAGAAATGATTATACATTGCCACATTCTTCCACCTGATCCCAACTACTTACTAAATGGATTAGAGGCGGGAATGATCCTAGTGCTTAACAGTGGCCACTTTGGCTCCCACCGATGTGAACTGGGGACAGCAGCCCCACGATCCCAATTTCCAAACCAACCATGCAGATGCTGCTGTAATATGTCCCAGCCATCTCTAGCTCTGCTGCTGTTCCTCCCTTCTTTATCATCGTGCATCTCACTTCTCCTGCTTTGGCAGGGGGGTTGGACTCGATGATCTCTGGAGGTCCCTTCCAACCCCTACAATTCTGTGATTCTGTGATTCTGTGATTCTTGGATTGCTGCAGGCTCCCATTGGGCAGCAAGGAACGGCGGTGCACAAGTGGGTGCTGCAGGACAGGGGCTATTGGCACTTGTCTGCTTTTGAGATTCAAGGACGTTGCTGAAAGAAGGATCTCATGTCGCTTTCATTTTTATGTCCATCCCCTCTTTTAAAGATGTTTGGAAGTCCCCGCTAGTTTCGGTTCCACTCTGGGTGAGACCATGGGATTTTGCAGGTGTTCAGACAGCAGGAATTATAGAATGTTTTGCACTGGGCTGTTTCTGCTCCTTTTGAGACCACTGGTTAAAATCTTGCTCACACTGCCGTGCTCAGCGCTTTGAAAAATCCCACCTTTATTTCAACAAGTACCGGGTGTGCTAAAAAGGAGCAGGAAAAGTCCATTTTAACAGCTGTGCTCTGCTGAGCAGTGCTGCATGCTTGCTTTGCAACTGACGGCTGGATGGCATGTTCCTGGCCCTCAGCACATCAGAGGTGCCAGCTCCTATTGAATGCACTGCACTCAGCAAAATGTCGGTAATTTGGGACCTGCCCCCGAGCAGGATTTCTGTGTCAGGGGATTGCTCCAATCAAAGCTGCCTTATACGCAATTAGGACTTATTCAGTGCAAAAAAAAGAAAAAGAAAAGAAAAAGAAAAAGGGAAAAAAAGAGGACGTTCAGATCGCTGTTGTGTATACCACCAGAAACAAGCAGAACTATGTGAAATGTAGAGCAAACCCGTGAACACCTGTGGTCATTTTCAAAGTCAGATGTATGAACAGATCTATTGCTGTTGCGCAGTTCCAAGTTATCAGCCTATAATATTCAAAAGATATTTTCTTTAAGAAAAAAACAAAAACAAAAACAGAATATTTCTTTTCAAAGCAGATCGTAACTATTTCTCATTGCTTGACATATGTTTCTCTCTGTTGTCGTTGATGCTGAGCATTCACAATGGAAGATCTACGCAGCCTGGATTGCCGTGACTGTGAAATAGAATTTCCTGCAGTAGGATTTGCTTTTGGACAGAGGTTGTAAAGTCACCTTTCTGTCTGTCAGAGCAGATGGGCTCCTGCAGCTCCTTGAGGCAGCGCGAGGAATGATAAGAAAGGCAGAACGCACGGTTAAAGTATGCACTGCCTCCCAGACAACGTTGGAAATGGTTTATCAGTTCGAAAGATTTTTTTCTCTTTAACAGGATGAAGTATTCCACGGGAAAAGGTGGTTGTTTTTTTCTTTCTTTTTTTTTTTTTTTTCAATCTGTTTTGGCTCCAAAATGAGGAATGTAGGAGCAGAAAATGTCTTCTGTTACAGACCAAAGTAACCCCCGTTTTTATTCAACATTCTCAGCGTTCGGCTTCTGGAAACACGGTTATAACAAAGGAAAACACTGCATTAATTTTGATTTTCAGTAAGGATAGCAGAGACCAGGCCACCGCTGGTGCTGCTATGCCCATGCCCAAGGATTTGGGCTCAGCAAAGCAACTCAGAGTAACTGAAACAGAGCACACAAAGCGCTTGCTGCAGAACTGGGATCGCCGTGCCTGAAGGACGGCTCTAATGCTTTCCAGGCTCAGGCACTCAGCGAGCAGCCGCTCTCCGCCGAGCATCTTTCTAACCTGCTTTGATTCCAGCAGCACTGGCAAGGTTGCTTCTAAAATAGAGTAGTTTGTGCAGAATATTTCCTTCCAACGTTTTTCCCCTTCTCACAGCTTTTAAGTGGGAAGGACGGGTGTTTATTCGCAAAGCAGTGAAGAGAACGGTGGTGTTTCCCTGTTTCTTTCTTTTTTTTTTTTTTTTTGCCCTGTTTAGATGTTTGTGGCACAGATGTGAATTAATATAGTAATAATAACAGTGGCAAAATGCTTCCAGTTCTGGTGGTGCTGTGTTTCCTTGGAGGGACTTCTCCACGTTGCAGCCTCCATGTGCTGTTTGTTACCATGTCAATCCCCCATTTTCCTTCAAACTCCAGCATGCTGCATTCCACGGAATTTGCACGAAAAGTGCCTTTATTGTAAGCAAAATCTTGTCAGCCAGGTATGTAACATCATGCATCAATAACCGTGTTGGTGGAGCTGGCTTTTCCCTCCCTGGGAAAGCTAGGGGAGTTTTACAAAACATATCTGTGAAAGATCCCGACGGCTGTTTTACAGTGGAAGCAGGAAAAGAAGGAGAGTGTGTCAGGGAAGAGGAGAGAATGCAATAGTTATTTGTTGTCTCTGCAATGGGACGAAGAATATATACCCATCCAGACAGGCTTATATCCACATTCCTGCATTTATCTGCATTTCCTCTTGCGAGCACGAAGCTTCAACGTCTCCGTGGTCTGTGAGCTTTGCATTAACGTGATAAGAGCGTTTCCTCTATGTAGGCATTCTTTACATTGAGCATTGTGCATGAAATAAACGGTTATTTCAGAGGGGTATCTTGTGTCACGATAGAACTCATTTGCAAAGTACCCCAACCTGTCTTTCCAAACTGAGCCAGATGCTCAGATGCTGAAAAAGCACAGCCACAGGAATCAGTGCGCTGCAGTGATCTGAGCACCTGGGACCTCAACCCCTATAAAGAAATGGGTATTTCTTCCTGACATTCTGCTTTGGAGAAATGAGCAGATTGGGTGACTCAAATATTATCTTTTATCTGGTGTATAGCAAAATACTTTAAAGCACTGGTTTATCTTCTAGGGACAGATGCTGTGGAAGTGCAAGCTGTTGCTGTTACACCCCTTTCTTAGAGGGGACAGGGAGAAGTCTTCTCCAAGACAAGTATTTTTAAACTAAAAATCATTTGTAATGCAAAAATAAAGCGATGCTCTCTAGCAGCACAACAAAAACAGAACTCCTTCCAGCTTTCCCAGTAGAATACATATCTTTTTAACCCAATTGAGTTAATCCTCGTTTGTTTACCTTCTTGATTACGCTAACCAGCAAGGTATTGATTAAACACAGGAGTGCAGCTCACGCTAATTATCCATAACCCCTCCTGGAACCTGGTTCTTTTTAGTGAGGGAGGATTACAATAAACACACCTGTGCTACTTTATGAGCACCCGTGCTGGTATCCCCCAGACCCAAAGCTCAGCATCAGCTGACCCAGGACTCATATTGGTGTTATCCTTAACCCAACAGGACCCGGTGGTTCTGCTGCTTTGTACTCAGCCAGGACCTGCTGCTTTAT
The DNA here is from genome assembly GCA_037305975.1 of Chrysolophus pictus. NCBI lineage: Eukaryota > Metazoa > Chordata > Aves > Galliformes > Phasianidae > Chrysolophus > Chrysolophus pictus. Next base: position 35,925,918 of record CM074582.1, on the reverse strand, counting down.
CTCTGAGCACACCAATCTTCCCATAGAAACTGAGTTCTCCCTCTGCGTGCCGAGTTTAGGTGCAGGATTTCAAAACATAAAAGCTAATGGTAATTTGGTGCAGCAGAATGGCTGGCGAGATAGCATCTTGTACTCCTGTTGTTTAATTAAAAACAGGTTTTTATTTGTCATACCTTTTAATTAAGGAGGACCAAGATATTCGCTCTTTTAAAGCATATGGTTGAGTTTATGAAATCTATATATTTTTTCTTCTTAGCTTGAGGTTCAAATGCACTGATTGTCTCTACCACAACTTTTATCAGAGGAAGGCTGAATGCTTTTCTTCTCTGCTTTGGAGGCAGGGAGAGCCACGACCATGAAATCTCCTCCTGAACTCAAGCAGGAAGGCAGGAAAAAAGCCTTCCCTGCATTTGTGAGCTTCAGCTAGGAATAAGTAGCAAGGTAACAGAAATCCCAAAGAAAAGGGGAGGAAAAGTGAGTCTGAGTAAGCCAGGAATCACTTCCATCACTGTTTACTCGTGATCTTTGATTTATTTAAGCCATGAGAGAGAGTAGTTTAAAAAATACTTATTCTGCATTCATACGTTAGTGAAGAAGAAAAACAAAATTCCCTGAATACTTTTTCAATGTGGTTCTTTAGCTACTTTTTACTACTTTGAAAAGCTCAGTATTTCTATCAGTTAGGAGGCTGGTCTCACTCCTTAATATTTGTGCTAAACTCTCTCAGATGAGAGAGTATGGGATTCTTCCTTAGATAACATTTGATTTTATGAACTCTTTCAATAGACAAAGGCAACGCATTTTAACCTCAAAATAGCCACAGTTAAGATTGCTCTCCATTTCACCTGAGCGTTCCAAGAGAAAATTATTTTGACTGCGTGCAATTCTTCCTCTGCTGTATTTAAGATACCTTGAGAGACTGTCATTTCTATTTTCTTTTTTGTCAGCTAAACTTCGAAGTGCTTGCCAGCTCCTTCCGCTGATTTAACTTCACGGCTTTATGCAGCTGTGAAGTTACTATTGATTTTAACATTATTAATTCAATTTAGCAGAAAGATACCAATCGCATATTACTTTCATTTTGTGAAGCAGCTCGGCTTCAGTGTTGGCTCTGGGTCGTGTGTTTTGCTGATGGTTTACCCCATTGAGAATAACTTGGCTGTTGAAGAGCTGTGCTGGAATCAGTCCGTGGAGATGTAAGAGTCGGTAGAAGAATTCAACGTGGAGAAGGAAAACAATGTTATTAAAAGGCCTTGTTTGGGTTTTGTTTGGTTTGATGATTTTTTTTCCCCCCTCTGGAAGTAGATCCATCATTCTGCCAGAGTAGTGTGATATTTCTAAGCTTGAAATTTTTGTACTGTCATTACGCTGCAGAAATCCTAGCCACAATGATAGAAGCTAGAGGTTCCTATTGGAAACCTGTGGGTAACGTGGAATGACTTTCATGGAAACAGTTAATTTAAGAGTGTTGTGTGCATTTCAATAGCTGAGGGGGAGATTTATTAACTACCCAATATAAAGGTGTCAATCCACCAAAACACTTCTTTCTAAGGGCAGGCTCACCCTGCTGAAGCCAGTTTAATTCAAGCACACATCACGTTAATTTAAGCGTGCACTTCACCACTTCTCCCGGTCTGATGGAATGGAATTAAAGGGCAGGAGCCAGTCTGTGAAATCTGTGCAGCGATGACTTCCACGAGCTGGGGAAGTCATCAACTGTAACGTTGCTACAGTTAATGCTGCAAAGTCTTGTTGCGGTATCGCCCAAGAGTCGTAAATAAAGTGGTGATTTTGCTGGGTTGCTTTGCACCTCCACAGAAGGAGAAAAAGTGGGATAGGAGGAAATGAGTGCACTGTGAGAAGTATCTTCTGTGATTTAGACAGCGTGAGGAGAGAGGTGCTCATAACGGGGAGTGAGCGGAGTGCTGTGTAAGGCAAAAACCTTGGGAACCACGGGGCTGAAATACAGGTATCTGAATAACGAGAGAATTTGATGTTTGTTGAAAACCAGGTCTCAGATTAGCTCACTGGCTAGGTCTACTGCTATAACATCCAATAATTGTGGCTACAGTTCATATAACTTTATTGTCCTCCAGAGAACTGTGTAAATGTTAGCTTGAGAAACCTCTCTTGCACGCTCAAGCAGGATGTGTGTGTGTGTGTGTGCTTGTGTGCATGTCTGCACGCAGCTCAGTGCAGAGGCTATCAGGATCAGATTCCTCTTGGAGGAGCTTTGTGGCAATTCAGCAAATGTCCCTCTTTGAAAGTCCCAACTTCAGTCTCACTCTGTGACTTAGGAAATGGGTTTTTGATAAGCTTCATCTGTGAGTGTTGCTTGTTGCTGGAGGGGTGGGCGAGAGGAAAGCCTGCTGGGCACTGGAACGTTGGGAAAACACTTGTCATGAGGACAGGTCCAGGCTTATGGTCTCTTATGACCAATGCTAATTGCTGACCTCTGTACCTGAAGCTTTTTGTTTCCCACTTCTCTGAGATAGGGACGCATACACTCACACTTGTGTGCACTCCAAATAGCTCAACCTGAGCTTGCTGTTCCCATTCCTTTGCTCCATTGTGTACAACACAATGTCTGGGCTAAAATTTTCCACGTCTGCCCCGGGTTGATTATTTTTGGGAAGTGTTTTTGGGGATGTACAAGATCGGCAGATGCTCTGCCTGTAAGTTTTGTCACCTCACCTCCCTGGGGGGCTGTACTACACCATGTTTCTAAATGCTTACACACTACAGTACAAAGCTGGATAACATTTCAGGATCTTTCTTTGTGGAAGGTGTGCAAAAAAGAGCTTGGAAAGAGAACGGAAAGATGCACAAAAATATCATCAGAAAGATAAACCACACGGGGTATGGTTGAGGTGAGCAAGTAAAAATATAATCTGATTGCAGAAATAAATATCTATGCATACACTTGTCTATCTTCATTTTTTTCTGCTCGCTGTGCTCTGCTGCTGAGCTGGAGAAACGGTGCTCACTGAAATTATCCTCTGCTTTTCCTGGAAACTCGAGATTTTAAGCCTCTGCCACGAGAGGGCAGTGTCTGCAGCTGATTTCCCTCTGCTCGAACACCTCCCAGGGTGCAGGATTCGATTGCTATTGCAAAATTAAATCTGATTTTATTTCCCCACGTGTGGCGAGAAGCTACCTTTGAGATTGGAATCATTTTGGCTCTGGTGTCATTCCATTCTAATGTGCTTGGACTTAAGCAAATAGACTGGGAGTCATCTAAAATTTGATATGGTGACCGTAATTGCACTTTGTTCCCACAAAATGAGCTGAGGAAGCCTAGAAGACTCTTCCTGAAGATTAAGGCATTCTTACAGCCCCTCCAGCAATATTCTGGGTCCCTGTGCATAGATTTGTAGAAGATGCCTTGTTAGGAAGGAAGAGCAATATATGGTGACCAGCATCCCAAGTAGCAATGTATGGTGACCAGCATCCCTTCTCTGTAGGAGTGACCTCAATCAGTTCATCCCCAGTGACAGATTGAATTGGAAGAGGTCTTTAAAGAACATCTCTTGAACATCTCTCATGCTATGGACAAGGACTTCCTTCACTAGGGCAGGTTGTTCAGAGCCCTGTCCATTCTGATTTTGACAGTTCCAATGAGGAGGCATCCATATATCTGGGCAATATATTCTGGTGTCTCACCACCCTCATAGGGAAGAATTTCTTCCTTATATCCAATATAAATCTATCTCTTGATGTTTAGAACTGTTGACTCTTGTCTCATCGGTACAGACCCTGGGAAAAAGTGTCTCTCCATCTTTCCTTCTACAGTATCCTTTGGGTACTGTAAGGTGACAATGGGGTCTCCCCTGAGTCTTCTCCAAGCTAAACAAGCCCAGCTCCCTCAGCCTTTCTTCACAAGAGAGGTACACCAGTTCCCTGAGCAGCTTTGTGGCCCTTCTCTGGACCCACTCCAACAGCTCCATGTTTTTCTTGTGCTGGGGACCCCAGAGCTGAACATGGCACTGCAGGTGAGGTCTCACAAGAGTAGTAGAGGGGGACAATCACCTCCCTCAACCTGCTGGCCACTCTTCTTTTGATACAGCCCAGGATAGAATTGGCTTTCTGGCTGCAAGAACACATCACTAGTTCATGTCCAATTTCTCTTCCCCTAGAACTCCTTCTCTGTAGGGACTGCTCTCAGTCAGTTCATCCCCCAGTCTGTATTGGTTTTGGGTACTGCTCCAATGAAGGTATAAGAACTTGCACTTGGCCTTGTTGAATTTCATGCTGTGTGGTAACTGTTGAGTCACAGCCAGAACCACTGATTGAGCACCTGGGGAAAGGACCCTGTCAGCCCTGAGAGCACTGAGGTGATGGCAATTCACCTGTGTGATTGGAAGGGATGGAAATTAAGGGAATTAAACCTCATTTAAGGGCTGACTGCCCCTGCGAGAAGGATCTCTGGTTGGAGATCCCTTCCTTGTGGAGTTTCCTTTGTGAGCCTCAATCTTCAGAGGTGGGTGAGTGCTTTTCTTTCTTCTTTGTAGTGCCTTTCTATTGTGCTTGTTCCCTTGTCCATCTAATAGTCCATCAAATCCACGTCTTAAATTTAGAGGTGAGAAAATATTGTGAAGGACTGCATCAAAGACCTTCCAGAACTCTAGGTAGATAAATACAGCAGCTTTTCCCTTGTTCATCATTACGGTTATTCCTTTTGTAATGATGTTTCATTAACCAAATGCAATTTGCTTTTGATGAAGTCCTGTTGGCTGTCTCTAACTGCCACCATGTCTGACGAAGACATGAATGTGATGAAGAGAAAGTGTTGTGAAGAACATATCAGCTGTTGAGCCAAGAAAGTGGCCCGTGGAATCAGGTAAGAAATGAGAAGTGCTAGTATTAGGTCTGGCTGCCCAGGAAAAAAGGGCTTGAATTCTTTTCTCCTGGTTCCTCAGGCTGCTTCTCCTCAACAGCTGGTCTTACTTGGACTTAGATCCAAGTGCAAGGACCTGAAAAGCTTTATGAGCATAATGGAGGAATCACCAGCAGCTGTCATGTTGCATCAGCTCTGGCTGCCAAACCATCTGCGAATTTGTCTATATTGTTAGTTAGCACTCTCAGGAGTAGGGATTTTCAGCATGAGAGGTACAGAAAAGCTTTATTATCCTTTATAACAAGGAGGTGGTGAAGAGAGCTCCTTTGTTGATTGCCTTGCTCCCAAGGGACTACACAAATCCCCTTATTAGAGGGAAAACAATGAGTTTATCTTACAAATGTGCTCAGCATCCAAAAAGGTATTGGAGTGAAGACGCTGTGGTTGGTGTTTTGCTTAAGGCAGAGTTTAACACATCCATTCCCTGCAGTTCGGCCTTCTCCTTGACAAATCTAGCATGGTCTGTAATGTTGTTTGGATAGAGACAGTTACAGCCTAGAGTAACCTGCCTATCAGGACTCCTTTATAGTAGATCTCTTGGTTATGAAGCTTGTTGCTGCAAGTCTGTGTCATAAAAAAAGAAAAAAGCAATTGTCCATTCACCTCTAGATCAGCCCATTGAAGAAGTTACCAGTGCCTTCTCAAAAGAATAGAATCTGCCTTCACAATGGAGAAGTGATTTGTTCCAGAGTTTCCAAGTTGATAAAGGAGAACAATATTGTATTGTTTCAGAAAGAATCAGTCATTCAATTTGGGAGGAAGGAAAGTGTAACAAATTACTCACATTTTTCTTACTGAGGATCTAGCTGACCTGAAAAGACCAGGAAGGTGGAGCCTTATTCAACCTAGGGAGGTGATTGAAAGCTGTTTTGAAAGTCAATGCACTCCTTTGAGAACAAGCTGATGGACTGAGGAGCCTCAGGTAGGCCTACATCTTCATATAGCTATCTTAAAATCTTGATCTACACCAGGATCTATCCTACCGTGTCTGGGTTGCTGTTTAATTAGGCTTCTGTGTGCATGGTAAGATTTGTATCATTTATGGGCACGCTGTAGTTGTTCATGGGAAGAAATTCCAGGGTCTAGAAGAAACTGAAAGGTAAAGAGTGAGTAGGAGAGGTGCTCCAGCCCTCTAATTTGCTTTTATCTGTCTTGGTTAAAGAGAAGTGACTTAAACAGTGATATATCAGAGACTATGATGCTTTCATTTGCTTAGCATTTGATTATGTTCATATAGTTTAATAGGATTTCACCCAAGAACAGTCCTTTGACTGGTGTGTCATCATTAAAAACATATCAGAGTCCAGGAAGCTCAAGTGAGGGGCAGACTGTACTCTCCAGCCAAAGTAAATCAAATGTGGCAATGAAGCAATGGAATGATACAGGTGTCAAACCAGAGCATGCGTGAGAAGAAACAGCTTCATCAGCTTTAATGGGGGCAATAAACGTATTGACTTCTACTTACTAGCTCAAGAGCCCAGGATTAGAGTTTTAACTCCCAAAGGGAACATTTTTATTTCTGGTTTTGACTTCCACCCAAACCCCAATCTTTACATATCCTGTCTCAGGATTTATTGGTTCCATTTCTTTCCCTAGCTTAGAGTCATCATCATATTCCAGCAGCCTGTTCTTCAAAGTCATGCCCTGTGCAAGGATTCCTTGACAGCAGCAGTGATAGGTGGGACTGCCTCTATTGTTAGGTGTTTCTCAGAGCTTGCCAGCATGCACACCACAGCCCAGCTGCACTCAAATGACTGGCAGCTCCCATAGGAACTCTGTGGTGTTGTTGATGGAACTGTGCTGCATGAAACTCAGCAGGTATTTCTGTCATTCCTGGCATTGCTGATGGAGCATGGGATATTGAGGTGGGAGTCTGCATGTCAAAGGAGGACTTCAGCTTTTGCTGACACCTACAGCTAAAGCCTTCCTTAGCTGGAGTCCTCACATTGAGGAAAATCCCTTAGTTACAGGACAGCTCTTCCTGCTTTTGTCATTAGGATGCTTTTGGTACTAACGTCATCTCTAGGTTAGTTGTTCATCCACAGCAAGCGGGTCACAAACCTGAGAAATTGCACAGTGTTACCTTCACAGGAGCGTGACTTCTTGATGCTGCTGTACCTGCCTAGTCTGCTTCAGAAGGGTTTCCAGGCAGGAGCCAAGGACAGAGAGATTTTTCACTTGTATTCAAGTGACTGCAGCAAATGCGTATCTCTTTTGTAGCATGGCACTATAACCTTGCATCCACCACAAACTTCTGAGTGGGGTAGTATTAAAAAAAACAGCCACACAGTGAGTTCTGATACTGCTGAAATGGGGGATAACTGGAAACTGAGATTTAGGATGCCCAAATTAATCTTGGTGTTAAGGAGCCTGCACAGTGGATGCATTCCCATTTGAAGGCCATAATGCCATTAGCCACAACAACATTAGAGCAGTGGTTACTGCTCCCTGCTGACTGTAATGTTTAACCTCAGTAATCCTGTCTGAAAGCATGTCAGATGGGTGAGTCACAGGTCTCTGTGGAAAGGTTTGTCTATCTCTGGGAGAAGGACACGTGGCTGTTTCTTTCTGCCACTGCATGCTGCAGTGAGAGCATGAGTCCTGGGTTACTGAATATGACTCCAAGAGAGTTATGGAGGTCTCTACGCATTGTTGTGGTCCTGAGAGAGAGCCTTCCTTAGCCTGGCCATGAAGGTGGTGATGTGATGACAGCTCCTGGACACACTGCAGAGCTAAGAGGAGGGATGCCCAGGTGAGAGGCTGGATGGTTTAATTTCCTTCAGGCTCCAGACAGGCTCTTGGAAATCCTTGGCACAAGAGCCAAGCAATCACTGACCATTTAAACTATGACAATTATCAACTTCTGAGACTTTAGTGTTCCCAGAGGATCATCATTGCTGGAGCAGGTGAGGAGGGAGGGTGTTGGAGCAACTGGTGTGCAGTGCTCCTTTACAATCAGGCAGTCCCCCTGGGAAGAGATGGAGATGTTTTCCACCATTTAAGCTCCTTATGAGTTAATTCACAACTGCAACAGAATTCACATCCTAAAACCTCTGTTGTTTGAGGTAAGGACTAAGACTGACTTTCCTCAGAGCAATGATCTGCTCTGAGTCCCATCACAGTGACTTTCCTAGGAGAGAAACAGCCTTGTGTTTTAGTCTGCCTGGCAAGAAACCCTGAACAGTATTGTTTTCCTGCTCTTTTAGCATGAGTACAGAGGCTAACACTGAAGTGTTGTAGGCAAAGAAAATTGTAAAGAGCTCCCATGATTATTTTCCCCACTGATCTTGTATGGGGCCCCTCAAAAAACTTTTTCAGGCACTGATATCTGTATTTAAAAAAAAAAAAATTGTTCCCTTAGTAGGTGAAAAAGTAAAGAAAGTCAAGAGCTTGAGAAGAAATTTCACTCTAAGTTTATTGAAGTGTGTTGCAGCATCTGTGTGGTGGTTTTACTCTGATGGACAGCTAAACTATACTGCTCCCTCAGCTCCCACCATGAAGGAACTGGGGAGAAAATACAATGAAAGAGGGCTCAGTTGTTGAGATAAGTGCAGGAAAATCACTCATCAATTACTATCAAGGGCAAAACAGACTCAGTGTTGGGAGATAAATGTGATTTATTGCCTATTGCTACCAGGTGAGAGCTAAAAGCAAATTAAAGCATCTTCACACCATACTCCTTACTTTCTCCTTCTGAGTGGCACAAGAGAATGGGGCTATGGGCAGCCCATAATGATCCATCTCTGCTGCTCCTCCATGCTCACTCCTTTCCCCTGCTCCATGTGGGTCCCTCCCATGGATGCCATCTTTCCCCAGCTGATCTTGTGTAGGCCTCCCACAGGCTGCAGCTCTCCAAGTATGGCTCCAGCACAGCTCCCAAGGGCAGCAGTTCCTGGATGCCTCAGGCATCAGCTCCCAGGGCTGCTCCTGCAGGGGCTCCATGGGCTGCAGCATCCTTCAAGCCACATCCACTGCTGCACCATGGGCTCCTCCACAGCTGCACAGGGAAATGTGTTTCAGGTGATGCCCATGGGCTGCAAGGAAGGCAGCCTCCTCCACCCTGGGCCATAGGGAACTGCTGCTGCATGCCTGAAACACCTCCTTCTGCATTGACCTCGTTGGCTGCAGGGTTGTTTTAGAGTTGTTTTTATTTCTGCTAATACGAAAACCTTTATTGTGCCCGTGGGCTGCAGTATGAGATGGCTCCTCTGTGTAAACAACTCTTTAGTAAATCATTTGCCAAGTGTAAGCATGTTATTTTGCCCCTCTGATCTGTTACAGCATGAAAGTGGGGAAAATTTGGTGTTGGAATTACTTAGCAGAGACTTTCTAATTGCTCCTGGAGCAACATGGTAATGAGCACATCCTTAAAATTCACAAACCAGAAGGAAGGAGTATTTTGTAGAAAGCATCAAAAGCTGGGTGCTGTCTCTGCATGAACAGTTAGGATGAAACATACAAGGAGAGTGAAGGAGGTGCATGTGCAACAGCCATTTTTTTTTTCACATTTGTAGCCAGAATTGTTTGGGTTTGGAACTCAAGAAGTTCTCATATAAGAAGGAAGGTATGGGAAGCTTGGCAGAGATAAATAGAAACGTCTGGAAATTGTGCCTTTTGTGTCCTCTGTGCACTGAATAACTGGCAACTTTTAGAGTTATTGCCCTGGACATCTTAAGCCAAGCAGTGGCTTACAATGAGAATTGCTTATCTTATCCTTGTGGGCAGGGATATGTTTTCCCATGCACTTAAGATGTGATTTGGACATTATTCTCACTGAATAGGACAGCAATCTCCAAGTGTTTGTATTGATTGTGATTGTAATGGCACTGATTTTTAATGTTTTTTGTTGACAGAGAGAGTTTTTCTTTCTTTTCATGTAAGAGCGGTCTACGAATGTGTGAGAAAGTAGAAGAAAGAAAACAGAAGGTCCTAAACAGCAGTGAATTTACACCAAAAGAGTCTGGATGTTGGATATGCAGAAAGAGAGTGATCAGTAACCATTAGTAAAGTTGCAAGTGCCACGCTTTTGCTTGGGGTACTGAGAATTTAACAGCTGGCACCTAGCAGTCAGGTCATCAGGTTAGCAATATGTTGCCTTTAGAGATATTTCTTTTGGATATTTCTTTAATCCCACTTCATCCAAGACAGGCGGGCTGTCAGATCTGCATCAAACAGAAGGAAGAAAGGAAAACAAAGTAAGCACACAGCACAGTACTTTAAAAACATTGATGTTGGAGTTTAACACATTCAGCCACTCCAGAAAATTGGCCTCATTCATTTAGATGTTTCCAAGTGGAGCTCTTCAGGAATACTAGTTGACCTGAAGCCTGACAAAGACTTGACGCCTATGAGAGAAGTTTGTTTTGTTTTAAATCAACTTACTTGTCTGTTAGAGGTGGAGGCAGCCGGAAAAAAGAAGTTCTCAACACTTAGGAGAGTTGTAATGAAGACTGAATTAACTTTTATCGCTTTTCCTAAGCAGGCTCTGTCCCTTTGACACTTGCCTGTGAAATTTTATTTTGCAATGATTTTTCTCTAATTATGTTGCACTTTTTGAAGGCTAATACGTTTCCAAGCCCATTTACAAAATGTGACAAAATCCGAAGGAGCATGAACTACGAAGGGCCCAAATTAGAAATCAGGTCAATTATCTTACAGTGCAAAGTGCCAAGAACTACTGAAAATCCACCTTGGCTCTTCCCTGCACTGGTTAAGAACCAAAAGTCACTTAAAGATCTGTTGCTTTCACTCTGACTCATGGGGCCCTGTTTTACTTGGACACTTAGGAAATTTCTTGTCTTCAACATACAGTGGTCAGGTGAAGTGACATATTCTGGTGGAAGCAAGTACAAAATTATAACACTTGCAAGCCAAATAGAGAACAGAATATAAACTTTTCACTCTATGTTCTTACATAATTATTTATATTTTAATTGCAAACAGGTATTCACTCTGTTATACTTAAAATCAAATCTGAAATTAGAGTGCAAATTCTTGTGTAACCTAGTTCTCAATGTCAAACTGTAACATGTCTGAGAAACCGTTTAACATAAGTATTTTAAGAAATTAGATTGTTTACGCTCAAAGCCAGGTGTCTTAGGCAAAAGCTAAAGAAAACATTTAAAGAAACTGGAGAAGATCTTTAAATAGTCATAGTTGGTTGAAATTTGGTGACAAGTGATATTCAAAAGCAATTTAGGATCATAGAATCACTCAGGTTGGAAAATACCATTATCATCGAGTCCAACCACAACCTGTCCATACTATCATAATTCTAACAACCTTCTGCTAAATCATGTCCCTGAGCACCACATCCAAACGGTTTTTAAACACATTCAGGGATGGTGACTCAACCACCTCCCTGGGGAGCCTATTCCAGTGCTTAACAACCCTTTCTGTACAGAAGTGTTTCCTGATATCCAACCTAAACTTACCCCACTGCAACTTAAGACTGTTTCCCCCTCATCCTGTGACAAGTGAGAAGAGGCATACTCTGCTCTCTGTAAGCACCTTTCAGATATTGGAAGAGAGCAATAAGGTCTCCCCTCAGCCTCCTTTACCCCAGACTAAACAGCCCCAGTTCCTTCTTCAGTTTGGCAGATTCCCTCTCACTGGCAACCCAAAGGATTTCAGCAGTCTCTGAAAGTAAAATCACTGTTTTGCTCACCGCTTGTATTCCAGATTGCCTGGCGGTGGCTTTGCAAACTGCTCTTCAGGCACTGCTCCACGTAGGATTTGGGTTCGCAGCCGGAGAGCAGAATCTCTCCAAGGAGAGCAATGTACGCGATGGCCAGGCGGAGTGTGTCGATCTTGGAGAGCCGCTTCTCGTACGGGAAAGTGGGAACGTGACACCTGAGCTGATCGAAGGCCGAGTTGATGCTCAGCATCCTCTTCCTCTCACGGACGTTGGCGGCCCGGCGGTGGGCGCTGCCGGGGTGCGGCGCGGCGGGACCGGGCGGAGGGGAGCTGTCCACTTCAGCACCCCGCGTCCGCTCCGAAGCTCCGTCCAGCAGGCTCGGCGGTGCTACCGGGTCAGTGGGGGCTGCGGGCGGGCACGCAGAGGAAGGCCAAGGGAACAAGTGGTCTGTCGGGGAGGAATAGTCCAGAAAGAGGTTGTCCAGATGGAGCTCGTCATTGGGATCTTGGTCCCAGAAGAGAAATTCAGAAGTGGGGTCTTCCTGCTCGAAGCTGTAAAAAGATTCCTCCATTCTCTGATCCACCAGCCTGAAGCAAGTTAATGGAAATATTTCAGACTTCAAACTAACAGTTATTAAGAAAATGACGTTCCATTTTCATTTATGCCCCCTTAATACCTGTACTGGTTGTGTCCTTGGGGAAGATTATTGCAAAAGTTCCCTTAGTTACAAATCCAAGTGAGACTTGTGATTTAAATACTTCTTGTCTCCTCGGTAGGGGAAGGATCCTTCTCTACACTCAAAGGTAATTAGCACATGTGCTTCTCTTTTTATTAGCTATTCACTACAAAAGAATACGAATGAGTGTAACAAATGAGAACAATTTTTCTATTACCTTTCTGCTGGAATATCCGTTGAAGCAATTACTGAGTTCATCCACAAGTTCAGTCTTTCTGTTTACTGTTTAGAGTGGGGTTCACACTGGGACTTTATTGTTACTGCTGTTGGTTTCAGTAAGCTGTAACTGGATGAGGAAACAAACTACAGTTCTTTATCTTTCTGGTTAAGTGTTAATAGCCCACATTCTCCTGTAACTGGACAAACAAAACCCTATTATAATGCTGTCAGAAACATATGACTATGTCCTTTTTGACAGCAGAAGCCAGTTGCATCTTCTGCACTTGTAGTGGGAGAATGGTTGGGATAAAGATGCGTGATGTACTGCTGTGTTAAAATGGAAAACAGTGGTACCTCACACTGAGTAAGCCAGCACCAATACATTTGCTGCATTTTCTAATTCATACATAAATTACACGTCTTTTGGATGCTGTATGTATTTTGTAGTCCTTCTCAGACCATACTAAGCACTTGGAAATTGCAGCTCCTGTAACAGTCACAAGCGTAGACCTAAAATGATTAACAGGTGGGTCACGTCTTGAGAAATGCTGGAAAGCAGGATGGTAGGAATTGTCCAGTATGACAACTTGTGACTTTTCTTCCTGTGATAATTAACAAATGGGATCAAAGTTGTTAAGCACCACCAGAACTTTAAACCAAGTTTACAATGCAATTGGACTATTCAGCCTCCTTGATTTCTGCAATACTTAAGTCAATATTTAAATTCCTTCAGAAGTAGTTTAAGTGATATCTTAAGAACTTTAATGAAAAAGAAACATATTTTAAGTTAGAGAAAGTCTAGGTGATTTCCCTGAAGCATGGCATTTAGCACTTCTATCAATGCACTCTATCAAATGCTTGACTTTGTGTCAAGAAATGTCCTGTTTCTGAGTGAGGGTTCAAAGTTAAATTAAGAACACAAGCCTTGTTAAGATACCTAGGAAATATATTCAGCACTAATGTAGATAATAAATTTATCAATGACAATTTTTAATCTGTTATATTTACCTCAGTAAACAATCTATTTTTGACTTTGTGAAACTGTTTCAACAAAAATATTTGAGAGGCCAGACTTTGATTCTGCTAAGTGACTACGCACACCATTCTTTAGACATAAAACATAGTCTAAGTCTGGGGCTAAATCTAGACCTAGTTTCCTCTCTGAGGAGAAGCTTAGAAAGCAAGGGGATCCTTTCTGAATCTTTTGACTCAATGTGAGGTCTTCCCCAGCTAGCCATGCTTAAGACTCATACCCTTAACATGACACTCTCAAGCTCCATAGTGACAGACAGCATCTGCTATGAATCGCAATGAGGGACAAAGCACTCACAGCGTCTGAGAGAGGTAAAAGAAATGGCCACAGATTCAGGTGAGATTCAGAATTGAGAGTTGAACTTGGGCCAGTCAACACAGAGGTCATTCTACAACATTCTCTTTTAAACTATGTAACTGTGTTTTCCTGTGTTATGTGCAAGCAGTGATCTCAAAAGAAATGACTTATTACAGTTGCCTGTTCCCATTGGTAGCACTGGAACTACGTATCTGATCCCAGGAATCCTTTGTGTACACTACTGAGTAGATCTGGGTGCTCCTATGCAGAAAACAAGGAATGCCTTCTTGCCTCAGCTTGTCAACTTTATGCGTTGCTTCAACTCTATTCAAAATATCTCTGCAAAATTGCTGCTGTTGTTGACTTCTTGTAGGTGCTTTGCAGTTCCCAGATTTCAGATTCCCTCTTGAATACTTCTACTTTTCAACAGTCGCTTTTTAACTGAGCACTTGGTAGTTCTCATCTGATCACCTGAGGCACAAATGTAAGACACTTGAAAATACTTAAATCAGCAGAAAACAGCAGGTCTTCTCCTGAATAGGAATCTGGAGGAGATGGTTGTCCACTGGGAGCAATGGGTAGAAACAAGGATACCTGGCAAATAACATGGTTAGCTTTATGTGCTGGGTTCCTCTTTCTCATCAGATGCTTCTTCAGCACTTAATGTTCCCTTCCAGATCCATCACTGCTAATAGTGTTGCCTGGGGATATGTCTGGCTCCACAGATGGAAAGCAGATGTTCTTGCAAGCCTTCTTTTAGCATGTTCAGGGGAATTTGGCTTTCTTAGAAAGACTCTGGACAAAGCGGAGGTGGGGGAAGGGAAGTGGAAGAGGGAGAGAAAAATAAGAAAAGTTTTTCCCTTAGAAAGCCAACTATGAAAGAGATCAGGCCTCAGAAGAGAAATTGAGGTTCCCATGCCTCACACAAATAAACTTTACCACAGCTTCAGACTTGCTGAACTCCTGATGTTTCTGACAGAGTTTGCCAGATGGGGACATAGTATACCGCTAACTGGATCATTTTTGCACTTCCCATATCTGGAAGATATGGTAAAGGAGTCTCAAACAACAAACAAAGTGGCACCAAAGTTTGAGGGAGAATGCTGTTAGTTATGAAGTGTAAATTCAAAATCTGTTCAATAGTCATTTCCCCCAAAGCATCCTTAGACTGAGGGAGATCTAGAGACAAAATTTGGCTACTGGCCGTTTTTATCACTAGTGCCTAATGACAGCAAGTTTATGAGTCAGTATATCTTTTATGTCTGTGTTAGACAATGGAGCCATGACCACTTGGATTTTGATTCTGAAAGTCTAGGTATCCATGTTGTCCTGAATAATTTTCCCAATTCGTAGAATCATAGAGTCATAAAATTATAGAATCATAGAGTAACTTAACTTTATGGAAGAAACCAAAAAGATCATCTAGTTCCAACCCCTAGCTAAGGGTTAGTTACCCCCACCAGATCAGGCTGCCCAGGGCTCTATCCAGCCTGGCCATGATTGCCTCCAGGGATGAGGTATCCACAACCTCTCTGGGCAATCTGTTCCAGTGCCTCACCACCCTCTGAGTAAAGAATTTATGTATAATAAATAATCCAATTTTCCCCTCTTTTAGTTTAAAGCCATTCTTCCTTGTACTATCACTATCAGACGGTGTAAAAAGCTGGTCTCCCTCATGTTTACCATCTCCCCTTATGTAATGGAAGGCCACAAGGAGATCTCCCCAGAGTCTTTCTCAAGCTAAAAAAGCCCAACTCCCTCCTTCATAGAAGAGGTGCTCCAGCCATCTGAGCATATCTGTGGCCCTCCTTTGGACCCGCTGCAACAGCTCCATGCCTTTCTTGTGTTGGGACCTCCAGACTTGGATGCAGTACTCCAAATAGGACCTCACAAGGGCAGAGTAGAGTGGGACAATTACCTCCCTCACCCTGATGGCCACCCCTCTTTTGAGGCAGCCCAGAATACTCTTAGCCTTCTGGCCTGCAAGAGCATACTGCTGGCTCACGTTCAGCTTCTCATCCACTCATCCTTCAAGTCTTTGTAGGGCTACTCTCACTAAGATATTCTCCCAGCCTGTACACATATCTGGGACTTCCTTGACACAAATGCAACACCTAGCATTTGGCCTTGTTGAACCTCATTAGGTTCTCACTGGTTCACTTTTCAAACCTGTCCAGGTTCTTCTAGTTGGCATTCCTTCCTTCTATTGTATCAACTGCACCACTCAGCTTAGTATCATTGGCAAACTTTGATGGTGCACTCTATCTCACTGTCTATATTGTTGATAAGTATATTGGAAAGAACTTGTTCCAAGGCGGGCCCCCAGGGGGCACCAATCATAACTGGCTTCCACCTGGACTGACCACAGCTCTCTGTCTGTGACCATCCAATGAATTCTTTATCCACTTAATAGTTTAGCATTCAAATCCATATTTCTCCAATTTAGAGATAAGAATGTGGTGCAGGACCACATCAAAGTCTTTGCACATTCTGATAGATGATATCTGTTGCCCTTCTTTTGTCCACCAATGTTGTTACTCTATCATAGAAGGCCACCAGGTTGGTCAGGCACAATCTGCCCTTGGTCAAGCTGTGCTGACTGTCTTAACTCCTCACCTTGCTTGTGCCCTAACAGGAGGCTCTGCTCCATGATCTTCCCAGACACAGACATGAAGCTCACCACCCCATAGGGTCTTTCTTTCTACCTTTTTGAAAGTGGGAGTGATGTTTTCCTTTCTCCAGTCACCAAGGACTTTGCCTGACAGCAATTACTTTTCAATGAAGAGTGGATTGACAACCACATCAGCCAGCTCCTTCACAACCCTGGGATGCATGTCATCCGGCCCCATAAACTTGTACACATTATGTGTCATGAAGCAGTCTTGGATTTACTCGGCTCTTACAACGAGAGGGATATTCATTCTGGGAGCTACTTTCTTACATTCTATTTGCCCTCTCCGTCACCTAAACAAATCTATCCACAACAGATTCTGGGATTTTCACAGAGCTTGAGTATAAACCTGCTTTCAGGGAATATTCCTACTGAAGACATTGAGAGTTTTCTGAGTTTGTCTGGGAATTTCTTTATTTATTATTTGTATTTACACTGTGTTTATCAGCAGAGCTGGGAATTAGATCTCAAATGAACAGAGAAAATTAAATGAAAGAGGCCAGAAATTTGGGTGAATGCATTATCCGAGTGAGAGAGTGCAGCTCTCAGTGGTGTAACTTATTCAACAAACATTGGTAATGATACTGCTCAGCTACAGCTGCTCAGAGAGATTTGCAGTATCTGAACTGACCTGGTAATTGATTGGTTGATCACTCTTTTCATCAAAGAGGTGGACCATTGAGTTCCTATGCCTTCTTTTGAGCCATATGCTATGCCTGGTTTTTCCTGAAGTACCGGACACATTGTGAAGTGCTTGGGGGCAAAAAAAAAAAAAAATGCAAGTATTATCATTTAACAATGGAATGTGCTTCTTTTTAACCTAAAAGGAGAACAACTGTAACAGTGTAATGAAAAGCAGAAGGAGGATTCCCAGAGCAAGAGAATTTCAAAGAAGTAACGTCTATTCCTGAGATGCTCAAATAATTGCAAAATGAAACTATCATAGCATTCACAGGATGTTGATTTTCAGTGAAAAAAGGTAACAGGACCTTTATTATTCACAGGGTAGAAACATCAGATGTCAGAGTTTGTGGGGGAAGGCACTGGTGAATGATTGTTCATATAACTTTGATTTATTTCTTTATTAACGTAAACTAGTCAAGGTAGATTTTGCTTTCAAAGTCTTTGGTGTTTAAAAGTGATAGCAGTCACTTTAAACTTTCTGCAGGGTGTTTGCAAAGCTATGGAAAATTAATCCCAGTCTCCTTAGGAGAAGGAAGGTATTTTCTCTAATAAAAACAGTCACTCGTGGTTTCCCCTTTTTCACAGAGCATTTTATGAGTCAGGGGATGACCTTTGGACTGTTGCTGCCAAAGAGTTCCTCATCCAAGTCATTGCACTGGGGTTTGTGGCTGCTAATTTAAGTGGATGGCTGTCTTTGGGACACAACACGTACATCAGCCTAGTCATAAGTGTACAGTTTGGATCTCAAGGGAGGTGAAGTGCTTATGGAAACTTCTGAATGAAAGTTCCTGCCTTAGGGGGGCTGCTTGTCCTGCATTGCATGGTGTCTTCCTCAGCCACCTGAAAGATAACACAGTTAGGTTGACATAAAACATCCTCCAGGGTTCTGCAGATAGTGCTCATGAATATCCATACCTCTGTAATCACTGAGAACTACCTCTGGGGAGAGGAAGAATTCCAATTCACGTTATAGCTAGTGCAGTTACTAATGGCTTTCTTTAGATGGGTCATAGCAATAGCTTTGAGTGTCCCCCTCTTTCGTTCATGACTAATTGCCTTAAAATCAATTCTTGTCAGTGAGTTCAGTTAGCATTCAAGCAGTCAGAATCTAAGAAAATCATTCTGCCTCTTTCTTCTTGAAGAAAACAGTTCAATCTCTTTGCAAGACCACTGTAAAAAAAGTTGTCTTCTGGACGATGCATGAACAGGTTTTAAAGGGATGAGTTGTCCATTCCTGGAGGCCTGACATCTTTTCTTCAGGTGCATCCTGCATATCTGCCTTTTAATGGTCTTTTTAAATGGAAAAAAAGAAGTCATTAGAAAAAGAGACATGCCCACAGATTCTGTCTCCAGTTAATTTCTTTATTAGTCTTCTAGCTTTTCCTAAGTAGAGAACTGATGAGGAAAAACACCATGGTCCAACAAAAGGCTAGGACAGAGAAGAGACTCATGCTTATGCATCTCTAGATTACACCTCTATCAGAAACCCTGTGATATTTCCCATTAATGTGTAAAATCTGTGGGACTTTGGAGCCCAAGGCCCTCACCAGGCTGGTGAGCAGGGCTTGAAGTCCAGGCTGGATGGCTGAGTCCTGCTCCCCAGCTCCCCCCAGCCCTGCTCCCTCCTGCTCACTGCACCTGCTTTGCAATCCTCTGCACTAGTTAATCGTGCAGGCTGCACCTCATAAACCTGCCTGGAGACTCAGGGTTTGGAAACAGAGTTGCTGGGGCAGATTTACAGAGTGATGTCTGTTTGACTGACAGCTGTTGTTGCTTTATGGGAAGCCAGCACATGTTCACACTATAAAATGGGAACAATAGCTTCGGAAAGCCTCTACGTGTGTGAGATGCTTCAGCTCTGCTCTCCAGCCAGGAGTTGCTTCTCCCTGGCTGTTACCAGCCACCTCCAACGTGTGGACACCCAAAACATGCTCTTCATGCAGGGAGCTATCACATAATGTTACCATAACACTGCAGTAAGGGAGAGAAGAGCCGTAGTTGCTTATCTACTTACTGTCCAGTGGGTTGTTTTGTGTTGAGGAGGCGTCTCTATGAAATCAGGAGGGGGAAATCAGAAATCAGAAAACGAGATCAGTTTCCAGATGCACAGCCATGCCAACAAACAGGTCTGGAAGAGAAAATGGTCTCCCAGATCTGCGTGGGGACAAAGAGATGAGCATATGGGGACAACCAAAGGGCTGCAGGCAGCCTGCTGAGCTGCTGGGCACGTGCATCCATACAGATGTATCCAGACTCTCTGCTTTCTGTGAAAAGGGCTTGAACCAAGCTCTGCTAGGGTGAAGTAAAAGACACCAGCTGGCATCACTGGGTTTTCCTCAACTCCATCACAAATGCAAAGATTAAGTTCTAAAAAGCAGTTTTGGTACTGTGTGGATGGGCTGTTTGCTGAGCTTAGCAGATGAGGGCACAGCTCTGCAGTCAGACTCCACAAGCATGCCCTACCTGAGAGGCTAGCAGGCCACAACCATGGTCCTCTTTCAGGGATGCTCAGCAGATGGTGACTTCACTCTGTGTTTTGGCGTTTCCTCCTTTTTTTCTACCAAAAGGTCATGGCTGGGAAAAATAGAAGAGCCAGCAGTGTAGGGAGTAGTCATTCTGTTTGTGAAAGGCAAGTGTCTCATACCAATGAAGAGTGAGCTCGAGTCTTGGGAAGATTTGGATCAGATGAATCACCCTCTGTCAAAAATAAGTTTAGTGTTTCCATCTCCAACACTTCCCTCCTTGCACTGAACCAGAGACGATTAACAGGGCACTATTTTCTGGGGCAGCTCTGCAGACCAGGAAGGTTATGATTCTTTGACTGTCTGAGAGAAAAAGGCAGTGGCAAAAAATGAGCATCAAAGTAAAAGATCTGAGAGCTGTTCCCAGCAGCACAAACGCAGCCTCCCACTGTAAAAGCAGCGAAGTGTTCAGATCTGCTGTGTTGGCTGCCAGTTATCTTGGGTAGGATCCCAAGTGTGAATTCCTGCTCTATGAATTCAGCATTAACAAGAAGTGAGTTTTCATAGGATTTAAACCCAGAAGGGAATCATTATGATCCTCCATTCTGATTGCCATGATAGCAAACACCTTCAGTTGTTACCCAGCAACTTTGGCCTTAAGCCCAGTGGGATTTTCTTGCTGCAAAAGGATATTTTTACAAAGATATATCCAGTCTTGACTCAAAGTCTCCAAGACCACTAAATGATCTGCAAAGGCTGATAGGTCATTATTGCCTTTACTGAAGGTTTGCATCTGATTTCCTAGCTGAAGACCTTACAATGTCTGCATTTACTGACGAGTACCATAGTCTGAAACGTCAGATTTAGAACATGATTTGGCACTGGGAACTAATCAGTGGGTCCTGTGGAGGTAGAGTACACCCTTCTCAATAGCTAAACCACTGGGAAGAACTAGACCTGTGGCAGGACCTCTGCCAGCAGCTAGGCTGCACAGCAGCAACTGTGAAATGGGCCAGTAGAGACAAACCAACAAGCAAAGATCAGTGAGGCACCTACCAAGCACTGCCTGCTAGCTAGGGACAGCATGGGAACCTGGATCACAAAGTCATCTTGTCTTACAGGAGCTGCCCACAAAG
Organism: Chrysolophus pictus; assembly: GCA_037305975.1. Classification (NCBI taxonomy): domain Eukaryota; kingdom Metazoa; phylum Chordata; class Aves; order Galliformes; family Phasianidae; genus Chrysolophus; species Chrysolophus pictus. Next base: position 35,905,206 of record CM074582.1, on the reverse strand, counting down.
CAGATGCTGACGCTGGAACTGAGTGACACAGCTCCCGAGACCAATGCTGGCAGCAGATCAGAAGAGGGCATTGAGATGAATTGCCTTCCAGTAGCCTCATTTTTCTTTTTCACATATGAATAAGGGGAGTGACATAGAGCCTTTCCAGTAGCCTGAAACTCAGCATTCATAGAAGTCTTCCAAGCTCAATTAGCCTTGCATCAAAATTTGAGTTGGTGGCAGCCTGAAGGAATTTGTCCAAAATTTCTAGCCATTCTGAATAGTAAAGAATACTTCAGTGGTAAAGAATAATTCAATGGGAAATCTCTTGAGAAACGTGTATACTCTGGGCAGTTCTGCTGCTTCACAGTTCTGGGCAGCCAGCGAATTATGATGAAAGCAAGTATATGCAAACTGTCAGCTAGAATCGTTTCACCAGCCACTAACATGAATAATAATGCATGGGAGATGTTACACAGCACTTAAAGCCCCAAATGCTCTTCAGTTCATGCCACTCGTGGGCAAAGGTTGGGTCTACTTCTTATTTTAGCTGGGAAGATGCATTTAACTGTGGCTATTGCACAATGGCAAAGGCATGTGGCTGTGTTGTCTCTGGGAGGTAAGCTGTAAACCTGTGTAGCTGTAGCTGGTGGATGGGGTGCTGCAGCTCTCAGAAGGAGAGGTGGCACCATGTAGCTCCTCCAGAGAGCTTGCCTGTATGCTGTGTTGGCTGTATGACAAATACCAGAAGGTACTTGCTGGTCTGTCTCTTGTTGTCGTGGTGCTCTGTCTATAATACATCCTCCCAGAAAAAAAAAAAAAGAAAAAAAAAGAAAAAAAAAATGCCATTCATTTAAAATACTGAGCTCCCTTTTAAAAACGTGTTTTATATTGTGAGTGCAGGTCAAATAGCAGACAGTTTTGATTAATGAAACACTGAGATACTGCAAAAAAATCACATGCCTCAGTGGGAAAAGGTATAAAGGACAAACATGTAGTGTTATTCAACATTTTGAAGGGGGATGGGGAATGAGCAGGAATGATCATACTTAAACAGAAAGCCAGAGCCAATGCTTGCACTTGCCAAGGCATCAGCCAAAAGGAAAACACAACTCTGATCGCAGTAAATTCATGTATGAGTCATGATGAGCCAAGAACAAGTTTGCTTTCTTTTCCCCCTCATTGAACGGATGATGATTAAAAGATAAATCATGCTTGGAGTCAAATCAAGTGATTGGATTAAAGTTTAGTTGAGTATTTAGAGACTGTTTGGGACATAATGGAAAGCTAATTGAAAACTTACATTTGTGAGACCCTTGAACTCTCCAGCTCTTAATAAAATACTACTGCAAAGTACACCAGGGTTCCCTGTGGGAGAGATTCCTCTCCACGAGTGCTTTTACTCCTCAGGTATGTGAAAAAAATGGTGTTCATTTTCTCTACAAGTTCACCAAAGAAAAGTATGTTCATGGTTGTAATTCAACTATTGCTCACGATGCAGCAACTTCATCTATTCGGGTTACTGGAAACCAGTGAAGCAAGACAAAGAAAAGTTATTTCTTAAAAAAAAAAAAGAAGTTTTGAACACTTCATTCTTTTAACTAGTCCTTGCTCTTCTGAGCAGCTGGTATTCCAGCGTGACTGGCTGCCTGCACTGGGCTGAAGTGACTCTGGGGTCTTAAAAACTATGTAAAAATTCCTTCTGGATGTGCTGTAGTAGGAAATGTCATGCTTTATTTGTACTAATAATATAATTGCGTTCTGGAATCACCCCCAGTTCCTAAGGAACGTACCCAGCCTCCAGCTTCAAAGCACTGTCCTTCTTGGTGGAAATACCAGTGAAACCCACAATGAAAGAGAATAAACTTTCTCATGTCCACACACACAAACATGCAGAAGTGAAAAAAAAATAGTGCTGGTTCTTCATTTGGCCATTTCTGTGGTAAGTCCTAGCATTAAAGCAAAGCTGCAGAAACTCTAGTCAGATGCATTTGCCCCCTTGCACTTTCTGGCTCTTGTAGGTTATTTATCTGACTTTTTACTGCCTCAGAGGAGTGGAGGTCTTAGGTGTCAACAAAATATTTTGCAGCCAGAGCCTGTGCGCTGCAGGGCATTATCAGAGAGCAGTCAAGCTTTCATGACAGCCAGCCCTGTTTAAGCTCCTATCAGTGGAACTGAGAAACCGTGTTATTAAACAAACATACTTGCAGGTCATGTCTGAGCTCCCATCATCCAGGTTGGCTTTTAGGTGAAGGAATTATGGTCTGTATAACCCCAGGTCTGTATAACTCCAGGCTGTAGGCAGGCTGTTGAGTTTCGTGGCCCCACTGGCCCCAAAAATGGCTGATAGATGAGTCCTGAGAGGAGCACAGTAGAGCTGTCTTCTCCTCCATGTGAAAGCATATACATGATATATATTTCTCCAAATAGCTTAACCTTTAGGACAGCTTTTCTGCAAAACTATGCATGAGCAGAGACTGTAGGTGAAAAGTTTACGCATGGAAGTTTTGAAGGGAAATGGGAATAAGTTATGATTGTTTCAGTTGACGAATGTAAATTACCTTTCAGATAGGCTTTTCAGATCATCACAGCTAAACTTAACATGAACTTGGCCAGGTGGTTTAGTAGGTGTGATCCCAGTGTGATCAGCATGGTGCTTCAAAGCATAACCTCTGCACCTGTCCAGCTGCAATAGAAGGGGTAAAAAGTAGTTCTTACCTGTGGCTGCCTAACTGAATTTTGACTCCATAGCTGAAGATTTAGTAGCCGTTGTTACCATGACTGAAATCACTTTGTGTTTGTGTTCTTTTGATGGAGTAATGCATTGGTGAATATGAGAATCAGTATTGGTCATAGGCATATAGCTCAGTCAGGAGCAATGCAGCAGCACTAGATAATTAGGTATATTGCACAAATGAAAATAGTTTTAAAAATAAAGACTCCCCAAATCTGAGAAATATATTTGGCTGTTTGTCTGCTGGACAGTGATGCTGAGGATTCCAGGAAGACATGCAACCCCTCTTCTTTCTCTAATGCATGATCAATGGCACCTTCTTGGTTCTAACAGACATGTCTTACCTGTTCTTAGAGGACGGCAGTAATTGCAGCTTCACTTAGTGTTTTCTGATCCTTTACTAGTAGAAAATGCTTCCTAATGTTCAACTCTATTTTTCCCTTGATTGCACTGATGTCTGCTACTCCACAGCCTGTCCCTATGTTCTGCCTCTTCATTTTTACCACATCCTTTTACTTAACTAATGGCCAAAGCATGGCTCCCTTCCACTTTTCCACATAGATCACATACATTTGACTTCCTTCCATTTTCCCAGGATACATTTCAGACCAGAAGGTCATGTAGTCACAGCTGAGAAAGTTAATACCAAATCTAATCTCAGTTACTCCAAGCTCTGTATGAACTAGTTTGCAGTTATCGAGGTATATATGGCTTCTACAGTATGTGGCTTTGTGCAGTTTGGCCATGCAGAGATCTGAGACTGACATGGAGGTGGTGAGAAGGTATGTGGGGGCTAATGGTTTGGGAACAACTCAAGTTACCCACCTGGGTAAAGATCTAGTCTGTTGAAGAGTTTACCTCATTGCCTAACCATTGCATCCCGTTTATTCCTAAGGAGCATTCACTGAATGAGTTGTTCTTTAGCATCTACAAGTGTTTCCTATATATCTAATTAGATGAAAATGCTGTAAGAGTCATAAAGCTAACTTTCTGCTTGTGCTAATTAATGTCATTCGCACACATCAAAATGGGAAGTTCACTAAGTAGCACTGTTAGATGATACACTTACAAAAGCTTGCCTAGCATTTGCCTTCTCTTAACAGCTGTAGCTTATTCCTCATTAGAAAACATTATTATGACTTAAAATGATTAATGCATTCTGGGAATACTGAGTCAGCAGTCATAGACTACAGGACACTCCTTGAGAGATTAGAAGACAGACCAGGAAGATGAATATGTTTCTATTCACTGTTGTAGATTATGAGATGCTACATCTCAGTGCAGAAGAATGTGCACTGGACACAGCGCTGGAGGTGACACTGTTGCTCAAGGTCAGTTGTCTGCATGTGACCTCTCTGTGTGGAGTTGCCAAGAACGTGTTTGAGTGAGGAATATTCTGGAGACGGAAAATGTTGGCTGATTTGAGGATGATGGGTCTTGCATATCATTGGGAAGAAGTGGGAAGGCTATGTTTTGCAACGTCTGGGATGACATCTCTGTGAATAAACATCCTCTCATTTGAGGAACATGTGGTTTATGCTGATTTCTTGTCTGAATATGATTGGAAGGTACAACGCAAATATATATGAGATCACTTAGTTTGCACTTGACTGTCCTAGGAATCAGGGTTGCTTTGTACCTATGTTAGCCAAGAGATGTGACAGATTTAATTAGAACTCATTGGAATCAATACTGAAACAATCCAAGAAATGCAGTGCCTTTCTTGTAGTGTGAGAGGTTACGGCTTTGCTGTGCTTGCTTCAGCCATGGACGGATGTTCACTCCTCTGCCTACCCTGACTCATCTTGCTGCCAAAGATCTCCTCAGTTCTTCCAGCAAGAAACCGAGTCACTGTTCTCAATCCTGCATCCCTGCAAAATCAGGAGGGGCTTGGTGTGTAGCCTCTTTCATTTCAACAGCCACGGGTTTATCTAGTGTGATAGATACTCCAACTGAAAACATAATCAGTCTCAGGGTGAAATACTTGTATTGATTGATCTCGTGGTGTTAAAGCACTGCCTTGCATGGAGAAAGAGCCCTCCTTAGGGGGAAATGGAGAGGATTTTCTGTTTAATCTGTTCTTGAAAAAAAGGAAACTTATACACTTTCCTCAGAATGGGCAGCATTTTTTTCGCTTTGGAGGAAAACTCTGTATGCTCCAAAACAGCAAGCCGAGCATGGACTGAAATGCAGCAATTCCATGTAACAGCTGTAACCAGCCTGGTATAGCTGTGAAGTCCCCTGTGTGAGGCCACAATATCTCATAATGGGGCATTTTATCGAGTAACTTTGTAAGTCTTTATTCACTATTATTGCTGATTGCGATGAGATAGACTGCCTGGGTGCTTTGGCTAGGAGCATGGGTTGCATTGGGTGTCATAAAAAAAGTATGCATGATTTCAGGCTCTCCGCCCCTTGCAGGTCTCTCATCTCCTCCATTTTAATGAAAGCAATAATAATTATAACAGTAAGATGATATACGTTATCCTAAGGGCTGTACACTGAGTGGTAAGCCAGGAGCCTCTGTGTCCCACTGAGAGCTCTTCTGTCAACTGCTGTTAATATTTCTGCACTCTCTGCAGCTCTTATAACCAAAAGCGAACCCCCATGAGGGGAAAAAGGAACTCCAGCTACATGCAGAAAATACAACGAAGAAGCTGAAAAAGATCACATTAGGCAGAGCCTCGGTTGTAGGGTTGTGGGGTCCTGGATGGATGTCGGGAGGACAGCACGAAACTCTTCTTTCTTGCCTTTTAGAACAACTGTGTTCGATTACGTGTTGCGCAAATTCATTCTGTGTTTGTTTGTTTTTCCCTCTAAAACATAGGGCAGATGCTGTCTTATGAGACTGTAGTGGCCTCCAGCAAACATCCCTGGGCTGTGCCTCGGGTCTAAATCTCACATTTTGTGACACTCTTGTGGTGGCAGGCAAGCAGCTGAATTAAAAACAACCAAAAGCATTAAACATCTTTGCGACCTAACAAATACCCTACGCTTTGGTCATTGAAGTTCTTCATACTCTGCAGAAGAAATGGTGGTTTGAGAGAAGTGGGATATAGGTTCAAGGGACATCAGATGTCCAAATTAGCTATGAGAAAGAGAACATGGAAACTAAGGGAGGTCTGTCTATTGAGCTCAGTGACACCTAGAAAATACAACGAATAGACAAGAGAGTATTGAAGGGTACTAATATATGTTTGTCTTTGGGGGAAAAGACCTCCTAGCTACAGGAGTACAGAGTCTGTGCTGTATTCATGGGAGTCTTCAGAGAAGGCGAAG